>CAVLGL010000148.1:6552954-7767954 GCA_963668995.1 Parnassius mnemosyne
ACACGTGCACAGAGCAATGTGAGAGTGCACACCTGCAGCGTGGAGGAGAGCTGGCGGCTGGAGCGCGTCATGACGCCGTGCAGTGCGACGGGATGCTGCGGCAGGTCCACGCGCACGCGCACACGTGCACAGAGCAATGTGAGAGGTGCGCACCTGCAGCGTGGAGGAGAGCTGGCGGCTGGAGCGCGTCATGACGCCGTGCAGTGCGACGGGATGCTGCGGCAGGTCCACGCGCACGCGCACACGTGCACAGAGCAATGTGAGAGTGCGCACCTGCAGCGTGGAGGAGAGCTGGCGGCTGGAGCGCGTCATGACGCCGTGCAGTGCGACGGGATGCTGCGGCAGGTCCACGCGCACGCGCACACGTGCACAGAGCAATGTGAGAGTGCACACCTGCAGCGTGGAGGAGAGCTGGCGGCTGGAGCGCGTCATGACGCCGTGCAGTGCGACGGGATGCTGCGGCAGGTCCACGCGCACGCGCACACGTGCACAGAGCAATGTGAGAGTGCACACCTGCAGCGTGGAGGAGAGCTGGCGGCTGGAGCGCGTCATGACGCCGTGCAGTGCGACGGGATGCTGCGGCAGGTCCACGCGCACGCGCACACGTGCACAGAGCAATGTGAGAGTGCACACCTGCAGCGTGGAGGAGAGCTGGCGGCTGGAGCGCGTCATGACGCCGTGCAGTGCGACGGGATGCTGCGGCAGGTCCACGCGCACGCGCACACGTGCACAGAGCAATGTGAGAGTGCACACCTGCAGCGTAGAGGAGAGCTGGCGGCTGGAGCGCGTCATGACGCCGTGCAGTGCGACGGGATGCTGCGGCAGGTCCACGCGCACGCGCACACGTGCACAGAGCAATGTGAGAGTGCACACCTGCAGCGTGGAGGAGAGCTGGCGGCTGGAGCGCGTCATGACGCCGTGCAGTGCGACGGGATGCTGCGGCAGGTCCACGCGCACGCGCACACGTGCACAGAGCAATGTGAGAGTGCACACCTGCAGCGTGGAGGAGAGCTGGCGGCTGGAGCGCGTCATGACGCCGTGCAGTGCGACGGGATGCTGCGGCAGGTCCACGCGCACGCGCACACGTGCACAGAGCAATGTGAGAGTGCACACCTGCAGCGTAGAGGAGAGCTGGCGGCTGGAGCGCGTCATGACGCCGTGCAGTGCGACGGGATGCTGCGGCAGGTCCACGCGCACGCCGCCCACGCTCAGCACGGCCGCGGCGCCCGCCCGCCCGCTCTCCCCACGAGTACAGCGCGCCCGACTTGCCCCACGCTCACTCGCACCACCGTCCTGCCGCACAGAAAAGACTAAACAATAAAAAGCTGCTCTTATTTATCAAACCCTCGTAGTTACATCCATTACAGTTTTTTACTGTAGCATGGTGCGAATAACAAGTCACTAGAACGTTACTTGCGTGCGTTTACAAGATATGACTAAATTAAAAATTGTGAAAAAAAACGGAAATTCCTTTTATTAATTTTTCTTACCTATTATATTTTGATATCTATTAGATTAAAATTAACTTCAAAAATCTCACGGAATATAGTTTTTTTTTTTAGTTAATAAAATTATAAAAGTTTAATTTATTTTATTTGCATGTGCAGTTACATACTATATACTATGCTTACTAGCGGTATTTTTTTTAATAACTATAGATTTGTCTCATAATCGTATGAAAAACTGTTAAAACAATACAATCGTAGCTTGAGTTTAAAGTAATGTTTTAAGTAAGTACCTAAGACAATTCTATTTTAGTATGTATGGTGCAATACCGTCATATTCATGTAACTTACGAGTACGACTCGTAAAATAACTAAATAGATAAATTAATGAAAAAGATGGTGATAGTCTCAATACATACATTTATTAACTGATAGATTATATTAATAATAATAATCCTTTATTCTCTCTTCACAAATAGTACTTTTAGAGATAACAATTTGCCATAATTAGGTTTCAGCTTTATGAGAGCCTCGTACATGAAATAGGTTTTTGTGGACCCGAGGACAGAATTAGTAACATAATTAAAAGTAATAAAAGCTATTGATATTGTTGCGCGCCACTATTAATGTCTTGTACATGGCAACACTAGTTACACTAGCGCCCTCTAGTGTCGAGTAAAAGAAAGTGTTGCGCGCCACTATTAATGTCTTGTACATGGCAACACTAGTTACACTAGCGCCCTCTAGTGTCGAGTAGCAGAACTAGGAGAGTCGAGATCCTTCCAGAAATTTCGGGACCGATATGTACTCGAACATTCTAGATGTCGCTACAGTAGAAGGTTCTGGAAACTATCTGAGGCCCTATATAAGGCCGGTATAGACCACGACCGAGGCAGTATTGAATTGGCGACACAAGAGAATACTTCGAAGCGAAATAACGGCGAACTGTGTTTTATTATTAGTGTGATTTTAAGTTGTAATTAGTGTTGTGTAATTAAATAGTCAATTTTGGTAATTCACTCGGCAGTTTTTAATTATCTCGAACCCCAAGCTCGTAACAATATGAAAAGAACATAAAAGCAAATGTTGCAGAAATTATAAGTTTGTTTAAGTTGGTGTGAAGTTTAATAAGTGTGTGAGCGCAAACGTATGAACGAAGCTATTTTTGGGAATGTAAATGTGTAAATATGTGTGTGAGTTGAGAGTATGGAGTTAACGGCTATGAGTAGATATTATCTTGGATTTAGGATTATATGTTTTTTCATAATCTAGATTTTCAAATAGTTTTTTAATGTTATTTTACAGTTAAATTTGGTTTTACGATATTTATTAAGGATGCTATTTAATTTGTTGTTTAGATTTTGCCCAAGAAAGCAAAAGAACTTATGTGAGTAAGATGTTTAAAGTTGAAGTGTGTGACATATCTTATCTTTTCGGCGCTTATCATTAAGTAGCTCCTCGTCATACTGCAGCTAAGAGTGTGTTTTAAGCACAGTAAGCAAAATAAAAGTTTGCCCAACAGTAAGAACATCATTCCTTATACAGGTCTACAGTAGGGAATCGATTTAAAACTCCGAAAAATCAATTTTCGGAGTCTGGTTATAAGGGGTCTCTGTGTGCGGTTTAAAGGAAAAATGTTGATCAATTATGACTCCAAGATATTTAATATTCTCTGTTCTTTCAAGAGTGGGACATGAGCACATGGTTTTGAAATCACGGGCATGGGCAGAAATAGTAAAACGGGTCGGTGAGAGTAGATTACTCCTATGGGCAAGGTTATATATTTAGTTTTAGACATGTTGATTGTTAGAACATTATTTTGCAGCCAGCTCCTGATTTTATTTAAACCTGTTTGTGCGACATGAAATACTTCATCCCAGCTATCTCCACTGAAGAACACGGCGGTATCGTCAGCAAATGAAAAAGTTTTGCCTTTATGAAGGGCAAGTTGGCAAAGGTCATTGATGTATACCAAGAAGAATGTAGGACTGATTACGCCGCCTTCTGGAATACCAAATTTGACAGCTACCTCATCACTTAGTAGGTTTTCTATTGTGTCCCATTGTTTTCTACCAGTAAGATATTATTTATATATTATACATTTATATATATATATATATATATATATATATATATATATATACAGGGATGACCCAGTAATGGTGGATAATCTGGTAGCTTATAATTCATCCAAACAAGGCGAGCAGGTAGTAAAGTAAAATTTTCAAGGGCGAAAAATGTACTTACCTAATAAATACATGCAATGTTTAAAAAAAACTATCTGCCAATAATTTTGTTATTTTGTAACAAAATGCCTACTTTTACACATTAACGGCTATAGCTCAGTAAGTAATGACATTAAGTACATGGTATGCTGATGTTTTAGAATCCTTAAAGTATAGGCAAACTTTTTAAATGGTTGGCCACACAGATCCTATAAGTTTTTTTTTTCACCACAGGTGCTCAAACTTAGCAGTTAAATAAAGTAAAAAATTTAAACTTATGTTTAGTGCCGTCTTGTAAAATAGTGCCCATAGTAGTTGAAAACTTTTAAGGGTAATTTAGAAACATCATTATTAGGAAACACATTAAAAGAAAAAATTCCGATCTAGGCATTAAACTGCGGACGTGATGACCACAAATGTGAGCAGAAGTACGAATTTTCGGAATTTTATAAAACATAGCGTAGACCGCGAGCCGTTCGGGATAGTTTTTTTTAGGGAACCGAGGCCACCTCCCCCCACCCGAACACGTACGTACCAGATTATCCACCATTACTGGGACACTGTATATATATATGACGGCACGTGCACCATTGCACGTGCGGCGGCGTCGGTGTAGCTAGACAGAATTCTTGTAAATAACACGTGCTCCGCACACCTGCACCATTGCACCTGCGGTGGCGCCCGTTTAGCTTGTATAAAACGGACGGAGCTGCCACCGTTAGGACAGTCTTGGCTCTGACGTGGAACGGTGCGCTTGTCGTATTCCGTTACTAGTTTATCCTCGACTCGTTGGATAATTGATTCGTGTAAACGAGTTAATTATTATTCCTAACTACAAAATCAGTCTCTGTACTATACCCACTATACTTCCTATATACACAATATCGACTTTATTTTTAATACATTAAATTTTATGTTTTTATTTTAAAGAAATGGTGACTGATGTTTATGGTAGATCTTAGTACCTATCAGTCTTCTCGTATCTTTGAAGTTACTTTCCGTTGCCACCGATCTGGGTATACTGGCTTGCCTTTCTTACTTTTCTATCGCATATTTTACTTAGGTAATAAGTCATAGTCATAAAATCATTTATCGGACGCCATGAAATTTTTAAACATTTTCCGTAGTAGCATCTTAGACCATCCACGTAGTCATACGGTCATCTGTAGAAAGCTTTGAATTATTTCGAGCATTTTCCACAGTGGCTTCTTACAGCATCCACGGGATGATTGAGGTGATAGATAGGCTTCTTACACAACACTACGATGCGGCTTCGTAACGTAAGTATTTAGAACAAGAACATTGCAATGATTTTGATATGCGTCGTCACACCGCAGTGTTGTGAAATAACCCTTACGCCGTCACGGCCATATTTTATATATATGTGTATATTTTATGTATGTGTTGCATGTATATATTTGAACTGTATTATATCATGACAACTTTACTGCCCAAACTCACTCTCTGTTCTACCCAAGGTTAGCTGGTAGAGAATGCCATATAGCATTAAGTTCGCTTTTTGTACAAATATTTGGTGCAATAAAGAATAAATAAATAAATAAAAAAACAAGATAGTCCATTAATTTAAGTGAAATTCATCTTATACCGAGTCTATTTTTTTTAATAGGTGCGGAATCGAGACTGTGTCGAACGCTTTCGGCAGGTCCAGGAACACCGTTAAACATTTCTTCTTACCGTCCAAATTGACAAAAATAGAGTGTAAAGCTGCTGTACCGCGTCATTGGTGCATCGACCAGATCGAAAGCCATATTGTGCAGGAGAAAAAAGTTTATTTTTCTATAAGACTTTTATTAAACGCTGATTTATAAGACGTTTGACGACTTTGGATAGAGCTGGTAGAATATAGGTCGGCAGTTATTTACACAGTATTTTTCACCAGCCTTGTAAATGGGTTTAATAAGGGCCGTTTTAATTTTTGACTAAAGCAAAATACACCAATTCTCGTAAAATGTGCATATGTGGGAGACAAATAGTGCTGCACCATGCATGCCTGCCTCAATTTCAATTATCGATACCGATTTAAGTATATTCGTGTCTTGTGGTTAGACGCGGATAATGTAAGCAAATTTTTTACCCCACATGATAAAGGCAAAAGGATTGTTACGATTTTAGTGGGCTATGTATGTATGTATGTTCATCGGTTCTCTCAGATCTTCAGGCTCATCGTATTTCGACAAATTAGATATTTTTAGAAGCGTCGTGCCTTTTCGCGGATTTTATGCTACATAAAGTTAGATATAAAATAACATGGCGGCTTATTGCGGACATATAGTGCTCTCAAAAATTAAATCTCAAAGATCAAAATATCGTGTTTGCCATCCAATGTAAAATCAAAGGAAAAAATCAGAGAGAGAGAGAGAGATAGAGAGAGAGAGAAAAGTGAGAGACAAGTATAATGCGAGCGTGTGACTGACTGCTGGTGCGGCGCGACGCCCTCGAGCAGCACGATCATGGCGCGGCCCAGGTTGCCGGAGAGCGCGCACTGCTGCGCGCGCGACGTCGACAGCGAGCCCTGCAGCGAGGTCAGCTCCGCCTCCAGCTTCAGCCCCGACAGCGACGCCAGCAGCCGCGTGCGGTGCATCCTGCGCAAACCGCCCGCTGTTAGTGCATACAACCCGCCTCATAGACACCTGTGACCGACTTCAGCCAATGAATGAGAACATTGCCAATTCTGAGGACAGATGTCTGCTTGGTATTATTATCTTCTTAAAAAAAACGCCCCCTCCCCTCACTAGAAATTTCTCCTGTATCGTGGAAGCCGTTAACATACATAAATTGTAAAAGAACGAACATCCAGACCCGTATCAATTATTTGTAATTCATTTGTTTTTCAATCATCTGATCTCACTCACTCATAGCGGATAGTTACCGTGCAATCCCGACGACGACGATGCCCATGCCGGCAGCACTCGAGGACGAGTTGCTAGTGTTCTGCTCACGGGAGCTGGGACGGACTCGCGGCTGCCGGTACTGCTCCGGTAGCTCCGTTGATACTGAGAACCTGACAAATAGCACACTGTAGTGTATACTTATGTACATATATATACGATAGATTAAGAGACATTGAGTTAGTATTAAATCTACAGTCAGGACCACTAGGCATATTATTTATTTCCCGAATCTCCCAACATAAGATGGCGACCCTGCCAGGCGGTGCGCTGTTACAATGTAAGCGCACCGCCGAGACCTGCATGGAAGATAAAGTAATTTATTGAAGAAAATAAACACATTAATATAAATATACCTAGTCAGGTCATAAATTCTGTCACATGTTTAATATAAAATAATTGAAACAAGTTTATTCATTATGTAACCATTTATATACCAAAATGAACTTAACAAAACATAGATTCTTATGACACTAAAGTTTATTCAAAATGACCTCCGTGATTTTGAATACAGGCCTTCAATCTGCGCGGCCAGTCGTCTATCGCAGCACGAACGAGGTCCATGTCAATATCGGCGGCTGCCTTAATCAAGGATGTCTTGAGTGACTCCAAATTGGGATGAGGCTTTGAGCACGCCTTTTCCTTCAAGTGTTGCCATATCTTGTAATCTAACGGATTCAAATTTGGACTGGAGGAGGGCCAGTCTTCGTGCCGGATGAAGTCAATTTCACGCGCCGCCAGCCAGTCTTGTGTGCTCTTCGCTCTATGAGCTGGCGCCGAATCTTGTTGGAATACCCAGTGCCTGTTATTGAACATGGTATGAGAAACAGGTTCCACAAGGTTCGTCAGGACTGTATTTTGATACACAACTGCATTCGTTTTTACACCTTTCTCACAAAAATGTACCTCTGTTAAGCCCCAATAACAAACTCCCAACCATACCATGAGCGAGGATGGAAAATGAACTCGTTGGACACGCGGAATACGGTTGCTCGCTTCTTCACTACTGTGTGAGTACACCTTATCATTTTCTTTGTTGTAGCTCTCTTCTACGGTAAAAATTTTTTGATCCGAAAAAAGAATTTCCCGATATTTTTTTCCCGCGTACCGCTTCAACAAAACGCGGCATCTCTTGAGTCTCAGGTCCATTAGACGAGCATTCAAACGATGTCCTGTTTTTCTTCGATATGCCCGAAGCCCTAAGTCTTCATTTAACACCCTTTTCACCGTGGTACTGCTTAACCCCATCTGAAGGGCCAACAGTTTCTGCTTACGTTTGGGATTTCTTTGAATTCACGCCTTCACAGCTTTTATCACTGCTGGAGTCCTAACAGACCGAGGGCGACCACTTCTTGACCTGTCATCTACACTAGAGTCTTCATTGTATCGTTTGATGGTACGATAAACGAATCTTTTGGTTATATTCAAATTTTTCAGTATGTCAAAAATCTGAAATGGCGCGTAACCGCAACGATGCAACGCATTAACTGCAACACGGTCTTTTTTAAGCGTCCACTCCATATTTAAAAATGAGTAAAATTTTAAAAAGTATACAGTTTTATTTTCATGAACAATTCGAAATTCGAATTCAATAAACTTTTTTGTGGCCAGCATTCTAAAAGAAAAGTTTTTACTGTATGACAATACTTATGACCTGACTAGGTATAATAATAATATAATAACAAAGAGATCATAATACCGGATGTGACAAATAAAATTTAAATTATGAATAATTTTTTTTATAGGAGAGGGGGCAAACGGGTATGCGGCTCACCTGATGGTAAGTGACTACCGCCGCCCATGAACAATTGCAACACTAGGGAGTACGCTCTTTTCCTGAAGGTCCCTAAGTCGTATCGGTCCGGAAAAATCGCTGATGGTAATCGATTCCACGAGGAAGTCGTGCGAGGAAGAAAACATATTCTAAATCGCACAGTGGTGGACCGCCAATCATCCAGATGGTGTGGATGGTATCGGGAGTTCTGCCGCGATGTGCGTTCGTGAAATTTGGCGGCTGGGATTAATCCGAACAATTCCTCAGAGCACTCCCCATGGTAGATGTGAAAGAAAATGCAAAGGGATGCAACATCTCTTCGCAGTGCCAATGAATCGAGATATAAGAAGAAACTACAATTTTACTTATATTTAAAGAAGATTTTTGAAGACTAATTTAATAATGACAAGGACAAGGAAGAACCAAGAAATGACAAACAAAAAAGAAATAAAGAAAGACCTGAAGAAGAAATTATAGAAGAGGCTCTAGTAAGATTGCTATTAAATCAAGATTGACAAGTTTCAAGAAAGAAGATTTCAAGGCCCAGAAAACATCTTAATCAAAATTCCTTCAAGAAAAAGTACCAATGTTATAAAAAATAAAATGAATGAAGAAAGAAACTTATGAGGAAGTCCAGACCCAACCACATCGATGAGCTCGAAGATGTTGTTAACATCTTCGAGTGCTAGAGCAGCAGAAAGAAGCGAGAGGTACAAAGAGCGACCAGGCAAGTTCCGTAGGAGGTATACATATCATACTTATCTCGAAAGCGCCGAATGAAGTCAAATTATATAATCGTATCGATGTCAAATTATATTTTATATACAATATATAACGTAATTGACGCACACCCTCAGACACCCCAATTAGTATAATATTATGTTATAATCATAATACATACAATGATTTTTTAATTAAACATGTTTCTGCATTGATTACTTATTAAATTAGTTATACTAATTGCGGAAGAATGTTGTGTTCACAATACATATTCACGAACGCACGCAGTCGCACACGTAGGTATAGGTCTTGAGGGTCTAGCCAGCCTAGTAGGTATTCGCTCGCGCTCGAGACGAGTTAACGCCGCCGCCGCTTTACACAACTGTAGGTATTAGTGCCGAAAAAAGCCGACAATACACGATTGTTTATGTTAAAGAAATACCTATTACCTACCTATGAACATTAACCGATGTTCCTACTCCGAGCATCGAGCTGTTTATTAAGTCTAGTAAACATTTGATTGCATCTTTCCATCACACTTTTCAGGATTTGGACTGTCGACTCTGAATAATTTTGTTTATTGATTATGATACCATGTCAATAGACAATATTTGTAACAACATGTTATGCATTAGCATAACATTTTAATTGTAACTATAAATAATAATGAACTGCTAAAAATAAGAGGCGATACGACACCATAAATAAAAGGCATGTTTAAAAGACGTGAATCAAAATATTTACAATAATTTAAAAAAATTAAATACTTAACATACTGATAGCCTAAACACTCATCCAACGTTGTTTTTAATACACTTTCAAAATGTCCACCACCTTGATCAATACATTTTAATGACCGTTTTCTTAACTGGTATTTTAATTTAGAAAGCACTTCATTGTCATTTTTCACTATTCCAAAAGCGTTCACTATTCTATTTTTTAGTTCCTCGGCACTTGTTGTCTCAGTAAAATAAACTAATGATTTAATACGCCCCCACAAAAAAATCAAGAGTGGAGGAATTGCGGTCAACTCCTGGCACCTTCATAGGTGGAATAGATGTTCTTTATCATCACGAAGTGTTCTCCACACATGCATATATGACTACATTGAAAGTGTGGGGCTGCTTCTCAGGTACTGGCATGGGGATTCTTTTCGAAATAGTGCAGTATTTCGTTTTGAAGACGAGTACGTGTACGTACATTGTCGATGGCCGTGTTCGGACGGAAGGTTCCGTGGTTGCGAAGCCGTTGAATAGCAGCTAACATAGTCCTGCGGTCTACTCTTGTACCATACCTTTGGTTGAATATTCTGCAAGCTAGAGCTACATTATCACCACACTGTGCCAAAGTCCTTACCATTTCGGTGTACTGAACGTTGCTGTATTGGAAAGATATCGCGCGTGAAAAATCTTTTGCATACAATCTCGTAAGTACTTTCCACTAATAATGTCCGCGCGTGACTAATATTGTTTACATTTAAGTTAGCTTTCATCGTAGCTGGCTAGCGCGAAGCGCCCGCGACGGTATCATGCTATATCGCTCTATCCCAGTGTACACGCACCTAGTTGCCCAGACTAATTAGTCGACCATACAGGGGCCCATACAGCTGTTAGATTCGACGGACAACTAAGTGTGGGGCTCAAATGCCTATGGATATTTAATATATATGGATTACGTACTTAATGCGACTTACCTGGTTCAGAAGCGAAGACGGACCACAAGGCTCGTTCAGGCGTTAGGTGTAGTGAATGTAAGTAGTGTGTGAGAAGTGTATATATGTTTAACCTGAATTAGCCCCTTTTAATCAGCAGCAACCCTGACTCCAGCACCGCCACCCTATGTGGTATCCTCCAGCGGCGTCACCAATGGACAATTTCTTTCTTCAATTCACTATGTCAGTCTATCAACTTTATTGTACATTTAACTAACTTCAAAACTCAACTAAATCCCGTTAATTATAATCAAAAACGTAACACGCGGCACGACTAATGAACGGTGGGTCAAAGTTCACTTCCGTTCACTCAGCAACAAATTATTTCAAGAACCGAACGCGACCTTCTAAGGCAGTGATCACGCGGCCCGAGTAGACTCACTGCAATACTTAGACAACCTAATCCAAGGCGGTCTTCACGAAACACAATTTAAGTAGCGAAGTAACGCGCACAAATACTGAAAATCTAGATCATAAAACCAAAACTGGTCGCACGAAATCGCTGTCACGGTCACCACAAATACGTTACGTTGCGATGGCGCCGTTGCACTTAAGCTACTGTTTTCGCCCACGAGCGCTAAACGCTGGGAAGCTGCATACCGATGCCTCCTCCCCGCGACGCGCGTGACACCTAACACCATCGGGCGATTCGCTAAGTCGAAGGCGATTGGATGCCGTCTCAAATGACCATTTTTGGGCCTAAACACCCAGGTTCCCAGGAAATAAGGTTCATTTTTCTATATTTTGTATTGATATTGAATGACGGAATTTGTATTAATACAAATAAAACTACACTTTTAAAAGTCTTATTGTCTCGAGTTACGGTCCATTTCAGTTTGTTTGGATTGTACATGTTTACTGTACTGTAATTTACGTAGTTTTAATTATTTATGGGAAAAAAAATTACCTATATTATAAATGATAGAAATCGATTCAGTAAACGATTCTGAACAAACTACTGTCAAGATGTACGTTCATTATGTTACATGTTGTATATTTCAAATTATACTATCAGTTTTATAATGTTATACACAGTTCTGGGGAAAGAAAAACTTTGAAATCATTGATTAACAAGTAGGAAAAACATACGTATTAATAGAAAAATTCAAAATGATGTATAATATCGCAACAATTAATAAAAAATAACAACTTGTTAATAATAATAATAATAATCCAGCAGCAGGTACATGGTGCGCAAGCAGCACGGCGCCAGCTGCGAGTCGTGCGCCACGTGCCCTACGTGCCCCGCGTGCCCCACGGTCGTGTTGTACCTGTGCGTGATGGTGTCCGCGTCGGGCATGTTCGCGTACAGGTCCAGCAGCAGGTACATGGTGCGCCAGCAGCGCGGCGCCAGCTGCGAGTCGTGCGCCACGCTCGACTGCGGCGTGTGCGCGTGTGTCACCGTTGCCACGTGCGTCACGTGCGTCGCCACGTGCCCCACGGTCGTGTTGTACATGGGCGTATGCGCGGCCTCGTTCAGCGAGCTGTATCCTGTATCGTGGTTAAAATAACAAACATAAAGTTATAATTACATTTCTGAGAGCACGTTGGAGAGCGCACACTTCAGCTATAATATTATGGTTGTAGCTTTAAGCGTCTCCCACACAGAAGCGGCTCACGGTGGCGGCCAGTTGTATTTGTTGGTTGGTTGAATGTAAGTGAGTCTGTAAGCCCGTGCGGCCATGTCGCGATCTGCGAGCGGCTGGCCGCGGCCGCATGCTCCGCCCCTTCTGCCAACGCGTGTTTGTTAGCGAGTACGCGGTCAGTTGCAAATTTTTCAGAGATTTTAATAGAAACTGCAAAATTACCCAGTACTACTTTTTTGATAATTCGTATCGTGATCACATAAGCATTAGGATTAAAAACAAAATATATGATAATATTGCTGAATATAATAAGACTTAGTCACGGTTAGTCATGTTACTGACGTCCAATCGTAGCACAGACACCTCCGTGAATGGCGCTTCAGGCAGGTGGTGTGTTGTTGAAGCGGCTGGAGCCGCGGCTCGCGGTTAGCCGCCACCGGAAGCCGCTTGTATATGGGAGACGCTTAAACAGTTCTGCTCGACCGGGGAAGGATTACGCTCTCACAGAATACCAACGTAAAATAGCTTAATCCAACTGTGTTTCGTATTTGGAGTGTAGAGAACCAAATACCCTTTTTACTGGAAACGAGGCATTGCATCTTAGTCCCCAATAGTAACAACGCATTTGCATTTTGATTTTTAATCGAGGATAAATCTACATATCTATTGGCCACAGCATCCACTTACCATCTGGTGGAAAGTGTACTCCTTTGTTACCCTTATTCTGTAAAAAAAATGCAAGTAGTCTGCCGCATTAGTACAGTAAAATCTGTCAAAACTTTACATGTTCTAGAAATATTTTGTTCCTCTGACATGCAGGTTTATATTTTGTTTCCGACGATTTGTTGTTTTACAATCGAGCACGTGTTGAAACGGGCCGTGGTAACTTAGGAACTACGATCTCCACTAAACAGCAATGAAATTGTTTGTACGAAGTACATTGTGTGCGTAAATCATACTCAGCACGTTAACATAGCAGATACTACGGACTTCTATTTGGCACGATCCTGACACACTCCCTATTACCTATGCATACATGCTCGTCGGTTAAGGGTATCTGGCCCATCTTTAATATATCGCCAATTTGTTCGATAAAATTATGTCTAGGGCGTCCCTTACCGACTCTTCCGTTTCACTTCTGCAACAAGTTTGCTTTGTCACTCTTTCCTCGTTCATTCTTTCTACATGACCAAACAACCCCAGCATTTCTTTCTTAATCCTTGTCACAACATCATCTTGCAAACCACACTTTTTTCTTATTACACAATTTCTCACCCTGTCATTCAGACTCAGCCCTAACATATTCTTTAATGACCGTATTTCTATAACATTTATTCTACTCTCGTGCTTCTTTTAGCATACCCAACTTTCACTATCATACGTTAGAATAGGGACTACCAAAGCATTGTGTATTGCCATACGTGCTTTTTTAACACATTCTGACTTCCCACAATAGAGTGACGAGCCCCATTTATTCTATTTCCCGCGTTCGTTTTATATCCTTATCATATCTACCATCACTGCTAAAAACACATTCCAATACACAAACTCATCCACTTCACATGCTCGACCAACTCCCCTTCTATTCTTATTTCACATATCGGTTTACTTTCTTCTCTTCCAAAAACCATCACTTTCATCTTACTTGCGTTCATTTTCTTTTAATAACCTGTTCATAAATGTTACCATCATTTGCATTTTGACCGCTGAAGACGCAAATATGACTTGATCATCGGCGTACAAAAATCATTTGACGGTTAACTCGCCCATTTTTAACCCACATTCATCAACTTTCAAAGTTTCAATCAACTGTCCATAAATAGGTGGAACAGCCACGAAGAACCTACACAGCCGTGTCTGACACCTCTATGGATGCCAAACCAGTCCGAGTAGTTCCCGTTGATTCTGACACAAGTACTAGAGTCCCTATAAAGAAACTTTATTGCCAGTGTCAACCCAGCTTAACCCATGTGTTCAGTATTTGCCATAACACATCCCTGTCTACCTCTGTCATATGCCTTTTCCAAGTCTATAAACGCACAAAAAACCTTCTGGTTACTGGCCAGCAGCTTCCGTATACCCCATTACTTTTCTAAATCCAGCTTGCACATTCCAAATTTTTCCATCACTTTCTTTCATAACTATTTCAATTAATACCTTAGTATATTGTTTTCCTACAATGCTAAACAGGCTGATACTAAGGTAGTTTTTACAGTCCTGCTGTGATCCTTTTCCCTTATATATTAGGACTGTAACAGCTTTACACCAGTCTCCCGGTACCCGCTTCAGTCCCCAATATAAATTGAATAAAGTGTACAGCAGGCCTGCCACCATTCTCTCTTCAGCCTTTAGCATTTAGAGTGATACTCTATGATATCCGGCTGCCTTACCTGCCTTCATGCTTTTCATTGCTTTCATTAATTCATCTATACTTAACTAAGAGGTAGCTCTTTTTTCTTCTTTCGGAATTTCTAGTTCATTTAATTCAAACGTCTCCTCACTCATATACACGCTTTCAAAGTATTCCCTCCATCTCTTTAAACCCCAAAACTTCATCATTCAGAATACAGCTACTCTCGTCCCTTATAGCAATCATTCTAGGCTGTTTTGAATTTCCTATGGCAGTTCTTACGAGTTTCCAGAACATTTTAATAATTGCCTGGAAGTTATCAGATATTCTTCTATCATTCTTACCCAATCTTTCTTGATTTTTCCTTACAACTATTTCTTTTGCTCTCATATTTAGACATCTAAAGTCGGTTTTTTTTTCTTTCAAACTCATCATTCCCACCGTCAGAATTACCAGCTTTGGTTGCTAGTAAATTTAACCTTGCTCTCTTCAACTTCCAAACGTACCTCATCATTTGGAAGTATTTTTCCTTTTATTCGTTCTCTTACTTATACCACATGCTTCGGTAGCTGCACCCAACAAACCTTTCTTATCATTATCCCACACAGTCGCCAAGTCTAAATCATTCATACACAATTTTTTCTAACTAACTTTATATTACAGCACTTTGCTGTAATATAACGTTAGTTACAACCTACGTCAAGTCAGTTCCTGACAGACTATTTATGCGCACAAATATTATAAATCAAGTGGTTAAAATAAATATGTTTACAAATATTATCAAGTTTTATTGTTAGCGATATCAAATACAACGCTACAATAATCTATTCAGGCACACAAGAGCCTCAACATAGTGGTCTTTCGAGTCGGATTTGAACCAGAGATCTATCTATGGATTATACAATCCATTCACTCGAAATAATCACAATTCTAAGTGCTTATGTACCATGCGGATACAATAAACACGCAACATTTATTTTAACAACATTATTTCCTTGTCCTTTTCAACGCATAAGCAGTCTATTGCTTGAAATGGGATCACACAACAGGGAGGATTTACCGCAATGTCCCGATTGACAGGTGAAAGCGCGATCGCAATACTTGACATATATTTAATGTAGTGCACTTTCGTGATTTTCTAAGTGATGTAGATATTTAATGATTTCTTATATTTACGCAAACACTACACATTGAATAAAGTTAGCTACCGTGGGCAAACTTTGTTACAGAGAGCACGAGTGATCTGCGACAGCAAACACCTGGCCGCCGAGCTTCAGCACGTCAAGCAGATTCTGCACGACAACAAGCTTCGGGTCCCCCGCCTACGTCTCAGTGACCGAGTGAAGCCGGTCACAGTCGAGAGTGTGGCTGCTGTACTACCATATGTCAGAAGTGTCACAGACAAGATTGGCTACATCTTGAAGCGAGCTTCTATTGGAACATTCTTCAAGCCGCCGAAGAAGATTAGTCAGTTCTTACCATCCGTCAAGTGTAATATCCCCCTACAAGATGCAAGAGTGTACAAGCTTCATTGTGAATGTGGTCTCTCATATATAGGGCAAATAAAACGATCTATCAAAACCCGCGTAAAAGAACACATAGCTGACGTGAAACACCAAAGTTCCGGGAAGTCTGCAGTTTGTGATCATATCCTAGACGGCTCCCGCCATTACATTAGAATTGATAGACTACAAATTCTCGCGAAAGAACATCGATTCATGCCAAGGATAATTCGTGAGGCTATTGAAATTTAAAAAAAAACATCCTAATTTCAATAGAGAGGGAGGCTGGGTACTACCATCTGCTTGGAATCCTGTAATTAATATAACTAAAACTAAACCCAAGCATACCACTGCAAGACTTAAGACACAGTAAGTTCATTCTGCGTAGATCAGACCAAAACTAATAATTAGAAAATCTGAAGGTACTCCGGGTTAACTCCGACATCGGGACGTCAATCACCTCACTCCCGTGACCATGAGTCCTGTAAAGCACCCGAAACGTCAGGAATTAAAAGTAAGTTAATTATTAAACGCGATAGAATCCGTAAAAGTAATTTTTGATTGCATATCGATATCTATCGGAAACCACAAGACAAAAGTCTTACAAGACAAAAGTCCTAAAATTGCTTATACTATCGTATACAAGCTAAAAAAGCTCGTTTATGTATAAATTAATTAATATTGAAATAAATGTTAACAAACGTAAACAGTACCTACAATTTACAAGGAAATATTTAAAACAAAAATCTACAAAGAAGTGTGACAAGCATTCCATACTAATTTAAAAAGGAATATAAAACCGTTACCTAGTTTGCCTTTGACGCTCTTGCCAGTGGAGCGCAGCTTCTGTGCGAAGGACTGCGGACGAGCGGGGGTGCGGGCGGGACGAGGAGCGGACGTTGGAACCGTTACAGCTCCCACTCTTAGTTCCACTCCCTCTCCCGCTCTCACATCGGTTCCCACTCCCGCTCTCGTCTCCGCTTCCGCTCCCGTTCCCGTCACGCCCACCCCACACACCAGCCCAGCGTCCAGCGCTCCGTACTGGCTCTCCTTGTCCAGCGACGATAGGCTCACTACGTTTTCGCGGAACTCTGAAACTAATGGGGGCAGTTGATGGAAAGATTGGTTAGTCCCGTTTGGCTTATTGTGGACCTTAAGTTAGATTTTATTAACTTGAGTTTTGATAAGCTTCCTTTACATGAAACTTAATAGTAAAAAAAAATCTTAGACACAGTGTTAGATTCGGAACAGATTCAGAATAGCCCAATTTTACGAGAAAAGCTCCAATGAGTTACATTAAACCGCTTCTTGTGAAGAAATGCTGGTAGCTTTCAAGTCGTGAAGTCTCCAAAATTATATATCCTGCAGAAAAATCATCGCAGATTTTTGTCAGATTTTGAACTATTATTTGAAGATCTTCATCTGGTGACAGTAGCAGAGTGTAAGGCTTAACAAGAGTAAATGTTACGAGAATATCATCCATTGCTCAGTAGCGATAGTTTAGTTCATCGTAAAATATGTCAAGAAATTCTAACATAACTCTCTGCAGCTCCTCTGGCAATGTTATCCAGCATATCGGGTCATTTCTGCTGGTAAACGTTTTCGAAATCTCCTCATTCTTCTTCTTCCTTCAATCGAAATTTCCACATTCTCACATTTTTGTTACGTAAGGAATAGCTTTTTCCACTAGTTGAATACGACGAAAGAGAAGAAGAAAAAACGAAAAATGGCTTTGAAGAAAAATTTTTGGGCTTTGATTTTTATCTCATACTTTTCCAGTGATAATCTAGATTATTATTATATTATTTAGTAATTGATTTTGTGTCTGACTAACTTCTATTAAGATTTTACACCAAAAGGAAAGATAGCATAAAAAACTGAAGTCACGTAGAAGTAGTCAGACGTTTTCTCTGTTGGTGCTGGGATCATATATATCTTCGAGTGTTTATACTAGTTTTTTTTAAAATTATTATGCAGTGGTTTAACAACGTCATGATGAGCAATTCATTTTGTCTCTGAAATTCTTTTAACGGATACGCCTACACTTTTTATTAAAGTTTCCCATTGACGTGTGGATGATGAAAAGAACCTGTAAACTCTTTCTACTGTTCCGTAAAAAGTTAAACTTTAATTAACGATCCCTAATGAGTGCACTCAACATAGATTTAGCGAATGATTAGCACAAGGCGTTTCCTACGTGGTAGAGCCATGCTGCAGCTATATAAGTAGTATAGTTGTAGCACAAATGCTAGCAAGAAACCCAGCGGAACTTTTTTTTAAATAACAGCTTACAATCATGTATGTTACATAAATTAACAACACAACAAATTAGAAATAGCTTGGTAGCGATCACCTCATTTCCAGGGGTTATTATCATCCATAAATTCTTTAATACGAGTATTATAATAACCTTTTTATACAAACATAGTTTATTAAAGTTTTTGAACTTTGAGCAGGTCAAATTTTGTATATTTTCTGGAATTTTGTTGTAAAAGCGTATACATCGCCCCAAAAATGAATTACTGACTCGATGGAGTCGAGTAACTGGTACTTGCTAGTGTTTGTTCCTAGTATTTACAGAATGAATATCACTTATTCTTATAAAACTACTTTTATTTTTGTGTACATACATTACATTTTCATAAATATATTGAGAGGCCAAAGTTAATTTATTAATCTCCTTAAATTTTTGCCGCAGCGACTCTTTAGGCTTTAAATCATAAATTGTTCTTATGGCCCTCTTCTGTAAAACAAATATAATTTCAGTGTCAGCTGCGTGTCCCAATAGCAAAATACCATACGATATTATGCTATGGAAATAGCTAAAGTAAACTAGTCTAGCTATTTCAACACTGGTAAGACTTCTAAACTTTTCACAGCATATGCTGCAGAGCTAAGTCTGCTTGCTAATTTTGATATATGGGGGCTCCATTGAAGCTTGGCATCTAATGTAATTCCAAGAAAAATGGTGGTATCTACAAGACTCAGTTTCTCTCCGTTTAAAATTACATTAGAATTTAATTGTTTGACATTTGGAGTCATAAATTTCATACATTTAAGTGTTTTAGTGGTTTTTTTTTTCGTGTTACTTAATAATAAGCTTAATTAAAATACAAAATGGAATATACCAATTATGATTAGCGATAAAAATGTAAGATTATCGTTATAGCATACGTCTAAAATATTACTTTAAGTCAATAACTGTCTAAACGTTGGTAATGTTTTTATTTTGTGTAAACACTTATCAATGTTAGAAGGGGATAAAATACCAAACTCGGTGCCTTTCTTTCTAAGAAAAATGAGGAACGGTTACAATGTTCTAAGCACTCACTCCCTATATTATATTATAACCTGCTTGAAATATACAGATATATAATGCAATGCAATGTAAAGGTAATTGATATTAAATAATTCAATTTAAATCATGAAACTGTAGAATGCAAATAAAACACTGTTTACCATAACGCCTTGCTAATGGTAACGAATAATTGTAAAAACGCATATACTCGCGGTCCAATCACGCTAATATAAAATGTACGCATTTACTCGTAAAACAAAATTAATAATAGAAAAACATTTCGTAGCAAGATATTTAAATAATCTTACCTGATGAGGGCGTGTGCTTGTTCTGGCGATGGTTGCTCTTGGTCTGACTGCGCAGCTCGATCTGCGTGTCCTTCACGTTCTGATACATGCTGCTGATTTGGTGCAGCAGCCGAAGTAATGGCATATTCACCTAGAAGATATACCGCTTGTGTCACTGATAAATGGTTAGATAACCTTAGTTTCTATAACAGTTACACTCAATCATCTGTTGCATATTTTACCAATTTAACTAATACCTTAAAACAAAGTAACAAAAGTAGTAAAGATTGACTTCTAATATATGAGTGACCAATACAAGCAACGAGGAAAATTACTTTAAAATGCTGCCTTTTCATTTTATAAATATGTATAATTTAGAAATTTTAAACGGTGTCTATTTAAAATTTTTTTTTTTCATTGTAGAAATTTTTCAAACAAAATTCAAACGAAGAATATTGCTACACCATCTTTTAAAAAGACAAAATAGACAATAACGTATTATATTAAAAGAAACCTGTAGAAAAAATTAAAAAAAAAGAAAATGAAATAATTGCTGTGCCTAACCTGTTGCGAGATAAACCGTACACTGACGTTGAAGTTGAGCATTGTGCTAATGTGCTTCTTGAGTTGCCCGCGCGATATGTAAAGTACATTCTGGCGCTGTATGAGGTCGTCCACTGTCATGTCGGCCACCTTCTTCAGGTCCACGTCGATGGACACTTTCTCGCACAGGAACGCCGGTGTCTCGGATGGGATGTCAATGTGACTCGGGTGACCTGAGAAGGCAGCTTTATATTAAAATTTTTATTTTATATTATAAAATTAAAGTATAAAGAAAATAAAGTAAAAATGGAGCTGTAAAAATAATTATCTTCTTAATTGAAACCATTAAAAAGGTGCAACAGTATTTTTAGGATTAAAAACGCTTATCTTTTATTTTTATTTATTTTATTTTATTCGGAAAACTTACAGCAATTTCTTATAATTAAATAAAAAAATATAATAATATACTATTAAACAAAAGACAGTTCAAAGATAAATAAACTAGTTAACCATAGGTACCTTAAAGTTAAAAAGCTATGTATATTACGAATATTTTAAGAATAAATATAAAAATTTAAGCAAAATATTCACTGGTCAAGGTACTCTTGGCCACACTCGGGGTAGTATTAAATGGATCAATATCAAAGTTAAGCGAGTTTATAAATTTAGTAGTTCTAATCATGAAAGAATTACGTCTATAGTTCGTATGAGCTCTGTTTATGTAAAGAAGTTTGCGTTTCATCTTATTTGCTAATGGAACATTTAAAGTAACATCAGATAATAATTCCGGGGAGTAAATTGAACCATTACAAATTTTTAGATAAAAACATCATTAATATTAGGCCGAACAGATAAAGGAAGAAAGTGATATCGTTTGCACCTCTCTTCATAGTCCTGAGAATGCGTATGCGCTCTATAGTGAAGATAATTTAAAAACCTTTTCTGGATACCCTCAATACGAGACTTATAAACCTCATATTGTGGGTTCCAGACCTGTGATGCATATTCAAGAATAGGCCGTACAAATGAACAGTAGAGAATTTTAATCGTTTTTAGGCTGTTGAAGGCACAAGAACAGCGGATGACAAATCCCATGGCTTTATATGCCCTAGTTATAATGCTAGATATATGCTTGTCATAGATAAATTTAGAGTCTTGAATTATTCCAAGATCACAAGCCTCATATACTCTGGCCAAAGAGGTACCCTTCAAGTGATAGCCGCCATTGATTGTATCGCTTTTCCTTGTAAGTGACACAAAAAACATTTAGAGACATTTAAATCTAGTTTATTTATATTGCAGTATGTTTCAAATCTTTCCAAGTCTGATTGCAATAACATAGTATCCTCTATGCTAGAGATGAATTTAAGTATTTTCATATCATCAGCATATAAGAGTACTTTGGAGTACAAGAAACACTTCTCTATATCATTCACAAAGATAATAAATAGTAGGGGGCCCAACAGAGAGCCTTGAGGTACGCCTGAGGGAACCGGTAGCCAAGTGGACATAAACCCATTAAGCACTACTGTTTATGACCTATTTTCAATATAAGAGGAGAACCATCGCAGAAGGTCTCCATGTATACCTGACATTGCCAATTTCTTTAAAAGGATTTGATGATCTATTCGATCGAAACATTTACTGTAGTCAGTATAAATACAGTCAATTTGGAGTCCAATGTCCATACCTTTTGAAATGTAATTATTTGTAAGGATCAGATTGGTAACAGTTGATCTTTTTATAAGAAATCCATGTTGGGCATCGCTAACTATAGGGGAAATAGAATTGTACACTTGTTGATATACTATCTTTTGAAATACTTTAGCAAATAAACACAGTTTTGTATCGGCCTGTAATTTTCTATTTTTGTAGTGTTCCCTTTTTTGTGGACAGGTGTGATGTATGCCTGCTTCCACTATGGCTTGGTATAATTAGCAAATTAATATATAATGATGTATGTGTATTATAATTTTTGTGGCTGTGTATGGTGGATATAGCAGTATTTGGTATATTTAAGAACTAAAGTTATGTCATACTAAAAGCATGCAAACCTAGCACAAATATATAGAGGAAAATTAGAAAATTATATGAAAGCTGTATTAGTTTAGAAATTAATTCTTGTAACAAAATGTATAAAAAATTTATGCACTTAACACGCGGTAAAAGTGGTACTTTCAGAAAGGGATACCGAGATAGTAGGAAACACTGTATACTGTATTCTATCTTATTCTCTCGCAGGCTAAATTCTATACATGAATGTATATGTTTGTCTCTTTTTAGTGTCGCGTTTTCGTTTCCTCGAGTTTCAAATCACAACGATTCTAAAGAAGTTTCCATAAAAAAAAAACTATGTAAAACCGATTTTATCGTTTGATTGGTGTTCCAGTAAAAGCTACAAAATGGATAGTTACCCTTGGATTTGTTGGTTGCGTGTCGGCGGTCGCGCGCCAGGTCGCTGACGACGATGTCGACGCGCAGCACGTCAGCCCAGCCCAGCAGCGACAGCGTCGAGCCCAGCGACTCCAGCGCCGGCACCCCGCCCCCACCGCCTTCGCCACCGCCCTTCCACTTCCCTGAATATATTCAATTGGGAACATGACACTAGATACACATGACTATTTCAACTTAAGAGTTGTGTGAACATACATCTATAGAAATTGTTTAAGAATATAGTATTTTCATATATCGATAAATATATTTTTTTAACTTTAAATGGAATACCGACAAAACGTGGTTTTACGTGGTAGAGCCATGCTGCAGCTTTTGCGTGGTGGAGCCATGCTGCAGCTATATTAGTAGTATAGTTGTTGTTACGGCCCTCAGTTGCCCCGACAGAAGTCGACTGGACCAGGGCCCATGAGTGATCCCCTCGACGAGCAACCAGAGGGTTCGGGCCCAAATGGCCTATGGATTATTATTAACTAATGGCTGATAAGCAAACACAGCTTACCAAGTTCCGGAGGTAGGGTTGCCCAAAGGGTATCAGTCAGGTGGTAAGTAAGGTGCATGTAAGTAGTGTGCGAAAGTGTGTATAAATGTAACCTGACGTCACCGATGTAATCGGACAGCAGATCCACAGGAGCTGCTTTACTCCAAAATGTGCGATCCCTCCAGTGGGCGTTCACCAATTGAAACCTTCACCTTCAACCTTATTTCACTATATTATTTTATCAACTTTATTGTACATTTAATTAACTTCAAATTTAACTAAATCAACGTTAATCGTAATTAAAACAAGTGATACGCTGCACAACTTATGAACGGTTGGTCAAAGTTTAATGTCCCATGTTCACTTAGCACCAAATTATCATCGAGCACAAACGATCTCCTCTCGAGTTACAAAGTTTTATCGTTCCACCCGACAAAACAAAAATTCCTTCGTACGATATTAAAATGCCACAAAAGCAGCTCGTCGACGCAAATTAATGGTAATCGAAGTTAAGTTAATCACTCAAAACTATTACAACAAGAATTATATAAGACAAGCCTCGTTGTCCCGTAAAACGCACGAGATTAGACAACGCTATAAGAGGCGGTTCCGAGCGTAAATTTTAGACCGTTTAACCGACACAGCAGTCGCAAACAACATCGCCTACACACGTCAGACGACCGAGCGGTCGGCCGAGAGACCCGCCCGGGAGAGGGGGCCAGCGGTGACCTTTAAATTCCATCGGAAGGACACGCCGAGACGCGCGTCTTGAATGCAAGTTTTTAAAATGTTAATATTTGGGCTAAACAGTTGTAGCACGAATGGGTCAACTCGACCGGGGAAGGACCACGCTCTCACAGGATACCAGCGTAAAATAGCAGCTTAACACTGCTGCGTTTCGTATGGTCAATGTAGAGAACCGGAGACCCTTTTCACTGGAAAAAGAGGCATTCCATCTTTGTCCTCACGGGTGACAACGCATCTGCATTTTGATTCGCAAGCGAGGATAGATGTAGATGTCTATGGGCCACAGCAACCACTTACCATATGTGCTCGTTGTCACCCTATCCTATAAAAAAAAATTAAAATATCAAATTTAAATTATAGATGATTTAGTAATTCATTAAAAATCTTGTCGACTACTTAATTCATTTTGCTTTAACTTCTTTAAGAAGGCAAATAAACGGGCTATGCTAAGCAACCTTAATATAATGCGCACTAAGTTACGGTCAATTCTCCGTACTCCTTTAGTCAACTTGACCGAACGAAAAACTTCTAAATTGCCGGTCTAGTAGTGTTCACGCACCTAGTTGCCCAAACTAAGGTCTACCAGACAGAGACCCATCCAGCTGTTGGGTTCGACGAACAACTAACTGTGGGGCTCAAAATGGTTTATGGAAAATGTTCTATCTTACTACACTTTAATGGGGAGGCTAGTCAAATAAAGAGTACTTACCTGTATCTGAGGCGACGACTGTCTCAAGGTTCGGTTAGGACGAAGGTGTGTATGTACATGTGTGGTGGTGTTTTTGTGGTGTGGATGTGATTGACCTGACTGGATCGGTGAAGTCAGCAGCTGCCTGGACTCCGGCACCGCTCCAAATTATGGTAATCTCCAGCGGCGTCACCCACGGTCAATTTCTTTCTTCTTCGCTATGTCAGTCTATTAACTTTATCGTACAATTAACTAACTTCAAGACGCAACTAACTCTCGTTTGTTATAAAATGTAACACAACACGAATACCGAATGTTCGGATCAAAGGTCACTTCCGTTTCGCGTGGCAACAATTATTTCTAGAACCTAACACGACCTTCTCTAGTGTCACAAAGTTCAGCGTTCAACCGACAACGGAAAATGTTTCCGAACTATATCAAATGCCGCACGAGCAAATTAATATTGTCAAATGCACTTATATACACTATCAAATTAGAACAACAAAATTCGCGGTAAATTAGGCACGCACAGCACACAATTCAGACGTTGATCGCAATCAATGTTAACTTCCTAACAGTTTGTCAACCCGACGTCTAATTCTAGACTACAATTCCTCGTCGTTGCACAATTTGCTAACAAAACCGACTCTAAAAAATGGAGGTTATCCCGAGTGCCTTCACGACGTGCGATCGACCGCACTGCTTTTAAGCAACTCCCGTTCTGCATTCGCGCCCTCTCCCAAAGCCACACCGCTCGGCCGAACGTCAAAACCGGTATGGCACCGAGCCGAGCACCCTCCAGCGTCAAATCTTGAAACCAACGTTTGGGCGTGAACAAGTAGTATACACAGAAATGTTTGTATATAGCAAAACAAAGACTTCCATGTATACTACTGGTAGTGCGCGACGAACATTAGTGAGCCCTGCAGCGGGTACAGGCAGCTATGTATACTACTAGCAGTCCAGTACAGTACAGTACTGGTAGTGCGCGACGTGTGCGTACCTTGCGGCACCTGGTGCGGGGACACGCCGAGCGCGGCCAGCAGCGGCTGGAACACGAGGTGCGCGTCCAGCAGCATGAGCGAGCCCTGCAGCGGGTACAGGCTGCACGCAGGTAGCGTTGCCGCCATCGCACGGGGATTCATTTTCGACGCCGTGATTATTGGCTTCTTCGTTTTTGGCTCCTGTAAACACATTTTAGACATGAATATGTATTTTAATTTATGGGAGTGGGAGAACCGATTTGGAAAATTATTTTTTTTTCCAGGTGGTCCCATTAAATTTTATCGAAATCGGTCGAGGGGTTTTTTTTAAAATTTTTTTAAAAATCAACAGTAAATTATATTCATATTGAAGTTGTTTGTTCAAAATTTTAGATTTACTGCTTGTCAATAGATAAATCTACTGCTAAAATAAGCTCCTCCCATTATAATTGTCACGCTCGGGTTGCGAAATGATACCAGAAGTGTCGCACCTTTGATACTGCTACCCTCACTGTCCTGACTGACGTAAACGAGATGAAATGAAATAATAAATTTTCTTGCGTCACCACCACACACGGCTCCGTTACAGCCTATTAAAATCCACAGCTGAAAATAGGCTTCCCCATAGATTGCCTCGTAGGGCTCAGCATCCACTAGGCTCGCCGAAACGAGTCGAATCGAATCACAGAAATTCGCCTTCTATATATTTACTATGAAACTGCGTCCATTAGCAACGAGTCGCGGCGCGCCGAATTGAATCGACCGCGCGAATTGTTTGACAGGCGAATTTCTTCGCTGGTGCGATTCGATTCGACTCGGCGCGCTTCAGTCGACGCGGAGAAGCGGATGCGCGTCAACGTATTTTTATTAATTTCTATTCCGTTTTCGTAAGAATCTTTTTGTTTAAATAAAAATGAATGAAGAACTATTGATATCACTGGCCCAACAATTGTTTAATCATGAAGATCCACATTATCACAATGACCAACGTCGAATGAACATAATATGAATGAAATGATATGAAATATGAATCTCTTTTCAAATCTGGATATAAATGATGAAATTCGACGTAGTTATTTCTTTTCACATAAATGTCGTGTATCTGTGTATTTGGGAGCCCGCCGTTTCCTTTTTTTCTCCTCTTCTTCATCAAAAAGTATTTGAAATAAAAACATCTCTTCATCCGAGCTGTCCATGACGCAAAACGACCTATTTTGATGAAGAATTTGCGATGAATGAACAATTCGATTCGATTCTTCAGAGATGGACGCACTAGGAATAAATGTGACTCGCTTCGATACGACAGATTTCTGCTGTAGTCGACGCCAGGCTTAAGGTTGATAATTGCCATAGTTACCAAGTTGGGCAAGCGGGTTGGCAACCGCAGTTTTTTTTATTTTTGGTCGTTAATAGTAAGACGCTGCTGTCCATCTCCTGATTTGTTTCTCTCTGTAGCCTCTTACGACCCACGGGATGATATGAGATAGTGGATATTCTCACACCGCCACTGGACTGTTTAGCAATATGTTATATAAACTAATTTATCGTATTTATACTTAGCGTCGGGCGTGGGGGAGATAGACAAATATTAATATAAACCTAAAATAGGGTTAGATTTTACCCAGATGTTTTATATGTGATTGTACTACCCGTGCGGTTAAACAATGGGATTGAAAATGGCGTCAACTCTATTCACCTCTCTCTCGCACACTGTCACTATCTATACTCACACCCACAGGTATACTATAAAATGCCATAAACTAGAAAAAAGTCAGTCTGGTTTTATTAATTTGTGAACTACGACGCGTGCTCTGAAAGTTTTCTTCGTAATTTGTTGATTTTGTTTGTTAATACTTTTGTATAAAATATTTACGTGCCATTGAGACATTAGTAACCATTTTTTAAAGTTTCGTTTGTCTGTCTCTCCGAACTAATCTTCGGAATGACTGAATGGATTGTAATAAAACTTCACGAACAAATAGACAGTAACACCAGGAGTGATTAAGACTAAATTTTATCCGAAAATATTAGAGATTTTATTTAAATAGTAATATTGATAAGATAAAATAAATGGTCTTTAATGATGATCTTAAGTCGTCAATTCGATCTCAGCCAGCCGAAGCCAGAGCGGGTCGATAGTTATTTATGTTATTTTAAAATTAATGTTTCTACTTGCGTATAGAATTATTATCAAATAATTTCCCTTTAATAGAATATTTCCAATCAACCGGATAATTTTATTTATAGAAAAAATAATAATATAACGTTATAACAATATACCGTTATTAGCAGATTTTCGCTATTGGTACTGTTACGAGCTTGGGATTCGAGGCAATTAAAAACTGCCGATTGAATTACCAAAATTAACACTTTAATTACACAACACTAATTACAATCTAAAATTACACTAATAATAAAACACAGTTCGCCGTTATTTCGCTTCGAAGTAATCTCTTGTATCGCCAATTCAATACTGCCTCGGTCGTGGTCTATACCGGCCTTATATAGGGCCTCAGATAGTTTCCAGAATCTTCTACTGTAGCGACATCTAGAATGTTCGAGTACATTTCGGTCCCGAAATTTCTGGAAGGATCTCCACTCTCCTAGTTCTGCTACTCGACACTAGAGGGCGCTAGTGTGACTAGTGTTGCCATGTACAAGACATTAATAGTGGCGCGCAATACTTTCATTTACTCGACACTAGGGGGCGCTAGTGTAACTAGTGTTGCCATGTACAAGACATTAATAGTGGCGCGTAACACTGCCCCCTCCTAAGACATGCTCGTCCCGAGCATTATTGGCCCCATAATAACGCGCTAGTCGATCCACATGGACAATCTTAGGAGTACCTCTGGCACCTTTCTGTATCCGGTAGGTTACATCATTGATCCTTGTCACAATCCGGTACGGTCCGTCCCATTTAGCTTGAAGCTTAGGAGATTTCCCTTTGCTGCGAACTGGATTGTGTAACCACACTAGTGAACCTTCATCAAACCCCTTGTTGTTCATTTTGCGGTCATACCGTGTTTTCATCTTCTCAGACGTTTGCTGGCCCGTCTGTCTGACGTGCTCATAAATGTCATTCATTTTGTTCCGCAAGTCATTTGCATAATCGGTTATACTGCGTGGGGCATCAGGTGGTATTCCGGTGATCAGGTCTGCAGGCAGCCGCAATTCTCTCCCAAAGTTTGCGAAAGCTGGTGTCACTGATGTACTTTCGTGAACAGCGCTTCGATATGACAACAAAAACGGTTGTATGTGCCTGTCCCAGTCTCGTTGCCGTTTTTCCACAACTTTTGCTAGGTACCTCTCCAATGTCTGATTAAATCTTTCTACCATTCCATCAGATTGTGGGTGGTAAGAAGTTGTTCGTGTTTTCTGAGTACCCATAACTCGGCAAGTTTCCTGGAATATTTGAGACTCAAAATTCCTTCCTTGATCGCTGTGAATCTCTAAAGGTACTCCAAAACGACAGAAGACTTCTTGAACTAGTTTATCTGCAACTGTTGAAGCTTCTTGATTTGGAATGGCGAAGACTTCTGGCCACTTAGTGAAGTAATCCATCACTACCATGAAATACTTGTTACCACTTTCAGTTTCTGGAAACGGCCCCGCAACGTCAATGGCTATCCTCTCCCATGGTGCACCAACATTGTACAATTTCAATGCGCCTCTACTACGAATTTGAGGTCCCTTTACAGCCGCACAACTTGTACATTTGCGGCACCAGTCCTCGACATCGTCACGACAGTGGACCCAGTAAAACCGTTCTCGGATCTTCAAGAGAGTTCGTTTAACTCCCAGGTGGCCTCCTGAACAACCACTATGGTACAGCTGTAGAATATCCGGCACTTTAGCCTTAGGGACAACCATTTGCAAATGACACCTGTCTCCCCGACCATTTTCCCATTTACGGCACAGGACTCCATCCTGAATCAGCAAGCTGTCCCATTGGGCCCAATAGCTTTTCGTGGTCGAACTCATTGCTGAGACGTCGCTCCACTTGGGCTTAGGAGCACTGGCCTTCATCCATTCCAGAATCGGCTTAATGTCCGAATCTTCCTGCTGTGCATGTTGTAGGCTGTCCTTCCACTCATTGCTGAGCTGGTCTGTCCTGAGCATTCTCACAGATACCACTTCCTTACCCTCTTGCCTAGTACAATGCTTGCAATCTTCAGGGCAAGGTCTTCTTGACAATGCATCTGCATTGCCATGAGATTTCCCGCTGCGATGTTCGATCACAAAGTCGTATTCCTGCAGTAGTTCTATCCATCTCGCAACTTGTCCTTCCGGATTTTTGAACTGCAATAGCCATTTCAGTGCAGCATGGTCAGTTCGTAAGTGGAATTTCCGCCCTAGAAGATATTTGCTAAAATGCTGCAAGGACTTTACCACAGCAAGCAATTCCCGTCTTGTGACACAATAGTTCCTTTCCGGCTTTGACAACGACTTGCTGAAGTACGCTATCACAATCTCTTGATCACTATTCCGTTGAGACAACACACCGCCAAGTCCTATATCACTTGCGTCTGTGTCAACTATGAATTCCTTGCCCGCATCAGGGTACCCCAAAATAGGTGTTTTGCACAGGCGGTTCTTGAGCTCCTGGAATGCAATATCGCAACTTTCATCCCAGCAGAATTGTCGCTTCTCCTCGGTTAGCTTGTGCAGAGGTTTGGCTATATCTGCAAAGTTCTTCACAAATCGCCGATAATAAGAGCACAAACCCAAAAATGCTCTAACATGTGTCTTGTCTTTTGGGACCGGCCACTCCTTGACAGCAGCAATTTTCTCTGGATCCGTGCGGATACCTTCTTCCGACACTACATACCCCAGAAAACTAACTTGCCGTTTGAATAGTGAGCACTTCTTTGGACTCAACTTGAGGTTGGCACTCTGGATCTTCATGAGCACGCGTTCCAGGTTCTGAAGGTGTTCCTCAAACGTACGGCCTACGATGATGATGTCATCCAAATAGACCAGACAAGCATCTCCAATTAGCCCGGTAAGTACAAGCTCCATCAACCTTTCAAACGTTGCTGGAGCATTGCACAATCCAAACGGCATGACTTTGAATTGCCACAGACCCTTTCCTGTGGAGAATGCAGTTTTCTCCTTGTCCTTAGGGTCAATTTCAACCTGCCAGTAGCCACTTTTCAGATCTAGCGTACTAAACCACTTTACGCCTGTAAGCATATCCAGCGTGTCATCAATTCTTGGCAAGGGATAGCTGTCCTTCTTTGTAATGTCGTTCAGGCGGCGATAGTCAACACAAAAGCGCATGCTGCCGTCCTTCTTCTTTACCAGCACCACAGGTGAACACCATGGACTAGATGAAGGTTCAATAACACCATCCTTCACCATTCCCTCAATCATGGTTTCCACTTCCTTTTCACGTGCTACAGGCAATCTTCTTGGCCGCTGACGAATAGGCAATTCTTGTCCTGTGTTTATTTTGTGTTGAACTAAGCCAGTCTTTCCTATGTCAGCTTCGTTTGACGAGAAAACATTGGCGTACTTGAGTAACAACTTCTTCGCCTTGACCATTTCATTCGGGGAAAGAACGCTGCGACAGTCTTCCAAAAGTGTGGTCACTATCGTTTGTCCATCCTTGCTGGGGGTCCCGGTCGATAGATATTCGCATCGACGCAACCAATCCACTTCCTCACTAGTACCAACCAATGTGCCTTTTTCTATAATCTGTTCCTGATCACAAAGGTTCAACACACGTACTCCTGAGATGTCGGTGGTTCTGACCAAGGTTCGAGCCACTTTCCATGGAATGTCATTGTCTACCCTTTCCACGAGTACACAACGATGGGCTTGCCCAGGACTCCGAGGAAGACTAACCGGCACAATCGTTTCCGATCTCGGCGGAAGAACAATCTTCTTAAGGCTGTACACATTCCCTGGTAACGCCCCTTCCACGAAAAGTTCTTCTTGTCCACATTTCAAAACACCTTGCTTAACGTCGATCTCACAACAATTCTTCCTCATAAAGTCTAGGCCCAGGATGCAGTCGTCCATTATATCAGCCACGATGACATTATGCAGGTAGATCATGTTGCCTAGCTTCTACTCCATCTCCTTCTCTCCACGGACGGGTATGCGCTGACCGGTGGCTGTCACCAAATTAATGCGTTCTCGGTTGTATGCGGAGTCCCCAAGGAACCGACTTATAAGTTGGGAACTGACAACCGTGCGAGAGGCTCCAGTGTCTATGGTCAGTTTACACGGCGTTCCGTTTGACTTCGCCCTTGATGATTAGGCTGTTCCCATCATGGGTTTGTGAGATCGAAATCCTTGGGGCTCTTTTAACATCAGCCAGCACCCGCCAGTTTCCCTGCTGTTGCTGGGCGGTGCTGTCAGCCACACTACCCTCTCGATATCGATCACCTTCCCTTTCTACAGTTCGTTTAGGGCAGCTGGATCGAAGATGGCCCCTTTCCCCACAGCCGTAGCACCTAGGGCTGTAGCCCTTATTGCGGTCCTGAACTGTAGCTGCTGCAACCTCCCTGACGCGGTGGGAACGATGATCCTGCCGCACGGCTTCCACCTCCAGTGCATGGGTCAAGGCGTCCTTAAGCGTCTCGTGGTGCCCGAGCCTCACAGCAGCTCTGACTTCAAGGTCGCGGATGCCGTCGATGAATGTCTGCACCAGGTTCCCTACAATGAGCGCAGGTACAGACTGGTACGCTTTTCGAACCAGCTTCTCCACCTCAAGGGCCCACTGCTGCAGGTTTTCGTTACTGCGTTGCACGCGATCTTTGAGCTGCGCACGAAAGACGTGTTCCAGGTGAGCATCGCCATATCTTGCCTCCAATGCCTCAAGGAGCTGCTCGTAAGTTACTTCCTTACTGAGAGCTTCCAGAACAGTTAAGGCCTGGTCGCGTAGGCCTAGGGTGAGAGCAGTCATGGCCTGACTTTTATTCCAGCCGTTCGCTTTCATGACAGCCTCGAACTGGATTTTGTAGGCCGACCAGGAAGAACTCCCGTCGAACGGCGGCACTTTGAATCCACGTAGCGAAGGTGTTGTAGCTACTACGGGAGCTGTAATTCCATCCCCAAGTTTGAGGTCGTCCAGCGTTTTCTTCACATCAGCCATCACGTTGTCAACCCGATTGTTCACTAGGTCGATTCGGGTTTCAGCTTCCGACAGGCGGTTGTCATGTTGAGCAACCCTATCCTTCACCTCCTTTATCTCTTTCCCGAAGGTAGCGTGAAGGTCCTTCCTGAGGAGCATCTGTTCTTCCATACCGCGCTGCAGCTGCTCTTCCAACCGACGGGTCTGTTCCTCCTGTCGGCGAGCCTGTTCCTCCTGTCGGCGAGCCTGATCCTGCAGCATCATCATCAGAGCACCTAAGTCAGGTGCTGCAGATGCAGGAGCTGCTGACGGGCCGGCCTCCGTGGTTAGCAGCTGCCCCTCCGACGTTTGTGGCGTTGCATTACCAATTCGTCTCTGGTCCGTCTCCTGTTGGCGTTGACTTCGGGTACGGATACCCTCCGTGTCGTCTTTAGGTAAAATCGGCATATTTGATCCCACTTCTGACACCAATTGTTACGAGCTTGGGATTCGAGGCAATTAAAAACTGCCGATTGAATTACCAAAATTAACACTTTAATTACACAACACTAATTACAATCTAAAATTACACTAATAATAAAACACAGTTCGCCGTTATTTCGCTTCGAAGTAATCTCTTGTATCGCCAATTCAATACTGCCTCGGTCGTGGTCTATACCGGCCTTATATAGGGCCTCAGATAGTTTCCAGAATCTTCTACTGTAGCGACATCTAGAATGTTCGAGTACATTTCGGTCCCGAAATTTCTGGAAGGATCTCCACTCTCCTAGTTCTGCTACTCGACACTAGAGGGCGCTAGTGTGACTAGTGTTGCCATGTACAAGACATTAATAGTGGCGCGCAATACTTTCATTTACTCGACACTAGGGGGCGCTAGTGTAACTAGTGTTGCCATGTACAAGACATTAATAGTGGCGCGTAACAGTACTGTGCATGTTGACGGTACGGGCTTGATGATCCGCCATTTCTAATCCCGTTCTTTATCCGTATGAATAACTAAATTACTTATTAAACATAGAAGCAGAGACGTTTTCGAAAATTTCATAAGCTATTTATTTTTATTTTCATGGTCCACCCGCAGTTGTAGAATAAATTTAAAATTCCAAATACGAACACTAGTGTTATTAATACTTGTAAATAAATATGTACAATGGTGTTGTTAGCAAAATTGAAGTAACACATTCCTAGGCAGGAAAGGTAACCTAACCCTATCACCTACAAAAGGAGTTCTACTATCTAGAAAATAGGTCCTACTACCAATTTACAATTTAAATGACTGATAGGTATTTTTTTTGATTGGTGACAAACGAGCACACAATACACCTGACAGTAACTGGATGTTGTGTCATCTACATCTATCCTCGATTAAGAATCAAAAGGCAGATGCGTTGTCACCCCTGAAGACTAAGATGGAATGCCTCGCATCCAGTAAAAAGTGTTTCCGATTTCCTTTACATTCACCATAAGAAAGCTGCTATTTCACGTTGGTATTCTGTGAGAGCGTGGTCCTTCCCCGTTCGAGTCGATCCATTCGTGTTACAATCATAATATTATACCTGCAACATGGCTCTACAACGTAATCTTAATATAAAAATATAGTAGAAGTAAATGTGTATTTTTAGCAGTATTCTTGCTTACCACTTTCATGGGCTCTTGCTTGGCCATCCATTGGTATAAATCCTCGCGAGCGCGTTCATTAGCCACGTCGTCGTGGCTGCCGTGCGGCGAATAAAGCGACGGGTTCGAGCCGACCGTGGGCAAATCTTCTTTCAATGTTCCATAATCTAAATAAAATAAGATTAGAAGACACACATTTAAGTTAGTTCTAACGATTAATGTGAAAACTTTTTAAGAGATCAACTCTTCAAATAATAAACATGTTAGGAATTAATCCGCTAAGGTCTGTAAGAAAATGAAATTATGCGTCTTTTATTTTATTACACAATGATTTTTTTAAATGATTTAAAGTTTAGGAAACAGGCGTTACCTTTCGGGAATCCATAAAGGTGGTACAAATTTATTTACTAAGATCCACTTAATAAAATAATAACCAGCGAAGTGCGAGTTGGACTGGCGCATGAAGGGTTCCGTACCATCGCAATACACGTTTCTAGTCGGGGAGCTCCATTTAATTATTAATTTATTATTTTTATTTGTTGTTATAGTTTTACAAGCAAAACCAAACCAATAGAATATTCTTATAGATTGAATGGATCAACAATTCAAAAAGTACATGTAGTCCGAGACCTTGGTATTTTATTAGATTCCAAGCTTACATTTAGTAAATATTGATTATATCACAAATGAAGCATACAGAAACTTAGGATTCGTAATACGTACACGCCAAACCCTTCTCAAACTTACTGTATTAAATTATTAAACTATGCCTACGTTCGCAGTGTCTTAGAATATTGTAGCAGCATAATATGGTGTCCACAATATCATACATATATTAACAAAATAGAAGTATTACAAAAGAAATTTTGAAAATTCATGGACTATAAAATTAAAGAACGACATCAGGCATACAAAGACAGATGTGTATACCATAAATTCCTATCATTAGAAGATAGAAGAAAAAACGCTTGATCAAATGACTAGATAATTTGCATTTACTTGGACTTACTAACTTATCCACGCCCATATATCGTACAAGACATACCAAAATGTTCTCCATCTCTCACTTTTATACGAAATATAGCAATAACTCACCAATAAATCGGATGTGTTGCAGTTATAACCAATTTTTTGCAAACACTGATATTTTTACGAAAAAGAAAGAAACTTTTAAAGTTGAAGTATGAAAAAAACTTTTTAATAGTTATTTATGGTAAGGTATTGAACAAACACACACACACACATACTCACAAAACAAACACACACACACACAGACACACACACACACACGTTTTATGTATATTGTTATATTATTTATTTTGCTTAATACTTTGGTACCGAGAAGCGTCGCTCTTACTTTTTAATTATGTATAGATAACAGGAAAACCTATAATAAGGCTTATGTCAAGATAAATCAATCTGATGTATTTTTTTTACAGCTATTGGTTATCTAAATAAATAAATAGATAGCGGCAATGGCAATACACACTCTGTGAAAATTTTGACCTATTAAGGATCATGAGATACAGCCCGCTGACAGACAGACGGACGGACTGATGGACGGACAGTGGAGGCTTAGTAATAGGGTCACGTTGAATACCCTTTGGGTACGAAACCCTAAAAATGATGTCTTACTTGGTTTGAAGAGCACCGACTCCACAAATCCCAACAAAACTACACAAGGAAAGACACGCCACCGTCGATAACACGACACGTATTTCGCCTGTAAGCGAGGCATCATCCGGTGAAATGACTGCGGTGGCTGACCGTTAAGTAAATAATAAGTCTTTAGTCAATACTAGTACTAGTATCACTATTGACTAAAGAAGTTGGGATTAGTGGTGACGGGGATACTGCACGCACTTGAGGAGGGCGGGAAGTGTTCTTCAAACTAAGTAAGACACATCAAATTTATTTCATTACGCGGATCGTATTGAATTAATTTTTAACATTTTCAATATAATGGATTCGTAAAGTAACGCCTGATTCTATTAACATTCAATAATTTAAAGAAAAACATTGTTATATATAAGATAAAATTTAATATATTTCATAAGCTGATCTCACAGAGCAAGAATGTTTAACAAGTAATATTATATAAAATGTTTATACTCACTAGCAATTGCATCATCTTGGAATGGGGGTTTTCTGGTAGAGAACGGAAGCGATGGGAATACTAAGCTTGCTCGGCTACTGTGCGCGCCTCGTACTGTATAGAAACACGATTGTTTACATTCTATTCGAAAAGAAGCGGACGCTCCGAGTTATTTTTTTCTTACTAACTGTTAGCACACATTTTTACGCAAAATTAGCTCTTAGGACTCCGAAACAAAAATCCATGGCTACTGTCGTAAACCGTTGCTGGCACTTAAATGCTTAACGAGAATTGTATTAATGATAAGTGTTGCTGGTATTATTTTTTATTAAAAAATTCACAATGATTTATATTAAAGAAAAATAATTCAATAAACCGTAGATATGCGACTTTGTTTATAGAGATCGAGTTTTGAGTAAGCCAGAAAACATTAGATATGATGTGAACACGCAATTTACCTTCGGCATAGCGAGCTGTGGCACATAATTTACGTGCTGGATATTTAAAAAAAAAAAACTAAATTTCCAGCCTACATACGTATCACTGTGTAGCATAATACATATATATTAATTTCTACAAAAGTTATTGAGCAAGTCCGCCGTGCTGCTGTTGTGCGTGTAGGCAGACTTCACATATCTCTGAATAAATTTATTCCTACGACATGCAATTTTCCCCAAGTTTCACATCCAAACCGATAGCCCGGTTTATCACTTTACCACTTGAAATTGCGAATAACAATTTCATTGGTGCTGGCAAAGAACCTCTACATTTTAAAAAAAAGTAACACAATTCAAGACAATGCATAACAGTCTAAGATAATACAGCAAAACTCGCATGCATTTAAAACTAAGAGGAAGTAGCAGTAAGTTATCCAGCAAACTCTAAAACTGAAAAGATACAGACCAGTTAAGGATATACAATATAATAATTCAAAAAAGGGAATGGCTGTATTAAATGGCTTCCGACAGATGTCGGTATAAACATCTCAAACAATTTGTACATATTATAAATAAATATGTACAAATTGTTTTTCTTAAGCTTTTTCGTGTTTGAGTTGTTGACTTCTAGTTATTTTTACCTAGTCATGGTTAACTATAATCAAAATAAAGCTTGTTCGCATGTTTCATTGTCAGATTATGTGTTTTTATTACAATTTTCAAAGCTTATATCTTATTGGTGCCTAAATAAATAAATAATAGCAACCATCATCCTCTGAAGAACCTTATGGTGATGTAGTATTTTACTTTGAGTGTTATTAATGCCCGATTTCTATAGTCAAAAAACATCCTGTTCTTTGTCCGTTCCGAAAGATCTGTTTTCCGTTTAAAAAATAAGAAAGCATGTAATAACCGCATTTTTTTTTACGTTTAGTTCAATAACATACACATTTTACTTAGCTTTAAACCGGTGTTTTACCAAGAATTTCCTTAGTAAATAGTTTTGTAATGTAGTTTCTACTTGTAGAAAGGGAAAAAAACTTTTTTTAATATAGAAACCAGGCCTTAGTGACGCGGTGTGTGTGAAAAAATGTAATGAAATATGACAAAGAGACTATGTAATTGATTTGGCTGATTTTCTATAATCTCACTGACCGATTGATGAAGTTATATCTGACGTGATAATCGGAATTTGTTTAATAATTACAACGTAATTAAAGCTACTGGGGAATTGGTTGCTCAGTCTGTGAGATCTATTACTATGTAGGGTAGGTTAATTACAACAGTAAGAAATCACATTCCTATGACAGAACAGGCAAAACACAAAATTTAAATACAACAAAATCAAACTGAACATTTTTTAATTGAAAACGATTATCATTTTACAAAAAAGTGAAGACTATTTTAAATCAAAACCAACGAAACGTATGAAAAAATTAATATAGATGAGAACAAAACTCGATAAAGCGGTCTTAAATTGCTAAAACAGATAATGGCATACATATAAAAAGGGTTGATCAAATTTAATCTATATACTTTTATGATATAACAATTACTTTAATTGTTTTTTAATTAAATGTTTCTTTTGGCAAAAGAAACCTTTGCTAAAATCAGTTTTTTCTATATTTTAGGTGTCGTAACAATATAGGACCACTTTTAAATATTATAAAATATCAATACAAAACGCTAAAAACACACGTGAAGGCAATGCAAAAGTGGCATGTGTACAAACCAGAAGGCGGCGTGGAGGGGAACGAGTGCGGTCGCGGACTCGCCGGCATGGTAGACGCTTTACATACATATACAAAATGTTAATAATAAACTTATTTTTCAAAAAAGTTCGCTTGCCCAATTGTTACGGAAGTTTGATTCTTATTTCATACACAAGAGGAAACAGTTTTAACCCACAAGCCATGTTGTCTTTTGGTTTAAATAAAATTCAAGGTTATATTTTTTTACAATAAATATTCGAAGTTATTAGGAAATACACTGAATTCCTGGATTAATACATGTAATTTAAAAATACTACAAAACAATGTTAGAGGGTACTTTAAAAATAAACTTATCTATCTCTATCTACTAGTACTACTACAGCCCATCACAAATCCACTGCTGAACATAGGCCTCCCCCATAGAACGCCATAAAGCATGGTCCTGAGTAACCTACATCCATCAACTGCCTGCGTGTTTAATCAGATCGTCACTCCATCCAATGGGGGGTCGCCCAACACTGCGCTTGGCTGTACGCGTCAGCCGCTCGAGAACCTTTCTTCTCCATCGGTTGTCTTATATATTGTATTGTCACTTCAGCTTGCTTATCTGAGCAGAGCTGAGTTATATATCTGTTACTCTTGTTTTTGTGCGGATATCTTCGTTACGAATTTTATTTCGCAGAGAAATTTCATCTCACTCTGAGTGATTTTGAGCTTCCTCATACGGCCGTACTCGGCATATTCTATTGAATCTAAAGATATAATGTGTGATAATAATTAATAAACTTACGGGGAAGATTTAACTTTTCAGCTTCCATGTTTAAGAGAAGACAATTCTCGTCCAGAGCTTCGTTTTCTAATTGGTATTCTTGCCAACCTTCCACAGAATCCTGAAATTAGGCATTTTTACTTATTTATTTTTACTTATATATATATTAATTTATTATATTGTACGCCAAATCCAGAAATCATGGCGTACGCTATTGAAGATTAATACCTTATGCGATCTCTTGTTATCAAATAAACTTAACAAACATAAAACATCAGGTGGAATGTATGCTCATTTGTTACCGTTATTTTACAAAAAATAAAATAAAGTAGTAGTTCACATACGTCCTACTGCTCCTTATTTATAAGAGAGTTGTAGAGCAGAGTCCAGCCCGCTGCCCCAACTCATTCTAGCATTTCAAACATGACGTAGAAGTGGGTGTATAAAAAACGAAGAGGAGACTTTCATGACAACCATAATAAAATAAACAATATTAATGGATACTGTTATGAACCCATATTTTATTACCAATAATATATGTTAGGCTAAAGGCCGCCCTTCACGTTGGCCAACATACTGGCAAATGTATCGGTTTTTTTTACAAAAGATCAAAGGGTTGTGGCAGAGTATTGGCCGCCGCGTCCACACGTTGGGCGCACTTTAGTTTGCTACGAGCTCCCGGAGTGATCGCACGCAACTGATTTAAATTTTATATTCACGCATCGTAACTGGTGTATACAAAATGGCAGTAATAATGACCAATGAAGAAAATTTTCGCATTATAGAGCTCTACCAAGCCGAAAATTGTTTATAGAACAGAAGAAATAAAATTTCTTTTTTTCCATTTATTTTTGTTCAGCCCTTTTCTTATACATATTCACGTAGTAGCAGTATGCTATGAATAAATAAACCGCAGCAGCCGTTACCGCCTCAATATCTATTTTAATAAAATCGTCCGCACATTGCACGTAGCAAACTGAACGACCTTCCAACGTGTGGATGCCATCACATTCGCCACTATGTTGGCCAACGTGAAGAGCCGCCTTATAAAGAATGACTACTCACCTCTAACAATTCTGGCAAAGTAAAGGTCACGTTAAGTGGCTTCATTATTTTGCTCTTGTAATTATGCTCCAGCAGCAGCGGGGTGTATAAGATGTTCTTCCACTGACGACTTAACACTATAACACCCTGAAAACATTTTTAGACATTGAACACAAATATTCCTCTAAAAATCTTTGATCTATATCATTATTATTAAACTTAAAAATATGGCATTTTATATTTTAACTCCTTAAAATAAAAAATAAAACACGTCAAAAGTAATTGATTAGACCGTATTTCAGAAACTTACGACCATTTAACCCAATGGACTCGCCTCGCATGATTATTTCCCTGTGCCAAGGTATTGGATTTAATATTCTTAAGCGTTTACAAAAAAATAATTTATGTTTATAAAAAAAATTATAAGTGGTAGAGTCATGCTACAGCTATATTAAAAGTATAGTTGCAGCACGAATGGGTCGGCTCGACCGGGGAAGGACCACGCTCTCACAGAATACCAGCGTAAAGCTGCGCTGTGTTTCGTATACGAGGGCGGCACTGAAAATTTCGGGACTCAAGGAAGTGACACAACATTACTATTTAAAAATGTATTTATTGCTTTTCGAAGTATTATGCGCGAAATTTGACACATTTTTCCATACGATGGAACCAATCATTGAAGCAACCATTCCATTCGGAAGTTGGGGTCTCCAAAATGGCCGTTTTGTAGGCGTCCACAGCTTCTTCAGGTGATGAAAATCTCTGTCCACGCAATTTATTCTTTATTTTAGGGAAAGTATAGAAATCATTAGGGCTTAGGTCGGGGCTGTACGGCGGATGGTCTAATAATTCTATGTTTTCTTGCTCTAAAAACTCTTTTGTTCTGTGTGCGGTGTGAGAATTCGCATTGTCGTGATGGAGGTTGATGCGGCGGTTGCAGTTCTCTTTACGGAGTTCAGAAACGACCTGTGGCAAACAAATGCTAGCATACCATTCTGCATTAACCGTTCTTTGTCCCTCAAGAGGAATAGTCGTAACATGGCCGGTTTTGGCGACAAACGTGGCCACCATTTTTTTTTTGCAACACTCCGTGAACGAACAATTTTTGTTGGCTTTAACTCATTTTTGAACACCCAAACTCGTGACTGGTTTTTTGTTTCGGGTTCGTACGCGTATATCCAGGATTCGTCACCTGATACGAGGTTGTATACAGCATTTGAGGGTCCTGCGTGGAATCTTTCGAGAGTTCTGACGCACCAAGTAACGCGAGCCGCTTTTTGCTCTTCACAGAGCGAATGCGGTATCCATCGGGAAAACAACTTTTTTACACCTAATTGTTCATGCAAGATTATTTGTATTTGACTCATGCCAATGTCTAAAGTTGCCTGAATTTCGCGGTATGTCACATGTCGATCTTCCTCAATCAGCTTACGCACAGCATCAACGTTTTCTTGGGTGACTGCAGTTTTTGGACGACCTTGACGGGGATCATCACTGAGCTTGACTCGTCCACGTTGAAATTCAGCAAATCAGCGATAAATTGTGGTTTTGGATGGGGCTTCATCACCAAATGCAGAAATCATCCGGTCAACACACTGTTTTAGTGTTAAACCACTTCGAAAGTCATAATAAGTCATCGCTCTTGAATTTGCTCGAGTCAATTCCATTTTCTCAACGACTAAACAAGTTTGATAAAACCTTGTGGCAAGACCGAGAATCTTTTTTTAAATAATAAATGGTATTCGATTTTTAAAACCAAGGAGTTTTCAATTAAAAATATTTTAATATGACAGGAACAGTGGAAATATTCTATTCCCGATACTTTTAGTGCAGCCCTCGTAGTAAGTGTAGAGAACCGGAGACCCTTTTCACTGGAAAAGAGGCATTCCATCTTAGTCCTCACGCCTGACAACTCATCTGCAAACGAGGATAGGTTTAGATGTCTATGGACCACAACCACCACCACCACTTACCATCAGGTGGACTCATAAAAAAAGTCTATGGAATCGATTTTATCATTTCAAGTTTTCGCCGAAGTAGATGCTCTTTGAAAAATGCCGATCTGTTAACGTGTGCATAAAGCAGTCAAATACTTAAAATTTACAAAAAGAAGGAGTTACATTCCATATTATGTATTTTTATTCGTTCGTTACAAATTAGGTTTAAAGGAGAAGGAGACCTCTCCATACTTGGGCCCAAGTGTAAACAAGATGAAAGTAGTTTGAAAGCTTATAATATATAAACGATTCATAACTGAAAATCTGGCAAGATTTGTCAATCTAGGAGCTGAGTTATTGTAGAATAAATAAAAGTGAGATTTTCTATTACCTACACTGTAACAGGTGATTTTACACTGTTACACACAAATATATAAAAGCAAGATCAGTATAAAATTACAACAAAGCTGTGGTTAACAATGAAACGAAATGGTGAAACGATTAACGAAAGTTAGCTTAGGGAAACTATCGATATAAAATATCAATATGGTGTAGCATCGCAATTAATTCGTCTGTCTTACACTCATAACTTTTTCTATGTTGATGTATATAACCTATAAGTGTGCGTAAAATGTAAGTGTTGGAGATTTAGATTTGTGTGTATATAATGGCACAAACTTTTCTTATGTTTTATCGCCCCGCGCCAAAATTGACAGACTTTTTTGTTCATAGCATTAGGCGCATTACTCGTCCTTTGGTTGAATGGTCTAAGTTCAGAAACCATAAATATTTCTTTGTTTTTTGTTATTAGATATCTCAATATACATGAGTACATCGGTGTCGTTGTATACCTGTCGCAGCGTGGAGAGCGAGGGCAGGTGGCGCTCGGCCAGGTCGGCCTGCAGCGCGGCCGCGTCGGCCTGCAGCGCGTACCGCAGCAGCACCGCGCACAGCTGCAGCGACGGCTCCTCGCGCAGCTGCCTCGCCATCGCCGTGTGCCGCCCGTACCGACTCTGTACCGTCACACGTTAACATACTATTACACAATGACCACAAAACAGAAGACGTGGACATCTAAGAAAAAAGCAGCAAGAGACCCAAAACCAAACAATTCCAACTTTAAAACAACAAGACAAGTGGTAAAGTTAAAATTTTTGTACAACCGCTAGCTTTAACATGGTAGCGGAATTAAACGAAAGACTACAAGACAAAACAAGGTGGGGGGGCACACTTCCGCTCGCGACTAATACTGCTCGGGGCAAGCGGATCAATAAGACCAAGGCGACCCCTGTCACGCAATCCGTGAATTTTTGCAACATCAGGGGACTTCATTCCAACCTTAACGCTGTCTACTTCCATCTAGAGACGGCGAAGCCGGCCTTGCTCTTTTTAACCGAGACTCAGGTGTCCTCTCCGGCTGATACTTCATATCTCTCCTACCCGGAGTACAAATTAGAACACTCCTTTGTGCCCTGGGCTGGAGTTTGCGTGTACGTCAGAGAGGACATTTTTCGATGTCTCGGCAGTGTTGAAGATACGGACCTGTCCATCCTATGGCAGCGCGTAGACAGCGACGACCATCCCCGAAACAGACCGACTCATTGACCACGTCCAAATGGCTATAGATTCCTTGTTACAGCTGATCCCATCCGCAGAGATCGTGATCCTTGGCGATTTTACGCCCACCACGCTGAATGGCTCGGTTCATCTTCAACCATTCATGCGGGGAGATCTGTTTATGACCTTGCTTTGGCATATGGTCTTACACAGCTGGTTACTTCGCCTACGCGGATTCCAGATGTGGAAGATCATGCACCTTCCCTGTTGGACCTTCTGCTGACCTCTCATCTGGACGGATATCAGGTTTTCGTCGACGCTCCCTTAGGCTCGTTGGACCATTGTCTTGTCTGGAGTGTGGTGTCACTCACACTAACGTCGTGGTTGCATTCTGCAGGCTACCGCCGTGTTTGGCACTATATGTCGGCCGATTGGGATAGGATGCGGTCTTTTTTTGCATCCTACCCTTGGGGGCGGGTTTGCTTCTCGCCGGAAGATACCAGCGTTTTTGCTGAATCTGTTGCTGATGTGGTACTTCAAGGTATGGAACTTTTTATTCCATCCTCTGTGGTGCCCATTGGAGGCAGATCCCAGCCATGGTTTAGTCGCTCTTGTAAAACAGCATCACGCTATAAGCAGGAGTGCTACCGGACATGGGCTGACGCATCAATGTCTCGGGATGTAAACACCAGCGCTCTTAAAATGAAGTATAATTTCATAAAAGCTTTTAGAAAAATTTACTTCGCAAATATCCGCGTTATAAAGTAAAATGATGTGTCTTACCTAGTATGAAGAGCACCTCCCGCCCTCCCTCAATTGCGTGCACTATCCCCGTCACCACTAATCCCAGCACCGCTACTCCCAACACCACTACACTAGGCAAGACACACCACTGACGATAACACGACACGTGTTTCGCCTCTACACGAGGCATCCTCAGGTGATATAGACTCTACGGTGGCTAACCGCTAAGTGAGCGGCGAGCCAAAACAAGCGGCTTTTATACAGACCGATGACGCAATCGCTCTCTACTTAAGGAGCGAGCGACTGCGTCATGCGATAAAACATGCGACCAATCACCGCCGGACTTACGCAGCCGTTTGTAAAATTAAAAACAAACTTAGAGATTAGAGAGCAGGCTTAAAGATATTTAAGAGAGGTGAGTTAGTAACATTTGTTTGTTCATTCAGCAATGCAACGGTACTATTGATACTTTTTAATATCTCTAACTGTTCCAGCACACACAGCCGCAGCCCTTTATTACACGTATGTAAGGCTTTAAAGGAGTGGTCGTTGGCTAGGTTGTGTCCAGTGTCCAAAAGATGTTTGGCAAAATGGGATTTATCGGGATTGCAATTCCTGTACGCGGCTAAAATGCTCTTTATAACGTGTCTCGAAATTGCGACCAGTCTGACCCACGTAAACGGCGCGGCATTGCTCTCTAATAATGGAGAGCCTCGCAATATGGTCGTTTGTCACCCTCACGGTGATCGGCGATTGGTTGCGTGGTTGGAGGGAGGGTGTTGCGCGGCGGTTTGTTTTTAATTTTACAAACGGCTCCGTAAGTCCGCCGGTGATTGGTCGCATGTTTTATCGCATGACGCAGTCATTCGCTCCTTAAGTAGAGAGCGGTTGCGTCAACGGTCTGTATAAAAGGCACTTGTTTTGGCTCGCCGCTCACTTAGCGGTTAGACACCGTAGTCTATATCACCTGAGGATGCCTCGTGTAGAGGCGAAACACGTGTCGTATTATCATCAGTGGTGTGTCTTGCCTAGTGTAGTGGTGTTGGGAGTAGCGGTGCTGGGATTAGTGGTGACGGGGATAGTGCACGCAATTGAGGGAGGGCGGGAGATGCTCTTGATACTAGGTAAGACACATAATTTTATTTTATAACGCGGATATTTGCGAAGTAAATTTTTCTAAAAGCTTTTATATAATGGATTTCCGCAAAGTAACGCCTGATTCTATTAATTAAAGTATAATTTCGCCTCTAGGTCCTTCAAAAGTCCTTGCCAAGGCAAGGTCTGAGCACATCGGCAGAATTGGCGAGAAGATAGTTCACCTTCCTTCGGGAACCCGTGCATTCTGGTATCTCGCCTAGACTGTCCAAGGGAATTTCTGTCAGCCATCTCTACCATCTCTGCACAGAGAAGACGACTCACTGACCCATGCCGCCATCCCGCGATGTGTGTTCTCCATGCCGGATGTGCGGTTTACACAGCGCTCGTTTCGAAAACACTCCTCTCCCTGGACGTCAGCAAGTCGAACGGGCCTGATGGAGTCCCTCCCATTGTGCTGAAGACGTGTGCTTCGGAGTTGGCCCCGGTTTTAATGCGTCTTTTCCGGTTTTCGTTTCTTTGATAGCTTTGGTTCACCCGATCCCTAAAAAAGATGACCACTCAGACCCGTCCAACTACAGGCCTATCGCCATCACCACCTTGTTCTCCAAAATAATGGAGTCTATTATAAACTGCCAGCTCATGTACCTCATGTACCTTCAGGATCACCAGCTGATTAGTGTCCGCCAATACGGTTTTCATCGGGGTCGATCAGCTGAAGATCTTCTGGTTACCTGACTCATAGGTCGGCGGAGGCAGTAGAATCCATAGGTAGGCAACTGGCATTGGCCGTTAGTTTGGACATAGCGAAGGCCTTCGATTGGGTCTGGCATAAAGCGCTTCTTTCGAAGCTCCCTTCCTATGGGCTTCCCGAGAAATTGTGCAATTGGATCACCAGTTTCCTTGCTGATCGGAGCATCAAGTTCGTAGTAGACGGTGCATGCTCTGATTACAAGCCTAGCAACGCTTGTGTTCCACAAGGCTGCGTGCTATCACCAACGCTGTTTCTCCTGCATATCAATGATATGTTGCAAACTGGTAACATTCATTGCTATGCAGAGGACAGCACTGGTGATGCCTTATATACCGGCCGTGCAAATATTACTCGGGAAAACGCCACCAAGTACCGGGACAAACTCATGTCTGAATTTGAGTCTTTGCTGAACAAAGTTTCGGATTGGGGGCGACTAAATCTAGTAAAGTTCAATCCCCAGAAGACACAAGTTTGCGCGTTTACCGCTAAAAAGAACCCCTTTGTCGTATCTCCTCAGTTTCAAGGCACTCCCCTTGTTGCCTCAGCCAGTATCGAAATCCTCGGTGTCGACATTACGAGTGATGTGCACTTTCGTGGTCATTTGGAAGAAAAGAAGTTTGGCCTCTAAGAAGCTTGGCGCGCTCAGCAGGGCGGGACAGTATTTCATGCCGGCACACCGCTTGCAACTTTACATGGCGCAGGTTCGGCCCCACATGGAATACTGTTCCCATCTCTGGACAGGGGCTTCCCAGTGCCAGTTCCTTCCACTTGACCGCATCCAGCGCAGAGCGGTTCGAATCGTCGACGACCGAGTTCTTTCCGATCGGCTTGACTCACTTGCACTGCACAGAGATGTTACATCTCTTTGCGAATTTTATCGCATCTACCACGGGGAGTGCTCTGAGGAATTGTTCGGACTAATTCCAGCCGCTCAATTTCAAGGTCAGTGCAGTCGCTTCATAATGCTCTCTCATGCCGAACCTACAATATTTTCGTAGCGTAAACATACCTACTGCGCGAAAATAATTCGAAATGGCGTATCAACCTAAACGCTCCGAAACCGTCGTAAGAAGACCTCGAAGAGCTCGAAGACCAGGAACTCAAGAGTTCCTGGTCTTTGTTCAACAAAAATTGGACGTCATGGACGAGGTGTCTCTGGAGCAGATACTGATGACAAGCTTCACCGAGGACGAGATCATTCAAGCGCAGAAGGTGTTGGCAGATTCAGCCGTGACCCAAATCCGTCTTATGACATGTCAAAGAGATGGACGCGGTAAGAAAGACCTGCAAGACATCTTCAGGCTGTTCAATGAAACCGACCCTGATGACATCCCAACTTTCGTCACGCGTGATATCAACAAGTTGCCTCCCGTGACGTTCGACCAAATTGTTGAAAGACATCACCGAGTTGAAAGCCGATGTTACCGACATCCGTTCCAAATTTGAAGAATCGGAACGAGCCGCAACAGAGCTGAGGAATGAAGTCAATATATATATCGCAGATGTTGCAAAATAATTGCAACATCTGCGAATTCACCGCTAAATGTAAATACGACACGCGGTAACCGTAATAGTAGACATATTTCACCGATGATTGCGACTCCGTCACGCGATACCGTCTGTCAGCGGGTTGATGACCGTGAATCTAGGGCGACCTCGGTCGTTATTGCATCACCACCTCAACCCTTGACTGAACCCATTAGTACTCCTCCGCCGAAGCCAACCTCAAAACAAGGGAAGACATTTGCGGATGTTGCCCGAAAATCTTTCCAACTGGCACCCTCTTGTGGTCGAAAGCGACCAGTGGTGACCCAAGACAAGATTGATAAGGACGTGTTTACTCTTATTGAGAAAAAACGTCGGTCGAGACCCGTCTGTAACCAGCGTGAGACCGCCAAAATAAACGCGAGTACAACTCTGCGTGCTGTGGAGCCAACCATACATCTCCTGTTTGGAAAAAAGTAAGTCGGGAGAATACGTCCTGCGTGAAGCCGATGTCGCGTTGAGGATCCGATCTCTTTACATTTGCAGCGTATGGAGTCTAATAGGTCAACGAACTTCAAATCCTATCCAGGTTCCTGCAAAACACAAAGAGACATTCCTCGCTCCCGATTTCTGGCACTCTGGGGTAGTGTTTCGCAGATACAGGGACGCGCCAAAGAAAAAAGTTCCCTAAATAATGTTATGCCTATATTTTATATATATTTTTAGGTTAAGGTATATATTCCTATGGGCCAATGTTCTTAATTTTTACATCCTTGATACCGGAAATAAATTTATTGTATTTTATTGTTATTCTGAACTTGTAATTGGGTAGTTTGACACTTTAGTTAGTGAATTAAAATAATGTTTTTGAGGGGAACTTGAACTCCGGTGGACTGTTGCTCTTGTTTTATCGTTTAAAACATAGTACTAAATGAACTTTGATACAGTGATTCAATTGTTTGTATTAAGTGTCTGCGCATGAGAACTATTAATGGCAATAACGTAACAAGTGCTCAATGTTAATACAAATCTCAAGTAATTTAGTCTGTTTAAGCGTCCTGAGATACTATCGTCATTGACTGTGTGCTGGCTCAAGCTGGCTTTGTACAAAGTTCAGTGGATTCGCCATAGTCGTGACACGTGACTGGCGGATATACAATCTTTTTGCCTTTTTTTAGAAAACGAATCATAACATATCTTTGATGCTGACCCTGCCACCTACTTGAATTCGTAAACGCTATTAGAATTATTATTAGAAATTTCGTTAATATATTAAATTAATAAATAAAAATTTCTCAACACATAATATATCAATTATTATTTTTTGAATGTTAGTTGGATGTAAGAATCGGAGGCGTGTGTGTGAATGTGTGCGCAGGTGTCGGCACATATCAGTGAGCAGTGGGGTGTGGGTGACCTTGGGCGTGGTGTGGTGGGGCGCGCGGTCGAGCGCGGCGGCCATGAGGCTGGCGGCGGTGGCGGCCAGGCGCCGGGCGCGCGCGCGGTACAGCGCCACCACGCGGATGCCCAACCGGTTGCATGGGTTCATCCACGCATTGATGGCCGGCGACGCCGTGCTCAGCAGGTTCCAGTCCAGCCTGCCGGGGTTTTGACGTGAGTACATCTTTAAATTTGCTTCCACAATGTAAGACTTTTGTACGTGGTAGAACTACTGCTATATTATGTTTGTAGCACCAATGGGTCGGCTCGACCGGGGTAGGACGCTACGCTCTAACAAAATACTAGATAAAATAAAACTGGAAACGCCATTTTACTGGAAACGAGGCATATCACCTTTGTTTAAGTGATTCTTAACGAGGATTGATCTACGAGGGGAGGTAAAATATTTCGCGGAACGGCGGGTTTGGCGAGGGTGAGTTTTCTCATCCAGGTAGGCACTAGTTGAATGACTCGTTGTTAGTATATATACCAAGTTTCAGCCTAATCGGGTTTAGCTTTTGAGTTATCAACGAGTAAAGAAGTCAATCGGGAAGAAAGTAGCTACTATGGAGGAAATTTAATATCGCGCTGTCATTAAGTTTCTTACCAAACAAGGAAAGACACCTCAAACCATTTTTCAAGAGATGTCAGCTGTTTATGAGGACTCCGCTCCTGGGAAAATCATGATTTATAAATGGCACGCCCTTTTCAAATAAGGGAGGGAGTCCATTGAAGACGACCCTCGACTTGGAAGGCCAATTGAGGCTACCACACCAGAAATAATCGAAAAAGTTGAACTTGTATCGGAAGATAGGCTAAAGAAAAAACAGCTTGCAACATTAGTTGGAGTATCAGAAACAACCATTTTAAACATCCTTCATCAACACTTTGGCATGACTAAACTATGTAAGATGGGTTCCAAGAATGCTGTCTCCGCACCAAAAACACGAGCGCGTCGAAAGTTGTCGTGAGTTTTGACCGCTGAGAAGAGCAAAGGGAGGAAGTTATGGTCCAAATTGTAACTGGCGATGAAACTTGGGTTCACCAGTATGACCAGACCTAACCCCAGGCAACTATTATTTGTTTCCAAAAATGAAGAAAGAACTGCGTGGGAAAGAAATTTTCGACGATGATGAAGTGAAGTCGGCAATTTCGACCTATTTTGACGACCAAGACAAATCTTTTTTTAGACGGTATTAATAAGTTATTTGACAGATCTAATAAACGTATTAGGGTTAAGGGAGAATACATTGAAATGGAAAAATAGTTTAATGTTTCATTTCATTATCCTTCCCTGTCAATCCGCGAACTTTTTGACCTCCTCTCGTAGATGTCTATTGGCCACCGCATGCACTTACCATCAGGTGGACTTTGTGCTCGTTTGTCACTATTATTCTAAGAAAAAAAATTAGAACATGGCTGTGTCGTGGACTCGGCTGTGTTTCCTCTCCACTTCCGCTGTGCGCGATGCATCACAGTCTTCACTTAACGTAGCGAATTCTGTGAGCTTTTAGCTATGGAGTGATGTAATTAAATTTTGGATGTAGGTGATAGATATGTAGCTGCAACACCAAACTGTATTCTCCAAGTTTGTTATCATTAGTTTTCTGAATTGTCCCTTTTATAGAACAAGAGTGACAAACGAGCACACAGTCCACCTGATGGTAAGTGGTTGCTGCGGCCTATAGACATCTACATCTATCCTGGATTACAAATCAAAATGCAGATGCGTCGTCACCCGTGAGGACTAAGATGGAATGCCTCGTTTCCAGTAAAAAGGGTCTCCGGTTCTCTACACTCACCATACGAAACATAGCAGCGTTATGCTGCTATTTTACGCTGGTATTCTGTGAGAGCGTGGTCCTTTCCCGGTCGAGCCGACCCATAATATAGCTGCAGTGTGGCTCTACCACGTTTAAATCTGCTTGCAGTCAACTGTACGACTGGCCACAATGCGGATATCTACATAGTGCATATGCGCACTTGAAACTATTAAAAAGAAGAAGTACCTTGTGTAGTCGATCTTCTTCGTAATTGGTGTGCGTGGTGGCGCAGCGAAATTGAACCAGACAACTTTTAGATCTATGGCACAGGAGGACCTATTACCATTATCTTTGACGGGAACTATTGTCGCCGTACTCTCAGTCGGTTCCTCTGGGCCGGGAGTTGTGGGTTCCGGCGGCACCGGAGGCGGTTGTGCCGCTCCTAAGTTTGGAGTACTTGGCTTCGAGTTCGATTCTTTTTTTCTAAACAGGTCTTCAATTCCCGATGTCCTGTATCCCTTGTTAGTCTTCTCTTTATCAGGTTTGAGTTCTTCAGCGGATTTGACGGATTCGCGACAACTTTCGTTATCGTTCCGAGGTGGCTTTTTCTCCTCGTTCGCTTTCTGGGACTGGGAGTGTTGAGATACTTTGATAGCTACACCTTCAAGCCCACATTCAAACATTATGAAGCCGACTGAACTTTCCTTTTGGCTTTCCGTTGCACCACTTTGGCAACACTGTAAAACATTAAAAACATCGTAATAATAGTAACATAATTTATATTAAATGTAAAACAACCACAACTATGGTTCAATCGATAGTATTGATAACGAGTACTGATGCTCGGATATTGACTATTCTTTGATTAAATTACTTATTTTTCTCTGATATCGAGTAAAGAATGCTCGGCAAGTGAATGTTTTTTCTTACCACAAAACCAGATTTATGAAACTGCAATTTATTTGTTGTGATTTATTCATAAAGTTAATCGATACTCGATGCGTAATGTCCATACTCTATTGTTAATACATCTAATACATCTACTGTAAGAATTATCGCTTTCGATTTCTAGAACATACTCAGTACTTACCGTAGTGTCACATCCCTTACTGCAAGGGTCAATTTTAGTAAACTTGAAGCACACTTTGGAATGTTGACATGGAATGCCGGTTACAGTTGCATCCTTTAACTGGGATGACTCGTTGCGTATACGTCGCAGCTGTCCGTGAACTTTACCTATTATAATAAATCATTAACATTCATCAATCTTCTTACACGCAAATAAAATAAACTATTTCAAAAATCAAATACAACATACCAATGTTCAATGTGATAGTGGTGTCTTCACACTGTTGTTGTGATGTTTCTATAAACACCGGTTCGCCTTTCTCTGGTCCTCTCTTTCGTCCAGATCCCGAAGACTGTGCGGAGATAAACGCCCGTGGCCCCTTCATGATACCAAACGACTTCTTGTTTACAAGAGCACGCAAAGTAGGTCTGTAGTACAACTGAATAGATTCCAAAGTCTTTTTAGAACTAACGAATTTCGCCACTATGTTCTCTACTGACAATCCGAAAAGTGACACACACGTCAAATCCTGTATGTTATCTAAAGCTGAAAAAGAGATCATATCCTCCACTACAGATGACTGGATAAATATCACATTAACTTTTGGTACCGTTACAGTTGCTTGTAGTTGTTCGCATATTGTTTCTTCGTACACGTTCGGTTGCGGAACAGTCGGAATTTGTTTATACTTGTCATCTTTATTAGGTATGATATTAGACTGATTGTGAGCTTGCACTTGCGGCAACCAGTTCAAGACATACTGTTTCTGTTTCAGGATATTAGCGCGCTCTACAGACGAAATGCAAAGCAGTCGCAAGTGATTGATCACGGTTATCGGGTGAATGTTAGCCAAAACCGGTGTTAAAGATTCGACAAATTTTTGAGTGCTTTCCAACACTAGAGGTGTCAGCATCACATCAATTTCTCCACGCAGTTTCACAAACAGCCCACTTTTACTGTCGCTTGTTGTAGTAGCAATGGATGTCGTACTCCTGTCTGTAACGTTCTCTTGGTTGTCTTGCACATTTTGCTGGAGCTCCCACCAGGCTTGAGGATAGGGATGAGCTTTGACTTGAGAATTGAAATGTGGCGTCAAATTGGAGAAAGGGGCGTGTTGATTTTGGGCATTGTGTCCATCTTTCTTGGAAATCAGTTTTAAAATATGTACCTTACCTGTTGGTTCGAAATCAGGCAAATATTTCTGACCAATGTAAACTAAAGAGCCGTCATCAGCTCTTTTGAAAAGCGGCAATGTGAAGGCGTCTCTACCGCAGGGCAAAGAGCACGTGGACCAATTAGAGCATTTGTACTGTGGCAGATTATGCATGTAGCTGGCCATGAGTAAAGGCGAATCCACTATAGGTTTATTAGTTTGCATATGAAGGTTAACAAGTGTCATATCTTCTTGTGAAGAAATTGCAGAAATAAATGAAGTAGAGGAAACAGATCCACTTTCGGAATCCGGTTGCATGCCGGTGCTAATATTGCTAATAGTGTCGCGGCCATCCACCACTTCTGATCTGGGAATTGAATTAGTCCATTTTTCATTCGTTACATCGTTTATGCCGAATGAACTCTTCTCTTTTGGATTGCTGTGGCGACTTCCGAACGAATGTTTTAAGCTTGATGAGCGACTCGGGAACATGTCTTCGTCGGCCGAGAAGAACGCTTCGGAATGATTTTCACTAGTGATCGACATCGCTCTTTGGACTTCTTGAGATAGTGATTCCTCGTGAGGAGGTTGTGAGTTGAGGGAATAATGAGATTCCGATACGGCAACGCTTCTTGCTGGTACTTTAGGAGCAGCAAACACCTCGTTTTCAGTTACTACAGACTTTTTGGATAATCCATTTGTGCTGTCTTTAACGGCGCAGCTGAGGGCCAATTTAGAATCTGAAACACTACTTTCCATTTGAGGAACATTGAGGATACTCTTATTGAGTTTTGAGTCACTATCAATTTTAGAACTTCCTAAAGGCACTGTAGTGTCTACTAGGCGAGCGTATGGAACGTCACTTTTGGTGCTTGAAACCAGCACATTGTTACTACCTTTACCCATACTCGTGTAAGAGAACCTTCTTGTCAAACTTCGTCGATCAATGCTTTGAGGCGACTTGTTCAATGCTTGTGGTAAAGGCGAAGGAATCAAAGTGGCAACGTTTGTCGGCTGCAAGCATACATTCAAACTATTGTACGGCGGGGTGTGGAACACCAGTTGCCCTGGGTGCAACAAGCTCTGTCCGTAGCCATATTCTCCGGGCGTCGTTTCTATGACGTTGAACATGGCTACATTGATGCCTTCGTGGATATCTGATTGCGTCGGCTTTAGGAAATTCGGCCCGTTTCGATTTGAGCCGAAAAATGCACAACCACCTGTGCATCCGCACTGAGTGCTCTTGCCTTCATTTGGCCACAGGAACCACAGCCTTTTAGTTTTATCATCGTGAAGTTTGAGGAACTTTTGTTGTACTAAATGCAGATTTCTCGGAGTTTGGGGCAGCGAAGAAGCCGCTTCAATTAACACCGGTCCAAGTGATACGGATCCTACACCTACCCAATTCTCACTTTCAGTTGTTTTATTTTGGCTGTTAGCACTGCCATTGGAATGATGGTGAGTATTAGTTTGCATGTTTGTTTGCGTATATAACGCAAGCTTTATGTTCGGGAGCAAGCCGGTAATGCCAGTGCCAAAACCAGATCCATGGAGATTACAGAAGGATAATCTAATTGGGGATATCCACGACTGAAGTGTCGTATTTGAGTCAGCAATGTAAATATCTATGAGGTCGATCGCAACTCGGATCATGCGATATTTGATTTCGTTCGGGGAAGGGCAACGATATTTCAGAGCTAAGTCTGTTTCTGGACATAGAACATTGTTTAAGCCATGATGGCATTGCTTTACAGCATTTGGAGGTACCAACTCGTTTTCGCTGTCGCAAATAAGTAATAAGAACGTCTCGAGAGATGAAACAATCTGGTAGAGCTGTGGCAGGGTTAAACGACCTGTCAGTTGACCAAGCTGCAACTCCATCATCCACGCATACTCTGTAGTATCTTCTTCCACGGAGCGATTGGCGTCACTGAAGAAACCGTTACCGCGAAGTTGAAAAGACGATAGCATTAAATGTCCTTGTTGAAGAGCGCCGGAAGCATTTGCATTGGGCCTCGATAAATTATTGGACGATATGAGAATTGAAGGGCTGAGTAAAAGCTGGAGCTTAGTTTCTCTAAACCTTTTGTCCATTTCGAATCCGAATCTTTCAATGAGCACAACAGGACACGGGGGTTCGTTTTCGCTACAATTTTTCACCAAATGTGCTTGAATGTCGTGGATAATAATAGACACGGACACATCTAGAGGCCGACAGCGGCGGGGGTCGAAAGGCTCTTTGCCAGAATCGCTGGAGTCGTCCAAATTGCAAACATCAACATGTTGATTTATGCTACTCCTGTCGTTTACTTTTACAGGGTTATCATTAAACCAGAAGAAGCTTTCTACGTTCGGCGATTTTTGCATGTCAGTGAATCTCTGGTCTTCACCGAAAATATTTTCTAGTAAATTCATAAAACTTGTGATTATAGTTCCATACGCAAGAAGAACGGAAGGTCCTACTTCCAGTTCTACACTCACTTTGTCTGGTGGCAGCGAAGTCCGATCAAATGTGTTTCCATCAATAGCCCAATTCATTTGCGGCTGCTTTCTCATTCTTGGTATTCTCATGGGTGAAAGAAGGATTTCTTCTTTCTCCGGCGTTGTAATATCAGCTTGTGGCTCTGGTCCAAATGGTGGAATCGGGTGGTAGTTGTATCTGACGCTCAACGCCACAATAGGGACGGACCAACAATCTACCCAGCCCTGACTTTTTACACATTTCCTACGCCATTTTGAAGCTTTTAATCGACAGGGAAGCAACTTCATGTTCTTGTCAATTGACAGTAGGAGCAATCTTGAAGTGTTAACTTCAGGTAGGTATAGACTCATGTCTACGGCTTCGCCTTGTACCCAAATCTTGAGAGGTATTACATCCGGCAAAAAATCAATGAAAGGTAAATCAAATGAAACATCCAACAAGTCCCCGCAGAAGGCAACATGATTGTTTTCCTGGTTTGTAGAGCTGCAGTCGATCCAATTGTGTTGATTGCTCAATGTTAATACTTCACATTCTTTCAACAATAGTGAAATCTTCCATGTGTAAGGAATGAAGTGTAAAATATCAGGGCGGGCTTTGCTTGCCCAATCATTGATCAGATCTTGAAAGAAATCAATGTGGGTGTACACAAAGTGAGCTGTAGCTTTGCAGCCGGTCAGTGACAACTGCCAGCACTGATGATGATTCCAAACTAATGGATAATGACATTTGACAGTATATTCCAATGTCTCGCTCTCTGCTAAGCTTCTATATTGAAGGCTCGTTGTTGCTTCCAAGTGAAGAAGTTGACCCGTTATTTTAGTTGTGTATCCGTCTTGCAGCACTATCCATGGCAGAGTCACCTCCATATATGATCCGGCACCAACATTGATGTGAACGGCATTTGTTTCTTTGTTCTTCGTAAATAGAATGTCAATTGTGGCTTCATTAAGTGTTGAAAGTCTAATATCAAAAGACTGCATTTGTCTTCTGTCACCAGGTTTTGGTTGTGGTGTCACTTCTAGGGATTTGTAATTAGGTGGAAAGAAGAATTTAAAGAGATGGTCTCTTTGTCTATCTGCCCACGGTCCGTAACTGAAATCAGTGCCCTTCCCGCATTTGATATCAACACCCCAAATAGGCGGCGCCGACTCTACGATGTCTCCATTAGCTAACTGCAAAAGCACGGGCTGCTCTGGCACCAAACCTGGTTCATCCATATAGAAGTAAACCTCAATATAATTAGAGCTCATAACTACAAAACCTTCTCCCATGTATCGCGGTGGTTCGTCAACCATAGCTGTATAGTTTGGACTAGGAGCCAAGATAACTTTGCAATTTTCGGCTTTAACTTTCACAAAATGCATCAGATGATCCAAACTGGAAGCTGGTGGTTTAGTACTATAGACCAAGTGTGCTTCCTCAACGCTTATTGATAATGTTGTTGGAACAAGTTTATTGCCGAAAACAACACGGCTGGTGCAAACATCGATCTTTATGACTGGAATGAGATCTCGCCAGGTCCTGGCCATAGCTGCCTCCGAGCGTACTGTGTCTTGAGCGCGCCTGCGCTTCTCGTTTGCGTCGTTCATAGCTTTGTCGCGATCGGTGGAATCGTCGTCATGCCGTTCTTTTATTACAGGCTCAAGGCCAAATGTTTTCTCTAGTTCATTGTAAAGCTCGCATCTATTGTAGAAGTGTAATTCGAAGCCATTCAACATTATTGATAGTCGAGTGTCTGAATGCGATAAATCTGTAACAATACAATTTTAAACTAATCTTTTAAGAAAAGCGTCAATAAATAAATAAAAATTTATTATATAACACATTATGCAAGAAGTCAATTGATGCAGGTTGCTCAGGACTGTTTTGTGGCATTCCTTGAGCGAGCCTATGTACAGCAGTGGACTGTGAAGGGCTGTTATGACAATGATGATGATATAACATATATATATGACATATAACAGACATAATAATGTATGTATTAATTTTATTTCATGGCATTTTATTGCATACTTGTTTGATTTTTTTAATATTAAGTAGTTAAGTTATCAGGACGGTTTTTTAAGAGTAGATTTTTCCTTTATTAACAATTTTGTATCAACATATTAAGTAGGATTACAATCTGGTACCTACAGAACTATTTAATAGATGTTTTTATGAATTTTTACTGTTAATTATGCTTACTGTTAATAAGTAATTTTACTGCACACAAATAAATAAGACTATATTTAAGTAAAGAGCTGTTAGGCCGTTAAACCTATTAAACTCGTAAGGCCGTGGTAATGGCGGCGGAATGATAACAATAACCTCCAAATAGATTTAAATAGTATGATGACTTTTATTCTTATAGAAATAATTTAAAATTAAAAATTTTGTACAACCGACTTCAATATAAATTATTAAGAATAACTCAAAAACTATTAGTCAGACCTTGATCAAATTTATATGCCAGCTTTCAAATAAAAAAGCAATCATCGAATTCGGTTCACTCAGTAAAAAGTTGTGAGGTAACACACATAAAAAATCACAGTCGAATTGAGTACCGTCTCCTATTTGAAGTCGGCAGAAAAGTGTGACAAATAAACACACAATTCATCTGATCGTAAGTAGATGCTGTAGCGCATGGACATCTAAATCTATCTTCTACTCAGAATCGAAATGCAAAAATGTTGATGTTCGTGAGGACCAACATGGTATACTGATATAACAGTAAGTAGGCTCAATAATTGCTAGAAAGTATCATATGTGCACAATAAAAAGTGTGAAAACACAGATACATTTGTCCTCAATTACCAATATATGGTTGAAGTTGTAACTATATGGTTAGGCAAAACAGTCATAGTGCCTGTGCCTTTGAAATCGTTTCAGATTAACACTATTAACATAGAAATTTATTATTTACTTAATATGTGAATATATTTCTCTGCGCGTATCTCTAAAACCTCATGAAATAAATAACAAGTAAATCTCATTCTAACCGTGTTGTGACTGTGTACATATCGTCTCGTGGTTGCCATAAGAGGCACGGAGGAGACGGAAGGAAACAAAACAGGAGATAGGTAGCAGTGTCTCTTTAAAATCAACTAGAAAAATATGCAGGTGCCAATAAAGCATGACAACTATGGCAAATATTCCCAAATATAATATGTTCAACAGCGGGCTTTTGATAAGCTGTAACGGTAAATTGTGAACATCGAGAATAGTCGTACGTTTCTTTTATAATTTATGCTAAAAGGAGAAGAATGGAATGAAAATATATCATTAGGAAGGTACCATGCCACAGATGTGCAGAAAAAAATCGTGTGTGCATGTTGGCCATTAAGACAGGTGAAATAAAGTTAATATGCATACATACATATGTTTCTATACAAAAGACTTCAACCAATTAATTGGTCAAATTTCGACTAGATGCCACGACGCTCGCCTAGTACTTAATTCTCAATGGCAGCCACGCTACCAAAAAACAGTGACAAAGTCCACTGGCATTATCACAATTTTATGCAGATTCGGGTACCTTACTAACAACCATATATTTAATTTAAAATAAATAATAGTTGCAAAAATGTAACAATGTGTTTTAATAAATAAAACATTACCTTTCTTCCTTCTTACTGGGCAGAGCTGCTTATCTAATATCCTACCACAGAATAAATAATAGTTAAAAGATCCACCTATTAACTACTAAGCCCCCACCTATTTTAACAGCTGTACAATTTGTTTATGAAAATCATCATATAAAAGAATATTAAAGAGATAACCATACTTTACCTTCTGAAACATCTTTAGGTACATAAGACCGCCACCATCTGAATATCAAGTAACCGTCTTGTATGCGTAATGTATAGTCATAGTTGATATACACAATGTCGCGGAACATGATCTTGCCAGAGAGTGCATTGAGGGTGAAGGAACCTTTGAAAAACAAGTGGTAAAATTAAACATTTTGTACTACCAACTTCAATATAAATAAAATGAGAATATCAATTAAATACGCATTATTAAGGATAACTCAAAGACTACTGGTCAAATCTTGTTCAAATTTATATGGGACCGCATGAGAAGCACCAGCTTTCAAATAAAAAAAAATCATCGAAATCGGTTCACCTAGAAAAAAGTTCTAAGGTAACACACATTAAAAAAAACAGTCGAATTGAGTACCTCCTCCTTTTTTGAAGTCGGTTAAATACTGACTTCCATACTCTACATTTTTTACGTGGTAGAGCCATGCTGCAGCTATATTACTGGTATAGTTGTAGCACGAATGGGTCTGCGCGACCGGGGAAGGCCCACACTCACAGAATACCTGCGTAAAATAGCAGCTTAACGCTGCTGTGTTTTGTATGGTGAGTGTAGAGAACCGGAGACTCTTTTTACTGGAAACGAGGCATTTAACCATAGTCCTCATGGGTGACAACGCATTTGCATTTTGATTCATAATCGAGGATAGATGTAGATATCTATGGGCCACAGCAATCACTTACCATCAGGTGGACTGTGTGCACATTTTTCACCCTTATCCTATAAAAAAAAAACATTATACAACAAGTGCTTATTTAAGTAAGTATGTGTTTTAACATTAGTGATTATTCTTCTTTGAAGAAGTGGTATGTTATGATCATTATGTAGTGTTATAGTGAAGATTAGTGGAATGATTGTCACAGTGCCAGAAGTCTCGCACATTTGATGCATCTGCCTGTCGGTAGTCTGAGTATTTTACACCTGTCATGAAGAAGATTGTAAATTTGTACATTTTCAAACATATTTGTCTCTACTCAAAGGGTTCACTACTAAATAACACTGCAAGGCATCAACTCCACCTATTGTAGTGTCACACAATAACACATATATAAATTAATACTTGTCCTCCTGTATTCTTAAAATCTTGTTCTGTAAATACACTAATATTGGATTAACTAAATACAATTATAAAGGATACTTAACTATTATATAATCCAATTTCTAGGCAGCCTGCCTGTTAACTGCTAAACCAATACTGAATTATTGTATTTTGCAAATTATTTTCATGAATATACTGATGCAAAACCACACACATATTACTTATTACCTTAGTGTAAATTAAATCTTATTCATACAGTCATACTATGAATTTGAACACAGTAACATAAGTAAACCAATTAGATGTAGTAAACAGAATGAAAGTCAATTCCAAAATATATTAATTATTATAATAAAATCAGTTATTTTAATAACAAATTTATGACGACAACATGATAAAAATTAATAATAGTTTAAAAGTGTTTGCTACTTAAATAAGTAGTTTATTAATTTTCATTCCATTATTATCAATTTCATTTATAATTATAATTCTTTAGAAGCCATATAAATCTTATTATAGGTAAAAATGTGACCATTGTTACATTTCAACTTTAATATTTAGTTTAGCTAAGAAATTGTAGTTTATCAAACAGAGTAAGCCTTCACAATTAAAAATTGATTATGCTTACATCCAAAAATTCCATGAACCTAGCTAGTGTAATATTTCAACTTTATTATACAAAAGATTACAAAAACGTATGAGAAAAGTAAATGAATAATTATCATTATACACATCCATCTTTTTAAAAAAGGAGGAGGTTCTTAATTCGAGTGTATGTTTTTTTTATATGTATGTTTCACGATATCTTCCAGATTGTGAACCAATTTTGATGATTTTTTTACAAAGGTGGTCTCATATAAATTTAGAGAAAAAATTCCACCCCTAAGGGTAACAAATAAATAACTTCTATTTTAGCAATTTGAAGTCAGTTTTTACTTTTTATTAAAAGTTATAATTATTGTGTAGGTCACTTTTTAGTTTAGTTCATCTGGATAAGTACGTCTGTACAACCCCATTGTGCACTTAACTAGGTTTGATAATAAAAAAGGGAAAGCATAAACAGAAGCCATGTAATATAAACATTACAGAAGCCATATGCAATTGACTATAAATCTTTTTGTTACAATGTAACTTGCCACATACTCAACTGCTTTACAAAACAATCAACTACCACCCAATAACAACCCCTACTTAATTTGTGATAAAACTGTTTTAAAAATTTACAAGTGTGTTACAGTAATAGTGCTACTGACACCAGAAATAAATGTTAAATGAACCTTAAATTTCATAATATGCTAGTGAGCTGAGTTTGATTCCTGCCAGCACCATTGGTTTTGTTAATCACAACTTTAAGTGCCGATTTACTTAGCCGGAAAAGGAAAACATAGTTAGAAAATCTGCATACTTGAGAAACATAAATATTTCAGGGATGCCCTAAACCCTCAGAAAATGAGGAGGACCCAACAGTAGTACAGTACTTAGTTTAATTTAGAATACCTCTTTGCTACTTATTCCATCTAATATGTAAATTACATAATTTAGATACAACACTTAAGACATTCCCATATGTTTATCTCTACTTAGCCTAGCCTTCTTACTTCTTCGACTATGGGAAACCCTAGATCTCATGTCTTCGAAGCCAATTTCCAGCAGTAGACTTTTGCAGCTTATAATGTTTATAAAATGTTATTTAAATAACTATTTACACGTGGTAGAGCCACACTGCATCTATATTATGGTTTTAGCACGAATGTCCCGGCTCTAATGGTTGACTGAGAGAGAATGCCAAAAAGCATTAAGTCCACCCATTGTAATCCTTTTATCACCTGTACAATAAAGTATAAATAGATAAATAAAAATAATATTTCTCATTAAACATTGTTCATTCAATACTAAGTATTATAAATAGATAATTAAGAATGGGTTACATAAATAGATAACTAAGAAACAGCAATGACTTCAAAGATTGAAACAGCTGACTGTGAACTGAGAGATGAAAACCGTGCTTCAAGGCAAGCTTTCAGAGCAGTGGTGTTATAATGGGCTTTTAATATTGATGATGAACTAAATTGTACGGAAAAAGAAATACACAAATAGGTTGGCCATATATTCTGTAAATATAACACCCAATACTGCGTATACTATCTCAATTAAGGATACCTTCTAATGGACAAACAAACTCACAGTCTATGTTATGATTATAGTATGAATGGGTTGGCTCGACTTGTGAAAGACCTCACTCTCACAGAATACTAGCATAAAGTAGCAGCTTAATGCTGCTTTGGATTAGTGAGTTTAGAGTAATGGTGACTCTTTTTACTGGAAACAAGGCATTCCATCGTAGTCCTCAGGGGTGACAACACAACTGCATATTGATTATTTATTGAACTATCCTTAATGTCATGTAGATGTCTATAGACCGCAGCATTCACTTGTCAACAGGTGGAGTGTGTGTTTGTTTGTTATACTTGCAGCCAGTTTCAAACAAAGAAGGCTGTATATTCACCATCAGTGGACTAAGATAGAATGGCTCAAAGTTTATAATTATATTCACTCTCTATACTTTTCAAAGCAGAACAGAACAGTGTAAGTACTGTTAATTGGAGGCAGAAATAGGTAAGGGAGTGGTACTTATCAAGAGAGACTACTAGGCAAAAAAATTATTTAATTACTATTTTAAACTACTAATTGATATTAAAACCTTAAATTATCAATCTAATTTTGACGAGAACCCAACTCTTTTATAGAAAGATAATTGATGATTATGATCTTACAAAATAAATAATATCTAATGCAATTAAACTGCATGAACAATGATACTTTGATATTTTTTATGTTATTATGAAGTATACAATGACTCCTACAAAATTACAAGAATTTATAAACATACTTTCAAAATCTGTTGCTCTTTTAAGATGCCGGAAACTTTAATGAAACACATTTTAGGACTCATAATTTCACAAAATAACAATATATCTCTTAATAATTCTATTTATTGCTGTGCAATTTTCCTAAATTAGTTTAAATAAAGACATGTTAAAAGGTCAAAGGTCTTTGATGATATTTATACATAAAAAACTTAAGCCATATAGACTACAAAAGTTAACAAACTTCAGGTTTATTAAAAGAGTTACAGTATTGCACAAGTAACACTACTAAATGAAATTTACTTTCTTCAATATTTTAATTAAAAATAAATATTGCTGACATTGTCTACATTTACTTATATTACTTTATAGAATAGCATGTGTGAATGAAACATTTCATGTGTGGAAAAAAATAACAACTTCCTACAATGATGTTTATAACAGACCATACTCTTTAATGGTATACACACAATAATTAATTAGTATATAGTCTAACAAGGCATTTTAACTTGCCTTTTTTAATACATTTATCGATGCAGAAGGAACCACTCACCAATCTTAAAGTTCTCATCTTGAAAGTAGAATTTGTTGATTAGTCTAGTAAGTATATATCCAAGCACTCGACTGTTGTAGTACGTTATATAAACGACCCAGAGGATGGCAGATATCAGGGACACCAGTAACAAGGCGAAGTTTCGATCCATCGTGATCTCTGCGAAATCTATCGACGATGAATTCCATCTCACCGCCACTGGATCGACAAACGATCTAGTCGCATTTTCCCTAATAACAAAAATCAAAAGCAAAACAATAATAAACCTTTATGTGTCATCATTTTTAATCAAGGGTGTGTGTTCCATGATAACGAAACTTACATTTTGATGTTTTTATAAGACACTAACACATTTCACATGTTAAATAATATTTAGAGGCAAATGATAATAAATTACGACATTTGTTTCCATTTTATCATTTAATCAATTTATTTCCGATCTCGAATATTTGATTTGACACTTTGACAGTTCTCATCTCACTAAAATAATAATACTCTATGTCTATGATTATGTATAGTCAAGGATTTATTATATATCCTTTAAAAAAAGATGGTTTGGCTTGGATGCTTGTTTTTTAAGCCATGTCTTCATTTTTTATCTCATTATCAAGTGATAATAATCCTTTATAGTACACTGCTTCACAATATATTGATGCATCATACTCATATTGCGTAGCTTTTGGAAGATTTTGACGGCAACTTGAGCAGCAGAGAGTTGGTGATAGTATCTCAAGCCACCCAAGAAGACAAACACCTTATCTTGAGATTCACATCACCATCGGAGTACTTGTTTCACTATTTCCACTAATAGTTTACATACACATAATCGCATCACATTTACATATCAAAATCAACTTTAAACCATTATTTAAACAATAATACAAGAATAGCAAGTGGTCAAGTTTACGCCAAAAACTCAAGGATTTATACGAATTACTCTCTGCCAAGTAGAGATGTGAGTAAAATATTCGTAATAGGTACAGAGAGACTAACACAAAAAAAGTATCTACGACATTATATCATTAAATCTTTGTCAAATATATTCTTTATGCTTTCGTGAAAGCATACGGCTCACCGTCACGTCGCGGCGCCAGTTCCGTACATTATTACAGAATACTATTACATGCGCAGTGTTGCCGTTCCGTTAGTTATTTCATACCTAATATTAGTCATAGCTATAGTCAAACGACTCTTTTCAGCTTAATCTCGGCTTGTAGATTCACGGATACGCAGTGATGCCGCTTCGTGCGTTTTTTTTTAGTAGGATAAGGGTGACAAGCGAGCACACTGTCCACCTGATGGTAAGTGGTTACTGTGGCCCATAAAATGCTGATGCGTTGTCAGCCGTGAGGACTAAGATGGAATGCCTCTTTTCTAGTAAAAAGGGTGTCCGGTTCCCTATGTTACACTCACCAAACGAACCACAGCAAGCACCATTAAGCCGATATTTTACACTGGTATTCTGTGAGTGTGGTCCTTCCCCGGTCGAGCCGACCTATTCGTGCTACAACTATACTATTAATATAGCTGTAATTAAAGATGCGTAATGAGCGGCTTCGTATAAAAACAGTGATGGTTTATTTAATCAATAAATGAGCGATTTCGCATAAAATTAGAACCAGAGTGACCGACATAGCTCAACGGATTAGTAAACTGAAGTGGCAATAGGCTCTGTGGCAATGTAGCTCGAAGAATTGACAACCATTGGGAAAAAATGTTTGCGAGTCGCAGCCTCGTACCGGTAGGCGAAATGTAGGGCGACCCCCTACTAGATGGAGTAACGACCTGGTGAGACAGGCAGGAATTTGATGGAAGCAGGTGGCTTAGGACCGTGTTTTGTGGCATTCCTTGGGGGAGGCCTATGTTCAGTAGTGGACTTATGAAGGGCTGTAATGATGATGATGATGATGATGAGTAAAATAATAGTGAACCGAATATTCAATAATTACTTTCAGCTTTCAGTACATCCTAATCTATTGAATAATGATTTTAAACGTTTTAATTAGGCATTTATTAATCAGTTATCATACGATTAATTAAAACGATTATGAAAACTACTTAAATAAAATAGTGTGTGCAATAATATAAGGTTAATAATAAAAATTAATAATATATAATCTATTATATTATGTGATTATGCAGATTTCTCCGAACCACCACTATTGGCGATTCTTTGAGTTCAGGGCCAAAGCAGCCGCAACGAAACTATGTGTCCTTACAAGGATGCGGCGTAACTTTACGCTGTGACAGCTTATTTCCTTATATTTATAGAGTCTGATCTTGCATCAAGTACTGCTGTTACATATAGATTGTGCTGCAAAATGTCATCTAGCAGCATTGGACTTAATGGAAATACGTACTAAGAGGCTTATTGGTAGATAACCTTGAGTTGGTTAAAACCAATCTCGTCGGCCTAGAATACAGGCGCAGACTAGTTAGCATCTTGATATTCTATATGATGCATTTCGAAGAGTGTGCGCAGGAAATACATGCCTCAATTCCTCCCTCCCCTTTCCACCATCCGATAACCAGGTGGTCGGCAGGTCTTTACCCCTTTTTTTGATATTCCACGCATTCGAATCAAGCAGTTTACCTTGTCTTTTGGAATGCGTACAGCAAGTGAGTGAAATAATCTTTCTTTCCGTCCTATTACAATCAGGGCGTCTTCCAGGCAAGCGTAAATAGGCTAAGTCAGTGCGATTTACAATCTAGGGCATCGTCACTACTTACCGCCAGGTGGGTTGTTGTTATGGCTACATTTAAACCAGTGCTTTATAATGAATAAAAAAAAATTAATGACATGATTATTGATTAAGCAAAAATCAAAGAGTATAAAATCAATACGCATATAGCAAAAATCACCATAATCCCTGATACACATCTGATAAATCTTGTCCCATATTTCACAGCTAAAGACAGGCATTCTGGAGTTATTCTCTGATACATAATCTTCTGAACGTAGGCCCCCCCAAGGAATGCCACAAAGCACGGTCTTGAGCCACCTGCATCCATTGACTTCCTGCATGTCTTACCACTCGTCACTCCAGCTAGTGGGGGACGCCCTACACTTCGCCTGCGGGTACGAGGCTGCCACTGGAAAACCTTTCTTCCCCATCGGTTGTCGGTTATTCGAGCTATATGGCCGGTCCATTGCCACTTCAGCATTTTCTATTTTTTTTATTTTATAGGATAGGGTGACAAACGAGCACACAGTCCATCTGATGGTAAGTGGTTGCTGCGGCCCATAGATATCTGCATCTATCCTCGTTTGTGAATCAAAATGCAGATCCGTTGTCTCCCGTGAGGACTAAGATGGAATGCCTCATTTCCAGTAAAAAGGGTCTCCGGCCACCTGCACTCACCAAGCGAAACGCAGAGGTAAACCTCTACTTCGCGCTGGTATTCTGTGAGGTCGTGGTACCACCCCGGTTCGAGCTGGTTCATCCGTGCGACAGCAAAAGCTGCCGCGTGGCGTGGTCGTCACTCCGTCTAGTGGGAGGTTGCCCTACACTTCGCCTACCGGTACGAGGCTGCCACTCGAGAACCTTTCTTCCCCATCGGTTGTCGGTTCTTCGAACTATATGGCCGGCCCACTGCCACTTCAGCTTACTAATCCGTTTTACGTAGGAGTAATATGTTTCAATCCCGCTAAATAAAGGTCACGAATTGCTCACTAAATCTTAAGATAAGAATCACATCTCCAAAGAAGACAGTAATGGCGTTTTCGATGGGAGGCTCCTAGGTTAAATTCAAGCTAGAATCCTCCCAATAAAAGGCCTAAAAAATTATTTTTATACGTCTAACCGACACATACAAAATTATAATTGTGTGCAAATTTCTCATCCGTAGACGGATCACCCTGTTTGCGTTGCTATGAAACCAAAATAATCAGCCATGCTATTATTAAGTTTTCATGTCAAGTATACTAGTAATTACATGCTTCTTAAAATAAGTTAAAATAATTTTATTAAAAAGTTACCAAATATGGAGACGACTTATTCTGATGAAAAACAAAGTGCCGAATATAATCCAAAAACGAGGTAAAATTGCTATAAGTATAATTAAAAGAGCCATCTTCGATTTTATACTTTTTATTTATTATGATGTTAAAATAAGAATTAAATAACTCTAATATTGCATACTATTTAATTTTGTTAACTTTTTGTACTTTGTACGTTGTGTAAGTAAATTTGATAAAGTATGTGTGAGTATGCCACGAAACCACGAACAAAGATACTGAATTTAGATCGTTCCTGTTGCGCACTGTAAGCTGGAAATTGAAATTATTTACCTTCGCACAAGTATTTCCAAATGACTACATTATAATAGAACTCGTTCAGGCAAAAGTATCTACTTTAATCAACTTTAAGATATATCAAGCTAACATTCCATAGCTAATATAATTACTGTACAGGAACTTATCAAGACATAATCGCCGTATAACAGTAACATTTTATAACATACTAGCTGGCCAGGCAGACGTTGTTCTGCCCTTTTCTACGATTCTTCCTATGAAAAAATCCTTAAATTCACAATAAAAAAATATTGAAGGTCACTTATAGGGATAAAAATATCCTATTGTTCAAGTTGGACCAAACTGCACACAGTGTACAAAATTTCATTGAAATCACTTCAATAGTTTAGGAGTTCATCGCGGACAAACAACGTAACACGTAATTTTAATCTATAAAGACTAGATAGCCTGGCGGATGTTGTTCTGCCCTTTCTGTTAAGAGAAGTGACCAGTTTCATTCTGGATTCACTCCGGACATTTTACAGGGTAAATATATTAATAACCCGACCAACGCGCCACCTATTGGATCCAAATTTAGTGATTTTCTGTCTTAGCACTAAACCAACACACATCGTGAATATGAGTCATTTCATCCATAAATGTTCATAATTGTAGAATTTGTTATAACTTGACCACAGCGCCATCTATTGAATCCTACTATAGTGTTTGAATATGGTCCTAATCGGTCAAGTCGGTCAGAAGTTACACTATTAATAACAGACGAACCAGCCAATTATTATTTTTTGTTTAATTTTGATTGCAATCAATCATGTCAAGAAATTCTCAGTAGCAGCCCGGAGTTAGAAAGTTGGCCGTGTTCCAGCCCCGTGCCTCGGAAAGTACGTAAAGCCATTGGTCCTGCGCCTGATCTCTCTCCGGTCGTGGCAGATTGTCGCCCGATCAGACTATGACAGTGAGGGAATAAAGTGAACAGGTGCAGCCACGTGCCTCGGAAAGTACGTAAAGTCATTGGTCCTGCGCCTGATCTCTCTCCGGTCGTGTCGGATTGTCGCTAGATCAGACTATGACAGTGAGGGAATAAAGTGAACAGGTGCACACACTCGTGCTCTATAATATGTCCTGCGAAGATGGCTAGTCTCTGTTGAGACTGGCCGCTGTGACCGAAATTTGGTCTGAAGAACATTATTATTATATTATGATTGTAAATTTTTTCCAAACACTGCGACAAGTTCTGAATACACTGTAACTAGGATAAAACATTCGTTCGTAAGCTTATTTCCGGCTATAGTTAGTAGCTCAAAGCATACTTCGATAAATTTTGACTAAATTATAAGGTGCTTACAAGAATTGCTATGAAAAAAAATTATGCCGTAAGTGTAATGAAAAAAATTCTATCAGCATTTTAATATTTTTACAGATGGTTGCTTCCTAATAGATTGGACTTTATGACATTTATCGGAAAAGATGTTTTAGCAGTGGCACACGACATATACATTACATTTTTTAACTTAAAAACAAACAGTGAAATTGTGTACGTCGCTAACAATGAAAATAACGGCGATGGAGTAGATGTTATTGCAGGTTTAGTAACATTTACTTACTTTATGTGCATATTATATGCTATTTCTTTATTTCTTAATATATATAAACAGCGTAAGACAATCCACCACCTAATTGAGGTCGTGACAGGCGACTATGGAAAATACCAGAAAGATCTCCTGCCTTTCGATAGGTGGTAATGGTATGGTAGTGTAACCATCGCGTTTGAGCTAGACGTAAAATATTTCAAACTAGCGACGGCAGCTGCATCAAAAGTGCGCGATGCTTGCTACTGCAATCGTCTATCCGCCTGCCAGCCTTTTTTTAGTGAAAAAGGGTGACAAACGAGCACACAGTCCACCTGATAGTAAGTTGATGCTATGACCCATAGACACCTACATCTATCCTCGGTTAATAATCAAAATTCAGTGACATGTCACCAATGAGGACACCTCTTTTTGGAAATTACTCTTAATCACACACAAATAATATTAGGAGTTTCTTTATAGTCCTAAGCTTCATGTAAATTATTTTGACGCATTTGACAAACTACTTGGTGAGTTCAATCTCTTATATAATCATGATATCTTGATGGTTGCTTTTAATACGTGCTTATTCAGCTGATACCGCGGTAGTTTTTACAGTCCTGTTGCGAACCTTTACCTTTACATATTGGGACTATCACAGCTTTGCAACAGTCTCCCGGTACCCGCTTCAGTTCCCAACATAAATTAAACAAGATGTACAGCAGTCCTACCACCATTTCTTTTCCAGTCCTTATCATTTCACGTGATACTCTACCATATTAGGCTGCCTTACCTGTTTTCATGCTTTTCATTGCTTTCATTATTTCATCTATACTGATCTCCCTATTTCTTTCCTCTTCTTTCGTAATTCCTATCTCATTTAATTCAAACGTCTCCTCACCCATAAACACGCTTTCAAAGTATTTCTTCCATCTCTTTAAACTCGAAATTTTGTAATTCAGAATACAGCCAATCTGGCCTCGTATAGGATTCATTCTAGGCTATTTTGAATTTTTCCTGGCAGTTCTTACGAGTTTCTAGAACATTTTAATATTTGCCTGGAAATTATCCGATATTCTTCTATCCTTCTTATCCGTTATTTCTTGCTTTTTTTTCCTTTCAACTACTTCTTTTACTCTTTTATTTAGACGTCTAAAGACTGCATTTTTTATATCAACATCATCATTCATAACGCCAGAATTACTAGTCTTGGTTGCTAATAAATCTAGCCATGCTATCTTCTTTGCTTCAACTTCCATCCGTACCTCATCATCCCACCATAACGTATTATTTTTCTTTTCTTTATTTCTCTTACTTACACCAGATACTTCGGTAACTGCATCCACTAATCTTTTCTTAAAATTATGCCACACAGTCTCCAAGTCTAAATCATTCATACACAATTCATTCAAACCACTATTATTTTCTCTCAGTCTACATTTGTACTTCTCTTTCACATCTTCATCTTTAACCTCTTTGTTCTTATACGCTGTAACGCAGTGGTAGACACAGATGTCCGATGCCGCCAACGTCTGAATAGACCATTAATTCGGCATAAGACCAAGTAATGATCCGTCCCTACGTTAGACCCCCGGTAAACAATTTTAAATTTTCACAATTATGAATTCTATCATGTTTCTATCATCACCTATTTCCCATATATACATGTGAATTCTCTTATGACAAAAGAAAGTATTCGCCACAAAAAAAATATTTTCCACAGACGGTGATGCGACGCATATAATATATTATAATTAAAAGTAATTAAACTTTGAATATAAATGTCTTGAATTTGTATATAAAATACGAAGAATCTTTTTCCCCCGACTTATTAAAATTTAGAAGGAAATTTGAAATTGGAATATTCGTACTTTTACTTGTAAATAAATATTTGTATAAATTATGACTTCGTATTATGATTCGTATAGATTATAACTGGTCAATGTCTCATATTAAAAATAAATATTTGTTCATGCTTTTTCGCAAAACTTTTTTCTATAATGCACCAAACCAAAATAGCGTGCGTGTTTTACAGGTCATAGATCGAACATATTTGTGTTTGCTGAAAAGACAGAGCATCCGAGGATCTTTGTCTTAATTTATCCAACATTTCAAGAATTGGCGCAACTGAAAGGTAACTGATACCAACTTGAAATTACTTACATAAGTAGTATACTGGCCGTACTGACGCATACACTTGACTCAACCACGGAAGTCTATATCCCGCTAGTGATGTTTCCGAATAATTCCTAAAAATACTAGTAGGAACCTATTTAAATTCCGTATAATATGTAAAGTTGATCGCTAGTTTTTTAACCACCGACGCAAAAAGAGGGGTTGTTATAAGTTTGACCGCTATGTGTGTCTGCCTGTGGCAACGTTGCTCTTAAACAGGTAAACCGATTTGTGTGAGGTTTTTTTAATTTAAAATCAGGTTTTCTAGCTGTGGTTCTTAGACATGGTTTATTAAAATCGGTTCAGCTGTTTCAAGGTCATCAGCTGTTTTATCGGGGTTTTCTAAATTTTGAATTTGAGTTATTGATTTTTGTCAACTCCTAATTTTATATCAACAAGCAAAGTAGCGACTACAAACGCCTCTTAAATCGTTTAGATCAACTGCTTACCTACAACTGTTAGTCTTGGATCTCGTACACAGCTGAAGATGTAACGTGGTTTTTTTCTATAAAAAAAAAAGAGTAAAAGAAAGTAAAAAAAGAGTGGTTACGATATATCTTGTATACTCTTTTTAGATGCTTCGTGAATACTTTCTTTGACGCTCCTTCCCGTTTCCAGAATCTATTCAAAAATTTATCATATTATATACGTAATGGTTTCTCTACTTCATCTTTCGGATTTCACAAGATTTTTTAACCATTGTTTCTAGTACAGACTTAGACACTCATACAGTCACATGGGTTATGATATGATATACTCCTAGCCGATTTACTTCATGCCCATAACGGAATATTTTAATTAGGCAGTTAGTAATATAGTGCTACTATGTACACGCAAACACTGAAAACTAAACCCCAGATGATGTAAATCTCGCAGCCCATCTCCCATTCTCCAATATTTTAAAACACTATTTATCTCCGTTCATGGGACCTCTTAATCCATGCGACGCATAAGCAGTTGTTGACTTTGCCTTTGTTCACTTGTCACACTTTACCTGCCCGTGCCTGTGACTAATGTTTCGTTTATAGGATAAAAATGGAGGAAGACTAGGATGTAGTATCAGAGACGAGACACGATGATATATGGACCTGAGACGTGGTCCTGGCCGTATGAAAGACGCTATGGAGAGGGCTATGTTCGGGGATTCTGTTTAACTTAAACTTAAAAATGAGAATATCCGCAGTAGAACAAGAGTAACCGACATAGCCCAAATGATTAGTAAGCTGAAGTGGTAATGGTCCGGCCACATAGCTCGAAGAACCGATAGCCGATGGGGAAGAAAAGTTCTCGAGTGGCAACCTCGTACCGGTAGGCGAATTTTATGGCAGCCCCCCACTAGATGGAGTGACGACTTGGTAAGATATGCAGAAAGTCGGTGGATGCAGTTGGCTAAGGACCGTACTTTGTGGAATTGCTTGGGGGAGGCATATTTACAACATTGATCAGATCTCTGGAAAAGATTTTGGAGCCCTGGTTCTGCTTGATTACTTCTTCAATACGAGCAGTATTAAAGTTGCGTAAGTCCCGCCGCATGCATTTGGAGATCTGTCTGTTCAGTTGCCTGTATGATGTCAAATCTACTGAAGACTGCAGCTTCATCTTCCGTCTCACAGCCATGAGATTAAGAGTGTGATCGGAGAGTTTTTGTGTTCTTCTGGGGGGCGGGTCTTGCAGAACGTGGAATTTATTACGATTGGATTTCATGGGTACTAGTTTTTATGCACGGAAACCTAATTCTTTTTCTAAAATAAAAGTTGCCTCAGTTACTCCTTGTAACATCATTTATCTACCAGTGAAAGTCCCATCAAAATCGGTCAAACCATTTGACCACGAGTTGTGGAACCAAGAGTTTAGCCAGAAGAAACGAACAGACAAAAGTTAAAAAAAAAATTTTTTTGTTATACCGTTAGTAGTACCGTATATACTTTCATATGCATTCAGTAAAAAGCTGTTTTGACATTACAAACAGACACTTCAATTTTATTTATTTGTATATAATTTGTATATTTGTATATAAATCTTATCTCCATCTCTAATTGAAAAAAAAAAACTTTCAGACACAGAAGTGAATAGATACAAGGGTTTATGTATGATGGAGTGCGACTTGGTGGCTGGCTTCACCGGCTTTCCCAATTATCTCGTGACGGTGTGGAACTGGCGGACACAGCAGAGGTTGCTGGCCTTACCCACGGGTGTTGTGAAGAGAAAGCAAATTTACATGTAAGCGCATTTAAAGTTAATTATTGTATTAATTCCAAACTCAGCAGCAAGTACTGCGCCTAGGACGCGATAAAGCAAAGCGAGAGATTTGGTTCTGATCCAATAAAAAAAAAATGATTGGGTCTTTTTGTAAAGAAATTATCAGTAGCAGCCTGGAGTCAGGGTGTTGACGGTGTATCACCCCGTGCTTAAGGAAACACGTGTAGTCGTTGGTACTGCGCCTGATCTCCCTTCGGTCGTGTCGGATTATCGTACCATCGAACTATGCGAGTGAGAAAATAGATAATTATACTTGTTACTGTGCACAAACTCGTGCACCTGTTCTACGCAGATGACTAGTCTCTGTTGAAACTGGCTTTCTTGACCGAAATTCGGTTCAAATGACGTTATTATAGTAACGGCAATTTGCAAACGGCAAAAGATGTTATTCCTCTTACCTTATTCTCTTGCTTTATTTGCAGTACACTCACTATGTAGGTGTGTTTCAGGTTTGAAAACAGACAGTATAAAACAGTCTGGAAAGCATTCCATTTTAGTCCTCAGGGGTGACAATGCATGAACAATACAAGGCAGGTGGACCGTTTGTTTGTTATCCGAATATTAGTTTATTAAAATACTAGTTAAAGAATTTAAGGGAAATATTATCGGGTATCACTCACACAATTTAAAATGGCCACCGGAGGTTCTCTCTTCGTGTTCATTAGATTTGGATTTGCAGTATTGTTAAATCTGCTTTTTTTAATGAAACATGATAATGATTTCGTATTATAGGCCAAGCCAGACTCACATGCTTCTGTGCCAATGCTGGGGTGAGGGGTTGATTGTGTGGGAAGTGGCTCAATGCTACAAGCGATGTCTTATGATGAAACGAGCAAAGGAAGAGGTAACTGGATGGGAGATATCCGATCCGGCACTTGTTGGAGTCTGTTGGACCAATGACGGTCATCTGTACGCCATCGATTCATCGGCAAATCTTTATAGTGTAAGTAAAACCATATATATTGCTCTAAAAGTAGCGTAGCGTCAGCCTAACAACTAAACAAGTAAAAAGCTGCGGTTGCGATTATGGAAAATATCCATCCCTATGGGGCAATTTATGGGGAGAATTTCAGTAATGGAATTTCGATAGGCTGTAATGATACATGGAAATAGTAAACAGTTGTTCGAATACAATTGTATGTGTCATGATCTCATGAGCTAAAGAGAATCTATTGGAGAACTGCCCCGCCTTCTGCCGATACAGAATACATCATGAATTACTGTGCAATAACTTAAGAGTGTCGCCATACAAATTCACAGAACTGATGAGGAAGGAATCGGCTCTGGATTCCTTCATAAAATTTAATGAAAATGTACTTAAGAACCTAAAGAACTTTAATAAGATTGTAACTAGCGGTAAGAGTAACAATGATTAAATTAGTTAGCAGGTATAAAAATAATTATAAACCAAAGAATATATAAGGTTTAGAAAGTCTTTCTATTCTTTTTCATTACTAATTTTTTTTATTGTTATTTATCTGCCAGTTTTTATAGTTATATAGACTAAGAAGATGTAATATTTTACAAGGTCTTTTTGTTTTATATATTATTAATTTATAATTATAGACTAAGAATATGTATGTGCCATTTTGTTATCTTTTATTACTGTATCTATTGTTAACCACCGATGTTAAATTTCTACATTATTACTATGTTAATTATAGTACGCATTTGCAACTGCTATTAGTTTTTATTTTTGTTGTTTTTGTATATGCTTTACGTGCCACTAAAGTTTATAGAAAGTAATAGAGAGTGGAAGACAATTACGTATCAAATAGCGTAAATTATTTCTCCACGCTCAGTGTGTAATAGATTTATGAAAATTGTACGACCAATGTAAAATGTCTGTGGAAAATTGTAAACTCCATCGAAAACCAAAAAAATGAGTATCTATTATAATGAGCTATATTTTTAACTTCTTGATTTGATAATTAATAGAATCCGGCGTTACTTTGGGGAAATCTATTACATGGCAAAAATTATCCGCTCGAGCGGATGTAAGCAAGGTAATTTTTGACAACTTTAACTCTTCATTTTACCCTGAAACCTTATTTTAAAGGTTCAATCCGATGGCATAGGGATGGTCACAAACCTGGAATGGTCAGAGGATCTTCAGGGCGCCGACAAACCAAGCATTTGCTCCTTCGTCAACGGCATATTAATCTATGGTCCCGATCAGAAACTTCGAGTAAGTGGTAATAACTTAGTATGTTTATAGCATCTAAAGTTCGAGATACGCCTAAATAAAGTATAGCAAACAAGCTTTTCTCAATGTATAGTGGCGGTGTAAGAATATCTACTAACTCCATATCATGCCGTGGGTGTTGTAAAAGGCGACAGAGGGAAATAAACCTGGAGATGGCCAGCTGTCTTTCTATAGCTGGTCTTCCTAATAACTACTATAAAATAAAAAATTGCGGCACACATAGTAAATTAGTGCTTAAACTTACCATTAATGTAAGAGGCTTCTTATACGCGGTAGAGCCATACTACAGCTTTATTAGTAGTATAGTTGTAGCACGAATGGGTCGGCTCGACCGGGGAAGGACCACGCCCTCACAGAATACCAGCGTAAAATAGTAGCTTAACTAACAGTGCTGTGTTTCGTATGGTGAGTGTAGAGAACCGGAGACACTTTTTACTGGAAAAGAGGCATTCTAGTCCTCACGGGTGACAACGCATCTGCATTTTGATTCTTTATTGGGGATAGACGTTGTCAAATGAATGAATATATTGTTTTTTTTATATAGAATAGGGGGACAAATGAGCACAGTCCACCTGAAGGTAAGTGGTTGCTGTGGCACATAAACATTCAGGTGGACTGTGTGCACGTGTGTCACCCTATCCTATAGAAAAAGCTAAGGTATACAAATTCTGTCGTGTATTAGCGTCGTAAGGGAATCAATTACCTCAATTCATTCCGTGGATGCAGTAAGAGGTGACTATGGAACACTTCAAAAAGATCTTAGGGTGACCTTGGCAGTATAACCATCTCTTTTATGCCACATGTAAAAAACCCACACCGGTGACGGGTAGTAACCAAGCATGTAAGCAAGACACTGATCCACCTGCTAAGAGTGGCGATTCATGCAAATACTTGCTACAACTGAAGAGGACCGTGGACTGCAGTGGACAGTGGACGATTTAAGAAGAAGAAGAAGAACGGTTATAAAAAATTAAGTAAGCCCGGCTCTATATTAAAAGCAAAAATTAAAAAAATATATTTTTGGAACGAAGTTCCATAAAGTGGAATCCGTACCGAATTTGACGGATGGGGGCTAGGCGAGAAAAAGTGTATGACTTTTCCGTCACGACCCCCTTTCTATAGTGCGAGTGAGATGTAATAATATCCATCCATTGAGTGATCGCTTTCTACACAGTAAACCAGTCCTCGGGGAGCATGGTTATAATTCCTCGACGCATATGTTCTCTACAACACTCTATCTTTCTGTATGTGTTCGAAAACCATCACCCTCGCACTTTTTGTTATCTTGCCATGAAAGAAATATTATTTTAAATGACGCTTCGTTTTAATAGACGCTAGTAATTCATTTATTTGTATTTGTTAATCTATACAAATAAATAAAAATGAACTGTCTCTTTCTAATGTCGAAATAACTGCTTTTTACTATATGCATATGAAAGTATATACGGTACTTATAACAAAAACACGATTTTTAAAATTTTTGTCTGTCTGTCTGTCTGTTTGTTCCGGCTAATCTCCGAAACGGCTGGACCGATTTTGACCGGACTTTCACTGGCAGATAGCTGATGTTATAAGAAGAAACTTAATTTTATTTTAGAAAAAGAATTAGGGTTCCGCGCAAAAAATTAAAACCCATGAAATCCAATCGAAGTCCCGGGGAACAGCTAGTGAATAATATAATACGTTTACCAATAATAATATACTACGAAAGGAACTTCATTCTAACCGAGTGTTCCACGACACTCACACATGTTTTTTTCGTCATCAACGTCTTCTTTCGTTTATTACTCACCAGTTGCTTAAGAAATCGGACAGCACATGGAAAGTGGCATGGAGTTTCGTGCCATTCGACAGCGTGGTCAGGCTCATAGCGAACGCGACGTGTGACTTAGCCGCCATGTGGACGGCGCGCGGCTTTCTCTACAAGCTCGTTGGCGACGCCGAGGAGAAAATCGACGTCGTGCTTTACACATACCGACAGAGGTATATTAGATTGGTGATGAAGGTTTTAGTTGTAAGAAGTATAAAGTTTATCACGTCATCTTAAGTGTCGAAAGAGACGACTGCCAGAAAGTTAGTCTTTTTTTAATTCATTTATGTACACACAACAAGACACAGAAACAATCATATAGTGGCATTCCTTGGTGGAGGCCTATGTTCAGCGTGGACTTATGAAGGGCTGTAATGATGATGAATGATCTTATAAGGCCTATGCAGGTGTAATAAGACCATTATCGACCTGTAAGATCTATTGTGATCGCTGCTATGGCTACAGTTCACGACTAAGCCCTATATCTTCAATGAAGTGAATGCTGTGAGCATTTTCACTTGTTCAGGGCTAAATACGTAATTTCGTAGATGAGTCTCTTACATATTTCTGCCGAAAGGCATCAGTGCATTCACTGCTCTGCACTGTAATTTATTCCGTGAAGTATGAGAGAGCCAGTACAATAGATACTAGATAACGCACCTGCAAGGTCTGCAGCTTTCGTTGCTATATATTGACTACAGGTGTTCATGAGTATCAGTAGTTACTTAACATAGGTGGACTATTATTTTGGTTTTCATTGCAATACTATAACGGCTTCGTGGCGCAGTGGCTTAGCAATGAGTTACAACGCTCCGCACTGAACAAGTATTTGTATGACCTGTAAAGAATTGTTCTGGGTCTGGATGTTTGTCCTTGTGAAATCTATGTATGTAAACCAAATGTAAACTGCCCCCGCGATACATAAGAAAATCCTAGTGTGCAGGTAAAGTTTTAAAAAAAGTATTAGGTTCCAATTAATGGTGGTGTATAAGCGAGATGCTTATGCAATGCGTGAAATGACGGAGAAGAGAATCCTACCACATATAATTCCTTGGGTATCTTAAGTTCGAAAGAAGCGTCAGCGGGAAATTAAACAGGAGATGCGCAGCAGAAAATTCCTAATAACCGTTTAAAATAATTAAAAATTGCGGTTGCAAATCTGCCAATCGCAGCAACTATAGCAAACATGATTTCCCTTTGAGGCAAGCTATGGCGAATTCTGGGTTCAGCAGTGGAATTTTGATAGGCTGTATTGAATCTATCTATACATCTATACAAATAAATAAAATTGAAGTGTCTGTTTGTAATATCAAAGCAACAGCTTTTTACTAAATGCATATGAAAGTAATGATTTCTTATATTTACGCAAACACTAGACATTTAAATAAAACTAGTTTTACGGATTTTATCGCGTATATTAACTTACCCCCGTGACCATGGGTGCTGTAAAGTGCTCGAAACGTCGGGAATATAAAATAAGTTAATATACGCGATAAAATCCGTAAAACTAGTTTTATTTAAATGCACATGAAAGTATAATATACAGTACTTATAACGAAAACACAATTTTTGAAAATTTTGTCTGTCTGTTTGTTTCGGCTAATCTCCGAAACGGCTGGACCGATTTTGACGGGACTTCGACTGGCAGATAGCTAATGTTATAAGGAATAACTTAGGCTACTTTTCTTTTAGAAAGAGATTTAGGGTTTCGCCCAAAAATATTAAAACCAAATTATACGCGGGTGAAGTCGCGGGGTACAGCTCGTTAATGAATAAAAGCTAAACACCCAGCATGCTTCGAATTCATCATTTATCTATGATCACCATTGCAGCCCGTCGTATATCCACGACTACACATTAATGCCTATATCTACGAATTTAAAATTATAAAAAAATGTCTCTTTAAGGAACATTGCTAAAATTCAATTAATAGCACCGAATTTTAAGCATTTGGCTACAATGAATAAATCAGGAGAGCTCTGTATTTATGAAGCGCTGTCTGGAAAATTGGTAAGTAATTTGACGTTTTGACGTAACAATATTCATATCCTCGAGACCGAATATCGGTCACGGCAGCTAGTCTCAACGAAGACTAGCCATCTGCGCGGGACGGGATTATTGTGCCTAAATGTATGCGCAAGCTAGATTGCACTCTGTATTGCCTCACTCTCATAGTCCGATGGAACGTTAATCCGACACGACCGGAGAGAGATCAGGCGCAGAACCAACGGCTTTACGTGCTTTCAAAGTGAAGTTGGGTGAAACACTGCCAACTGACTGACTGACTCTGGCCGCTACTGAGCATTTCTTGACAGAAAACGCGTTTAAGGCAACTACGTAATGTGTAATCAAATCGCAAGAAAACAGCTTTAATACGCAAAAAGGATCCAACACACCAAATATTCTACTTTTTTATAGTATAAGGGTGACAAACAAACACATAATCCACCTCATGGTAAGTGGTTGCTATGGCCCATAGACATCTACATCTATCCTCGTTTGGGAATCAAAATGCAGACGCGTTGTCAGCCGTGAGGACTAAGATGGAATGCCTCTTTTCCAGTAAATAGGGTCTCCGGTTCTCTACACTCACCATACGAAACACAGCAGTATTAAGCTACTATTTTGCGCTGGTATTTTGTGAAAGCATGGTCCCTCCCCGGCCGAGCCGATCCATTCGTGCTACAACTACACTACTAATATATCTGCAGCATGGCTCCACCACGTATGAGATACTTTTGATGTATAGTGGCTGTCGTTAGAAGTTTGAAACAATGTTTAATAATAGAGAGACTTTGCTTCGATTTATTTGTGATTTTGTGTTTTTTTTTTCTGTGACTTGTGACTTCTGTGAAGGTGACTGGCAATTGAGCATATATAGTCCAACAAATAAGTGGATGCTTTTTTTTATAGAACTAGGGAGACAAATGTATGCTGCGGCCTATAAACATCTACCTCTATTCTTGTAATTCTCTTTTGCAATTATCATAATCAAGTCAATGCAATTTTTTACATGCACCTATTAAACTGGCAGATTGTAAAAATGTAACTCGAACATATTTACAAAATTTATTATACGACGATACGGAAAAGTAGTTGATTGTTTTAAGTAAATTTTTGATAATATATTTTACTGAAATGAAGGCTAATAATTTTCTGCTCGCCAGATGTCGCTAGTTGAAACTGAGGTAAAGTTTTTTGTTACACAATGTTATTTAATTGCGAAGTTAGTTTTTAATAAACGTTTATCAGTTTCAAAAGTATTATATTAATAAACAAAAAAAATTATATCTGTGGTTTTTTATTTTTAATCTTATAATTCTTTTTAATCTTATTAATAGCTAATACCACAGAAAGAAACATTAACCTTTACATTTTCGAACAAATTAACTACCCCGCTATGATATCTGTCAAATATTATACCACACTATTAAGTGGCGCCGCCCTGGTGGCATAACAAGTCGTGAATGCCATTGACCCTAATTAGTTAGCATGTCACAGGAAACAGAAAATATTTGTTAGTTATGTTATACTAGTTCAGGTATCTGTTATTGTAGACTATTTTAGATTAAGGTATATGAATTAATTGGATAGTTTATTGAAGTAAAAATTAAATAAAGAAAATGTATTTTCAATTAAGAATTAAAATGCAGATGCCTGAGGACTCAGATGGAATACCTCGTTTCTAGTAAAAAGGGCCTCCGGTTCTCTAGATTCACCGTACGTAACACAGCAGCGTTATGGTGCTATTTTACTCTGGTATTTTGTGAGAGCGCGGTCCTTCCCCGGTCGACCCAAACCATTGGTACCAAAGTGGTATAGGCTGTGACCCATAGACACATAATTTAGATTATATTTATACTCGGCAAAGAATAAAAATGCAGATTCGTTGTCACGCCTGCTTTTCCCGCATTTATTACCAGATCGTCGATCTTAAACTCCACTTATTGCCAACACATAAAATATTTTGAACCATTTTTCAGGTCTTTAGAAAACAAGTTGAGGGCAACGACATTAGCTTCCAGTGCAGTCCCGTTGACCCCGTGCTCGTAATATTCGGTGAGGTTGGACAAAACTACGGTATGGGATTGTTCACTTACGAACCGGAACTTGGACTTCAGAAGGTTGGCAGTATGTGCCTGACGCATCAGATCGTCTCGCAGGTTGTCTTCTCCCCCACGGGAAGGGAGTTCGTGGCCGTCGCGAAGTCTGCTGGACATATATTTATTTTCGAAGTAAGTTTTTTTACAAACACGCATACTTTTCACCTTATGATAAAATAATTCCATGGATTATTGTGTTTGTTCTCTGTTCTTTCTTAATAACGTTACCCTCACACTAAGGTCTTACACTCCCTTTATCGTGGAGGCAGTTTACAAACTTAAATTGCACAAGGACAAAGATCCAGACTCGGAACAGTTTTATGTCACTTCACTCACTTCTCTCACTACGCCCACTGGGTGATAGGGGTAGTGGATTATCTCACGCCGCCTCTACACGACGGCACTATCTTCAATTACTTAGAATACATATCTAAGCTCAACTGAGAATGAAAATTCAGATGCGTTATCACTCTCAAGGACTAAAAGGGAATGCCTCGTTATCAATAAAGATTGTTTTCGATTGTCGTCATTCACATACGTAACCGTGTAGCGTTATTGTAACTACGAAGGCTTTAACAACTTCATGGTCTGGAGGCTACGGCCAGAGTTGGGCGTCAAATATATGGGCATCAATATAGTTGTACGTGGTAGAGCCATGCTGCAGTTATATTAGTAGTATAGTTGTAGCACGAATGGGTCGGCTCGACCGGGTAAGGACCACGCTCTCACGGAATACCAACGTAAAATAGCAGCTTAACACTGCTGTGTTTCGTATGGTGAGTGTAGAGAACCGGAGACCCTTTTTAGTGGAAAAGGGGCATTCCATCTTAGTCCTCACGGGTGACAACGCATCTGCATTTTGATTCGCAAACGAGGATAGATGTCTATGGGCCACAGCAACCACTTACCATCAGGTGAACTGTGCGCTCGTTTGTCACCCTATCCTATAAAAAAAATGAACCGTCCCGTACTTCGACCACCATTATGACTATAGGCCTACCATTTAACTGAGAAGTGATAGCTATAAAATGTTATGTTTAATTAATAAATTATTATCTCGTATCTAACGAGTTTAAGTTTTATTACGACAATTATCATCATCATTATTTGCTTGCGGCAGTCTACTTCTGGACATAGGCCTCTCACAAGGCGATTGCCCTCTTAGCCTGAACTTCGGCTTCACTTATCCAGTTGCTTCCTGCTACCTTGCGCAAATCGCCGCTCCATAGCCTGTGGGCGTCCCACACTGCGTTTACCTAAACGCCATCTCTATGATACGTCTACTTTTACGGTTTTCGCCTCTGCGACAAATACGTGACCAGTAAATTACCACTTCAGCTTGCTATGGAAAGTTGTGTTGCTTGGTTCTCCGGTGGATTTCTTCGTTACGAAACTTATCCACCAGAGAAACTTCGAGCGACTTTGGGTTTGTGGAGTAGTCGTATAGTTAGTGTTCACGACGATCGACGACTTACGACGAGAATAGATAGAAAAATTTGATGTATATTTTAATCAGTTATCGGAAAAATACAAACTGACTCTGGTGAGGTACGCGGAGTTAGGCCGAGGCCTTGCGGACAGCTTCCTAATGAAGGTCGGCGAGGCGATGCGCTCTTTCAACCTGGTCTTGTTCTCAGACAAATATTCTATAGGTGAGTATAAGCTTGTTTTTTTTAATACAAATGAAGGTGACAAACAAGCACACAGTGCACTTGATGGTATGAACGTGGCTTACAAATACATACATCCTCAATTAAGAATTAAAATTCCAATGCGAGTTCGAGGAGTAAGAACTACTCGCAAAGGAGACTTTTTTTTATAGAATAAGTTTTATAGAATAAGTCTGCTGTGGCCCATATACATCTATCTTCGTTTGCGAATTAAAATGCAGATGTCAGCCGTGAGGACTAAGATAGAGTGCCTCTTTTCCAGTAAAATGGGATTGTCACATAAAATCATATTGGCTCTCAATCAATCAAAAATACAGTGAATGTAATATGTAAGGGAGTTGTATCAATGTAGACAAGGTGGTAGTATACATTTTCTGCCTAGGAGTCCGTCTAGGTAGACACCACCCGCTTACCTAATTCTGCCGACAAATAGTAGTCCTACGTACACTATTTGTGTTCCGTTCTGAAGGTCATAGAGAATGTATAATTATAAGTAGATAGCCAGTATAATACCACCTGGTAGCTTGAAGTTGGCTGCAGGTACCCATGGACTGCAGTAGCTACCATCAGGGAAACTGTATGTTCGTTTGTCTATTCAATTTTATGAAAAAAAAGACTACCCCCTAGTCAGAAAGAGAGACTAACTAGCCTATTACGATGTTAGGTAATATTATAATCTGTGGCGGCGCTGTCGTCGCGCCACAAGCGAAACACATCGAAGCCTAAATCGCGCTAACAAAGTTCCGAAATTAAAGCAGTATATATAAAATAGCTCCGAACTACCACTCGGAGCGTTGGCCGCTCATTGCCCGGCCACTTAGCATTGATAGGCTATTGTCTGCTGTGCAGACTTTCATAGGCTTTAATAAACGAAGGAGTTTTTAATCTATTCATCCATTCCGTTAGAACCTATAAAAGTCCACTGATGAATCTAGGCGTCCCTCATAGATTGGCTCATACAACTATAGCAAAATCCCTCCTGATTTTACTATAGTCGCCACGCTTGGCACTCAGAAATCAGAATTAAAAAACTTTTAAAGTAACAAGTTACAGTATTTTCAGTTTAGACAAGTAACAGCTTTGAAACAGTTTTCGACACAAAACGCTGATTTTTCAGGGTAAATAGAACAATGTTAAATGGTTTCTTTCCTTTTTTTGTTTTGATCGTTTGCCTGCTCGTTGTGAGAGTCATATTATATACTTATCTTCACCCTTTACTTGGAACTGAACGGCGCGCCAGAATTATTGCTTTCTGACGAATCACTATTAATTGCCCCTTCTGCATCAACCGTTGACGGAATTTATTGAATTATCATTCGACAACTCAAACGAGCAAATTTTTTCGTTTACACGATACAAGGAAACCATAATTAACCAGATCATACAAGTAAAAAAATGTTAACGGCAATTAAAACGTAAGAGTAAGAGTACCCGCGGGAGAAGGGTGCTCACGCCACTGCGTTGCCACGTTCCTGTTAGAAACAGAACATATTATGTAGTAAGAGTTCCACGGCGTATAAAAATGGTAGGTTCGTCTCTCTCGCACAACTGGTGCGAAAATGAAGTACGCAAATATACGTAGTTGGCAAATAACATGAAAAATGTATGCACTGTGCCAAACTACCAACATACTCGTCGTATGGTTCAGGGTATATTGTTGTATGCCAGTGTACTCGTAGATTGTATTTTGTATGGGTGGCATTTGACATGGAAACTATACACTACGAGTATACTCTTAGTTGGCAGGCAACGTGTTAAAATGTTACCTCACATTAGGTAGTGTAGGTATCATACATACAAAAATTGCATATGGACAAACAGATATTATTTAAAATGTAGGCTCAGACAAAATAAAATAGGTAGAATTTTATATAGTTTTTCAATTATCTTTGTTAAGAATGCCTGGATAGCAAACTTTTATTACTTACCATACGAAACACAAACAGTAACTTCTAAATAAAAAACACAGCAACATTCAGCTACCATGCTATTTTACACTGGTAATCCATGAGTTCATCACCTTTGTTAACCTTCGTACAAAAAATTGCTTTAACGTAGCTACGTAATTATTTGTATGCCATATAAACATTTATGTGCGTTATTCGAACCCGTGGCCCCGCATCGCTGCAACAAAATGCTTATAATTTATGTAACTACACTGTTATCAATTTTCAGGGGAGCGAATAGTGTGTATCAGTGCTGAAAGTGGTAAAGACAACAAGTTCGCCGGCAAGATGCAGGGGCCGTACAGCGAGGTGGTGCCGCTGGCGGTGCGCGACTGCGCGCTTGCAGTGCCACACCTCTCCACTCACCTACACGTGCTGCGTCTCTCCGGCGAGGTCTGTACCTAGACTTAGAATCACAAAGAATGGTGTCACGCGAAAGCTATGCAGCTAAAATCAACATGGTTTTGTTCCATTAATTATCGGAGGATATCTGCCGTCACATGGATGCGGGTTAGCAACTACACTTTTTTTAATATTATAATGTTATTACAAATATTATAACAGTTTCCCTCTGTCATCTCTTACGACATCACGATGAATCAGGCAGCTTAAATCATTTACCTTCAGGTGTAAATTTATTTGTCACTTTGATTCCTCCATTATCAGCCCATAAAAGTCCACTGCTGGATGTAGAGAAGAAAGGATTTGCGATGATCGAACAATCGAAGTCTGATAATATCGGTAAGTTGATCTAGTTATTCCACCATCTATAAGAAGCCATGGTATATTTCTGGCATTTTCCAAGGTCCGCCACGGATTCTCCTAATATGTTTCTATCACAGATCAATAAAAAAGACAAAACGAAACTTTCCGCTTTTAGAAGTGAGGTATGCAATATAAGAAGATTCTACAATATGAGGACTGAAGCTCGGTAGTTTGCCGCGAGTGAGAGGGCGTGATTGACGTAATATATTATTACAACTAAAAATTACGAAATTTTGGCGTTATGTATAACAAAACGTTTTCAACAAAAATAACATTAAAAAAGATATTGTTTTTCATCATTTTCATTATCATTCATTCATTCATTATTCATTACAGCCCTTCACAAGTCCACTGCCGCAACATAGGCCCCAAGGAATGCCACAAAGCATGGGCCTGAGCCATCTGCATCCGAGGCTTACGTGGTTGAGCCTAGAGTTATATTAGTAGTATAGTTGTAGCACGAATGGGTCGGGAAAGACCACGCTCTCACAGAATACCAGCGTAAAATAGCAGCTTAACGCTTTTTCGTATGGTCAGTGTAGAGAACCGGAGACCCTTTTTACCGGAAACGAGGAAACGAATCTTAGTCCTCACGTCTGACAACGCTCCTGCATTTTGGTTCGTAATCGAGGATAGATTTAGATGTCTGTTGGCCGCAGCAACTACTTACTATCAGGTGGACTGTGTGCTCGTTTGTCGCCTTTATCCTATAAAAAAATCCATTAGCTTCCTGCATGTCTTACCAAGTCGTCATTCCGTCTAGTAGGGGGACGCCCTACACTTCGCCTGCCGGTACGACGCTGCCACTCGAGAACCTTTATGCCCCATCGGTTGTCAGTTTCGATGTGTCCCTTGAGTTTCCTCATTCGGCCAGCAGTGAAGGACCACGTCTCAGATCCATAGGTCATCACTGGCAACATGCACTGGTTGTACAGTCTTGTTTTTAGGTTTTGAGGCATGTCTAACGAGAACATGTGTCGTAATCTCCCGAATGTTGCCCAGCCGAGTTGAATCCATCGATTGACCTCTCAGTCGTAGTTGGACTTACATAGTCAGACTATTTAATGTAAACATACTCTTCAACAACTTAGAAGTTAATGCTCTCAACAACTATCGGCATAGGTATGATATGGAGGTTACACATGACTTTCGTTTTGTCAATGTTCACCTTAAAACCTATCCGTTGGGAGGCACCATTGAGGTCATTGAGCATAGTGCTTAGGTTCTCCAGCGATTATGCCATAAGGACTATATCGTCGGCAAATCAAAGGTGAATGATGTACTCGCTATTGACGTTAATACTTTCCAGCGCAGTAGCTTAAAAACGTCTTCCAATGCAGCGGTGAAGAGTGTCTGGGATATACGCCACCCTGTCTTACACTTCTCTGCAGTTGGATAGGTTTCGTACTCTGGTTCTGTACTCGGATAGTCATCGTAGCCCTACTGTACAAACACTTCAGCATTTCGATATACTGACAGTCAACTTGGCACCGCTGAAGGGACTGCAGCACCGCCCAAATCACGACGGAATCAAAGGCTTTCTCATAGTCCACATAAGCAAAACAAAGTGGCAGATTGTACTCTTCGGTCTTCTGTACAATTTGCGTATGTATGTAAAAAGGTATGTATGTGGTCTATTGTGCTAAAGCCTTTTTGGAAACCGGCTTGTTCGGGAGGCTGGAAGTCGTCGAGTCTGCATGCGAGATCATTCGTAATGACTCTCGAAAACAGCACGTAGACGCGGCTCAGAAGGGAAATCGGTATTTAGTTCTTCAAGAGAGCGTTGTCGCCTTTCTTGAAGAACAAGACCACCGCACTTCTGCTCCACGCCTTCGGAGTAGTGATGGAGGACGGAATTAAAGAGCTTCCGAAGGACTTTAAGCACTGATTTTCCACCCGCTTTCAAAAGCTCCGTTGTAATTCCATTTTCGCCTGGGACTTGCCGTTTTTAAGGTGCTGGAGAGCCATTATAATCTCGCTCAGACAGACGTCCGGAAGATCATCGGAATAGTGTCGGATAAGAGTTGCTCTTGGATCGTTACTCACAATTGCGTGCGGCTCCAACGATGACGTGTACAGCTGCTCATAGAACCTCTCAATCTCACTCAAAATTTCTGGTATCACGGAAACGATGCTGCCACATTCGCTCTTCAGCTTAGACAGTTGGCTCTTTCTGGCAGACAGATTTCTGGCAAAGAATTTGGTTCCGCTCGATCGACTCTTCAATACCAGCCGTATTAAAGTTGCGTAAGTCCCGCCGCATGCATTTGGAGATCTGTCTGTTCAGTTGCCTGTATGCTATCAAATCTACTGAAGACTGCAGTTTCATTTCCCGTTTAACAGGCATGAGATTAAGAGTGTGGTTGGAGAGTTTTTATGTTCTTCTGCGGCGGGTCTTGCAAAACTTAGCTCCGAACGTATGGACAGTTTTCACAAGCTTGTCATTTATTTCGTTCACTGCACTACAGTGTACAGTATAGTACAGTAAGATCTTCTAGGCACTGACAACGGTTTTGCAACTCGAACTGAAAGGTTTCAGGATTTTGGATTAGACGATCTTGAACATGTTCACAAACTGCAGACTTCCCGGAACATCGGAAGTCAGCTATATGTTGCGAAATTAAAAAACATCCTAATTTCAATAGAGAAGATGGATGGTTGCTGCCATCTGCTTGGGATCTTATACTTAATGAAAAATAACTAACCCAAGTATACCACTGCAAGACTTCAAAAGACTATAAGCTCATTATGCGTAGATCGGACCGAAAATTTATGTACAAAATCTGAAGGTAGCCGGGCTAATTATAACATCGGGACGTCAAACACCTCAGTCCCCCCGTGACCATGGGTGCTGTAAGGCACCCGAAACGTCGGGAATTAAAAAGTTAAATTAAACGTGATAAAATCCGTAAAAATTATTTTCAATTAATCCTGATATATTGTATGTAATTCAATCGATTAGTTGCTTTTTTCGTAATTTCAGAAAGGCATAACCGTGTCTGTGAAGATGGGTCCGGTATTTGAATCCGGACACGACTTGAGGCAGTTCAGAGCCTTTTGTAACAGCAATGCTCTGCTTACTTTTGGTTACGATGGTGCCGTTATTTTAAGAAAACCGGATGCTCCTGAAGAGTACGGTAAGGGAAATTGTGGTTAATGTGTGGTTGTGTGTAATGTTGTATTTTTTTAAATACATGGAAGAGTAAAGAATTATTTGTCTAGGTATTATATTTGTTTCTCAAGTAACACCGCATGCAGTTAAAATCATTTGCATCCAACAACATGGGTTTGTTCCATTAATCTGCCATAGTTGCGACGCTTGGCAGAGGGTTTGGCAACCACAGGTTTTTATTGTTAAAATGTTATTAGAAAGAAGCTGCTCCCCTTCTCCTTGTTTAGTTTTCCTCTGTCCTATCTTGCGACACCCACGAGGGATCAATAAGTTGAAGTGGCAATGAGGCTTTCAATTAGCTCGAAAAACCGACAACACATGAGGAAAAAAGGTTATTGAATATCAGTTTCGTACCAGGTTTCATCATCATCATTATCATCATTACAGCCCTTCTCAAGTCCACTGCTGAACATAGACTTGAAATAAGCATGCATTTTACTGTGCAATTGCTGTATAATGTAGTATATACTTTAAAACTATATTTATTGTAATTTTTTACGTGGTAGAGCCAAGCTGCAGCTAAAGGTATTAGTAGTATAGTTGTAGCACGAATGGGTCGGCTCGACCGGGGAAACACCACGCTCTCACAGAATACCAGCGTAAAGTAGCAGATTAACTTTGCTGTTTTTACTGGAAACGATTAATTCCATCTTAGTCCTCTCGGGTGACAACGCATCTGCATTTTGTTTCGCATACGAGGATAGATGTAGAATGTCTATGGCCCACAGCAACCACTTATCATCAGGTGGACTGTGTGCTCGTTTGTCACCCATATCATACAAAAAAAGGTTGTATAAAGGTTGTACATATGTTTTCATTGTAATATTCATAGCGATTGTGCAGGTTAGTTCGTTGTGCGGTAAAATAAATAAAAAATTAAAAAGTAAATAATTTTATTTATTGTCTACTTTTGCCAGATCTAAAACTAATAGTGTCACATCGGTACGAAAGTGGCGTGGAGCAGGCCGTGATAGATTCTAACAACCAATACATTGTGCATCTGGGCGGCAACGGTACGGCCGCGGTAACGGTACTTAACAATAAGCACGAGGGACTCTTAACGGAATTGTCCATTGATGTTCACACGGATGCACCGGATCCTAACCTCTTTGATGACGGTGCTGCCAATATTATTACAATTTTTAATGAGAGTGAAAGTAAGTATTGATATATTTTAAAAAATCCTTTTTTTCTTAAAAAGTATCATTATTGACTTTTTCAATCCTATGGCTTGATGGATTTTAACTTAATATTATGAGCTGTTGTTAGATTCATCTTAGTTGTGGAAGTGTCACTTCCACACCTAACGTGAAAGGCAACCCTTCCATGTATGTTCATGTATGTATGTATATGCACTCATCGACATGAGTACAAAGCTTATACCTACATTATATTAATGCTTTTACTCATCATCAATCTGGCATTAAAGTACAGTATTTTCGTTTGAATGTACCGCCATTTGTATAATGCCTTCTTTTCTATATGCAACCTCTTCTCGTGCAGTACACTGTTCTAATTAAAGGTGTTTGGATTTGTGAAAGGAACATAATATTTGATTTTGTTAAAAATATATTTTTATTTTCAAAATTCATATTAATAGTAGTGCGGTGGCGATGTAAAACCATCACCTCTTTATGGCACCGTGGGTATCGTAAGAGTAGAGAATGTGCCAAAAAATTCTTATGGCTTCCAATAGGTGGAGAAATGATTTACTCCTTTATACCGATGACGATAAGCTAAGGTAGGTAAAATATAAAATAACATAAACACTCACCCCTGTCACCCAGAGGGGTAGGCAGAGAATATGGACTTCCATTTGGCATGATCCTGGCACACCACTCTCGCTTCCGCCACATCCACATACCTACGTATACACGCTCGTCGGTTAAAGGTACTCTTGATTTGGCCCATTTTCAATATATCGCCAATTTGGTCGATAAACTTTCGCTTAGGGTGTCCCTTCCCCGACTCTGCCGTTTACTTCTGCAACATAAAGGACATTGCTCTGCGCCCATACATTGTTCGGCCTAGAACCAAGAGCATCGGAAAATTATGTATTTTACTGTCGATCATTAGTAAATTCCTATATTATCTTATTTTTACAGCGGACTAGCTGCATAATAAATATATTTCAAAAAAATATCAGATTTTGAGGTTATAATCGAACCACGAATATTACCGTTTTTCATAGCTCCGAGCCCCGAGTGAATTTTAACAAACTGAAATACGATGTCCTAAAACATTTAGCTATTTTAGTACCTATCTAGATAATTAGGTTTTTGTTCTTAATATTAAGTGTATGTAAGTGCAACGTATAAACGCATGGAATCTAGTTAATAAACCTACTTTCTTAGCATTGGTTTTGAAATGAGAGATAATGTTTGTGAGTACAAATGTAAAAAAAAAATACGTATGTAGACATAATGGATGTTAGCATTTAGATGTTGTCATTAGCATATACGGTACGGTAAGATAACTGGTACCTAAATGTATAAGGATTTAGGCTGGTTTTAGTCACGCCGCTAGACATGCAGTCAAAGAGCGAGCGTATCAACCAAGGTTTCAGCCAAGTTTCAACAGCGCGCGCTTGAACAGCGTGACTATTATCGACTACTATCTGGTGCATTTGCAAGCGTGTGCGTCTGGACGGCGCTGTTCAAACGCGTGGCTATAAAACCTGCCTTACGGACTTAGTACCTACCTAATTGGTAGTATAAGTTGTTTTTACACCTATATTAACTTATTATATTTGAATTAGAAATAAAACACAGATTAATTTCATGTTTATTGTTCATCTTCTAAATTGGAAATTAGAATATTATCTAAATAACTGTGCAGGGATGTCGATATTATTTTGATGTCTCGTAAAGCTCAAGTACCAAATAATGGTCATAGCATGGGCGCTGCAACTGTTCATCTTTTAACAACATTGAACCACCAGCACAGCCGCAATTTACACAAAATACACTTTCCATTGCGTATGCGTAAATCCGTTTATGAATGCTAGGTTATCGTTTGAGCAGTACACAGTTCCGAAAATCACAGCAAGGTAAGTCGTTCTTGAAAGAAATCAGAGTCCGTTAAAATAGCCAAGTCGTAATGTTCAATGTATTATAGTCCCGAAAGTCACCAAAACACCGATACATTTACAAAGAGCTAACGACGCCAACCAAAGAGAATATAATCACTACGTTTAAGAGGCGGGACTTCCATAGTAAAAATAATTGCATGAAATTACGCCAAGTTACTCTACCAACATCAAGATATGATATTTAGTTTTGAGCGTAGATTGTAAGATACAAAGTCTATGGTTTTGAGACACAGTGCTGACAACATTGACGAATTACAATAGTGCTGTAAATGTCTATCCTCGAATAATTTTATCGATATAACCTTTATCGATATATTGTTTATCGATATTTTTACATAAGAAAAGTTAGATCTCTATACTGAATTATTTATGAGAAATAAACGTGTGGATTGAGTAAAAATGCCGATGAGGATAAGAAATCAATGTATTTTACACACAGCAATTTGTATTTATATATCTATAATTAGGTACAAAAGTATGTATAAAGAAAATATAAAATAAAAAAACGCATTTTTATACTAGTAATTAATTAAGTAAAAAATAAATGACGACTCCGTAGCGCAGTGGCTAAGCGTTTGGCTGCGGCATTGCAGGACCTAGGCTTCCTTCCCGCACTGAACAATTGTTTCTATGCTGTATATAAATAGTATATAAATAGCTGTAAATAAATAGTCTGCATCTGGATTCTTGTTTTCAACGTTAGTTTTTTTAAGGGTAAAAATATTGGGTTTTTAATACTGATTGGATTAAATTGCTTTTATGTGTAACAAATACTATGTACAAATCGCTAGGTTTCTTCACAGAGGCACCTATGTACATACTATTCGCAGAGATCGTTTACTAATTGTCGCTTTCAAAATAGGTGCTCATTATAGCTAATGTTTATTGATGAATAAAATAATGATTTAGTTATTTAATCTAATTCTTGCCAAAATGTGACTTTAGAGGGATATTATCTTTTGCTACATGTAAATCAAACCTAATTAACATACACATAAATTGTGGAAGTTTAAAGTAAGTCCACTAAAGAAATAACAGTTCGTTTTAGTTCGGTTCATATGCAATGTTTGTCACAAATATGTCCTTAACATGTGAATCTTTTCAATTGGCGCATGTGCCAGCTATTTCACCCATTGCTTGCATCTGAAAAAATAATATAAATAAAATCACATTATTATTGAACAAATAGAATGTTAGCAGTCAGAATTGACTTGTAGTTTCTAAGTATAGTTCGTTTCGGATTGCTAAACCATCGAACTATCAGATTTAGGAAATAGTGTGTTGGTTTTTGTGCACACAATCGTACACTATAAAAACATGTCCTACATAGATGGCTAGTCCAAAAATATACTCGCGTTGAATATCATATTACTATTAAAGTTGAAATCACCACATACCTTTCATCATCTAAGGGAAATATTGTTACGAATGGCCTTTTCTTGTTATCATTTTTTCCGCTTCTTGCACCATTTAATTGGAAAGTTTTATAATGCATATTTAATTTCTTAACAATTCTGTAAATGAACAACGGCTCCTATAGCAAAATTAAAAGCAATCTTAATTAATAAAATATATACAAATATAATTGTTTGATTTGACATTTGAACCTATTTCATTTGACAATGTCGTTAATAGACATATCACGAAAAGCATAAAGAAGAGTAACCGTCATTAAAATTTGACCCCTGTAGTACATATAATTTTTACTATGGAAGTTGCACCAGCCTGACGCCAACCAATGTATTTTTGACAGAGTGAGAGATGACAGTACAAAGTAGGCATGTCGATATGAAATCGTTTAATTGATTGTTTATAGTAAAATAATCGATTTTCCAGATCGATATATATCTGAAGAATCCTTGTCCGATATCCTGATATCGACTTAGAACACTCCATCCATTCAATAAATCGATCCAAAAACCTCTCGAATCGGACTTATTCAAGAACTAGCTATATTTCAAACGATTCAGGAAATACTTTTGCATAGTTGGAACATCCGTTTCTTGAGACAGACAGAAAAACTGTTCTGTTCTGGGTTCGATCCCAGGGTCGGGCAAATTATTATGGGGTTTTTATAACTTGAAGTTCTCAGTAGTAGCATGAAGCCTGGGTTTCTGTCCGGTGTTTGGATACGCGCAACCCCTATTACATGGGACGTATAACAACACTACACTACTTACTCCTTCTGGGAAATACAGGCGTGATGTTATGTTTATTAATTTAATAATATTTCTACACAATTACTTGTATTTACGGTAAATTATCGTCAATAATATTCTGTGTCCATCTTAGGCACGTTTGAAAATGGCGCGATTGATCAAAAATAGATCTGTTAATGCTTAATTTAATCGAGAATCGATTTTAGTATGTTCGATTTGAATCGATTTGGAGATGGTATTTTTTCATGAGAGACTGACAAGTTACAAGTGACCATTTAGTGACATCAACAATAGCAGCGCTAAATACGATACGATTTCTTTTCTTTTTTTTTAAACGTTACCCCCACACTAGGATTTTCTCCTGTAACGTGGAGGCAGTTTACAAACACAAATTGCACAAGGACAAACATCCAAACCCGGAACAATTATTTGTAGGCCATACAAATACTTGTTTCGTGCGAGATTCGAACCCGCGCCCCCCAGCGCAGCAACTCATTGCTAAGCCACTGCGCCACGGAGCCGTCAAACGATGTATGAATATTTCATTTTAAATTATCAATATTATGAATATTTTATTTTAGATTTATTATAGCCTTACGTTACAAGCAATATTACATACATCATCTTTTGTCCTACGATAATATACCATAACAAGTATGACAATATCATACGTTACTTATAATAACACGTACGTCTCTACTTCTTCCATGCTTGTAACAATTTGGTAACAATATTAATAATAATATCTGTATCTAGTATTGCTCTTTTTAAAGAACACATTTATAATTAATGCAGTATCGATAAGTGTTTTTTTTTTATAACAATTGTCGTAAACTTGTAAGTTATTGTTTAGTAAGACGTAAAATACATGCCTTTCTAAACGGTCATTAGAAAATCCTGAATAATTATCTTTACGAATATTTTACTTCAGCATTATTCTAACTACCTATTCAAAATCGAGTATGACCTCATTCATTAGGTATAGTAGGTTTTTTAAATTATAATTTTAGAGAATAATAATATAAAGAAATGGTAATTTAACATTTTTATTGTAGCTTATTTTTGCAACTTTATTTGAAATAAATTCAAAATGTAATTCAGATTAAAAAATATGCAACAGTTGATTAAAAATTCAAATATCGATTACAATCGATTGGGCATCCCTAATCATTTTTCGATAGGGGTGTCCACTTTGAAAATACATCGATGTTTTTTTTCGATGTAATGCATCGAGACTGTGCATCGATATATTTCGATGCATCGGTTAGAAACATCGATGTTTTTGCAACATCGAGTACTTTTTATGACTTTACATTATAAATCTGTAGTCAACTTCCTGACATCCCCATTCAAACAATCGACAATTTTGAATGATCTACTCTTACATCGGCACTGTCTTTGTCCGCAGGCGTTGTGTGTGAGTGTGTGTATGTGAGTGTTCAAGGATGTAAGACACAATGCCTTAAGGCATTCTCTCCCAGTGAATTATATATACTATTTATATTTGTATGTATTTATTTTATATATTAGTAAAATGTATATATATCTTAGTTATTTATTTTTTATTTTGTTTTTATTCTATTCTGCTACACATTTTCAGTTCGCCCTTTGTATTATTTTATATTAAGGAATGTAATAAAGAATAAATAAATTATTATTAATGGTCATTAGTCATTGTACCTACTACTAAATAAACGGCGGTTCTAGAACAAAATTCACGAAAAATGTGTCCCGAGTTAACCTATAAAAACGTATTATTTATATATAATCTTACTTGAGACAATTTAGCAGCCTTTCAACTACAACCAGAAGCTGTTTTCATCTTATGCAGCTTCTAGCGAAAATTATCGGATTGATTTTTTGTTTTTACAATTAATGTGAATTTAATTTAAATACTACGTACGTTGTGTCTAAGCAAAATTTTACTTTTAAATTATTAAAATAGTCCTTATCGAAAATATATATAGATATAAATAGTTTTTCTCGTTTTGTGATACAGTAATTTTGGAGTGTATTATCAATCGACAAAACGAAGACTGGCGCGCAATTGCAACTCTCTTTGCATTTTGGAACTCTTTTGACTCGGACACTTGAGAGCAGATCCGAGGTCCATTTAGTAGTAGGTCAATGTTTACGATATTATTTTAAATGATTTTAATAGAAAGAAAGCATGCATCACAATAAAAATACTTACATATGGAATATAACTCCATCTTTTGTAAATTTTAAGTATTTTGACTGCTTTATGATCGCACCGATCGGTATTTTTTGAAGAGCACCTACTTCGGCGGAAACGATTCATGTAATAATAAAATCGATTTCTTAAGCAGTTTTTATAAACGCACAAGCTTTTAAATCCAATACCTTGGCAGAGGGGAATAATTATGCGAGATGAGTCTGAGGTTAAATGGTCTTAAGGCGGCTATCACTTGCCTGCCGCAAGGGCAATCTAGGGTGTAGGAGTGGGGATGACCCTTAATTGCCTCCTTAATTGTGATGTGTGTATGCAAGCAGGGGCAATTTACTAAGTCGGCCCTGCGGCAGAGCGACATGGGCGCAAGATCTTCCTTGCTCCCTAGATCATAGCTACCACGCCACATGGGGCAATTTCAAACAGTTCGTAAGCGACTTTCGCATGCAGCACACGTCATAATGAATACCAATAAAATATGAAATTTGGACACTGGTGATAGAAGTGTATAAAGAGGCGGCTTCTTCACCCAGTATCTCCTTTTTGTCTTTTTTTTTTGCGGTAGCACCGCAGAAAGAACGTTATCTGAACGTCGTAACGTTTTTAAACGTGGTAGAGTCATACTGCAGCTTTTAAAGACTGTGTTATTGGTGTAATTATTAATTAATTAGTTGTTTTATCAATAAATATGGGTGTCTATGGGCCACAGTATCCACTTAACGTCAGGTGGACTGTGCTCATTTGTCACCCTTATTCTATATAAAAAGAGCCATTCCTATATTTACCGATTCATTTATATTTTGATAAAACTAGCGCCATTCTCAACGCGTGTCTCCAGCGAGACGTACACTCTCACATAGAATGGCAGGCATGTGTGTAGAGACAGTTCTGATATTGCCCCGATCGCTGTTCGTCCTAGATTGCCCTGCGGCACGAAAGTGAGAAGCCGCCTTAAGACCGAGACAGACCAGACGATTTTCTTTAATACACAACCAGCCAATCTCAATTTCTTGATTCCGCTAATGGACTGACAGCCGCTAACTAGCGTCACCAACAGGTTTATACGAGTATTATAACTTCTAAATCAGAGCATGTTTTAGTTTTTCTGATTTAGAAGTTATAATATTAATAGTGATAGATAAGTATACCTGTTTACAATTGACTGGTTATCATTGATTCGATGTTTTATGAAAATACATCGATACATCGAGTATATCAATAGCTTTCCAAAACATCGGATCGGTTCGATGCATCGTATTGTAAACATCGAGTGAATTCGATGCATCGATGTATATCGAATATCCCTATTTTTCGACACCACATGATGTTTGGCGAAGATGGCGGCGATTAATGTTATTAGTCGAGTAGAATACTTTTTAATGTTCATTTTTGCATGCAGCTAGTCCGTGATATAAAAGTATTTGCAAGTAATATAATAAAATAGAAAATTAATTATCATGTATGTCCAATGTTCTTATTACACAGGGCGATTCTGGACATTGTCCTTTGCTTTGTCACTCTTTCCTCATTCATTCTTTCTACATGACCAAACCACCGAAGCATTCCTTTCTTAATCCTGGTCACAAAACCATCTAACGTAGATGTTAAAATCAATCCGCTTCCAAAGCGTGATGCTTAAACAAAGCCTCTGCATAATGGGAGAGGACCATGCCCAGCAGTGTAAATGTAATTTTAAGAGCTGATAATGATAAAGAAGAATGATAATGCAAAGTGCAGCCGCATTAAGATAGCTTATTGATTATAAGTATTGCCTTACTTGAACATATCATAATATGTCGGTGCGGTATATCATAATTTTAGTTTAACCGAACTTATCGCGTAAATCACATCGGGCACTGGTATCGTAATACGAATGAGTGGCACGTGTGTATGTGCCTGCACTGGAAAAAACAGAGAGAATAAGAGAATTATAATTTAAAATTAAAAATTTTGTACAGCCGACTTCAATATAAGTTATTAAGAATAACTCAAAAACTATTGGTTTGACCTTGATCAAATTCATATGGGACCACACGAGAAGTACCTACCAGCTTTCAAATAAAAAAAAATCATCGAAATCGGTTCACCCAGTAAAAAGTTATGAGGTAACACACATAAAAAAACATACAGTCGAATTGAGTACCGTCTCCTTTTTGGGAAGTCGGCAGAAAATAGGTTAAAAAATATACAGGATAGTCTGTACCTATGAAACGACTTGTACGTGCTGCGGAGTGTATATGGTTTGGGGATACTTAAATAATGTAATTAATATAAATTTCGCACGCGAAGTTATATTCCGAAGTTAAGTTTCAATATTAGTCACGAGCTTTTGCTAGATTTTACCTTGCAATGAAACACACACTTACGTAGTACATTTTGCCAAGTTGTAAGTTTCAACGATAGAAGCGATCTCGCTAGAATATGTTTTAGTTTTCGCAGATCGCCTAAACGAATCTAAGACGTTTCAACGCATTAGAACCGACAACCGATGGGGAAGAAAGGTTAAGGCAGCCTCGTACTGATAGACGAAGTGTAGTGCGTCCCCCCTCTAGATGGACTGACGACCTTGTACGACATGCAGGAAGTTGATCGATGCAAGTGGCTCAGGACCGTGTTTGCGTGTTCAGCAGTGGACTTGTGAAGGGCTGTAATAAAGATGATGAAGACGTTTAATGTCAAAATTGTATATAAAGTTACAAAAGGAAGTGGGCAATGTTTTAGAGAACTACTTGGACGTGGTAGAGGATAGAAGAGTGCGCGAGGAGACGCTGGCGTTTGCGCGGCAGCGGGCCGAGGTGTGCCGCGCGCTCGAGGCCGTGCAGGAGCGCGCGCTGGCGCTGCTGGAGCGCAACCTGGCGGCGCCGCCGCTGCACCGCCTGCCGCTCTCCAGCTTCCAGCTGCACGTCGAGCGCACCAACGAGCGCCTCAAGCAGGCACGTGACACGCCGACACACAGACACAGACACACTACCGTCTACCGTTGCCGTTTTATGGTGACTACGATGATGATATCTACTATAGTCCACTCCTGAGCCTCCACCGTAGATTGTCTCATAGGGAGGATATTTGCCATGGTTGCCACGCTTGGCAAGCGGGTTGGCAACCGTAGATTTTTATTTTTAGTCGTTATTAGGAAGACCCTTTGTCTCCCTCTGTCGCCTCTTACGACACCCACGGGATGATATCGGGTAAAGGATATTCACACAACGCCAATTCACAGTGCACACATCTACATCATCTTTTTATATGGTTATCCACCGCTGCCATTAAATAGTGTTTTTACTTGTAAAACAATAGACTCGGAAAAAACTACGGCAAACTGACCGGGAACGAAAGGGAAAGAAAATAATATCGTAATTAGTAAGACTATTTACTATAGGACAAGAGTCCATTAATTATTATTAATAAAACTGTGCGATCCTTTAACAAGACTCAATAGAAACGTCTATTGGTCACAGTTTTTCTGCCGACCGGACTGTGTGCACATTAATTTATTACGATTATTAAAAAAACTATTTCGGTAAATATTACCCGGTATCAATTGTTTTAATGTCCATCATCTTATAGATGCCTACGTTCAGTACCTAGTGGACTTGTGAAGGGCTGTAATAATGATGATGATGATCTCATGGGTTTATATTACTAAATAAAACAATTTGTAATCAAATTAGGACACTTTAATAAGTCCATAAACTAAAAGAAAGAACTCAATCCCACCAAAAACATTCTGTAAAAAACTAGCCAAGTCTCGATGGAGCTGTTTGTTTATCTCTAAAAAGTAATGAAATCTAGACAAAGTCGTGCCAAGTCTAAGGTTCCTTACTGCGATTTCTTTATTATTATAGTTAATGTTGTGTGACTTGGTCGTTGAAGGGTACACAAGGGTACAAAACCAGGTGCTACAGGACACCATTGCACCAATCTGTCGCCAGAACCTTTTTTTAAGTTACCAAATAATATAGGTGGTAGTCGATTCCAAAATGTCAAGTTATTAAATTTAAGTTATATAATTCAAAATGTCATAATTTACTATGTCAATATCATATTAAAATTTGAATACATTCAATCAAAAATAAAGGTCTGATAAAATAGTGATACGCAGTGATATACAGCAATTACGTCTATCATATGTCAACATGCATATCATTATCATTTTGATATTCCTTAACACTATAATAACATTTTTTTATTAGCCATTCACGTAACTTTTTGGTCGTGAGAATCATAGAGCCGTGTTTGAACTGCTTTGGAATATTATTAAATATTTTTACACACGTACAGTAGCAACCTTTCTCATAGACAGAAGTTTTTGGTTTATGGCCTAAGACAAGGCGTTTACTATCTCTAGTGCTTCGTGAATATATATCACAAGCTGACTTAAATAACTCTGCATGTTGTTTGACAAATTTATATATTTCTAATAAGTACATGCCAGGGACTGTTAATATACCCAGCTTAATAAATAGAAGCTTGCATGTATGAAATGGACCCTTACCGCATATAGCACGTATACATTTTTTTTTGCGATGAGAACTCTATTTACTTCAATGCTGTTGCCCCACAGAACCAGACCATAATTAATATTAGACGCGACGTAACCATAATAAGCAGACATAGTTACGCTAAGAGTCGTTATCTTAGTTAAACGCCTTAAGACGAAAGCTAATAGTTTCGTTGGGCTCTTGTGTTTTCTAATCAGGATCACCAGGTACTCAAGATCTTCGATTATCCTAGTTTTTATAGTTTTCCCTTTATGTGGACATGAAACCGTAACTCTGTACCAAATTTCAGCTCTCTCAGTTTATGGGAAGTACTGGTTCTATTCTGATGATCATGAGTGAGCGAGTGAGTGTCATAAATGCGAAACTTTGCTTTCGCTTAACTTCGGAACTAAATGACCTACAGACTTGAAATTTTGGATTTTAAGTATGTGATTATAGCTTACTGGATGACGATTTCTGCGTTCTGGTCTTATCCGGAGGTTCTCAAATAGGGGCCTGAAAATGCGGCGAAATGGTTCCAGTAAAGGATTGTACGGCAGTGTTTGCTTCCCGCTCGACTTGGCGGGAGCACTGCCGTGCCCCCCTATACACCATCTATGTACATCACTTTAGAATAGTTTTGTTTTAAAACATTTTCAGTTTCATAATTATCCATTATACCCTAAAATTTAAAGGTTGTCTTAACATTTTAAATACAGATGCATTTATAAAAATTGCAAGAGATAATTTAACATTTATAAATTTATTTCAATAAATATACATATTATTAATTATTTAAAATTTAAACAATTCCATCCTTTCTAAAAATATTCTTCCGAAATCGTCAAAAGCTATAATTTTTTTTACTAGCCAAAAAAATTTCAGTAGCAGCAATATCCATTTTGCTAAGGAATCTTTATTTGGTCACTAATGTACTTTTGAAATTTTAAACTACGCTCAAACAGCAAGCTTTTTGTAAGCTGTTTATCAGAATAAAAAAGTTTACAACATGACTCATTATTGCAGAAATAATGCAAAACATACGTATACGTTAATAACGACTTAAGCACATAATCGTTTCTGATTTAGTTTACAACATAGAATTAATTCTATGGTTTACAAATATTGAGATCCTATATCCATCAAATATAAGTATGTAGATGTGTAAAGCCAATCTGTTTTATTTCAGGCCGAAAAGGAACGCGAGGAAATCCGTTTGAAGACGGAAGCTCGCATTCGAGCTCAAGACAAAGTGACAACATGGATTAAGAGTCAATGCTGGGACACCATGGCAACGCCGCGTATCAAGCTCTTCTCCATCTTCAGCCACTACTATGTATATATGTAACACTTACGTTGTAGTGTATATTAGCATTATAAAAAAAAACATAGCTTCATGCTAGTTTAGTATTGTTGCGTTGACATGATATATAGACACAAAGATATTGTGACGAACTAACACACAACCTGTTGATTTTTAAAATAATTGTTGAAGTTCAAACAATTATATCACTTGTTGTTCAAATCCACTAATATTGTAATAAACATTTCCACTTTGTCGGCCTTTGCCAGTTGACGATTGTGCTGTTGTCGTTATAACTGTTTACTTCTTTTTCCTTACTCTTTTTTATCACAATGACTCTTTATGATTAGGTAGAAAACTTTGCGGTACTGCCGAATCAACGCGACGTATGGCCAGAGCTGCAATTGATAGAGGCTCTTAGAACATTGGAAATGGAAAATGACGCTGACGTATTCAGACCTTGGGAGGAACATACGCCCACGCCAGCAGTAGAAATCAATGAAATGCAGTAATTATTGGACTTAATATTATATATTAATATTATACTATTCATTCATTACATCCTATAAAAGTCAACTGCTGAACATAGGTCTCCCCCATAGATTGTCTCATTTTGCCATATATGCCGCGCTTGGCGTGCGGATTGGCAACCGCAATTTTAAGTTGTTTTGACGGCTCCGTAGCGCAGTGATTAACAATGAGTTGTCGCGCTGGGGCCGCGGGTTCGAATCTCGCACGTAACAAGTATTTGTTTGGCATACAAATAATTGTTGCGGGTCTGGATGTTTGCCCTCGTGCAATTTTTGTTTGTAAGCTGCCTTCACGACATAGGAGAATATCCTAGTGTGGGGGTAACGTTTTTGAAAAAGATTAAAAGAATAAAGAATAAAGAAAATATCTGGAAGATGCTGCAGCTGCTGCCCATCACCTGTTCCAGTTTCCCTCTGTCGCCTCTTACGACACTCAAAGGATGATAAGGGGTAGTGGGTATTCTTACACAGCCACTACACAGTTAATTATTGTGCTTAATATTACAATATATTGTTAGGAGCTTGGGGTTCGAGACAACTAAAACTGCCGAGTGAATTACCGAAATTGACACTTTAATTACGGAACACTAATTACAATTTAAAACCACACTAATAATAAAACACAATTGTACTACTGATCACTTTAGTTTGCAGTTATTTCGCTTCGAAGTATTCGCTTATATCGCCAATTCAATACTGACTCGGTCGTGATCTATATTGTATATTGTATATATTTGTGGTATATTTTAATATTCAAGGTTCCTTATGTTCAGCGCATTCTGAACAATTAGAAAGATATCCCATTGCGTTTGAAAAAAAATTCGAAACCCAAACCATGTTGTAGCCTGTTTTAGTAGAGTTCGTATCAAAATTAAAAGTAAAAGTAAAGTCTATAACTTTTCATCGCCAGCCACAGCTCTCCTCTGCTCTAGCGTGTGATTACATGTCCTGGACATATTTTTATACATGCAGGTTTCCTTACGATATATTCCTACACCGCCGAGTGAGCGGTAAATCGGTACTTCAAATTGCAATTAACAAAAATTAGTGCCAGTTAGGTATTATTTTTATCTAACTGGCATTAATTTATGGAAAGATATTTCAGCCGGACATATATATTCTGGGCTTCGGTGGTTTTTCGGCCCTGAAACATTGACATACGTGATACAAGCTCCGGTACTGTTAATGTGGTAGAGCCACGCTGCAGCTATGTTATGGTTGTAGTATGAATGGGTCGGCTCCAGCTGGGTTTCACAGAATACTGTTGTTTCGTATGGTGAGTGTCGAGAACCGGATACCCTTTTACTGGAAACGAGGCATTCCATCTTAGTCCTCAGGTATGACAACTCATCTGCATTTTGATTCTTAGTTAAGGATAAATGTAGATGTAGGTATATACTAAAAGCCACAGTAACAGTATCTATTTAACATCAGGTGGACTTTGTGCTTTTTTGTCACCTTATACTATAACTATAAAAAACGTCACTAAACTACTCCAACACTACAGCAAAGCGAAGTTTTTTTTTTATAGAATAAAGGCAACAAACGAGCTCACAATCCATCTATTGATGTGTGGATGCTGTGGCTTAGTACATACATTATATTTATCCTCGATTAAAAATCAAAACGCAGATAGATGTGTTACACACTCACCATACGAAACAGCAGCATTAAGCTATTTTACGCTGATAATCTGTGAGAGCGTGATCTTACCCAGGTGGAGCCGACCACTACCTGCTACCACCATAATATAGCTACAGCGTGGTAGAGCGACATAAAGAGTGTATGAGTTGCAGACGTCCGGTGTCGGTGGTGTCGATGCGCAAGAGCTCGGGGAGGCAGGCGGCGGCGGGCGGTGCCAGCACGGGGAGCGAGGGGGGCGCGGAGAGCGCGGGCGGCGCGCAGGAGGAGGGGGGCGGGGCGCAGGAGGAGGCGGGCGCGGGCGGCGGCTGCGACGCGGCGCTGGCGGGCACGCGCACGCGCCGCCTGCTAGACACGCCGCCCTGCGGACTGCTGCAGCCGCTCGCCCACAGCTTCCTGCACGTCATCGTGCTCCAGCACCTTGCCCGGGTCAGCACGCCAACGTATTACAGTGAAGGCGTCCACGACTTTTTCTGCCAGGGCGACCCACTTAAAAATACGTTGTAATATTTGACAGACTTCGTATTGGGGAAGTTAATTTCATGAAATTTAAAGATTAATGTTTCTTTCTATACTATTACTTTTATTTTATACTAACTGATACCCGCGACTTCGTCCGCGTTGCTTGATATATTAAGAAAGTTTTCGTATGTGCGAAGGATAAAACATCAAGAAGATCGCATACAAAATTTCTATGTATACAATGTTATTCGTTGTCCCGTTTGTAGCTAAAATATATACCTAGTCAGGTCATAAGTATTGTCACACGGTAAAAACTTTTCTTTTAGAATGCTGGCCACAAAAAAGTTTATTGAATTCGAATTTCGAATTGTTCATGAAAATAAAACTGTATACTTTTTAGAATTTTACTCATTTTTAAATATGGAGTGGACGCTTAAAGAAGACCGTGTTGGAGTTATTGCGTTGCATCGTTGCGGTTACGCGCCAATTCAAATTTTTGACATACTGAAAAATTTGAATATAACCAAAAGATTCGTTTATCGTACCATCAAAACGATACAATGAAGACTCTAGTGTAGATGACAGGTCAAGAAGTGGTCGCCCTCGGTCTGTTAGGACTCCAGCAGTGATAATAGCTGTGAAGGCGCGAATTCAAAGAAATCCCAAACGTAAGCAGAAACTGTTGGTCCTTCAGATGGGGTTAAGCAGAACCAGGGTGAAAAGGGTGTTAAATGAAGACTTAGGGCTTCGGGCATATCGAAGAAAAACAGGACATCGTTTGAATGCTCGTCTAATGGACCTGAGACTGAAGAGATGCCGCGCTTTGTTGAAGCGGTACGCGGGAAAAAAATATCGGGAAATTCTTTTTTCGGATGAAAAAATTTTTACCGTAGAAGAGAGCTACAACAAACAAAATGATAAGGTGTACGCACACAGTAGTGAAGAAGCCAGCAACCGTATTCCGCGTGTCCAACGAGGTCATTTTCCATCCTCGCTCATGGTATGGTTGGGAGTTTCTTATTGGGGCTTAACAGAGGTACATTTTTGTGAGAAAGGTGTAAAAACGAATGCAGTTGTGTATCAAAATACAGTCCTGACGAACCTTGTGGAACCTGTTTCTCATACCATGTTCAATAACAGGCACTGGGTATTCCAACAAGATTCGGCGCCAGCTCATAGAGCGAAGGGCACACAAGACTGGCTGGCGGCGCGTGAAATCGACTTCATCCGGCACGAATACTGGCCCTCCTCCAGTCCAGGTTTGAATCCGTTAGATTACAAGATATGACAACACTTGGAGGAAAAGGCGTGCTCAAAGCCTCATCCCAATTTGGAGTCACTCAAGACATCCTTGATTAAGGCAGCCGCCGATATTGACATGGACCTCGTTCGTGCTGCGATAGACGACTGGCCGCGCAGATTGAAGGCCTGTATTCAAAATCACGGAGGTCATTTTAAATAAACTTTAGTGTCATAAGAATCTACGTTTTGTTAAGTTCATTTTGGTATATAAATGGTTAATAATGAATAAACTTGTTTCAATTATTTTATATTAAACATGTGACAGAATTTATGACCTGACTAGGTAAATTGTCTGGGTTAGTATCGCGAGAGCAAGTGGACGTACAGTTGACCATGTGAAAAACCTCGTATAAAAATTGTTGTTTCTTAGAACTTTAATAACTTTATATTAAATGAAGATATCGCAATAATTTTCGATAAGGGCCTAGTGTCTAAGAAATAAAACTTAGAAAACCTAATTGAAATCTATCCAGTAGTTTTTCCGTGAAGCGCGCACAACTGCAAACCTCTATCGTTTTATTTATATAGATTAATAAGATTAAAAGTGAATAAACCATAACGCAGATATTCATAAAAGCAGAAAATTTAAAAAAAAGAGTTGAAATGTCGAAAAAGTCAAAGAGCAAACCACAGCCTGAGGCAATGTCTTTTGTATTTTTTTATAGGATAAAGGGGACAAACGAGCACACAGTCCACTTGATGGTAAGTGGTGACTGTAACCCATAGACATCTATATTCATCTTCAATAAAGAATCAAAATGCAGATCCGTTGTCACCCGTAAGGACTAAGATAAAATGCCTCTTTTTCATTAAATAGGGTCCTCGATTCTTTACACTCACCTTACGAAACACAGCAGTGTTAAGCTGCTATTATACGATGGTATTCTGTGAGAGCGTGGTCCTCCCCGGATCGAGTCGACTCATTCGTGCTACAATTATCTATACATATAATAAAACTGTAAATGGCAGATGTCTGTACATTTTATATTTTTGTAATAAAAGTGATTGAGGGGTACTAAAAATAAGTAATTAAATACATTTCTACCATTTTTAGAATTTTCTGTCTGTCTGTCTGTCTGTCTGTCTGTCTGTTTGTTTGTTAACGTATCACGTATAAAGTACTAATTTATATCATAAGAATTGTTAAGGAAATTATAAAGTGTATCTTCGGGTTACATTTAGTCTTTATTTCATTAAAATCAGTTCATTCCATCAAAAGTTATGATAAATATTCTGAAGTATGGGTAGGGAAGTATAGGTACGAATTTGCTCAACGGTGGCTTTGTTTGAGTCATCAAGTGCATTTTAAACTAATATCATATCATAAATCATAGTTAAATTATGTAAAATAATGATATAATTATGTATATCTAAAACGCAGTAAACAAAAGTATTAAAAAACGTATTAAATATATTATACAAAAATATATTAACCTTATTAACTAAATCTGAAGCACAATAGTTTTCCCATTTCTTCGATAGATGGTGGTGTTGTGAAAATGTAATGTAATTGCAATGTTTTTTTTTCCTGTAGATGAGTTTTCATATTTACTGCTAATCTTTATTATATTACTCGCTGCCCTACTGCGTGTTGACAAACTCAATTTATTCTTTACCGCCGAGTACTCTATGTGGTAAATCAAATTTTAAAAGAGCTATTAACAAATCGTTGGTTTTGGCGAGAGTCAAACTTTATTTTTTGCTTACTGTGCAGGCACTGATTTATAAGTTCTCTTGCGTTTTATATAATGTATCAATCGCGTCAATTAATCTCTTTTATTTTTAGAATTGATGTTAGCAGCGCCATCTCTCTTTAAATATATACATATAATAAAAATGATGATAACATATTGTGTCTCTTTCTGTACATTGTATAGGTATATATTTTGGTGGCTAAAATCATTATGGGGAACTGAAAATAATTAAATAAGAACATTTTATAATTTTTAGAATTGTCTGTCTCTCTATTTGTCTGTTATTATATGAACGCATCACGTCTAAAGTAAACATCTTTTATTTTCATCTGCGTATCTTCGAGTTACATTTAATCTTTGTTTTATTAAAATTGGTTAATTCTATCGAAAGTAATGATTATTATTTTGAAATGTAGGTTCGAATTTGTTCAATGGCGCCATAAAATCTCAGAAATAGTAATAAAAAGATTTGTGTGTAAAAAAAACGTTCCATAATTAATATATTTATACTTAAAACACAAAAAAGAGATTTAAAAAGGATGTTTTCTCACACAAAGGACGTAATAGATGGAGTTGTAGAAATTACAAACTTTTCTGAATTGCTGTGTTGAGATTTTTCGCCGATGAATCGTATTGAAACTTACTGAAGAAATTTGTATCCATCGAAGCCATACAACGGAATCCGACCAAAAATAAAAATTTTGCAACGAAATGTCGTGATATTGTATTTATAATATACGCAAAATCAGTACTGCCACTTTAGCGCTTTGGGAACTAGATTTAGCGCTTTTTTGGAATGTATAGCGCGCATTTCGAAATTTTAGCACCTAGCTTAATCCAGCGCTTTTTGGTGTATTTAGCACACATTTCAATATTTTAGCGACTAGCGGGTTATTAACTCTTTTATAGCAGCACTGTTAGTCCACGTTACCGATAATAATAATAATGACCTTTATTATTTTTTCCCACAAATAGTACATTGCAGTTTATCTTTTTCAAACATATTTTTTCCACAAAACAAAGAGCATGGGAGACGAGTCCAAACTAGGATACCCTGTGCTATGGATCTCCTGGCTTCCCCTTTAGGATGATCAACTTGATTTTTTTACCGACGACTATAAGCGGGAAAACCCCTTTATTAAAGTTTTTGTTCATGGTTTTGACAACGCATTTATTTTGCTTTATTCAGTTTCAGTCAGTTGCTTAGAGCACAGCTAAGTTAAAAGTTACTTAGAAGTTATAACACAAAGAAACTGTGTAGCAACCGCAATCAGATGCTGACATCTGAAACTAAGTTGCGAAATACATTGCACTTTAAAACAATTAATGACATTTTTATTGTTCGTACAGTACTAACTACTGTTGACAGCAATTGCCATAATTATAAGTCGATGTCCTGCGAAGTATTGATACATCAAAAAATATTGCCAGAAAAAAAACTTAATGTTGTTTTCTTTATTATGATTATATAAAAAAACACAAACTTTGTTTGTAGTTAATTTAGCGCGAAATTTAGGGCTTTTTTAAAGCGCTGTTTTCATGAAATCTAGCGCTTTTTGTGTTGTCCTAGAGCTGAATTAGTTTTTTTTTTATCTGGCAGCACTGCCCAAAAACCCTCTATTAAGAAGTAACTTTCCTTTCAGTTTTAAGCGCGTTCAGTTCCCAGTTACAGTGAGCGTGTGTTATGCGATGACCGTAAATAAAGCGCAAGGTCAAACTTTACGCGTTGTAGGAGTGTACCTCAGTACTGACTGTTTTGCACATGGCCAACTCTATGTTGCTTTTTCCCGCGTTAGTAGCCCCCGTAACCTTTTAGTGTACACCCCGGCTAAGCCTGCTACTCACGTCGTTTACACAGAAGCTCTATCATAAATGATTTAGAACTTTGATGATAATGATTTATTTTGTTACCACTTATTGATACAGTAATGAAATAAATCGTTTAATATTCTCTTACCTAAACGACAAATTGTTTATGTAAAACCTGTATACGCGAGCTACGCCGCGGGCACAGCTAGTACTACTAATATAGCTGCAGCATGGCTCTACCATGAGAAATTAGTTTTAAATAAAAGTTTATCAGTTTCTAGAGTATTGTATTAATACACAAAACAATGTTTCAATGGTTTGCTCTTAATTTTTTTTACATTTTTCTGTTTTTTAAATTATTCTACTTTTATGAATATCTGTGGTTTGATTTATTTGGTTTGAATCCAATTAATATAAACTATACCTAATAGTACAGAAAGAAACGTTAACTTTTATATTGTTCGAATAAAGTAACTTCTCCGCTATGAAATCTGTCAAATCTCTAAAAGAAAAATCTGTAAAAATTAGGTGCAATATCTTATTTTTAAGTGACGTCGCCCAAAAAAGTAGCGTGGCAAAAAAAATCGTAGATCATTAAAGTTAAAGCGCATTGCGAAGCGAAATGACAGTCCTTTTATTATCGAGCGTATAACATATTTTTTTTTTATATGGAGCATGGACGAATTTTGTACTCCAACCAACTAAAATTCATGACCTTTGAGTTCCGAAACGCTTTCTTACACATCCACAACCGCCATCCGCTCCTTAACGGTCTCTAAAGAACTCCTTAAAGTATAAATCCTCTCACTATTTTTCCTTATACATAACTCGTTGAAACACACATTTTCCACCATAACCTCCGTTTGCACCTACGCAACGGAACGACGGACGAGTCAGACCCACAACCTTTTTTTTTTTTTTAATTATACGATAGCCTTTTCTCTAATTATAAAACATTATTTTTCCAGTTGAACACCCAGAACTTAAGGTTATGGTTTAACAAGCAGTTTGACGAGTTGATGAACCTAAAAAAGCGCGAGGTTGGCCTGGTTCAAGACAGGAACGCGCGATTGCGATTCATAATTGAGGGTTAGCTTCGAAACCTAAAATAGTTTTAAATATTTTTTTTGTAATTAAATTTCAGGAAATGTTAATATTTTCTTAAAAAGATATCCGGGCGGCAAGAAATTTGAAGAACAAGTTTTAACGATCTATTGATGTCATGCTGTGCCCGAACGATAGAGCTAGAGAGAGACAACTGCAACTCAGGATAAGACACCTATGATGAATTTACCGAATATCCCATATTCTCCTGTTTCTGTACTAAGATGGAATGCCTTATTTCCAGTAAAAAGGATCACAGCTCATTATACTCACCATACGAAACACAGCAGCGTTAAGCTGCTTTTTTTTTTGGTATTATGTGAGAGCATGTTCCTTCAGCGTATAAACATAATAAGCTGCAACGTGGCTGTACCTCGTAAAAATGTATGTTTTTCTTTAATTTTTTTTATATTCGTTAAATTTGTTTCTTGAGTGTCTAATAATGGCAGGCTACCTGGGCGGTTTTAGTAAATTAAAAAGGTTTTAAAAATTGCGTTATGTAAAATAAACAAAACAGAAACGGCAGTGGCATGTATAGATAGTATGGTAAAAACATGAGTCATTATTAAGGGAGAAAACAGGGGGTTACATTTATATGGTTTAAACACACTTAGGATATCCTCTTAATTCTGCTTTTGTTGAGTATCTTCTGGGTTTAATTATTTTACTTGAGTTTTGTTTAAGCAAAATTGATGATTTCGCATATATATATATATATATATATATATATATATATATATATATATATATATATATATATATATATTTCAGAGTTAAACACACTGTCTAATTTACGAGGCAGTTTCCATCATTTACACATCGAGATAAAGGATCCCGAATGGCGTCAGGAGGAGCAGCCGCATAAGCTTATCAAAGTCGAACCTGAAGAGGTAATTTTGTTTTAGCATAGCAAGTAGTTCCTATTTCAAAATATATCTTCATCATTTTGATTGATTTATAAATTAATAGATATGCTGGAAAAAGTTGTAAAACTAACCTTGCCTTGATATAAATTGTTAAATAATTAAAATAATGTAATGTTTCGTGTATATTCAATCAAATTCAACGTCTTCGTAAATCGCAATAATTCTCTTTCCAATTCTTTATTATGACCGCAATTAATATTTTGAAAGCCCGTTATCGTTTAAGCATTTTAAAAGTCCCCTGCTCAACATTGGTCTCCTTTATAGATTGCCTCATAGGATTGATGGATTATCATAGTTGCCACGCTTAGTAGGCAGGTGGGCAACCGCAGTTTTTTATTTCTTAGAAGATTTCTTAGATTAACTTACATTAAATACATTAATTACTTTTTTACATTAAATCAAAGAAAATTGAATTTAATGGAAGAAAGTTGTTAAGATAGTTCACAGTATATTTTAATAGATTTCAAATGGTATTTCACGGATTTCAAAAACCGTAAAGGCGTGCCTCATGGCCTCTATATTAGGGCCATTATTGGTTATTTATTTACTATGTACATTAATGACACTATTAACTATTTTTAAGTCTGTTTTTTATTGTATGCCGGCGACAAAAGTTTACATATAAATAATGACGTTCTTGCAGTGGGCTTCAACAAGATCTGTATCGTTAATCTCACTCAATATTGTTCTGATTTTGATAACAAATTATATATAAGCTTCTCAAGATGGAAAAAATATTTTTACAAGAAAAATATTTTTTTTAGCTAATAAAAATAAACTATGACATACAGTATTAAAACAAGTGCTGGTTATTAGAGATCCAAGATCACTATGATCTTGACACCGAATTTATTTTAAACACCATATTCAACACATATGTAACAAGGCTTTTCAGTTCATATGGTCTTGATGAACTTGGCTCATATTCAAACGTCCAGATACTCACTTTTATACCTTTAAAAAAAGCAATTCCGCTCACAACTGGAACTCTCGTTTACATCGCGAGACTCAATAAACCCTTTGACTCGAGAGCAAAAAACCACGGTTTCGAAAGCGAACGAGGGCCGCGAGAAGCGACGCGATGCGACGAGGCCACCATGTACACACTCGTACTCGGTGTCTCGACGAGCGTGTACAGCCGCCATTATGATTGTAATTACATAGTCCAGGGTTTCCCTAACTGTGCGTCGCGACGCCCTGGGGCGTCGTGGCTCTACCCCAGGGGCATCGTGACGCGTCTATAGATTGGCTGTGTCGATGCGACCGAGTCGAATGAGCGGAATGAGCGCCACGCTCCAAATATGAAACCTATACGACCAAAATTTGGATTTCGGATTTACCTACATTACTAAAGGGAATGTAGAACTTCCTCAACGTGTTGTTTGTCATAAAGTGTAGGCAGCTGAAAGTATACTTCCTAATAAACTAAAACGTCATTTGGAAACAACTCACAGCAATTTACAAGGTAAGCCGAGAGACTATTTTGTTAGAAAATGCGAGAACTGAAACATCAGTCCACGGCTTTACTTTCAAGAGCATCAGTTCCCACCAAAGCATTGCTTGCCTCCTACAAGGTAGCTCACCGTGTTGCCAAATGTAAGAAGCCACATACAATTGCTGAGGAACTGATTTTACCTGCAGCGGTTGATATGGTATCAGCGATGATTGGAGAATCGGCGGCTAAAGAAATAAAAATGTACCTCTATCAAACAATACGATTAGCCGTCGTATTCATGACATGGCAGAAGATATTAATGAGCAAATTGTGGAGAAACTTTCAGGCTTATTTGCCATTCAACTTGATGAAGCGACGGATAGTAATGACGATGTTCAATTGATATGTTACGTGAGGTACATACGAGAAACGAATGTGTGTGAGGATTTGTTATTTTGCAGAGAAATTTGTGAAAGTGGTAATTCTACTGATCTATTTGAGATCTTAAAATCATACATGATTGAAAATAATATTAAATGGGAGAACTGTGTGTGTGTGTATACGGATGGTGCTCGAGCGATGTCTGTACAGTATGGAAGACTACAAGCTCTCATCAAAACCAAGGTTCCAAATGTAAAATGGACACACTGTGTCATACATAGAGAGGCTTTAGCTGCAAAGAAAATTACACCAGAATTAAATTTTGTGATGGATATAATTATGTTGTATCCTGTTGGATTTTCTGCTGACCTCTCATCTGGACGGATATCGGGTTTCCGTCGATGCCCCTCTCGGCTCTTCGGACCATTGTCTGATCCGGAGTGTGGTACCAATCACGGTCCCCTCGTGGTTGCGTTCTGCAGGTTGCCGCCGTGTTTGGCATTACAGGTCGGCGGATTGGGACGGAATGCGGTCTTTCTTTGCATCCTACCCATAGCGGCGGGTTTGCTTCTCGCCGGATGATCCCAGCGCTGTTGCTGACTCTGTCACTGATGTGTTGCTACAAGGAATGGAACTATTTATTCCATCATCTGTGGTACCCATCGGAGGCAGATCTCAGCCTTGGTTTGGTCGCTCCTGTAAGACTGCATTACGCAGTAAACAGGAGTGTTATCAAGCCTGGGCTGCGGCTTCGGCGACTCGGGATGTAAAAACCAGCACACTTAAAAAGAAGTATAACTTTGCCTCCAGGTCCTTCAAAAGAGTTATTGCCAAGGCAAAGTCAGAGTACATAGGCAGAATTGGCGAGAAACTAGTTCGCCTTCCTTCGGGAACCCGTGCATTCTGGTCTCTCGCCAAGGCTGTCCAAGGGAATTTCTGTAAGCCATCACTACCATCTCTGCACAGAGAAGACGACTCACTGGCCCAAGACGCAAAAGACAAAGCCAACCTTTTAGGCTCCCTTTTTGCGTCCAACTCGACTCTTGATGACGGTGGGAAAACACTGAGTGCTCCATGCCGGATGTGCTGTTCTCACAGCGCTCGGTTCGCAAAGCACTGCTCTCCCTGGACATCCAGAAGTCGAGTGGGCCTGACGAAATCCCCCCATTTGTGCTGAGGACGTGTGCTCCGGAGTTGACACCGATCCTAACGCGTCTTTCCCGGTACTCCTACTCCCAAGGCGTAGTCCCAAATTCATGGAAGACAGCTTTTGTCCAACCGATCCCTAAAAAAGGCGACCGCTCAGACCCGTCCAACTATAGGCCTATCGCGATCACCTCCTTGTTCTCCAAAATAATGGAATCCATTATTAACTGCCAGCTCATGCGGTACCTAGGGTCACCAGCTGATTAGTGACCGCCAATACGGTTTTCGTCGGGGTCGATCAGCTGGTGATCTTCTGGTCTAACTGACCCATAGATGAGCGGAGGCAGTAGAGTCGAAGGGGGAGGCGTTGGCCGTTAGTTTGGACATTGCGAAGGCCTTCGATCGGGTTTGGCACAAAGCGCTTCTTTCGAAGCTCCCTTCCTATGGGCTTCCCGAGAAATTGTGCGATTGGATCACCAGCTTCCTTGCAGATCGGAACATCAAGGTCGTTGTACACGGTGCATGCTCCGACTACAAGCCTATAAACGCTGGTGTTCCACAAGACTGTGTGCTATCACCAACGCTGTTTCTTCTGCGTATCAATGATATGTTGCTAACTGGTAACATTCATTGCTATGCGGATGACAGCACTGGTGATGCTCTATACACCGGCCGTGCCAATATTTCTCGGGAAAACGTCACCGAGTACCGGAACAAACTTGTGCCTGAAGTCGAGTCTTTGCTGAACAAAGTTTCGGATTGGGGCGACTAAATCTAGTCCAGTTTAATCCTCAGAAGACACAAGTTTGCGCGTTTACCGCTAAAAACAACCCCTTTGTCGTATCTCCTCAGTTTCAAGGCACTCCCCTTCTTGCCTCAGCCAGTATCGGAATCCTCGGAGTCGACATATCGAGTGACGTGCAGTTTCGTGGTCACTTGGAAGAGAAGGCCAAATTGGCCTCTAAAAAGTTTGGCGTGCTCAGCAGAGCGGGACAGTATTTCATGCCGGTACACCGCCTGCAACTTTACAAGGCGCATGTTCGGCCTCACATGGAATACTGTTCCCATCTCTGGGCAGGGGCTCCCCAGTGCCAGCTCCTTCCACTTGACCGCATCAAGCGCAGAGCGGCTCGAATCGTCGACGACCGAGTCCTTTCCGATCGGCTCGATTCATTGGCACTGCGAAGAGATGTTGCATCCCTTTGCATTTTCTTTCGCATCTACCACGGGGAGTGCTCTGAGGAATTGTTCGAATTAATCCCAGCCGCCAAATTTCACGAACGCACATCGCGGCAGAACTCCCGATACCATCCACACCACCTGGATGATTGGCGGTCCACCACTGTGCGATTTAGAAGATGTTTTCTTCCTCGCACGACTTCCTTGTGGAATCGATTACCATCAGCGATTTTCCGGACCGATACGACTTAGGGACCTTCAAGAAAAGAGCGTACTCCTTTTTAAAAGGCCGGCAACGCATGTGCAATTCCCTCCCTGGTGTTGCAGTTGTTCATAGACGGCGGTATTCACTTACCATCAGGTGAGACGCATGCTCGTTTGCCCCCTCTCCTATAAAAAAAAATCATAGTGGTGAACTACATTAAAACACGATCTGTGAAAGCGAGATTTTTCCATAAGCTTTGTAAAGAATTTGGTGCCGAGCATACATTTTTTAATTTATTATTGCAACTCTCGTTGGTTGTCCAAAGGCAATGTACTCACACGTGTATACGAACTACGAAATGAGTTCTATACTTATCTACAGACATAATCACACAATGATGCGCAAAACTTTATTAATACAGAGTTTATAATAAAATTGGCATATCTGTATGACATATTTCAAAAATTAAATGATCTTAATAAGTCCTTGCAGGGAAACAATACTCACATACTGCAACTGGCAGATAAAATCACTAGGTTTCAGAAGAAGTTGCTCTTATGGAAGAGAAAATTAGATGAAGATCATGTACATACTGACTGTTTCCCTGCTTTACAATGCATTCTACAAGAAAACTCGATAGAAAGCCTTGATCCCTCTCTAAAACGAATATTTACACAGCACTTGTCATCATTAAGTGAACATTTTGAAATCTATTTTACCGAAAATCTCCAGCAATATGACTGGGTTAGAAACCCTTTCCAGTCGACCTTACCATCAACACTTTCGACAAAGGAAGAAGAACAATTAATAGAATTGTCCTGTGACTCCAGCCTTAAGCTCCAATACGACAAAGACAAACTGCTTGAATTTTGGAGCTCAGTTTCTCACGAATATCGTGCCATCAGCTATGCAGCATTGAGGGTTCTATTACCATTTGCGACATCGTACTCGTGCGAAACAGACTTTTCTGCAGTTGTAGCAATTAAGAACAAGTACAGATCGAAAACAAATGTAGAGAAAGAGATGAGAGTGGCAATTTCCAAACTTGAGCCACGTTTTGAGAAGCTGAAGCCGGAGTTGGCACCGGTCCTAACGCGTCTTTTCCGGTACTCCTACTCCCAAGGCGTAGTCCCCAATTCATGGAAGACAGCTTTTGTCCACCCGATCCCTAAAAAAGGCGACCGCTCAGACCCGTCCAACTATAGGCCTATCGCGATCACCTCCTTGTTTTCCAAAATAATGGAATCCATTATTAACTGCCAGCTCATGCGGTACCTTGAGGATCACCAGCTAATTAGTGACCGCCAATACGGTTTTCGTCGGGGTCGATCAGCTGGTGATCTTCTGGTCTACCTGACCCATAGATGGTCTCTCCTATAAAAAAAAAGCTTTGGTCAGAAAAGCAAGAACATCGGTCTCATTAGCCAACAAAGTATCTCTTTTCATTTTTGTTTTTGTTTTTTTCTTCTTATTATTTAATAAAGATTATAAATGTTACTTGCAGTTTTTCTGGTATCTTGTTACTAGGCTAGAATTATAACTGGTAGGTATTTTTTGGCCAGAGGAGGGGCGTCGCAAAAAAGTGGCAAAATCCCAAGGGCGTGACAGTAAAGATAAGTTTGGGAAGCCCAGACATAGTCATTAACATTACGTATCGTCTACCTCAGTCTTTCTCAAAGTGGGCGATAACGCCCCCTTGTGGACGTTGGAGACCTAGAGGGGGCGTTAAGGGGCCCAGAAAATAATGGTGGGCATTGGCGTGGTTTAGGGGGGGGGGGGGCGATGGTTGATTTGTAATTTCATTTAGATACTTTATATTTTAAAATTTACTAAAATTAAAATCTACCTACTACTCAATATCGAATATTTAGTTTAGTCGAAAGACATAAACGAGTTTGTGCGTGTTTGTCTTATTCCTGTCGGTGCGTGCTGTATTTAAATCTTATATAAAAGCTTATAATAATTTTTATATTTTAATTAGTGGTTTCGCGCGCAATCTTTAAACAAGTATTTAAGTTCAACACCATATTTACATATTTGTAAAAACAAAACCATATCGGAAGCGAAAAAGAAGAGACGGCAATATAGTGCAGAATATACTAAATATGGATTCATAGAAAATTCGAAAAATCCATCTTTGCCTTCTGTGTCTTCTTTGTTTAAAAACATTTTCAAACAATGCGATGAAGCCTTCGAGACTTCAAGATCATTTGAATAAAATGGATCCAGATCCAGAAGGACAAAAATGTAGCCTATTTTCCTGGCCTGGAAAAGAAGCGTAATGCTCAGCCAAGTGTATCAAATCTTTTTTCGGTAACTGCTAAACAAGACGATGACGGACTTCGAGCTTCATAGAATATCTCTTTGTTAATTGCTCAAACAGGTAACCACACACCATCGTATAAACGTTAATTTTGCCGTCAATAAAGAAGTTATAACTACTGTGCTCCATAAACCGGCGGCAGACATCATTCGAAAAATTCCTTTGAGAAATAGTTCTGTGCAAAGAGGAATTGATGAAATAGCTGAAAACATTGAAGTCATTGTGCAATCATCTGAAGACCAGTCAATTTTGAATTCAGTTGGATGAGTCCACTTTACCTACTAATGAAGCATTGTTGCTGTCTTACGTGAGATTTATTAAAGATGAAAAAATATGTCAAGAACTATTATTTGCTAGGAATTTAGAGACAGACACAAATGGAGAAACCATATTTAAAACACTGGAAAAGTTTTGTGACGAAAAAGGAATTCCCTTGAAGAATATTATATCAGCTGCTACAGATGGTGCTCCAGCTATGACGGGGTGTCGATAAGACTCCATACCGTACTTAAAAATAAAATTCCAGATGTGCTTGCTGCACATTGCGACATCGACAACATTTGGTTGCTAAAAGTTTAAGTGAACGACTGTTTCAATCATTGCAACATGTCATCAGAGTAGTCAATAACCCGAAACAACTCCTTAAATTACAGATTATTTAATCAGCGTTGTGTTACTAATGATGAAGATTTCAACCGATTGATCTTTCACAGAGAAGTGCGTTGGCTATCAAAATGAAATTGTCTGACTCGATTTTACAATCTGTTTGACTCTGTCGTAGAGTTCTTGGAAAATAAAGACACAGAATTGCGTGAAAACCTCATCACATCAAAGAATAATATCGCATATCTGATAGACATTTATAAATTGCTTAATGATTTGAATCTCCAACTTCAAGGCGATCACTTGAACTTAATAAAAACAAAAAATGTCGTCGCTGCTTTTGTAGCCAAGTTACCAAGAGTTCCATAACTTTCCCAATTTATCAATATCCCACAACAACGTGGTAGAGCCATGCTGCAGCTATATTAGTAGTATAGTTGTAGCACGAATGGGTCGGCTCGACCGGGGAAGGACCACGCTCTCACAGAATACCAGCGTAAAATAGCAGTTTTACACTGCTGTGTTTCGTTTGGTGAGTGTAGAGAACCGGAGACCTATTTTACTGGAAACGAGGCATTCCAACTTAGTCCTCACGGGAGACAAAGCATCTGCATTTCGATTCGCAAACGAGGATAAATGTAGATGTCTATGGGTCACAACAACCACTTACCACCAGGTGGGCTGTGTGCTCGTTTGTCACCCTATTCCTATAAAAAAAAAACTTGAGATTTGCTTGTCTACTGCCAACTTTTGGAAAATCTCCACAGTAATTTCATTGAAAGATTCCAGGGCATTTTGAAATTGGAAACACCAGACTGGGTGTTAAATCCTTTTTCAAATGTCAACATAGCAGTATCACCCCAACTGGAAGAACTTTAGAACTGACAACGAACGAGGAAATAAAAATCAAATTCAAAAATGGCTACCACGAATTTTGGCTACAAAATCCCGCAGTTGTACCCTGTATTGTGGTCGATCGTTCAAGGATTTTTGATAGCATTCCCATCGTCATATTTGTGTGGACGTGAATTTAGCGCTGTGCAACGCTGCTTACTAAAAAAAAAAGAAATCGTTTGCATGTTACCGAACGCGGCGACTTTTTTGTCTTTTTGTTTTTGTTTTTTTTTTTTTTACTTTTTTGGCGGTTTTTGAGTACAATCGAACCTGATATCAATAAACTTGTTAAAAATCATCAAAATCATCCATCTCATTAGATTAGTTTTAAAACTAAAATTGATTATCTATCTATATTGTTTCTTTTAATTTAATTAAAATATATTCTTAATATTATAAAGTTGCCTTTTAATTGCTCTCACTGGTAATAATGTCTAGTTTAGAATGTAAGTTTAAACCAAGGAGGTTATAATATAATATAGGGAGTGAGCGCTTGGAATATTGTAACCGTTCCTCATTTTTCTTAGAAAGAGAGGCACCGAGTTTGGTATTTTATCTCTTTCTAACATTGATAAAAGTTTACACAAAATAAAAACATTACCAATGTTCAGACAGTTATTGACTTAAAGTAATATGTTAGACGTATGCTAGAACGATAATCTTACATCTTTTATCGCTAATCATAGTTGGTATATTCCATATTGTATTTTAATTAAGCTTATCATTGAGTAACACGAAAAAAACCACTAAAACACTTTAATGTATGAAATTTATGAATCCAAATGTCAAACAATTAAATTCTAACGTAATTTTAAATGGATGTCACTGAGTCTTGTAGATACCTCGATTTTTCTTGGAATCACATTAAATGCCAAGCTTCAATGGAGCCCCCATATATCAAAATTAGCAAGCAGACTTAGTTCTGCAGCATATGCCGTAAAAAAGATTAGAAGTCTAACTAGTGTTGAAACAGCTAGACTAGTTTACTTTAGCTATTTCCATAGCATAATATCGTATGGTATTTTGCTATGGGGACACACAGCTGACACTGAAATTATATTTGTTTTACAGAAGAGAGCCATAAGAGCAATTTATGATGTAAAGCCTAAAGAGTCGCTGCGACAAAAATTTAAGGAAATTAATATATTAACTTTGCCTCTCAATACATTTATGAAAATGTAATGTACGTACACAAAAATAGAAGTAGTTTTACAAAAATAAGTGATATTCATTCTGTAAATACTAGGAACAGACACAAGGTAGTAGTACCAGTTACTAGACTCCATCGAGTCAGTAAGTCATTCTTGGGGCGATGTATACGCTTTTACAACAAAATTCCAGAAAATATACACAATTTGACTTGCTCAAAGTTGAAAAACTTTAATAAACTAAGTTTGAATAAAAAGGGTTATTATAATATTAAAAAAAATTATGGATGATAATAACCCCTGGAAATGAGGTGATCGCTACCAAGCTATTTCTAATTTGTTGTGTTGTTAATTTGTGTAACATCACGATTGTAAGCTGTTATTTAAAAAAAAAGTTCCGCTGGGTTTCTTGCTGGTTCTTCCCAGGACAGAGATTTTTTTTCGAACCAGTGGTAATTAAACAAAAGAGTGACTTTCAATAAGTATTATTTATAATCTATATTGAATAAAAAAGTTTCTGTTTCTGTTTCTGTTACACGAATGTTCTATCCCTAAAAACTAGGAGGTTCATTTTACATTATATATGACAACACTATTTTAAAATTTGACGTTGTCAAATGAATGAATATATTGTTTTTTTAACGAGCACACAGACCACCGGATGGTAAGTGGTTGCTGTAGCCCATCCTAGTTTGCGAATCAAAATGCAGATGCGCTGTCACCCGTGAGTACTAAGATGGAATGCCTCTTTTCCAGTAAAAAGGGTCTCCGGTTCTCTACACTCACCATACGAAATACATCAGTGTTGAGCTGCTATTTTACGCTGGCTACTTATATAGCTGCAGCATGGCTCTACCACGTAGAAAACGCCTTGTGCTAATCATTCGCTAAATCTATGTAGATTGCACTCACTTAGGGAGCGTTAATTCAAGTTTAACTTTTTTTCGGAACAGTAGAAAGAGTTTACAGGTTCTTTACATCATCCACACGTCAATGGGAAACTTTAATAAAAAGTGTAGGCGTATCCGTCAAAAGACTCTCAGAGACAAAATGAATTGCTCATCATGACGTTGTTAAACCATTGCAGAATAATTAAAAAAAAAACTAGTATAAACACTCGAAGATATATATGATCCCAGCACCAACAGAGAAAACGTCTGACTACTTCTACTTCAGTTTTTTATGCTATCTTTCCTTTTGGTGTAAAATCCTAATAGAAGTTAGTCAGACACAAAAGCAAATACTAAATAATAATCTAGATTATCATTGGAAAAGTATGAGATAAAAATCAAAGCCCAAAAATTTTTCTTCAAAGCCAACGTATTCAACTAGTGGAAAAAGCTATTTTCTACGTAACAAAAAATGTGAGAATGTGGAAATTTCGATTGAAGAAATAAGAAGAATGAGGAGATATCGAAAGCGTTTACCAGGAGAAATGACCTGATATGCTGGACTGACATTGCCAGAGAAGCTGCAGAGAGCTATGTTAGAATGTCTTGACATATTTTACGAGGAACTAGACCATCGCTACAGATCAATGGATGATATTCTCGTAATATTTAGTATTGTTGAGCCTTACACTCTGCTAACGTCACCAGATAAGATCTTCGTGTAATAGTTCAAAATCTGACAAAAATCTACGATGAATTTTCTGCTTTTTTTGTTTTATGACTTGAAAGTTGCCAGCATTTCTTCCCAAGAAGCGGTTCAATGTAATTCATTGGAGCTTTTCTCATAAAATTGGGCTATTCTGAATCTGTTCCGAATCTAGCGCTGTGTCTAAGATTTTTTTACTATTAAGTTTCATGTGAAGGAAGCTTTTCAAAACTCAAGTTAATAAAATCTTACTTAAGGTCCACAATGAGCCATGCGCGACCTTTTTTTTCTTCCATTTTATCTATCGAAAATGACAAGAAAGTAAACTTTGATAATATATTAGTATATTTTAGCAAAATATAGTCCCGTTAGCATGTATAGCATTTTTTGTTTCATTTTGGGGGGTGCTTGATAGAAAACCGCTCTGGGTGTCAGTCAACCCACGCTACGCCGCCACTAGTTACCGTAAGGTTTGATACTAGCGAAGCAATAATGTAATCAAAATATTAAACGGAGTTTAATTATAACACTGTTCAGCACTTTCCATATTGAAAAAATACGCATTTGGTTTTCCGTGATGCTGTATACACTAATAATATTCTCAAAATATTGTATCATGGACACTCTATTAGAAAGAAATGCAACGCCCAACTCGGTGCCTTTCATTCATTTCAAGGTCACTGGTTTAGGAACGTTTCTCTAGAATGAAGTGCGCACTCCCTATATTTTACAACCTCCTTGGTTTAAACACCAGAACCGACTAATATAGAACACTATAACCACATGAGTAAAGGAACCGTACCGTACTATAACTAAATTTTAAGTATCATAACGAAATTGTGGATTTTAAGTTTTAGGAGTGTATAAAAAATTGGGCGCGATGAAAAATAATTGATTTTCAAAGGGGGCGGTAAAAGAAATAAGTTTGGTAATCTCTGGTCAACCTAGTAGTTCCCAATATACGCGACACTTATATGCCTACTAATTTTTTATGTCTAAATGACGAAGAACTAACATTGGGTCCATACAAGCACCGAATTAGTGTTTCTAATGAGCGTTAGTGTTTATTTTGCATGAAAATTCAGCTTTTTGTATTTATTTTATTCCCTTTTTAGGGTTTGATGAATGCCTCTCTGCATAAATTGTATGCTTATTCGTAGAGAACGGTTTTAGTTTCACAATTACCTGTTACTTTTATGACACATTGTGTAATTGTTTGATTTCCCAAATAAAAAAAGGTATTTCAATCAACTTTAGGCCGGCCACATACATACGGAATTCCGTTTCGTGATTCCGTTTCGGAATCCTGAACCGGGATTCCGTGAATAATCACACACACGCGTCTTTTTTCCGTTCGGAATAACAAGGGTCAGTTGAGAGAAGTTAGCCATTGAATCTAGACATTCTGCCAGCGAATAATGACGACGATTTTCTAATTGCAAATTACATTGTTGCTGTATCATTCTTACTAGGTGCATCCCCTTATCACCCTAAGCTTGCAATATAGTCAATACTATGTAAAAAGATCTATCTATCCAGAGATATTTTTTAAATATTTATGTATGTAAATTCTATCGACGAATTATTAAATAAAATAAGATGAAAGGTTACGAAAAGCTATACACCTACAAGATTAAATGTAAAAACATACATAAATACACCTACTCGCTTCGGTCGTGCGACGAACACTTCCCTATATATAATGTACTCTGTGACGAACACTGAGCGCATTCCGTACGGAATTTACGTATGTGTGTTGCGACTCGTACAAAATCTATGGAAGACGTGCGTTCGGAGCGGCTTTTTTCCGTTCGGGATCCCGAACGCACAGGCCATACGGAATCTCGAATCGGAGAAATTCCGTACGGAAAAATAACGTACGTGTGTGGCGGGTCATAGAATTTTATATGGACTTGCTGCGTTCGGAATCCCGAATCGGAATATCGAAACGGAATCTCGAAACGGAATTCCGTATGTATTTAGGCCGGCCTTAACGTGCGTTGTTACGTGCACAGTGCAGTATCCCGCCGTACGTGAGCCCCAGCCAGATGTCAGTGGCTGCGCCGCCGGCGGGCGGGCCGGACGAGTTCCGCGAGCGCGCGCTGATGCACATGATGGATGGCGTGCTTGAGAAGCTCTGGCACGAGGAGATCAAGAAGCCCGTGCCCGTGCCACAATGCATGGTATCTCTTTAGTACAAATATATTTTTTTTTACGTAAATCCCACACTAGGATTTTCTCACAGTTTTTCTGGCATTTTATAAACACAAATTTCACAAGGACAAACATCCAGACCCGGAACAATTATTTGTAGCCCATACAAATACTTGTTCCGTGCGAGATTCGAACCCGCGCCCCCAGCGCAGCAACTCATTGCTAAGCCACTACGCCACGGAGCCGTCCCTTTATACATTATTACCCCTCATTACAAATTAACAATTGGAAAATTTGCAATTCTAAAATGATTCCAGTAGCTAAGTTGAGGAGTGTGGGCTGTGGGTTTGTTTACAAATTTAGGAATGATTCATAAGTAAAACTTGACTCCCACATAACCTTGATAAGTTACATGGACATGGATTGAGTCGTCGTGTTTAGTATTGGTAAGACTTGGACGAGTCAGAAGTTGGATCGTTATCGTTCCGTCCAATTGGTATCGTATCATCAATATCGTTGAGGCTGTTACCCATAGACACCCACATCGAATAAAGAATCAAAGACGCATTATAGTTTACAATTACCATATCATTAAAGCCCATCATAAGTCCACTGCTGATTACAGGCCTCCCTAAAGAAATGTCACAAAGCACAGCAGCGTTGTAGTTTAGTGCCCCCAGTACTAGATAGAGTGACGATCTTATAAGAGATGCCGGAAATTGATGGATGCGGGTGGCTCCAAACCGTGTTTTGTGGTGTTCTTCATGAATTATTATAGAAACAACTTGGTGAAAAACATTAATGCAAGTGACATGTGTGTTGTCAAATACAGTTAGAGAAGGATCCAGAGCATTTCAACGAGGACGATCTACGCCTAGTGTTCGATTACGAAGCGAAAGTCGCGTTCCGTAACGAGGAGCGCGAGAAGTACCGCAAGATGTTGCACGCGGAGTATGCCAAGCTCTCGCAGTTCCTCAACGAAGGCATCGTCAAGTTCAATCTGAAGGTAAGCCGTATAGTCATTGCTATTCATTAAAAACGTGCTGTATTCTGACGATATAAGAGAATACAGTAATGTATTTGGTCTTGTGGATTTTGTAATACCACTTTTTGTCCACATGCACACACATTTTTTTTTAAATGTTACACGCAAGAACCAATATCTCCTGTATTGTGGAATCAGTTTAAACACATAAATTGCACTAAGACAAACATCCAGCACAATTATTCTCTTCATCAATCAATTAGTCAATTTAATACATACACAAAAACCTAACACTTCTTGATTAGTTAACATTTTGGATACTTATTCTGTTTTGTATTTGTTAAGTTACTCGGAAACAAGATTAATACATTTTTAATGACTACAATTTTCCGAGTAGTGCCGGCGTAAGAGGATCATCCCGTGAGTGTCGTCAGAGGCGACAGAGGGAAATAGGAATATGAGATTGGCAGCAACATCTTCTGATAACAATTTAACATCAAATGTACATGCATGCTCGTGAAGGTGCTCCCCACGGCTGGTTTGGATATTTTACCTCTGACGTTAATGAGATGTTCAAACAATCAATGAGAAGTTAAAAAATTCTGAAAGGCACATGAGGACCACACGTGACCATGGGTGCTGTAAAACTCTCAAAACGTCGTGAATTTAATTTTTTTTTAATAAAGTTATATTAAACGCAATAAAACTTACGTAAAAAGTCATTTTTTTCTATAGAAATTAGATATAATGGGGAAATTGTCAGAGCGAACGTTTTTTTTTCGCTTACGGGTTTTTAAAAATATTTTTAATGATTAATTTGAATTAGTATCGAATCCTTAGAAAACTCCAACAGCACGAATTGGATTTTGGATCTGGGTTGACCTTAAGATGGGCGATTGGGCACAATTAAATACACACATACTTACTGCAGGTGAAAGATACGTGGCTGCTGAAGTTGAAGGTTGATTCCATAATCGGTCAAGAAAATCTGATTCTTATGCGACTTCGACGGACAAATTTAGATCGCATCGAGATGGCCGAACAGATGGAAGAAATAAGGTGACTAACATAGAATTATTAGATACGCATAGAATACTAGTACGCGCACCGAAAGTGAAGCAAGTTAAACTAACGCGAAACCGCGTTAGTTCACTCAGCGACGCGTCAGTGCGCAACGTCACGTATTACGGAGAAGAGCTCGCGAAGAATTGTGAAAATTACCGTTTGTGTTGTAAAATATTATCACAACGATGATGATAAACATAAAAGAAGTGATGGTATTACATTTCACATATAAGTTTATACATTTAATTCATTATAAGTACGTAAAACTAAAAAAATACTTACCTAAGCTCTCAAAATACAAATGTTGCTAGTTGTGGGGAAAAAATCACAATTTTCTTTTAAAAATATTTATTTTGTATATGTTTTTAAAACGTTTAATCGCAACGCTCTGTGTAAAACTCAAATGTTTATATATAGATACCTACTTCTTTAAGTGTTAACATTATATTAACAATGGGTGCCTATTTAAAACTAATACGGAGTGATCAGCTAATCGCGATTCGTCAACGCCATTTTAACGCAACTATTTTATTTTAATTGTTTTGTTTATTTACTTAGGCTAAGTTTTAGAGTACAGAATAAAAACTTTTTTATTTACAACATCAAGAGATTATTAATAAGAACGCCTTTAGTAACCAGATGCCACTTTACACCCAAACATTAACCTGATGTTACGTTAGACCCAAACATAGCCTATTTTAACCGACTCCCAAAAAGAAAGGTTATCAATATGTATGTACACTGATTTCTAAGCTTGATCAATTCGTATATACATGCTGAAATTTTAGTGGTTGTTGTCCCGCAGCCAAATTATACTGTCTCGATAGTAGAGTCAATTTATTAAATTAAAAAACATTACAATTAAAAAAGGGCAGATTTACAATAGTAATACCTCACAAACTAGTCGGGCGTCCAGACTAGTTTATGTCGTGTCACTACGCTTGAGAGTTCATGTTATGAACATTTATTAGTGGCCCTTTACTTTGTAGGAAGCGGTAGCGCGTGCGAAAAACGTAACACAACATTACGTCCAGTGAATTTTTTTTCAGACTTTATTATAGTAATTCGGTATAAGCCAGCCTGCACGCCCGACCTACTTGCGAGATATTACTGTTGGTTTATGATCGCATTCGACTTTTGTTTTTCTCGATTGTAAATCTGCCATTTTTGCATCCTAATAATTTTTACTTTATTAAATCTATTGTACTACTAAGGCAAAATCATTTTACTTCGGGAAAACAACCATTAAAATTTCAGCGTGTATATTGGATCAATCTGTGTGTATATCCTTTCATATAAAAAATCTAAATCGGTTTAGAAATTGTAGAATTCTGAGGTAAAAATCATTAAAAAATACATCGAATTGATAACCTCCTCCCTTTTTGAAGTCGGATATAATTAAACATTACCCGATGTGCTTATTATATTCGAGCAAATTAATTGTGTTTAATAATATTCTTAAAATTTATTACGTCTGCATTTTTGTACCATTAATATATGTATAATAAAGTTATATTAGTACCATTATTATCGTGTTTATTTTATTCCATTTTATATTCTCATAAAATAGATCTTCGTACGTAATACGTAATCTTTATTATATCGGTTTTTTAAAATTAATCAAAAAATAGTTATTTGCACAATTTGATTGCAAACGCCAGAAACTGGTATCACTGAATGACGTGTATGTGTGCGTGTGACGAGCGTAGGCACATTCGACTCGCGCCCACTAACATAATGACTTTGCATCATTTTAACGCTCGTGTTTTGTACTAGACTGCGTTTCTATGGTGACTAAATTTAAGAACAAAATGACAACGGCTGTGTGCTATAGAATTTTATCACATATTGTTATATTTTAGAAATAACATATCAAAATACGAAGCAGAAGTAGAGCAGTTGCAGAAGGAGATCCAACAGATACAAGAACAGAGCGAGGAGTGCCAGGCGTCATATGATGCACTGGCGCAGAAAGACAGACACATGGACAAGACCTTCAAGAATCACTTTGCTGATCTGTCACCGATTATAGTTGATCAGTGTTACAAATTTTTCAAGTAAGTTTCGATTTTGATGAACTGTGCGTTTTTTAGTTAACAATCTTTAAATTTTACCAATTATTTTTATATACTAATCAATGTTTAGATATTAAAGGATTTAAAGTTATTTGCAGAATTTTGACAAACCAAACTGGCAACGAAATATTCTATCTTGACCTTAGGGGTAACAACGCATCTGCGTTTGGTTTATTAGTGGCGGATAGATGTACGAGTAGGTGTATATGGGGCACAACATCTATTTAGTATGAGATGGACTGCGCGCTCAACACAGAGTAGTGATCACTTGACACCGTTAGGTACTTCTATAAAAATAATGTAAAATCTATATGCTAGGTTTAACCACGAATTATCCAATGTAAGTGGATTTTATACATGCTTTTTACTGAAATTTTCTACAAAGCAATAGCTTTCTTTAGAGCTACGGCTTAAATAATTCTCGCATTTCAGTGAAATTATAAAAAAAAAATTATTATCCGTGTGAAATTTTAAAAAAGTTAACCATCTAATAATGAGCGTTGTAGTGGATGAACGGTATGAACTGATTTTAAGCGATTTTATGAATAATATAATATACACCGACTTCATCTCTGAATGTCAACCTCACTGGCACGTGTGGCGAACTGCTAATTAAAGGAGAGGTTGCGGATGATAGTTTATATTGGAAAATGTCACAAATGTCTGGTGTTGGGTATTAAAAACTATACCGCACTCACGAAACTGTCCGTCCAACGTGGTAAAGTCCCATTTCTGAGACGGTTTTAAGGCAAGGAAGAGTCTATCGCGATTTCCAAATGCGTGTTGGCGGATTTTATATGTCTTCAATATAATATTTTTAATTCCTGAGGCACGCATGTCCAACTCGATGAGATATAATGATAAGAGATAAGATCTTTTCAGACATATGACTTATATGAATTTAAAGGGCGGATGAGGAAGAAAGGATAAAAAGGACCGTTAATAAATATGATTCATGAATTCATTACAGCCCATCAAAAATCCACTGCTGAACATAGGCCTACCCACGGAATATAAAAAACAAGTTTTTTATATTCCGTGGGCATACCTACCCCATAGATTGCCTCATAGGGCGGCTTGGCAACAGTATTTTCTCATTATTTAGAGCTGTTGTCAGTAAGATGCTACTGTCTATCTCCTGTTTCAGTTTCCTTCTGTCGCCTCTGACAACACTCACGGGATGATATTGCGTATGATATACTTGTGACGTGATATTGTCCGTCGGCAGGAAGCGTCCGAAGTGGCAGCAGCGCGCGAGCATGACGCCGGGCGTGCTGCTGCAGCTGGCGGGTGCGGCAGCGGGGGGACCCCGGCCGCCGCTGTTGCATCCCGACTGCCTGGACTATCTGCGCGGGTGTGTACACCACCTTTCACGCTCTTGTTCTTGTGCCCAACCCTATGGGGCAGGCACTGGTCATGTCCTTGCACCAACTGAATGTCATCCACCGACAGAGCAATAATAGATTTAGGCCCGAGCTCGGATTAGAATCCTCGGATTAGTCCTCATGATCATCAACCGCATGTACGACCACTGAACAAATAGGCAGTCAGAGCTCAATCATACAACAATGCATTCATCTTCCTTCTTCAATAAATCTTTTTCGGTTACAGCTGTACGCTTGTGGAACTCATTGCCTTTATATTAGTCTTGAGAGATGGCGACGAATTTTTGGGAGATCCTTTTGGGAAGTGGAAATTGTGAAAAAATATAATTTTGTCGATTGGCGAATCTAGTCCCGCGAGTTTGGCAGAGGGTTTGCGGTTATTTCATTACTGCGCAGTATATAACGTTTGCAAAAGAAATATCAATGAACGGTGATGTGGTACAACCTTTTTTAATTATCTCTCTCGTACTTATGGCTGCGCATTAGATTTTTTGTCGTGTTCATTTGTAAACTTTATTTACTTCTGGGAATTATTTAAAACCGCTAAATTTGTATGGCGATTTGCAGGTATTATAAAAATTACTCAATAAATACGTGAAAAAATTATTTGAGGTCGCCAAAAGTATATTTTTTGGGAATTTAATAAAATATTTTTGGAGAGGTCTGGTAATACTTTATAATCGATAAAAACGTCTGGGAATATTTTCTTTTTGAATTATTTAAAAACTGAATTAAAAGATAAAAAAGAAATCTAGTTGCCAAAAAAAACATATTTTGGATATTTTTTTTGAAAATGTTACAATATTCTGCGCAGTAACGAAATAATCGTGGGACTGGATTTGCCAATTGACGAAATTAAATTTTTTCACAATTTCAACTTGCCCAAAGGACCTTCCCAAAATTCGTTGCTAGCTTTCAGACTTTTTATATTCGACGTGTTCAGTCCCTTTTTTTATTCAAAAATTATTACTTGGAACTCTAATATTTCCCATCATAATTCCCGTCCTTAATTGCATCTATCCAACCTATCCTCAACCGTCATCATCTTGTGTGTATTTATATACTTATATATATTTTTAACTTGATTGTCAAATTTATGTACACCTTTTGCAATTCGCTGTAAACAACAGTTCTTTGCTAAATAAGGGTTGTCTGGAAGAAATCGCTTCCAGAGCGATAAGACCGCCTATTGTACCTTGTATATATTTATTTCATTTTGTCTCGTTCTAATGTTTATTGGTGTACAATGAACAATATATTAATTGATTGATTGATTGATTGATACAACAGTGCTGACTCCTTCTTCAAAAGAAAATCACCTTTAACAAACGCACAGGATCATTTTATTTATTTATTTATTCTTTATTGCACTAAATATTTGTACAAAAGGCGAGCTTAATGCTATATGGCATTATCTACCAGCTAAACTTGGGTAGAACAGAAAGTGAGTTTGGGCAGTTAAGTTGTCATGATATAATTCAGTTCTAATATATACATGCAACACATACATAAAATATATACATATATATAAAATATATATAATTCGTATACATATATAAATAAATACACACATTAATACATATATATATATATATATATATATATATATATATATATATATATCAATAAATGTATATATAAATAACTATAAACATATAAAGTAAGTTGATTCAACTTTGTAGGCTACGGATATGCTCATATAGTTTTCTTTTAAAAACATTTTTGACAGGTATTGTTCGCAAGTCAACAGGCGATTTGTTCCAGAGGGTAATGGAAGTAACTGTGATAGAATTTGACATAGACCCAGAATGGTGGAGAGGAGTAGACAGGATCAAACTGTGTGAAGAACGGAGATTGAGAGAATGAGTGTCACTACAGAATCGAAAACTTTCTTTTAGATAAAGGGGTGAGGAAGGATCATTAAGAACTGAAAACAGAGTGGACAGGATTCGGAAATCTCTGCGCTGGCGTATAGTCAACCACTTTAACTGAGAGCGATATTCTGAAACGTGATCATATTTGCACAGGCCAAAGATGAATCGCATACAGTTGTTAAGTAACCTATCCAACCTGTTTAGCAGCTCCTGAGAAAAATTAGTTAGACAAACATCGGCATAGTAAAAATAATGGAAGAATTAGAGATTGGACGAGAAGACGTTTAGTTGAAGGAGGCAGAAAGAACTTAAGGCGATAGAAGGAACGAAGTATGCCTGTGACTTTACGACAAACCTCGGACACCTGTGATATCCAACTAAGAGACGGGTCGATAATTAAACCCAGATCATTGACATTATTTCTGAAGGATATAACGCAGTTTTCATAGTAAATGGATGGTAGTTCAGATATATTAAGTTGTGACACCATTCGACGACTACCAATGACAATAGCCTGGCATTTATTGGGATTTACCGCCATACCAAAGCGCTGTGACCAGTGTGATATACGTTGTAAGTCACGATTAATAGCTGCGATAGCAGAATCAATTACAGCAAAAGACGCTTGTGAGTATAACTGGAGATCGTCAGCATAGAAGTGGTAAGAACATTGAAGGTGGGTAGTTAGAAGATTGATAAACACCGAAAACAAGAGAAGGGAAAGAATGCCGCCTTGCGGTACACCTAGAGACAGGTCGCACCAGTCGGAAAAATCCTGACCAGACCGAATAGCCTGCTGGCGACCGCGAAGATAAGAGGAAAACAAGTTCAGTGCTGACGAGGCGAAATTTAGTCGTGAAAGTATTTCAAGGAGTAAGTCGTGATCAACACAATTGAATGCGTTTGAAAAGTCAATAAGGACAAGAACAGTCAAAGATGACCTCTCCATGCCATCTCTAAAGTCGTCTGTAACTTGAAGTAATGCTGTTGTTGTACTGTGTCCCGGGCGGAAGCCAGACTGAAATATACTAAGGAAATTGCATTTTACAATGAAAGAGGTGACTTAGTACCAATTATTCAAATCTTTGGAGAGAAACGGCAGTATAGAAATAGGTCTAAAATGGGAAGCAAGCGATGGATTTGGTACTTTAGCAAGTGACAAGACAAAAGCTTTTAGCCATAACTTGGGGAAAACACCAGTAGAAAGTGAGAAATTGATGATGTGAGTGAGAACTGGAGTAATGATATCGAGTATTCGAGATCTACTCACCTCATCAGTCACTGCAAAATTCATTCACTGCAAAATACATTTGCAGTCAATGAATCAGTGTACCTATATATGTATAATATAATGGAATAATAGGCGTAGATAGGTACCTAGATATAACTAGTCAATCTATTTATTTAAAATATAAAAGATTTTTAGTATTGATGTGGTCACTATAAGATGTTGTTAGGTTAGCTAATTACGTAATAACTTAAGACAGAAGGACCCTTAAGTAGGGACTGAATAAATTAACCAACTGGGTATTACATGGATCTCACAACTTTTTACCGTAGAAGAACTGAGTTGCGAGACTTGGTTTTTTTTTACAAGTTATGTTTTTGATGGCACCTTTTTTACAGCATATACTTCTGAACTAAGTCTGTTTACTAGTTTTGATATATGTATGGCGGCCCCATTGAAGCTTCGCGTCTAGTGTGATTGCAAGAAAAATGGTGCTATCGACAAGACTCGGTTCCTCCCGATTTAAAATTACATTAGTATTTAGATATTTGACATTTGTAGTTATGAATTTCATACATTTAGTTTTAGATGTGTCTATTGTTTAAATTTTAACTCTTTTTGTTCTAAAAGTAATAATTCTTTTAAATTGACTCTGCTATTTGCCGTTTTTTTAAAACGGTCTTTTGTGTTTTAATAAAGTTTTGTAATAGTCCATTTTATAAATTTTCTTTAGCCTTGAGCAGCTGGACTTGATCAGCAACATGCCGCCCGTGATGGACGAGGCTCTTTGGGCCACAATGTGCAAGTTGCGACGTACAAAAATCGAAAACGAAATTAGGGTAAGTACGTAATTAATCAACCTCATCTTCACCAGCAGTTCACAATTGCAACTGCAGAATATATGCCTAATCCAAGGAGTCATTGTTGGTCCTGAGCCATGCATGCAGGTGGTATGGCGATAGTCGAATGCGACTTTTTGTCTGTCTTTCCAGGTTGTAACTCCATCTAGTGACGGGCCGAACTACGCTTTGCTTACTGGTACGGCACTCCCACTCGAGAACATTTCTTTCCTTGGTTCTTCTGCTTTTTGCTCTGCAAAACACTGCTTAGTCGAATTTTTTGCAGCACGTACGGTCAGAGAGAACGTCCCAATATCTTTGTTAACTAGGGTTACCTTTAACTTAAAATTATTATTTTTTGACCCGATCTACAAGAAATAAGATATTGTATATTTATAACTTATTTTATACGTGGTAGAGTCACGCTGCAGTTATATTATAGTTGTAGTATAACAGAGCCGACTCGACTGGGTCGTCATCAAGATTACAGTCCTTCAAAAGTTCACTGCAGAACATAGGCCTATCCCAAGGAATCCCACAAAGCGCGATCCTGAGTCACCAGCATCCATTGATTTCCTGCATGTCTTACTAGGTCGTCACTCCATCTAGTGGGGGCCGCAATTCACTCCGATACGAGACTGCCACTCGAGAACCTGTCTTCCCCATCGGTTGTCGGTTCTTTGAGCTATATAGCCGGCCCGTTGACACTTCAGCTTACTAATCCGTTATAATATCCAGTCAGACCTGCTTCTGCTTTCCGAGGCACAGTGGCGAAACACTGTCTATGATAAAATTGCACGGGCACAGATGCGCGCGATGGTGCAAGAGATGGCATACGTGGAGAGTGGGTCGAGCGTCTGGCATAAGGCGGTGGGGGCGCGGCGTACTCTGCTGGCGCGACAACTGGACGACGCGCAGGAGCACCGCCAACGCACAGAACTGCTCGCCAGGAACAAGACCATACAGGTGCTGATGACCCAATTATTTTTATATATATTACTATGTATCCTACTGTGGCAGCGCTATCGTCGCGCAAAGCATCGAAATCCAAATGACGATATCAAATCGATATCGTCATTTGGATATCGATATCAAAATTTTAAAGTGTTTTGTTTAATACCAAAACTGGATAAAGAAATGAACTACTTTTTACTTTTCTATGGATATTAGGTCTGAAATTGGCCAAATCATAGTGAAAACGAATTATTTTTCTTTACTTTACTTTAGATTTTTTGATATGATAGATATGATTGATGGAACGGCAAAAGGTATCCTCCAAACAATAAAAGGAAATTTTTCAAAACATGAAGTACCTCTTGATCATGTCTTCGGACGAAAGCACAATCGAAAGCATAATTCAGTTCAGTCTTTACTACAAACTGAAATTCCACATCTGGTCGTTATAGAGTGCTTATGCCATTTAATACATCTCGCGACATCATATGCCTCCCGTAAACTACAAAAAATTTTAAAAAAATTTAGAAGATTTGTGCCGTAATATACCTGCATATTTTCATATGAGCCCTAAGCGAACAGAATCACTCAGATACAGGATTTTCTAAAAATTGACCAACATAAATTATTTTCTGCAGCAAATACAAGATGGTTGTCACTTCTAGCTTGTATCGACAGGATATTACAGCACTATGATTGATTGAAATTATTTTTTACGGGGGCAGTTTTTGAGGATCCCTCTAATACTAATGATTCCATCTTGAACAGTCTTAACAATCCATTTAATAAAGCATTATTATACTTCATTAGTTACGTCTTCTCTATAACTAACGATTTTAATACCTTTTTTTAAACAAAATCACCACAATTATTTATACTGCCAGAGATGTTGGTTCGCAAAACGTTGAACACTTTTTTGTGCAACTTTGTCAACTTTTGTCAAAAAGGAGCACCTCAGTCTGAGCTCGGATCTAAAGAGCCTTAAGCAAATTGACATCACTAAAACAGAAATTCACGTTATTGGTATTGGAAGCACATGCGATACTTGAAGATTTAAAGACAAAAGCCCCAATAGAAGAAGTGAACAAATTTTATGCTAGTTGTCGTAAATTTTATGTGGAAATAGTATTGCGAATCCAAAAGCGGTTCGACTTGAATAAGAAACTTTTTTGACTTATTGAAGTATGTGGATCCAAAAATAGCAAGAAATCTGGAGAAACAATCAGTGAAAGAAGTGTTTGATAAATTTAACTTTTTAACGACAAAATGCAACATGCAAAAAACAGATAACGAATGGAGAAATCAAGCTCTTATAGACTTAAAGCTTTTTGGAGTTGAAAGCGAAGAAGAATTAAAAAACATGCCAGCTGACATTTATTGGAATAAGGTTCTAAGCATGAAAAATTATCATAGTAATTTCATTTACGAAAATCTTGAAGTAGTTATTTCAGCTCTACTAGCAGTTCCATCTTTAAATACAGAGGTAGAAAGATTATTTAGTATTCTAAAAAATGTAAAAACAGATAAAAGAAATAAACTTTCTAACGAAACTCTGAACGGCTTGTTTCATACAAAGTTTGGAATGCAAGCAAACAATTGCTCAATTTTAAAACCCAACAGTGCCATGATAAGTGCAGCAAAACATTACAAAAGTAATGCTTCAGCTTCTAAATCTGCTGTGTAATCTCGGTTTTGGTGATTGATCTTTTGTTGATTTATTAATAAATATTCAAAATAATAAATTATTGTTTAATTTCTCGAATAAAAATATGCTCCTTAAAAATAAGAATTTTTAAGATCGTTTAGGGAATTTTAGGGATTAATCCTAAAAAAAATAGGGACAAACCAAAACTGTAAGTGGAAACTGTGCTGGCATTGGCTTTTGTGGCCTTTCTGCCGAATCGGAAGCGACCCTCTTTAGGGAAATGGGGGCGCAGACAGCGAGGAGCCGCTGAGAGAGGAGCCTAACTAAGGCAAATTAAGGGCGGGGAGAAGATTCGGCCTGAGCAGCCAGGAGGCGGTTTAGGTCAGCCAGGTGCGGTCAGTCGCACGCGGAACGGCAAAGCGCGTACACGTGTTCGCTTTGAGCGTAAGCGAAAGGTCATTGTACGATAAGACAATGGCATCTAAAGTGGTAAAATGTACAAACTGTAATATTGTTATAAGTGAAGTGCTTGCCTTTATACAAAACAAGGCAGATGTGATGGACGAGGAGAGCATTGTCCGAATTTGCTTCGTTACTGAGTCGTCTGCGTAACTCTACCAACAGCATCCTAACTACACTTGCTGATAGGTGGGACTCGGCCATTATGAGGCATTGGTTAAGTCTATATGTAAAACTAAATAAGTAAGATATATGTAATGTACGCGGGATGGTTAATTTGTTAAGAATATAAAGAAAAAGAAGTTATATACTAACACTAGTCTTAAGTTTTTTATTATTGTTTTTGGGGTATCTATAAAGTTTTCTCATCTGGTTGGGCAGTATAAATATATAATTGTAAATGAAAATGGTAAACATACATAAATATGAATAAAATAAAATAAATACATAAAAAATACATAAATATATAAAAACCCAACCAGATGGAAGCCCTCGGCAGGGGAGACCAGACGGCCGAAGGTTAGGGGGAAAGGGAAAGAAACCGGCGGACGATGCGGGCGGTATCGAGGAGCACCGCCTTCTGCATTTGAGCCTGGAGCGGTCCGTCACGGAGTCCCAGTCGCCTCAGATGACCCGGGAGGCTGACTGGGATTAACCCATTCGCAGAAACGACCACAGGAATAATTTCGGTCGGCAGACCACCCCACATGCCGGTAACCTCGTGAGCCAGGTCCAGATATTTTGTCACCTTATCTGTTTCGGCTTTCACGAGGTTCTCGTCATAAGGAATGGTAATGTCGACCAAAAAGATCCTTGACTGTGCCCGGTCCATCAGCACAATATCAGGCTTATTCGCAAGAATAGTCCTGTCTGTGATGATGGCCCGGTCCCAGTAGAGCCTGGCGCGGTCATTTTCGAGCACGGCTTCCGGCAAGTACTTATAATACGGCAGTTTCCGATCCACGAGGCCGTATTTCAGAGTGAGCTCCTGGTGTAGAATCCTGGCTACTAGATTGTGTCTGTGCAAATACTCAGAGTTAGAAAGCGCCGAACAACCGGAGATGACATGCCTAAGTGACTCACCGGGATGGCGACAAGCTCGACAGATGTCGACGGCGCCATCCTTTAGGATGTATCTCCGATAATTGTTGGTCTTAATAACCTGATCCTGTATCGCACAGACAAAACCCTCGGTTTCCCCAAAGAGGTCACCGAAACGTAGCCAGTGAAGGGAGGCGACTGTGTCTACGAAAGGCTCATGTAGAGCCTTGTAGAACCTCCCGTGGAGCTCCTTCTCCTTCCATACGGTCTCCCGGTCGGAAATGCACTGTACTGCTGGGTCTTGCCATTGCTCGTTGGCTAAGGATAGAGGGGTCAGTCCTTTATCACAAGAAATAACGTCCCTATAGTATGGATCATCCGCTCTCGTCAGAAAGTAATTACGGAGGCTGCACACTTCGCGATTATGCATGGTAAGCGCGCTTAAAAAGCCGCGCCCGCCATGCTTCCGCGGCAAGTACAGCCTCATTACTGACGATCTCGGATGGTGCATCCTGTGGGACGTCATTATAGTGCGGACTTTTCTGTCCAGAGCGTTTAGTTCGGTCTGAGTCCACCTAAGTATGCCAAAGGTATACATGAGAACAGGCATGACCCAACCGTTATATGCGTGCGTCTTATTCACACCGGACAAAAGGCTGTTAAGCACTTTGGTCAAGCGTGCATAAAACACATCGCAAACTGACTGTTTCATACCCGCCTCATCTACACCGATGTTCTGTGACATACCCAGGTATCGGTATGTTTCAGCCTCGGAAAGGGTCCTTATGTTGATGGGCATAGATAAATCTATGCCCTCAGAGTTAGCAACCCTTCCCCTTTCAATATGGAGGACCGCACACTTATCCGTCCCCAGCCCCATTCTAATAGAATTGCTAAAATCACAAGTGATGTTTAGCAATTCCATAAGATGAGAGCGACTGGAGGCGAATAACTTGAGATCATCCATATAGAAAAGGTGGGTCACTTTTGTACCTCCCCTCCGAAGCTGAAATCCCCTCCCGGAGCCCTCCAGTAAGGTACTGAGAGGGTTCAGAGAGAGGCAGAACCAGATTGGACTCAGACAATCGCCCTGGAAGATACCCCTTCTTATCCTTATGTGGTTCTCCGCAGCCGTCATCCGCTCGCCTAGATGACAAAGGATCGTACTCCACTGCCCCATACACTGCCCAAGGAAGTCTCTAACTGTACAGTCAACCTTGTACAGCTCGAGGACCCTCTCCAGCCATGTATGAGGCACCGAGTCGAATGCCTTTTTGTAGTCTATCCAGGCGGCGGATAGGTTCCGACGGTTGCGTTTAACCACTTTGCCAATGACCGCGTCAATGAGGAGTGGTTCCTTGGTTCCACGACCACCGCCCCGACATCCATTTTGAGCGCGCGACATCACCTGATTTGAGTTCAGGTGACGAGTGATTCTCGCGCTCAAAATGGATGTTAGTGTCTTATATATCGTAGGTAGACACGTGATGGGGCGGTATTTGCTCGGGTCTATGGTATCCCGGTCTTTAGGAACCAAATGAGTGATCCCAGTAGTGAAGAGGCTCGGGAGCGACTTTTGGTCGAGAGCCTCTTGAAATTGTCGGGCGAGCACAGTGTGACACACCACGAACCCCTTCAGCCAGTAGTGATGCAGCCCGTCGAGCCCCGGACTTTTCCAGTTCGGGGCCCTTCGGACCGCCTCAGCTACATCGTCCGGCGTTATAATGACGGGGTCCATGGGCGTAAGATTCGCACACTGACTCACCACAACTTCTGTCCAAGGGCCCTCGCGGTGGTTTACGAGCTCTGACCACAGGCCGCGCCAGAATGCGACAGTGTCGGCCTGATTCGGTGCTTGGCCCTTTCCACGTACCATTGGTCGCTCCAATGATTTATATAGCCTCTTCTGATCACTCTGGAAGAGACGATTCTGGTTGAACCGTGTCGACCTCTCGGTATATCGCCGAATCCGCTTCCCCCAAGCAGCGATTCTCTGCTTCAGGTCGTCTATGCGCTCCGTCAGTTTTTGCGTTATATCCGGCTGGGACAAACTGATATTTGTCCCAGCAAACGCCATTCTGACGGTGCGCACAATTCGCGGCCTATTATTGCCCGACCTGAAGCTTATCAGCCTGCCGATGAGGGCCCTTGCCTTTACGATACGGTCCTCAATCCTTCTTCTCCAGGCTGGGATGGCGCTACTTTGTCTAGTAGCGCGTCCAGCCGTGGGAAGTTTGGCGCCAACAATACGACAAACTGCCAGTGCGGCGCCAAAAAGAATTGAGTCCGTCTCGCAAAGGTCCCGGCTGGCTTCCAAATAGGTGACCAGCATTGGGTTAAGAGCCCTCACGACAGCCCGATTACGCTTGCTTAGGGGTATGCGCGGGAGTCGCGGTCGATTTTCGAGAGGCGTACTGCGCGTTTCCACAATCGCATCCTCCAATTTACTCCTCATCTGCTCTAGTTCTTGGGTGACCATTCCATCATCGCCTGAATCAACCAGAGCAGGGAGATCCATGGCGCCCTCTATATGTGGCTGCTGGTCTGTGGCCTGAAGAGCCGCATCCCCAGCTCTAGCCGGTTCATTCGATGAGGGAATAGCCTCACGTCGTAGTCGTTCGAGTTCGGCATCATCAAATATTTTCCAGCGTATGATGTACCGAACTCGGTCTGCCAGGTTTTGCTCCGTGACGGAAACTGACGGCTCAAGCTCAGCAAAAAAGCGATGCATCCGAGCCCGATACGCTATCCCTCCAGTTTCTTCCCCTTTCGCCCTATAGTACGCCCGCAATGCGTTTATGTTCATATGTTTTGTCCAACGCATGCGGCGTACTCCACCAGCGGCAGGTGCCGCTTGCCGAGTCCGAGAGGACCCCGCCGACACCAAGCCGTCTGGTGGGGATGATGGACGCGAGGGGCTGCTAGGTGGTCGTGCAGCACCTCGCGCTCGGCTGGCGGCTCGCATGCTGTCACGTCCAGCGCCAGCTCCAGACGCGCCCCGGCGACCCCAGGCAGCGGCCCTATGCGCGTTCTATTATTTTCCATCATCCATTGAATTGGGCGTCAATTAACGGGAGACGCCCAGACCCGGCGCCGTTTAATAGTGTGGCCGTAAGCACAAACGGGCCTTTGCACCCTCAATACTGCCGAGGCACGGCGCTCACACCTCTTGGCAAGACACTGACTGACTGCGCTGACATAGCAGTTTTGTCACTTAACTGTTACGTCAGCGGGCGATGGGGTCGTCACTTCCCTACGCCTAATTATTATTATTATTGTTTTGGGGTATCTATAAAATTTTCTCATCTGGTTGGGCAGTATAAATATATAATTGTAAATGAAAATGGTAAACATACATAAATATGAATAAAATAAAATAAATACATAAAAAATACATAAATATATAAAAACCCAACCAGATGGAAGCCCTCGGCAGGGGAGACCAGACGGCCGAGGGTTAGGGGGAAAGGGAAAGAAACCGGCGGACGATGCGGGCGGTATCGAGGAGCACCGCCTTCTGCATTTGAGCCTGGAGCGGTCCGTCACGGAGTCCCAGTCGCCTCAGATGACCCGGGAGGCTGACTGGGATTAACCCGTTCGCAGAAACGACCACAGGAATAATTTCGGCCGGCAGACCACCCCACATGCCGGTAACCTCGTGAGCCAGGTCCAGATATTTTGTCACCTTATCTGTTTCGGCTTTCACGAGGTTCTCGTCATAAGGAATGGTAATGTCGACCAAAAAGATCCTTGACTGTGCCCGGTCCATCAGCACAATATCAGGCTTATTCGCAAGAATAGTCCTGTCTGTGATGATGGCCCGGTCCCAGTAGAGCCTGGCGCGGTCATTTTCGAGCACGGCTTCCGGCAAGTACTTATAATACGGCAGTTTCCGATCCACTAGGCCGTATTTCAGAGCGAGCTCCTGGTGTAGAATCCTGGCTACTAGATTGTGTCTGTGCAAATACTCAGAGTTAGAAAGCGCCGAACAACCGGAGATGACATGCCTAAGTGACTCACCGGGATGGCGACAAGCTCGACAGATGTCGACGGCGCCATCCTTTAGGATGTATCTCCGATAATTGTTGGTCTTAATAACCTGATCCTGTATTGCACAGACAAAACCCTCGGTTTCCCCAAAGAGGTCACCGAAACGTAGCCAGTGAAGGGAGGCGACTGTGTCTACGAAAGGCTCATGTAGAGCCTTGTAGAACCTCCCGTGGAGCTCCTTCTCCTTCCATACGGCCTCCCGGTCGGAAATGCACTGTACTGCTGGGTCTTGCCATTGCTCGTTGGCTAAGGATAGAGGAGTCAGTCCTTTATCACAAGAAATAACGTCCCTATAGTATGGATCATCCGCTCTCGTCAGAAAGTAATTACGGAGGCTGCACACTTCGCGATTATGCATGGTAAGCGCGCTTAAAAAGCCGCGCCCACCATGCTTCCGCGGCAAGTACAGCCTCATTACTGACGATCTCGGATGATGCATCCTGTGGGACGTCATTATAGTGCGGACTTTTCTGTCCAGAGCGTTTAGTTCGGTCTGAGTCCACCTAAGTATGCCAAAGGTATACATGAGAACAGGCATGACCCAACCGTTATATGCGTGCGTCTTATTCACACCGGACAAAAGGCTGTTAAGCACTTTGGTCAAGCGTGCATAAAACACATCGCAAACTGACTGTTTCATACCCGCCTCATCTACACCGATGTTCTGTGACATACCCAGGTATCGGTATGTTTCAGCCTCGGAAAGGGTCCTTATGCTGATGGGCATAGATAAATCTATGCCCTCAGAGTTAGCAACCCTACCCCTTTCGACATGGAGGACCGCACACTTATCCGTCCCCAGCTCCATTCTAATAGAATTGCTAAAATCACAAGTGATGTTTAGCAATTCCACAAGATGAGAGCGATTATTATTGTTATTATTATTATTATTATTGTTATACTAACATCTCTATAGACTGAGTCTGAATAAAAAAGAATATTATTATTATTAGGACGGCCGAAAGCTTGTTTGGGGGGGGGTCCCTGAGAGAGTTTCTCGGTCTTCGGACTTAATAGCGAGAGGGGATTGGGGCTGCATAGGAAGCTGCCTCACGAATGAAATGATTAGAGTGAGACTCTGAGGCTTTGAAGACTTTCTCAGAGAGTGTTTATAGAAATTGCTGGACTGTGGGGAGTTCTAAGTCTCGATGGAGGGCGGCGTTACGGACGTACCAGGTTGTGTTCGTAGCCCGACGACAAAAATTGTTTTGAACTATTTGAAGTTCGTTAAGAATATTGAGGTTAGCGTGAGCAAATATGGGGCCCACGTAAGTCATAACTGGTAGTATACAGACCTTATAAAGGGTTCGCTTGTTACGGAGGGCCATTTTACTGTGTTGGCCCAGCGTACTGTTGAGCCTACTTAGATAGAAGCGTGCGTTGCGAATTGCTCTCTTCACATGGGGCCCGAAGGTGAGCCTCGTGTCAAGGGTGACACCTAAATATTTGGCGGTCGTATGCCATGGGACAGGGGTCCCTAGCATACGGATTGGCTGAATGGTAATAAGGCGCCGTCGTTTATGATCAAAGTGAACGGCGCTCTTCTCCGGGTTCACATGGATAGGCCATTTTTGAAACCAAGCTCCTAAGTCATTAACTGACTTTTAGATCTTGTTCCGTATGAAAAGTAGTGAGATACCTTTACAATAAAGGGCAGTGTCGTCTACGAAGAAGGAGAGCTGAACACCTTTCGACGGGATGGGAATGTCGTTGGTGAACAGGATATATCGGAGAGGGGCAAGCACTGAGCCCTGAGGGACACCGGCTTTGATGGGGAGCTGAGAGGAGAGCGTGACTTCGTGTCTAAAACGAAAGGTACGATCCTTCAGGTAGGAGGCTACTAGACGAACAAGACGATCAGGGAGGCTTATTTTATAGAGTTTATATATAAGGCCTTCGTGCCAGACTCTATCGAATGCCTTTGCTATGTCGAAAAAGACCGCGATGGTCTTATGACGACGAGGATAAAAACCGCTGAGGATATATACCACAATACGGTGAACTTGTTGGGGACAAGAGTGTTTCGCTCGGAAACCAAATTGGTGGGGAATCGTTACGTTCTGGGACACCTTGTATATATAGCACAGTACTTTTTTTTTATAGAAGAGGGGGCAAACGAGCATGCGGCTCACCTGATGGTAAGTGACTACCGCCGCTCATGAACAACCGCAACACCAGGGGAATTGCAGATGCGCTGCCGGCCTTTTAGAAAGGTGTAAGCTCTTTTCTTGAAGGTTCCTAAGTCGTATCGGTCCGGAAAATTCGCTGGTGGTAATTGATTCCACAAGGAAGTTGTGCGAGGGAGAAAACTTCTTCTAAATCGCACAGTGGTGGACCGCCAATCATCCAGATGGTATGGATGGTAACGTGAGTTTTGTCGCGATGTGCGATGGTGAAATTGAGCGGCTGGAATTAGTCCGAACAATTCCTCAGAGTACTCCCCGTGATAGATGCGATAAAATACGCAAAGAGATGCAAAATCTCTACGCAGTGCCAGTGTATCGAGCCGATCAGAAAGAACTCGGTAGTCGACGATTCGAGCCGCTCTGCACTGGATGCGGTCAAGTGGAAGGAGCTGGCACTGGGGTGCCCCGGCCCAGAGATGAGAACAGTATTCCATGTGGGGCCGAACTTGCGCTTTGTAAAGTTGCAAGCGATGTGCCGGCATGAAATAGTCTTTATTCTAATCTAATTCTTAGTGAGTCCCACAAAATCACGCAGCTGGCTGCGTGGTATGCTATGAGTATTCACCACCTCCCTCCCCCGCTTCCGGAGGGTAGCCTTGCATTAGGCGCAAAAAAAACAGAGCTCTTGGCCGCTCCCCGGACTTAATATCTCTCCTTTTTTTCTACATCGAAACTGGTGACCAACCGACGTGATTTGAACACGCAACATGCAACCTTCCACGTATACTATGTAACAAGTAAAAGTCTTTGTGCCTACCTCATCCAGTTACCCTTCAATGAGGGTATCCACGATCTTTTCTACAACCACAGATTTCAAAGAGGTGAAAGTTAATTTATTAAGAAAGTGTAAAGATTAATAATGCTTTCTGAAATATTACTTACATTTTATATTAATTAGGTTAGAAATAGTGAAACCAAACTACGGATACTTCTAAAAGTAAAATAATAAATAAAGTTGGCCGTCACGGGATGCCGGGCGGATGTGAAACATCATAGTATCGACTGTATACGGTAGAATTTAAAGATAATGAAAACCAATAAAGAGTAAAATAAATAAAAATTGTAGGATAAATAATATTAAAAAGAAATTTTCGCGGAGAGAAATTGTTGGTGAACGCGTCAAGTAGGTAGGTATACTATAGTGGAATACGAGTAGAAAGGTAAACGTAACATATGAGCAAGAAAACTCTCTTTACTCTGTGCACGCAGTACACAACTCACACAGAGAAGCAACGAAGTGTATATATAGTATAGCACATAAGTAAATGTCGTATACGGACACGCACACAGAAGGGAGTCTAGAGCCCTAGCGAAGAGGGGGCATGACGGCGTAAAAGAGCGTCATGCCATTTTTCATCATGACACACGAGTAGATTTTACTGCCAAAACACACATCTCTCACATTGTAAAAAAGATATAAATATAATACAGTAAAAAATTACAGAATACAGCAATGAGACATTATTGTGTATGCATACCCTAGGAACCAAAAATAAAAATTAAGCATTGTCAGGAGTGATCGAGGCTATATTTTGTCCGAAAAACTTTGAGATTGTTTTTCGGAAAAGACTTTGGCTATCATAAATCTAAATAACGCCTCATTAATAGATAGATCCTATCCAGGCGAAGCCGGGGCGGGTCCTTAGTTATCTAAGTATTTAATAAACTTTTAAAACCAACGCTTCTCTTAAAATGTCTGTGTATTCATTATGGTACTAAATGTGTTTGGATTGTAGCTGGTATTGCCCGCTGGGCAAGTGGAGATTGTGACGACGGGCCACGTGGAAGACTTCGAGGACGCCGCGCTCATACCGCGCGAGGACATCGAGCGAATTAATGAACTCATTCTAGTGAGTTAATCACATAGTGCATAAAACATATTTAAAAGATTTAATCACGTTTAATTTAAATTTATTTTAGTTCAAGAGAAAGGCTTTTCAATAAACTTTTCGAGCGCTAAGGAACACTCAGAGTTATGGGCGATTTCGAAAGTAGTAAAGTACGGGTTTATAGTAAAGGCTTAATATTGTCTTTAAAAACCTTTTCTGCTTAAAATATTCACAATATCATGAGCGACTTCAGTCGATGTTTGTGCTTACCCACTACCAAGGGGCCAAGTCCTCTTTTACTGGTACGCCAGTTATTTTGCTGTGGTCTAGGGTCCAGTTCCCAACTTAACGTCCCCTTCGGGGGGAGCGCTTTGGTTGGCTATCAATATCATGAGCGCCATTTTTTTTTAGAATAAGAGTGACAAACAGTACACAGTCCACCTGATGGTAAGTGGATTCTGTGGCACAAAGACATCTACATTTTTCCTCATTTAACAATTAAAATGCAGATGCGTTGTCACCCCTGACGACTGAGATGGAATGCCTCGTTTCCGGTAAAAAGGGTCTCCGGTTCTCTAGACTTACCATACGAAACACAACAGCAATAAGCTGTTATTTTACGCTGTTATTCTGTGAGAGCGTGGTCCTATCCCGATCGAGTCGACCCATTCGTGCTACCATAATATAAGGACGTGGCTCTACCACAAAAATAAGTTTAAAATATTTTTGTCTAATGTGCAGTAATATCTACGTTAATCAAATTGTGAAAACAACTTGACATTTATCTACTATCTTCCCTATCAATTAAAACCTACCCAAAATATATATTAGTGATGGTGAAAACTCTATGAAAATGCATTAAGTAGTCTAAGTTTAAGCGTATGTACAGCCGCAACTTAGTGTTTACTGTTTGGTGGTATTGCCGCGTGGTGCAGCAAGAAGCAATTGTGGGAAATGCCAGAAGGACCACACAGCTTCTAAAATTTTGACACTACTTCCTACAAACGTTTACGCCTACGTCTACGTTGGCAATTACTATGGCTTACTTCGAGAGAAGTAAGCCATAGTATATTATTTCTAAAAGTGACTATAAGGTGTAATGAAGAAGAAAGACGAGATATAGTCATTCACAGCTGCTGTTTTCCTGTTGCTCAAAAACGTTATGCAGCAATTAGCCTTTAACTGTCTTCTAATGTATTCTATAATATGTACGTTCCATTTTAGCATTTTTTTTAAACTACGAGTATTTTAGACCAGTGCTTGAGTACTATCCCACTCGACGGTAAGTTTGCAACCAAAGATGGTACAGCGCACTGACTTAGCTTAACAAAAGCCTTATTCACTCTTGCCTTGAAGACACCCACATTGTAATCGAAATGAAAGGCGATGCTGGCAAATTATTTCTATCTTTATGCAGAAAGTGGGTGAAATGAAGCTCAACATGATGCGTAAGCAGATGGAGTACCGCAAGGGCATTCTGTCCAAGGAGTGGGAGCACGCGCAGATGAAGATGAAGCTGCGCCACATGGAACAGGAGCTATACTCCTATCAACGCCTCAAGGTTTGAAATTATAAACTGTTTGTTAATATTTATTACACTGGCAGCGCAGTGGCATATTGTTTGGCTGTGACTTTGCGGGTCTTAGGTTCGAATCGAACACGGAAGAAATATTTGTAAGGCTATTTAGCTAGGCGTTTACATTCCAAGGTGTAAGAATTTTTTGTTTTAAAACTGATCTAAAACTAATTTGACACACAAACTTACAGTCTACCTGATAGAGTAAATAGCAACTGCAGCCCATGCACACCTGCAGAAAATTTCCAACATAGAAGGCGACAAATGTTTTGTCACATCTGTAGACTAGATGGAATGCCCCACATACCGTAATTCTACTGGATCTCTCTAACCTTCAGAAGGCGGCAGAAATAAGTAAGAAGGTTTTTTTATAGAATAAGGGTGACAAACGAGCACACAGTCCACCTGATGGTAAGTGGTTGCTGTGGCCCATAGACATTTACATACATCTATCTTCGTTTGCGAATTAAAATGCAGATGCGTTGTCAGCTGTAAGGACTAAGATGTAATGCCTATTTTCCAGTAAAATGGGTCTCCGGTTCTCTACACTCACCATGCGAAACAGCAGCAGTGTTAAGCTGCTATCTTACGCTGGTATTCTGTGAGAGCGTGGTCCCTCCCTGGTCGAGCCGACCCATTCGTGCTACAACTATACTATTAATATAGCTGCAGCATGGCTCTACCGCGTAAAGGTGGTGCCTATTCAGACGAACTCCTGGGCAGAAAATAAGTCCTACCATCTAGTAAACATATGAACTAAATAAATAGAAATATGAACCAAAAATAACATTTAAATGACTATTATGAAGTTATCACCGCAGTAACGAGGTCTGCGTTTTTTATAATACAAACTTTTGTAATGAAAATCGGAATGCATTTTTGAACAATTTCAAGTCTTAACTAATTTTCAAGTGTAATATTTACCTGTGTTATCTTTTTGTGAAACACAAATGAAGATAAAATATATTCGTTATAGATCCCCAAAGAACTTCAACTGCATCTGAAGAATAAGGAACTAGGTTATACAGAGGAGCAGGAATTCATGAGGATGGAGAAGGAGATGGAGGCGACGAAAGTCTCCGTGAACAAGATGCTTGGCGACCAGGTGCGCAGAGTCGAAGAGCTTGAGGTAATACTTTTGATTTTGAGTAATTATTATACCTTCTAATAATGTTGCATAAAATATACTACAATAAAGTTAAGTAAGAAAAGTACTCAAGAACTCTATAATTAATTAAAAGCGCACACTTTTAATTATTTAACCGCCTTCACAAAGATTAAATTCATCAATTCAACTGTAATATGTTGCTAAATAAGACAATATTTACGAGGTTAGTTAACTATGTGAGCAATTTTTGTTTATTTTCCGTCAGTCCTTCGCTATCTTTCCATATAAATGTTAAATAATTCAGATGTTAATCATCAGTCATCCGAATTTGATGATATTCAAAATTTTAACGAGCACTCAGTCCACCTGATGGTAAGTGGATGCTGTGGCCAATTGACATTTTAGAATCGAAAATGATGCGAGATGCGTTGTCACCTGTGAGGACTAAGATGGAATGCCTCGGTTCCAGTAAAAAGAGTCTCCTGTTCTCTTTTTTTTATAGTATAAGGGTGACAAACGAGCATATAGTCCACCTGATGGTAAGTGGTTGCTGCAGCCCGTAGACATCTACATCTATTCTCGATTAAAAATTAAAAATGCAGATGCATTGTCACCCGTGAAGACTAAGATTGAATGCCTCGTTTCCAGTAAAAAGGGTCCCCGGTTCTCTACACTTACCATACAAAGCACAGCAGTATGAAGCTGCTATTTTAACCTGGTATTCTCTGAGAGCGTGGTCCAACCTCGGTCGAGCCGACCCATTTCTGCTACAACTATAATATAGCTTCAGCGTGGCTCTACCACACATAAAATATATATCATAGGAAAGTTAGTTTAAAATCAATTACTAAATTCGACCCGGAATTACAGACAAACAAGAAAGTGACTTAATACAAACGTGTTAATAATTGAGGTCAGTTTTTTAAAGTCAATTTTTTTTATTCAGTAATTTGAATTAATAGAAAAGTTACTGCATATTGGTATTTCGTTACTTTAATTTCTGAGAAGATTTTAGTAGCAATAATGTCCTCAAGATCGCATTTCGGTGACGGTGGCTCCTCTCAGCGGAGAGAACGGCTTTATGTGCTTACCAATGCACTGGAGTGGAACACCGACAGGTTCCTGATACCGGACTGCTACTGACCATTTCTTGACAGATAAACTCAATAACTATTTTTTCGGCCCAACCTGGGATCAGCAGTCGCGTTTACGATCAACGAGGCAGTCAAGGAGAATGATTATAATATGGAGCAATAAGTCGTGTTGGCGGATTTTCACATATTATCATTGAAATATTTTATTCCACAGACATGCAGATTTCCTCACGATATTTTCCTTCATCGCCTAGAACGTGGTGAATCAGCACATAAAATAGCAATTAACAATTTCATTGGTGCTGGCGAGAATCGAATCGAACCCCTGTTCCTCTAGTGCTGTGAAATTCACGGAAAAAGAAAAAACTCATTTAACTCGTGCATAAAATAAAAATTCTCCTGTCAAGCGTGGTGATTGTTACAAATTCTCCTTACTATGGGAGATGTCCATCCAACAGTTGTGACTGTTCTGATCTCAGAGCAGCAAATCTAATATAAAGTAGAATAGGAAGAAATAATAGAGAAAATGATTTAATATCGTTGATTTGTTTAAGTTGAAGTGCGCGACGCTAACGGCGGAAGCGGACAAGCTAGAGAAGTTAATAGGCAACCTCAATGTGAAGGTGTCGGAGAAGCGGCTTAACGAAGACCCCTTGCAACCGATACGTATACGAAAGATTTTTAAAATGAGGTCAGTAAAGTGAACTACCTATAAATGTTCTACTATGAGAAGCATTTCTGTACTTTTTCATAGGCCCGCTGGGTTTCTTGCTGGTTCTTCCCAGGACAGAGGTATTTTCCGAACCAGTGCTAAATAAAAAATGACTTTCAATAAGAATTATGTAATAATCAATATTGAATAAAAAATTATTCTATTCTATTCTATTGGCTCGCCTTGACAGTAAAACCGACTCGTATGCAGTGACGGTAAACGGCATGACGCTCTATAATGCTGTCATGCCCCCTCTACGCCACCGGTCTCGATTCCCTTGTATGTGCATGCGCGTATACTATTTACTATACGCTTTGTTGCTTATCTGTGCGAGTTGTGTACTGCGTATGCCTTTCTATTCGACTATGGTATACTTGATGCGTTTAGCGCTTGTATACACACTTTGTATTACTTTATTTACCTTATGATATTGCTTTATCAACTTTACTTTTTTTTTGTTGGTTTAAATTTTATTATATATTTTCACTTTTATTTTTCATAACACATTAATTTTTATGTTATAATGATATTCCGTACATTATAGTATTTTCTTCCGTGGGTGTCGTAAAAGGCGGTTATAGAATATGCTGGAAAGATCTTATGACTTCCGATATAACCATCACCAGTAAATTACCGAGACTGACGACGAGCAGCGTGTCATACGTGTGAGATGTCTGGTTTTTGCGGGAACATTACTGTAGGTGGATTGCTGCTCCTGTTTTGTCGTTGTTTAAATGGTGGTTTGAAGTGAATATTGATACGTGCGATTTTGCGTGAAATGGAAATGAGCAATGAAAGTGTTACAATTGTGTAATAAATGCAAAATTCAGTCTGGTTAGGCTCCATCTAACTCTCTACCAAACTACCATCAAAATCTCTGAAATTCATCATAATGTGACGCACCAACATATCGTGAATTTTTTGAACATCTAATATGTAATACATCATTTGATGCATTCTTTTTAGCTGAAGTCCGTGTAGCCACTGCCGCAGTAAATTATATAAAATAAAAAAGGCGTCTGGTACTGCATTCGTCAATTCACCCATAAAGAACATTTTTATATTCCACCTGCTAAAATAATCCATTTTAAAAAGAGTTTTAATTACCCACATAACAGTACCTAGCATACAACGTTGTCCTCGTTTCAGAATGGAGACTCTGGTGGCGAGGAGTCAGCTGATCCGTGAGGTCCAAGCCAATCACACCAGGATCGTATTGCTGCAGACTGAACTGGAACTGCTGCGCCTCAAGACCTACCCCACACTCGCTACCTTCCGTACCATACCCTAAATATGATTATATTTTATTTTTCTCTTAGTTCAGCATTTACAAATTCTACACTGAATAATTGAGATTATTATTGGTGTGGTCTTAAGTTTCTTAAGCAATTATAGTTCAACTTTTAAAATAAATAAGCTTTTAATTACATAATATTAACTTTTTAATAGAATGTTTTATATCCAGAGCCAGTATTTATACGGTTCAGAAACAGACCGTTTTTTATATATAAGATAAAAAACAAGTTGACAGTAGTCCACCAGGTAGAATGTGACTCTTGCAGCACATTAAGACCTGCTTCAAATAGCATGGCAACAGATGCGTTGTCATCTCTAAAGAGGACTAAGTTGAAATGCATTTCAGCTTCAACTTGTTCTCTTGCTCTTCAAAATGGAATACAGCAGTGAGTGCACAGCTGCTTTGTGGTGATGTCCATTCTCAGAAACACGAATTAGGAATGAAAAACGAGCCCACCTGTCAAGCGTAGCGATTATTAAAATATCCCGTCTATGAGGCAATCTATGGGGGAGACTTATGGTCGACAGTGGACCTTTGATAGGTGTAATAATGACGCATATATCGTGACTCTTAGAGTTTCTGGGATTGTGAACGTGTTCAAAATCGATCTTAAAGTTCGATTTTCTTCGAAATAATCGACATTTCGACTGTTCGATGAAAGCAGTAAACACTAAACGGAATATGGTGCTTACCTAGACAGATTCCTAGATTTATATCTTTTATAAGGACATCATATAAAAAAACTGAACTGAACTGTAGTACATACATACATATAATCACGCCTCTTTCCCGTGGGGGTAGGCAGAGACCAGTTCTTTCCACTTGCTACGATCCTTGCATACTTGTTTTGCTTCGTCGACTTTCATTATTCCCTTCATACATGCTCTACGGTTTAGGGTACTCTTGACCTGGCCTTTTTTCAAGACGTCCCTGATTTGGTCTAGAAATGTCCGCCTAGGTCTACCCCTTCCAACACTTTCATTCACACTCGCCTTATACACTTTTTTCGTCAATCGTTCTTCATTCATTCTCTCGACAGTTACTTTATCTGCCTTATCTAACATAGGAGCTTAAGACCTCAAAACAGATTTCATCTATTATTATCCAGAATTTTTAGACAATAAATTAAGCAACCTATTACCGTTATAAATTTTGTGCTAGATCATCATCATCATCATGAACCCATTATTAGTCCATCATAATATTAAAGTACTTTTCTATATGACTTTTCCTTAAGATCAAGCTGATCAGACAATAGAACTTGTGTCATTTACGTACCATATATCGTGAATTTACAGTTCACTATCTTATTGCTTAAATATTGTTGGTGTAAAAAAAAACACAAGGATATTCACATACAAATTTTTTATTTCTCGTAAATAAATATATTGTCGATAAAATATAAATAGCGCAGCCCTTAGCATAAAATTTTAACACATCGTTTTTGTATCGTTAACGACTAAAATTGTATGACTGAAAAATAAGTTGGCCGTCACAGAACGCCCGGCAAATGTGAAGCATCATCTTTGATTGTAGAATTTTTATATGTTTAAAACAATAAATACATAATAAATAAATAAAAAATTAAAGGCAATCAAAGACAAGGCACGCAGTACACAACTTGCACATGGAACCAACGAAGTCTATAGTATACGCGCACGCACACACAAGGGGGTCGAGAGCGGTGGCGTAGAGGGAGCATGACTGCATAAACGAGCGTCATGTCGTTTGCAGTCAAGTCATACGAGTCGGGTTTACTGCCAAGGCACAATTAATATTTACACAATAGATATTTCACATCAAAATAGAAAAAGCGCCCCTGACGGACATAAATGGAACTATGTTTTGTAACACATACTCGATTGCGAAACGAATTCGACAGAATAAAAATTCATGCTAAAGGGGGAAGTATATCCACTGCGTAAAACAAACCACATTAAACACCAATTAAAAACTTGAATCAAATTAAAATAGAACTTGATCGTTTATTTAAAAACAACCACTATATTAATATTGATCAAATGATCTATCTCTCTTTTCCTTTTATTAAACAAACCCCATTATAGCATCAATGATGATATTATTAAAAACTTGTGTAATTTTTTTATAGAATAAGGTGACAAACGAGCACACAGTCCACAGATGGTAAGTGGATGCTAGGGCTTATAGACATCTACTTGTATTCTCAACTAAGAATCAAAATACAGATGCGTTGTCACCCTTAAGGACTGAGATGGAATGCCTCGTTGCCAGCAAAAAGGGTATCCGGATCTCTACAACTCACCATACGAAACACAGCAGCATTAACTATTTTACGAATCGTAAAATTAGAGTTATAGTATGAATGGGTCAAACGGGGTAGGACCACGCTCTCATAGAATACCAGCTTAAAATAGCAGCTTAACACTGCTGTGTTTCGTATGGGGAATATAGAGAACCGGAGACTCTTTTTACTAGAAAAGAGGCATTCCATCTTAGACATCACGGATGACAACGCATCTGCATTTTGATTCTTTATTGAGGATAGATGTAGATTTCTATGGATCACAGCAACCACTTACCATCAGGTGGACTGTGTGTTCGTTTGTCAACTTATCCTATAAAAGAATGCGCTTGGGCTGCAGTAGTCACTTACCATGAGGTGGACTGCAATTATGCAGTAGGTTCTATGCATATTTTTTAAAGAATAAGGGTGACCAACGAGCTCACAGTCAACCTAATTCTAAATGGATACTGTTGCCCTTAGACATCTACACTTGTCATCAATTAAGAATCAAAATGCAGATGCGTCACCTTTGCGGACTAAGATGGAATGTCTCTTACCAGTAAAAATAGTTCCAGGTTCTCTACACTCACCATACCAAGCACTCTTTTTTTCACGCTGGTATTGTGAGAGCGTAGTTCTAATTACCTGGAGATACCATCAGAGTTAACATGCATTACACAGTAATTACATTAACTGTTTTTTTTCGAAGCCAGACGGATATTTATTTAGTTCTATTATAATTTGACTCAAAGTGTTAGATTAGAATTTGACTCAAAAGTTAACATTTATAGGAAAAGAGCCTATGAAATTAATTGTAATAAAGCTATCAGTCTCGTTAAATACGACTGGAGTACGCGGTGGGTATGCGTAACTTAACATGTAAAAATCTTTAAATTGTACATCAATATACAACATTGCCTACACTAACAGCTAGGGATCATTGCTCTAAATATTACATTAAAAGGACGCACATACACGTTCAGTCGCGAACAAATGCATTTAACATGTATACGTTTATAATGATACCTTAATTTTAACAATACAATAGCTATAAATATATCAAATCTACTTTTAAAGAAGATATAACAATTAGAACCTTCTCTACTCCTTAAATTCATACGTTTACGTTTCTTACTTGTTGTGCTTGATATTGGACATCGTGTTATGAACGCATTTGATATTATTCGTTTTATAAGATTGGTAATACCATTATTAATTCATAATGGATGTTCGATATTTGTAACATTAGATTAGAGTCTCGAAAGATGTTTGTAACATTAGTCTCTATCACTGACCACCCAAAACTCTTGGTACAAAGTCATGAACGGTTCACTGTATTTTAAGAAAGATACTTTTCAGCAGGCAATATAGATATAGTCTTGTATGTCAATGCAAAATTCACTCACATAGCATATCATATGAGGCAAGATTAAAGTAAGCTATATGGGGTTTTAGTTAAGCAACAGTGTGAAGCGAAAAGGGACATACGAGTACTAACAATTCAACTGACGATTGCTACAATTCATCCTGCAAAGTTTGCATATACTTATTTTAAAGGCCCTAGTTATACAGCAATAGTAATGGGAAAACAAGTGCACCTAGTTAAATGTGATCCTGTACATGTCTTAGCAAGAAAAGTATCAGAATATTACAAAGAAATGGCGGTCAATTATACGAACCGAGCAATGTTCATGGCCTCACGATCTCATATACTTCAGAGAACTGGAACACCTGTTGCATATTCTGTATTAATGCAGGCTGCCTTTATGGTAGCAGGAGGATGGTTCACTTCTAATAACGGATTAATGAGATCACCAGAGCACCAACACCGTGACGAAGAGAATGTAGAGTTTAACCTCTTAAACTATAATCGAAGATGCAACTTTATATTACTCCCTTGTTTATTTATTTCATCATCAGACCTTTTATTTTCCTATAGGACTTAAGTATTTAGGCATTTGAATCTTTAGAGTTTATATTATTTAATTAAATTATATGAACAATTTTAATTTACATTTTGCCCTAAATATGTGATTTGGTACAAAATTAGACTGTTTGAACAAATAAATCTAATGAGCATTAAACAGTTATTAGATAATAATGAAATACATTTTACTACGTGAACAGCGTTTGTACGCGACTGTACCGAATTGATTAAATCGTATTAAACATTAGAGTTAGGCCACAATTTCGTTATAAAATTATATCACATATATATTTATAACAATCACAATTCGCCTATTCAAATAAAATTTTACTTAAGTAACATTTAAACGGTTTAATTATGTATGTTCTATTAGCAACATTAATATAAACTTTCAAACAGAAAGTCGAAAAATCCGACTATTATCCTTGAATTTGTTTTTTCGGTAGAGTACGCGAAATTAATTAAATATATATATATATATATATATATATATATATATATATATATATATATAATATATATTATTTTCTGCGCTAATTCCAGCTCACAGTAGGTATATATTATGCTATTAAAAGTTTAAAAAGAATATTCTTTAAACCACTTTATTATTTGCCTATTTTGCTAATAAAACATTCATAGTTCATACATTATTACGTATTGTTATGCATTCAAGATACAAGATTGCCTTCAAAATGTTCGTAGTTTATAAACTAGCTGTGCGCTAACTGTAAATCGTTATTGTACAAATACCGCTACTATTGCTACTATTGATATGTAAGAGGAAGTATGAAAATACAAGCGGAAGTTTTAAAGTTTAAATTCAACAAGTACGTATAGAACAGACATAACACATAATGTAAGGCTGATGCAAACCGGATGCGTATGCGACACGTCCAGAGACGGATAGCACCTCATCGGCTTTTCTCTCGTGGAACTATAGTTTATTTGCAAAATAATTAGGTAATTTTGCAAAAAAATTTCCCGCGCGCATATTTGTAACCTCGCGCCTCTAGGCACCTGCCTATAGTACTATAGTTTGTTAAGGATAATCCGCCACTGGACACATCAGGGTTGCAACCCCTGTTGTAATGTATGAAAATGTATAGATATAGAGTACATCAAACCAAGTCCGAAGAAGGGTTGTCTTTACCTTTAAGTTCGTTGCCTTTAAGCCCCTTTAGAACTTGACATTGACTTGGTACACAACAAAACAAACAAAAACGTGTTGTATAAAAATTACAAATATATAGCTAGACGTTTCAACATTTCGGGGATTTTATAAGATCGGAAGCTCCGGGCTGACCCATGTGCCCTTTGGGTAAAAACGTCATGTTGATTGTTTTGAATCGTACTTTGTTATCAACAAAATAACAAGATTATTGTCATAAAATACGAAGTTAAATACTCAACAACCAAACTCAATACAACATACAAAAAAGTATGTGCCTATACATAGCTTTTTAATTTTTTACGCAGAACTTACAGTTCTATATGAAGTCTCAAATAAATTTTTACCTTCACTTTAAAACAACTACACGTAGGTAAAGTTGCGATAATGTCCAAGTTATACTTTGGATGCGACGTAGGTATTCATTTTAACACTTTCACTGTCCGGTTTTCAGACACAATAGTAAGACAATAACAATAAATTATATGTAGTACACTGGACAGCGAAAGGGTTAAGTATATAAAAAGTTCTAGCACTGGACATAGGTCTCTTGTAATTATACAGTACCTACTTACACACAGTAATTATCTTTCCAATAGTTTAGTGTCATGACAATGTAAAAGAATAGCTGAACGAAGTTATTTTGTCTAGTGTGGGTTGCCATAATCGAAACGAAAATGGTAAAATAAAGTGGAATCTTGATATCTCGAATTATAAGAGAAATGCTAAAAATTTCGAGGTAACGAAATTTCGATTTCACAAGAATTTCGAGATTTGTTTCCCAAACGTAACAAACATAAGGTACATAGATGTGTTACTAAGAAAGTTTAATGAATGTATTCATTCTATACAACAACAGAACAGAAGCAACAAACGTTCCTTTGGATTTTACATTTTACTGAGTTCGGCGAATTCTAATTAAGAAGTCAATTTTTACTAACTTCGGCTTACGGAGTCTGCTTCGAATTATAGGGTGTAAATTATATGTTTATTACTGTCAATATCTCGCAAGTATAACATTTTGTTCGAGTTACAAAGTCTTAATAGATCGATATAAGTACCGCGTATAATTTAGGGGTTCAGCGGACTTGGACTACAACTACTAGGGATTACGACTAAACGAGGTTCTAGTTATCGAGATTCCACTGTATTACGATCGCTAACGTATATTACCTACTCATGGTCGGCACGTAAAATTTCCCAATTGTAAAGAGACCTATGTCCAGCAGTGGAGTGGTACTGGTATTGGTGCAGTTAGAGCGCGGTGCGTTGATCGTACACGATGACCGCATCCGCGTCGAGGAACTGGCTGTGCGACTTGCTGAGAGCAATGATGGCCGCGTGCTCGCTTCGCATGCGGTTCTTGTGCTTCTTGCTCAGGCTTACCTGAGAGTTGTAACCCTTGAGTCCTTGCGTTGGTATTCAGAAACAATCTAAATTTAATTACAATCTCCACAATGTCAAAATTTGACTCCACACCAATCAATCAGAGTGAACGAGAGTGCGGAAGTTTCTTACGCGATGCCTGGGTAGTTATATAGTACTAAATATCTGGTTATTTTCTATGTACTACTGTAGGTGAACCCCAAGCTTGTGTGCGTATGCTGTGAGATGCTCGTAAAGCTTCCGTCGTTCGTTGACTCTGATACTCTGAGTTTAATCTTAAGATTGTCGCTGAACACTGGTTTCTGTCCCTTCTTTTGTATTGCTTAGAGCACAAAACTACGCATAATGAATATTTATTTCTAAGTCATGAAAATTTTCAGGTTGATTTAATTTAATATTTTTGAAATCAACTATATTTTGTAATGATTTTCGCCAATCATTTTATATCAAGAATTTAAATAAATGATAAAAATAGTATTGTTAGATAAAGTAATGTTACTCTAAAAGAAAATATGAACATAATTACATCATACGTACAGCTACCGTATTGGGTTAGTGGTAGTACGTGACTGCTTATCATGTAGTCCCAGATTAGAATCCCGGATCAGGCCAAAATCAGTTATTCCGTTTTCGGTCAAGTAATTCCCAGTAGCCCAGAGTCCAGAAAGTTGGCGGTGTATCACCCCGTGCCTCGGAAACTACATTAAAGTCGTTAGCCCTGCGCCTGATCACTTCGGTCGTGTCAGATTTCCCTCCCATCCAAATAAAAGAGTGAGAGAAAGAGTGCACCTATGCTTGCGCATACACTCGTGCACTATAATCCTGTCCTGAGAGAATGGCTAGTCTCAGTAGTGACTGGCCACCGTGGTCGAAATTCGGTTGGAGAACATTATGGTGCCTTTCTACGCTTGCCAAGCCTCGGCAAACGTCTTGAAGCCCCAAGCGTCCACAAATCTCGTTTGGCGTTTGGAAGTTGTTTACACGCTTGTGAATGCGTCAGTGTGCTACGTATATCCAAGCATAGCGGACACCGAACTCGTGTCGGCTATTGCGTTTGGTTTAACATACTTTTATTTGAAATACAAGCAAAGTAATACAAAAACAAGGAATTTTTGGCTTTTAATTCTTTTACTGGCTTTCCCGTTTACTCGGCAAGACGACTCCAAGCATTTGCAACTTTCTTTTTATTTTTATGATTAACGTCTTTGGGGTTCCAGATAGACGATTCGGTCTGGTAATATTCCGATAACGATAAACTCTCTTCGTTCGACCAGTCACTCATTTTAAACAAAGAACTAAACATGCGCTCGTCGCGAAATCACAATTTCTACTAAACGCGCACCAACGTGTGAATGCGTTGCAAGCGCTTGCCGCAAGCGCCCTTTGATCTGTGTCCAAAAACCGACACTAGCCCGGATCGGGGACAAGCGTCCACAAGCTCACGCAAGCCAAGCCAAACGCCCTCTTTACACACTCGTGCTTGTGGACGCTTGCCGAGACTTGGCAAGCGTGGAAACCCGGCATTATATGTTGCGGGTTGCGGACAAACCTTAGCATAAAGTTGTTGCAAGTCGTCCTCGGTGGAGAGCGGACGCGGTTTCGGTCGCAAGAAGGCCGGCAAGGAACGCGTCTTTAGAGCATCTATGTTCACAGCGTTGTCTATCTCATCTAACACTGAAAAATATTAGTATATCCTACAAAATGCATATGGAAGGCCCCTCACTAAGAAGCTATCAAGATGAGATTTCATTTCGCCCGTACACAGTCCACTGACCGCTGCTAGACATTGGTAATGTAGTAGTTTCTCGTCTCATTTTCACACTTGCCGTAATTTTCTTACTTGGACTGTGTTGCGCAAAAAAACGGTTGTCTTTTTTTCAGTTTATTTCCAATTATATTATATTAATATTATAACATGTTAGAGTGATGCTGCATCTATATTATGGTTGTAGCATGAATGGGTCGGTTCGACCGGGGATAGACCACGCTCTCACAGAATACCAGCGTAAAATAGTAGCTTACTGCTCAATAAAGAGCGAACATAATTACAGATTGTGAGGCATTCCATCTTAGTCCTCAGATATGAAAAACCATGTTTTTATGCACATTATTATTGTTAATTCTGTTGTTTGCTGTAGCCTTCACTATTTTAAGTTGGCTGCAGGTGTCCATGAACTGCCTTAGCCATTTACCATCAAGTGACAGTAAGTTCGTTAGTCACATTAGCTTTGTAAAAAGTGTCAAATTTATATGCGCTAATACGGAAGCACCCTTTAGTTCCAACTTATCTGCCCCGATATTGTAATACTAACGCGATAAGATCGGTGTAAGGCAAGAGTGTAGTATCACAGATACAACCAGAGTTAAAACAGGCAGTTTTAGTTTTTATATGAAATAGTTGCAGGTGAGATTGGAAACCCGCAATCCAGTTGTACCTGGCCGCTGAGTAGTTATACAACGTAAACACACTTTGTAGTCGGCCAGCGGTTGATCGGTTGGACCGATTCGTTGGTATAGTGGTCTAGAGGTCCCGGGTTCGAATTCCGGGCCGGGCTAGTATCAGTTATTAGGTTTTACTGTCAAGAAATTCTCAGTAGCAGCCCAGATACATAAATTACCTGTGTTCTGTGCCTAGGAAGAAACGTAAAGTCGTTAATCCAGCGCCTGATCTCTCTCCGGTCGTGTCGGATTACCGTCCCATCGGACTATGAGAATAGAGAATACACTTGTGCTTGCGTACACACTCGGGCACTATAATCCTGTACTGTGCAAATGGCTAAATTCTGTTGACACTGGCCGACGTGACCACAAGCAGTGCGCGGGCGCACTGCACTGCAATGTGCTGCACGCCAACGTTACGTCGCTACTCTACTCCCTGCTGCTGGAAGCGTACTACGTGATGTGCTCATTCGCGTCGATACTGCATGTACTGCACTGCAATATGCTGCACATAACGTTACGTCGCTACGCTACTCACTGCTGCTTAAGGCGTACTGCGCGGAGTGCTCGTGCGCGTCGGTACTGCACTGTACTGCACTGCAAGACGCTGCACGACAACGTTACGTCGCTACGCTACTCACTGCTGCTGAAGGCGTACTGCGAAATGTGTTCGGGCGCATCTGTACTACACTTTACTACACTGCAATGTGCTTACTGCACTGCAATATGCTGCACGACAACGTTAAGTCGCTACGCTACTCACTGCTGCTGGAGGCGTACTGCAAGATGTGCTCGGGCGCATCGATACTACACTTTACTACACTGCAATGTGCTTACTGCACGACAACGTTTCTTCGCTATGATACTCACTGCTGCTTCTGGAACGTTCTGCGCGGTATGCTCGTGCGATCGGTACTTCACTGTATTGCACTGCAATATGCTGCACGACAACGTTACGTCGCTACGCTACTCACTGCTGCTGGAGGCGTACTGCAAGATGTGCTCGGGCGCATCGATACTACACTTTACTACACTGCAATGTGCTTACTGCACGACAACGTTTCTTCGCTATGATACTCACTGCTGCTTCTGGAACGTTCTGCGCGGTATGCTCGTGCGATCGGTACTTCACTGTATTGCACTGCAATATGCTGCACGACAACGTTACGTCGCTACGCTACTCACTGCTGCTGGAGGCATACTGCGCGGTGTGCTCGTGCGTGTCGCTACTGCACTGTACTGCACTGCCATATGCTGCACGACAAGGTTACGTCGCTACACTACTTACTGCTACTGAAGGCGTACTGCGAGGTGTGTTCGTACACATCGGTACTGCAGTGTACTGCACTGCAATATGCTGCACGACAATGACACGTCGCTAAGCTACTCAAAGTTGCTCAAAGCGTACCGCGCGGTGTGCTCGTGTACGTCGGTAGTGCAATGTGCTGCACGACAATTCGACAATGTTTCGTCGCTACGCTACTCACTGCTGCTGGAGGCGTACTGCGCGGTGTGCTCGTGCGCGTCGTTACTGCACTGTACTGCACTGCTATATGCTGCACGACAACGTTACGTCGCTACACTACTCACTGCTGCTGGAGGCGTACTGCGAGGTGTGCTCGTGCGCGTCGTTACTGCACTGTACTGTACTGCTATATGCTGCACGACAACGTTACGTCGCTACACTACTCACTGCTGCTGGAGGCGTACTGCGAGGTGTGCTCGTGCGCGTCGTTACTGCACTGTACTGCACTGCTATATGCTGCACGACAACGTTACGTCGCTACACTACTCACTGCTGCTGGAGGCGTACTGCGCGGTGTGCTCGTGCGTGTCGGTACTGCACTGTACTGCACTGCCATATGCTGCACGACAAGGTTACGTCGCTACACTACTTACTGCTACTGAAGGCGTACTGCGAGGTGTGTTCGTACACATCGGTACTGCAGTGTACTGCACTGCAATATGCTGCACGACAATGACACGTCGCTAAGCTACTCAAAGTTGCTCAAAGCGTACCGCGCGGTGTGCTCGTGTACGTCGGTAGTGCAATGTGCTGCACGACAATTCGACAATGTTTCGTCGCTACGCTACTCACTGCTGCTGGAGGCGTACTGCGCGGTGTGCTCGTGCGCGTCGTTACTGCACTGTACTGCACTGCTATATGCTGCACGACAACGTTACGTCGCTACACTACTCACTGCTGCTGGAGGCGTACTGCGAGGTGTGCTCGTGCGCGTCGTTACTGCACTGTACTGCACTGCTATATGCTGCACGACAACGTTACGTCGCTACACTACTCACTGCTGCTGGAGGCGTACTGCGCGGTGTGCTCGTGCGCGTCGTTACTGCACTGTACTGCACTGCTATATGCTGCACGACAACGTTACGTCGCTACACTACTCACTGCTGCTGGAGGCATACTGCGCGGTGTGCTCGTGCGTGTCTGTACTGCACTGTACTGCACTGCCATATGCTGCACGACAACGTTACGTCGCTACACTAATTACTGCTGCTGAAGGCGTACTGCGAGGTGTGTTCGTACACATCGGTACTGCAGTGTACTGCACTGCTATATGCTGCACGACAATGACACGTCGCTAAGCTACTCAAAGTTACTCAAAGCGTACCGCGCGGTGTGCTCGTGTACGTCGGTAGTGCAATGTGCTGCACGACAATGTTTCGTCGCTACGCTACTCACTGCTGCTGGAGGCGTACTGCGCGGTGTGCTCGTGCGCGTCGTTACTGCACTGTACTGCACTGCTATATGCTGCACGACAACGTTACGTCGCTACGCCACTCACTACTGCTGGAGGCGTACTGCGCAGTTTGCTCGTGCGCGTCAGCCACGCGGTTCACGTAGCAGTGCGCGGGCGGGCGTGATTGCGATTCCCTAAGCCGCCGCCACTCTGCGTCTCCGGCGTAACTCGCCGGCCTACTGTGTCTCTGAACTTGCACCTACAGTACAACCGCATAAAAATATACCTGTACGGGTCACAGTTTGCGACTCGTAGAGCTTCTTTTATATTTAAATTAGTAGGTAGTAAAGACAGTTTAAGACGAATACGTGACTGTGAGTGTCGTATAAAATAAGCACAAGTGTGGTTATTTTGACCGTTTATTACATACCGTTACTCTTACCGTTACAGCCTATTATAGTCCACTGCTAAATATAGACATCCCCCATAATATATTGCATCATAGGGGGGATATTTGCCATAGTTACCACGTTTGACAGGCGGGCTGGCAAACGCAGTTATACATTTTTAGTCGTTGCTAGCTTTTCTCCACGACTTCGCCCGCGTGGGTTTCATTACAATTAAATTTAATGGGTTTTAATTTTCTTGCGCGGTACCCTAATTTTTTTCTAAAATGAAAGTAGCCTAAATTGCTTCCGACGAAAAATACCGTTAAAATAGTTTCAGCCGTTTCAGAGATTAGACAGAAAAAACAGACACACAGATAGACAAAAATTTTAATTTTTTTTTGTAATAAATATAAACCTTCCTTTCTTATCAACCCGTAACAGGGGCGTAGCTACCGCCGTATCAGCTATATCAATGATACGGAGTCTTCAGCTATGAATGATAATAAATAAGCTCGCAGAACAAAAGGCAAGAATAGTTTGGAAAATCCAAAAGTGCACGCCTTATGAGCGTTTCATTTAATTTTCATGAAAAATATAAATTGTATTCCTGACTTTTAAAACATATTATTTACGTATTTTAAATTTAGCGTTCTATTATTTTAACAGGTCGTGTCACCTACAGGAAAAAAAATTAATAATGTTTACCAAAATAAATCGATTACACAAACTATAACATCGATATAGGCTATTTGGTACATATTATGTACTTTGTCTACTAAAGACTATAAAAAATTAGCGCCTCTAAATAAAACTTATAAACTTGAAAATCATTTTATTAACATACTACGCGTACTAGGCTATTGATATAAAATAGGGAACTAGTTGATGTAATATTCTGAAGCTAATAAAAAACCCGGTCTCTATACGTCAATTCTTTCGAGAGTTATCGTGACCACATATAAAATCAACATCCTGACGTTCACGTAAAATTTTTTTTCAAACAGTTTTTTTGTTCAAAGTAGCAATATAAAATGATTTTGTAGAAAATATAAGATTGATTAATTAGTGTTTTCTTGTTACGGCTACGGTTACTCATATTATCGTATAAGCATTATTCTGTGTTATAAGTACGATATGTTTGTTATAGAGGCATTTTAAGAACACGAAATCACTTGACCTTGGCGTGTCGACAATAAAGCACTACCTAATAACGCTTTGCGTTATGAGGCGTGCAAAAGTGTATACCTATTTGATTTGAATTCTTGGCTAGTTTATTCCTAGGAGTATTAATTGTAAGTAATAGCTTATAATCAATATATAATTATTTAATTCAATACAAGCGTTTTTGTTCCCTTTGGGAAAAATCTTTACTTTTCATTTGGGCCTCCCAATAAAATTGAATACAGCGCCCGTCTAAGGCACGCTACGCCACTGAGGTCAGTGGCCCATTTTCTCATTTTGCTCAGTGGTATCTACGTCTTGAGTAACAGAAACAGTGGATGACCACATCCATACCTCATTATGTTTTCTCTTCATATGATCGATCAAGTTCGTAGTATTTCCACTTAGTTTAAACTCTCTTTTACACAAAGAACACTTGGCAAACTTTTCATTAGTCTTTTTGAAGTAATCCCACGCACGTGACTTACTACTCATGTTTTATTGTTTAATTCTAAATTGTTTGTTACTCCACTCAACTTCAAACATCCACAATAAAAAACTGACTGACTGACTTTTGTCTTGTAAATGAATGATATACGCACGGTAATTCCCCAACCATAGAGAAGAATCTCAATGTCTACGCCTTTGAATGTATGATATACGCACGGTAATTCCCCTACCATAGAGAACAATCTCAATGTCTATACCTTTGTCACTATAGCCGGGGAATAACTTACATACATGCATACCTCGACTCTAGGGATGTAAAAGTAGTACCCGAGTAAACAATCGATCGATAGTTTTAAAAACTATCGATAGTATCGATAGCCATTTACTATCGATACCATCGATAGTCTATCTATGTTTAACGTACACTACACTGACCCGTAAACGCTTCTCTAGTGAACATACGACTCTCCGATAGTAGGGGGAATTACTGATGTGACGAGTTGGATTTTTTTTGACTCGAGTTGCTCGAGTTCATATGGCTACTGACTCGAATCGTAACTCGAGTTGACTCGAATCGATGTCTGCTGTAGGGAAAGAGAGGCGACTCGGCCGACTCGGGGACCACGAGTCAGCTCGAGCTCGAGACTCACGAGCGGATCGCTAACGGTCAATCAACTAATAAAATTAAACAACAAAATGTCAATGGTTTAGTTTTTAAATAATTACTTAATTTATATTATAGCAAGTTATAGTTATAAATAGTTATAAATAGTAGTAGTTATAAATAAAATAAACGAAATAAATATAAAAGAAAAAAAATGTCAATCAAAATAAACATTCAACGCAGTTTTTCATTCGCGCAATTCCGTTTCCGTTCCGATCCTGGCCGAGCGAGCCCGACTCAACCCGAGTTCTATAATCTATTCGAGTCGATACGAGTACGAAACAACACCTTACGAACGGCGCGCGCGCGTGTGTATCGTAACATAATAAATAATAATTCACTCAACTCGAGTTGATGCGAGTTGCAACGCCTAACGAACCGCGCGCGCGAGCCGCGTGTGTAACTCGGAACAACTCGCGTGTGTAACTCGGAACACCGCGTATAACTATAACGTCCGGTTTGCGTTCGGACGACCGAGTTGATTCGAGTTGCTTAAAACTGAACTCGAGTAGACTCGTTTAAGGTTTGATTCGAGTTACTCGAGTCAAATAACTCGAGTCGCACACCGCTAGGGGGAATATGTCAGATATCTCGCAGCTTTTAAACTGTTCTAAGTTTTCCTTTCTTAACCCATAGCTAGATATTCTGAGAATTTATTAAGAATTGTATTTATAAGAATATTGTCCATTATCCTGATCATGAATGTACATACCTCTGCATGTTTTGCTTTATTATAATCTTGATGAGGATATCCATGGTCTTCCTTTATTGTGTAGGTGTTTTTGAGATATTGTTCGTCTAAAATATGCATAATTGTAGATATAATTACTTATTATCAAAATAACATTAAAATATATGATTAATAATATCAAAAGAAATTACCTAATGATTTCTGATGACGCGGCATGAGGCGGCAGTAACATATAATAATTAACAAAATAGCCACGCCACAAATGCCTCCAACAAGCCAAGACAACCAAACAATTATAACGCGACCCTGCAAGTAAACAAAGAAACTTAAGTCACTAACCGCTGTTTAATTTTTATCGATTTTATTACGGTCTTGTACCTGCAGAAACATTTCAATTTCTAACAAATAAGCGAATACCGCTTGTTTTTGTTCCCTTAGGTTTTATTTTTTCTAACATTTTACTGAATTATCGTATTACAAATCTACTAAAAATTTTACAAAATACGTCAAAATATTAAAGTATAAAACGAAATGTTACTATTCACTGCATTCCCATTTTCTTAATTAGGCGCGAATGCGCAATGCGCGACTGCGCTCTCTTCTTCTTAATAACTGGCTTTACGGCTCTGGGATCTAGCCCTTCTGAGCCTGAAGTTACAATATATTATAATAATTATCCTTCATAGTATACTGCTTCACAATATGTTGATGCATCACATTGTGCAGCCCTAGGGAGATTTTGAAGGCAACTTGAGCCAGCAGATAGACGCGTTGTCGCGTAGGGTTTTGGCGGGAACTTGACCGGCGGCGGTTTGCTGCTCCTGTATTATTGTTTATATAATGGTTTGAAGTGGACTTTGATATGTAAAAGTGGTGCAATTTTGTGTATTAAGTGTCTGCGCATGTGAACTATTAGTGGAAACTGTGAAACAAGTGCTCTGATGGTGATGTGATTCTCAAAATAAGGTGTCTGTCTGCTTAGGCGCCTTGAGATATCATCGCCAACCGTCAGCTGTCTGCTGGCTCAAGTTACCGTCAAAATCCCCCAAGGGCTGCACAATATGACGCATCAACATATTGTGAAGTAGTGTACTATGAAGGATAATTATTATAATATATTATAACTTCAGGCTCAGAAGGACTAGATCGCAAAGCCGTAAAGCCAGTTATTAATAAGAAGAAGCGTTGTTGCGCGCCAAGAAATATGCACGGAATCATAGGATTTTAAATGCTATGCATGGAATATTATAAAACTTGTTTTTGTTGCGCACTGTTAAATTTGTGATACGTTCGTATATAGTCAAGAAGGTAAAGTCATAAACCGGTAGTTGTTATTTATTAATACTCAAATATTTATATATAAAACAATGTTAGTTTTACAAAAAAGAAACAATATAAAGATTCTTGATAAATTCTCAAGCATGATTAATGATTATGGGATTAGCCATAGATAAATAAATATGTAGCAAGCTAATTAGCAAAGAGATTTATTTTAACCTCGGGGATTACGATAGATCATTCTATATAGAATATTTTTTTAATTTCTGAACTAAAACGTCAATAAAATTTTCCCTCCGTTCCAGTTCAAGTGTATTTATTTATTACGAACCCAATTTTGCTACATATTTATTTATCTATGAACCCAATAAATAGAATGGTTTACGTTAAATGTTTTTATTTAATTCACGGGCTATTAATCAATGTTTAAATCAAAACAGTCAGCTTATTGCCATTATGATACAACATAATAATATAAATGTCAGGTTTAAAATTTAAAACGAAACGGAACGTCATTGTATAATTCGAAATTTCATTTCAGTACTTATAAAAAATAATGTTCTGCTTCATAGATAAATAAATATGTAGTAAGCTATTCTGCTTCTGCTTCTGTGATTAAAAACATAGACCAAGTAACCAATTAATAAGTATATAGGGCAATTAAAATTTTCTCTGTGGTCTTTAATAGTCATTGTGTTACTGATAATTAATAAAAACAAATCGTTCATGTAAACAAAACAAACTATAGTCGTACGATTCTCCTTCGACGTAAGGTCATATCGCATGATCTTTATTAACGTCACATCGGTTGAAACGAGCTCCGTTCGTTTCTATCTGTTCTGTTTTTGTACTTGTGCTATAATAACGTTAGGTAGTAAAGAAACGCGAGCTGGATTTCTTAATTTGTATTTATTGTATTTGATCCAGACATACGATTTCACTCCAAAAAAATATGAAATTAAATCTGGCACTTGGGTTAATATTTAGCTTTTTAGCGAAGAATTCCCTAGGGTTATCGCCGGTTATTCTTAGTGAGTACATATCTTTTATTTTGGTAAAAGAGAAAAAAAAATTAATTTGTGGAGGGTACTTTAGAGATACAATGTTTTCTAATTTATATGTGCAATACGAATTTATGGAATATAAATTGATTTGTGAAACTGAACTATTAAACCGTGTAAGTAGTGGGGGTGTAAGAATATCCACTACCCTATATCATCCTGTGGCTGTTGTAAGCGGCGACAGAGGGAACCAAATCAAGAGATGGGCACCATCGTCTCCCTAATAAAGACAAAAATTAACGAACTGCAGTGTCCAACCCTCTTGCCAAGCGTGGCAGCTGTGGTAAATATTCGACCTATTAGGGAGGCCTATGTACTTAACAATTAATATAAATTTTATTTTAATTGAAAAAAAAACAGTATATGTAACATAATCATTTTAAATTACAGTAGGGCTAATATACCTTTGTTTTAATACATTTCATAATAAAAAAATTATGTAATATAAATAGAAATATATAATACTTTGTGTTGAATAGTGCCAATAATGCACTATATCCATAAGCGTAGATGCATCAGAATTCTTCGCACGCTATTTTCAATCCTATATGATCCATGCACTCCTCAATATCTGAAATGCAAGTTTCAGTATTTGGGTTCTTCCCACGATCGTAACCTGAGATCCTCCGAGGGAACTACTTTATGTGTTTTTCCTCGCCGTACTAAATTTATGTCTCAGTCGTTCGCCGCTGAGGCCATAAGGCTATGGAATAAATTACCTCCTCATATCAGGAAACCGACTTCTGTTGCAGCCTTTAAAAGAATGGTGACTGATCACTACCTTTGTTCTTTCAGCAATTGACCTTCTTAATTAAATGTTTCTGTATAATGAGTATTATAAATTACTTAAGTTGTTTTTGTATAATATGTTTGTATGTAAGTATGCTTAAAATGTATGTATTATGTATTGTTTAAAATTATGTATGTTTATGTATCATGTATAGAGTATAGTATTTATGTTATTTGTAGTTATATATATTTATTTTTGTATTTACAAGTATAGTATGTATATGTTTATATTTACATTCACGTATATATTCTCAAGTTTTTATGGCACCTGCTTAAGTTTCTCTGTTTAGCTCGTGGTTGACTGGTAGAGAATGCCTAAAGGCATTAAGTCCGCCAATTGTACATCTAAGTGCAATAAAGATTTTTAAATAAATAAATAAAATAAATAAATAATGTTTGCAGCTAGCATTGCTGGGGCCTTCACATAAAATGAGATGTCAATTTAAGAAATGCTTAAAGTTGCACACTCTCTTTACTAAAAGACTACTGTCTAAAATACATACTCTATATATATGACATTATGTGTTAGGCAACTGTAACATAAACAAGCCTAATGGTTAAAATTGTTACTAAAAACCTGGCTGCATAAAAATTTTGCTGAAAATAGAAAAATATAAATAATATAACCTGTCACTTCCACAACTAAGACAAATCTAACAACATTTCAAATGTTAAAATGCATCATTTTGTTTAGCCTCTGTAGCACAGTACCAATAGCACAAAAGCTGCTAATAACGGTATATTGTTAAAACCTACTTGTTTTGAAGTCAGTAGATAACAGGGTGGGATCTATTAATGTGGTGTTATTTAGACTTAAGATAATCATTAAAGACCATTTATTACATCTTATCAATATTTTTATTTTAATCAAAGAGATTTAAATATATAGATATACAAAAAATTTTAGCTAGTGCACACGTGGCACCCTCTAGCTAAAAATAGCAAAACAACGCTGAGCATTTATTAAGACAACATTCTAGCTATTCCCTAGTAGGTGATGCTAATAAATATAACGTCGTTTTAGGAATGTTACTGTTTCGATATCAAAGTATCGATAATGTTGTTGAAGATTACTAAGTTTGAAATGCTTTCCGATATAATAATAGGGAATATACATGATTGTTTCATTGTATAAATCTATTTATCATGATTTCCATCGCACGAAAAAAATCATATTAACTTTTTACACCCCTTTAGTGTCATGAAATTAAATATTTAATTTCCAATAACTAAGAATCAATTCAAACAGCAGTCACTTTGGTTGCCATCTTGGTGGCATCTTTGATGTCGTCACTCGGTCCATTAGCTGCTATAATAGTAGCATATGATTGATCGGTCGGCGTTAAAGACACATTGAGAAATGCCTAATCAAATAAGAGTATAGAGTCTAAGAGTAATCTATTACAAAAATACCCTTCAAATCTAAAATATTTTAGGAAAACACTGAACTTAAAAGCCGTTTCACGATTTTTCACGTTTCATCAGCTGCAGTACTTAAAGACACTACCCACACCAATAAAAAATGTTATTTTAAGTTTTTAGGACTTGCTGTATTACTAAACATCAACACAGCAAGTATCCTTAGCATGCTCATAAGCAACACAGAAAAACTCATCAGCATGCCTAAAAAAAATTTCCCACCCTTGCTCCACATAAAGTAGGCTACTTAGCATAGTTGGTATATGCTACTCATTTTTGTTAGTATGGGTACAGTATCGTTGACTGTTTTACCTCTTTAAATATTGTAAAGGATTAAATCGGCATCCTGTATATTTTTTTATCGATAATCCCAATCAATATCATCAATCACTAACTTTAACATTGGTAACTAAATTGTGACGTTTATTGTATAAGGGAAGGCGCTTATTGCAATAAAAATAAATGTTCTAGAACAATCTACTAGAAATAATAAAATTTAAAGATTATTCAGTAAATATGTGTTATGTTTACGATAATAAACCGTAATCACGTTCATTTTTTGCTCCATATCGTGAATTACAATATCTTAATGCACTACTGGGCATATTTTCTTTAAAAATATATTTTAAATATATGAAACAAATTCGTCTTGACTTTTGACGATGTCACTGAGACTAAATGACAAAAATCGGAAATATATTCTATAGGACATAAGTTACAGACGACAATTTTGCTGCTGATGTCTGGTCTATTACTACTACTACTTAAATGTCTTTGATTTTAATAAATACTCTAAACTTTTTGGATAAAATTTAGTCTTATTCACTTGTGGTATTAGTCTATAGAGACTACTACCACAAATAAAAATTCATGAACAAATAGTTGTTCGTGAATTTTCATTACAATCAGTTCAGCCATTCCGAAGATTAGCTCGGACAAACAAACGAAATTTTTAAAAATGGTTACTCATGTCTCAATAGTATGTTAATATTTTATACAAAAATATTAAGAAACAGTATGAACAATAATCATGAAGAAAGCTCTCAGATCGAGTCTAGTTCACAAATTAGCAAAACCAGACTGATTTTTTAATAGTTTGTGGTGTTTTTTTATTATTAATGCCATTGACAAGACTGATTTAAGTTATAGAATGTGGATATGAGTATAGATAGTGATAGTGAGCACCATTTTCAATCCCATTCTTTGACTGGTATGGTATGGTACGGGTATTACACACTTGAAAAACTTTACCCTCCTTTGGGTGAAAAAAAACTACTTTATATAATAAGTAAAAAAATCACTCAAAATAGAAATAATTAGCAAGCTAAGCATAAATTATAATTAGTAACTTTATAATAAATGTCTATATTTTTATAGTACCTGGTGATGGAGGAAGTCGACTTGAAGCAAAGCTGAACAAGACTAATGTGGTGCATTATATATGCGCCAAAACCTCTACTGATTTCTTTAACATTTGGTTAAATTTGGAACTTTTGGTGCCATTTGTGATTGATTGCTGGGTTGATAACACAAGACTTGAGTATGACAATGTTACTAGAACAACTAGAAATGCAGATGGCGTGGAAATAAGGGTTTCAGGATGGGGAAACCCAGAAACGGTAGAGTGGTTAGACCCATCACGTGACAGTGAAGGAGCATATTTTAATACAATAGGTGATGCTCTTGTCAAAATGGGATATGTAAGAAATGTATCATTAAGAGGGGCTCCTTATGATTTTAGGAAAGCACCAAGTGAGTTGATATTGTTTTTAATTGTTAGTGCATACTTAATTTTTTTTTAATAGGATATGGTGACAAACTCGCACACAGTCCACCTGATGGTAAGTGGTTACTGTGACCTATAGACATCTACATGTATCCTCAATAAAGAATCAAGATTTAACGGCTCCGTGGCGCAGTGGCTTAGCAATCAGTTGTTGCGCTGGGGGCCGCGGGTTCGAATCCCGCACGGAACAAGCATTTGTATGGCCTACAAATAATTGTTCCGGGTCTGGATATTTGTCCTTGTGCAATTTATGTTTGTAAACTGCCTCCACGACACAGGAGAAAATCCTAGTGTGGGGGTAACGTTTAAAAAAAAAGATGCAGATGCGTTGTCACCCGTGAGGACTAAGATGGAATGCCTCTTTGCCAGTAAAAAGGGTACCGGTTCTCTACACTCACCATACGAAACACAGCAGCGTTAAGCTGCTACTAATATAGCTGTAGCATGGCTCTACCACGTCTAAAAATAGTTAACTTTAAAAACAACATAATTAAATGTAAATGTGTTCCAAGTTCCTGTATAGTGGCGGGCAAAAATACTCACTACCCCATGTCTTCCCGTGAGTGTCGTAAGAGGTGACAGAGGGAAACTGAGGCAGAAGATGGGCAGCAGCATCTTTCTGATAACAGCTAAATAACAATAAAAAACTGCGGTTGCTAATCCGCTCGCCAAGTGTGGCCACTTATGCAGTATACCCCCCATGAGGAAAGACACAAATAAACGACCTCCAGTCCCTGGCGAATTATCCGAGGTCTGACGAGAGGGGGAGGACACGGTAATCCTCGAATCCGGCAACTTGCTCTATCACCGGGAAGGCGACCATCTGTCCCAAGGAGGTGTCGGATTTATCGTCCACAAATCTCTCGTTGACAACGTTGTAAAGATTGGGAGTATGTCGACGAGGGTTGCGTACCTCATACTCAGAATCACCAAAAGATATTTGCTGTAGGTCATTCAGGTTTACGCACCAACCTCAGCACATCCTGATGAGGTGGTGAATGGAATATTTGAGGATATATATATGGTGTTAATAGGAGACTTCAAAGCAAAACTAGCCACAAGAGAGAAAGGTGGGCTGAATGTAGGGAAATTCGGGCAACGGAACCCAAGGGGCCAGCAGCTGGCCGACTTCATTGGAGAAAGAGGTTGGGTAGTTCATTGGAGAAGCTGTCCATGCGGTCGGAGTTTTGTTTTGTTTTGTTTTTTGAAGAAGAAGAAGAGAAGAAGAAGAAGTTTTGCAAGACCCGCCGCAGAAGAACACAAAAACGTTCCGTTCACACTCTTAATCTCTAGGCTGTTAGACAGGAAATAAAGCTGCAGTCTTCAGTAGATTTGACAGCTGAACAGACAGATCTCCAAATGCATGCGGTGGCACTTACGCAACTTTAATACTGCTCGTATTGAAGAAGCGATCGAGCGGAACCAGCGCTCCAAAGTATTTGCCAGAGATCTGTCTGTTAGAAAGAGCCAACTGTCGAAGCTGAATACTAAGTGTGGCAGCATCGTTTCCGGGATTTTAAGTAAAGTTAAGAGGTTCTATGGGCAGCTGTACACATTATCGTTGGAGCTGCACGCAAGTGTGAGTAACTCTCCAGCACGTTAAAAACGGCAAGTCCCCCCAGGCGAGAATGAAATTACAGCGGAGCATCTAAAGTCGGTGGAAAACCGGTACTTGAAGTCCTTCAGAAGCGCTTTATTTCCGTTCTCCATGGTGGCACTACTCCGGAGGCGTGGAGCAGAAGTAAAGTGGTGTTGTTCTTCAAGAAAGGCGATAACGCTCTCTTAAAGAACTACAAACCGATTTCTCTTCTGAGCTGCGTCTACGTGATGTTTTCGAGAGTTATTACGAATCGTCTCGCACGCAGACTCGACGATTTCCAGCCTCCCGTACAAGCCAGTTTCCGAAAAGGCTTTAGCACCATAGACCATATACCCTTCGGCAAATTGTATAGAAGTCCGAGGAGTACAATTTGCCACTATGTCTGGCGTATGTGGATTATGAGAAATCCTTTGATTCCGTCGAAATTTGGGCGGTGCTGCAGTCCCTGCAGCGGATATACTGGTGGTATATCGAAGTGCTGAAGTGTTTGTCCAGTAGGACTACGATGGCCATCTGAGTACAGAACCTGAGTACGAAATCTATCCAATTGCAGAGATGTGTAAGACAGTGTAAAGTTATATCCCCGAAACTCTTCACCGCTGCATCGGGAGACGTTTTCAAGCTACTGCACTGGAAAGGATACGATATTAGCATTACCTCTTCACTCACCTTCGATTTGCCGACGATAATTTGACGACATATCTTACCAGATCGTCACTCCATCTAGTGGGGGGACGCCCAACACTTCGTCCGCCGGTACGAGGCCGCCAAACGAGAACCTTTTTTCCCCATCGGTTGTCGGTTCTTCGAGCTGATATGGCCGGCCCATTGCCACTTCAGCTTACTAATCCGTTGGGCTATGTCGGTCACTCTGGTTCTACTGCGGATATCCTCATTTCTAAGTTTATCACGCAGAGAAACTCCGAGCATAGCCCTCAACAACAAGTATGTTTTCTTAGGATAAGTAGTCCGACTACGTAAGTCGTGCATCGACCGAGAGGTCAATCGACGGATTCAACTCGGCTGGGCAGCTTTTGGGAAATTACGACACATCTTTTCGTCAAGTATACCTCAAAACTTGAAAACGAGATTTTACAACCAGTGCGTGTTGTCAGTGATGGCTTATGGATCTGAGACGTGATCCTTCACTGCTGGCCGGATGTGGAAGCTCAAGGTCGCTCAGCGTGCTATGGAGAGGGCTACGCTCGGGGTTTCTCTGCGTGAAAAACCTAGAAATGGGGTTATCCGCAGTAGAACCAGAGTGACCGACATAGCCCATCGGCTTAGTAAGCTAAAGTGGCAATGGGCCGGCCATATAGCTCGAAGAACTGACAACTGATGGGGGGAAAAAGTTCTCGTACCGGTAGGCAAAATGTAGGGTCCCACTTGATGGGAGGGACGACCTGGTAAGACATGCAGGAAGTCGATGGATGCAGTTGGCTCGGGATCGTGCTTTGTGGCATTCCTTGGGGGAGGCCTACGTTCAGCAGTGGACTTGTGAAGAGCTGAAATTATGATGATGATGATGTGTTCCAAGATAGTTTTTTATACATTAGAGCCTATAGTTATTTGCTACTACCAGCACCAACTACATGTTATTAATGAGTTCTCATGTAGTAGTCCAAGTGGTGACCATCGAAAAAGATAAAATTAAGTTATGATATTGAATTTTTATTTAATGTTTCCTCTTCAGATGAAAATGGCGACTTCTTTGTGAAATTAAAAATGCTAGTGGAAGAGACATATACAAAAAATAACAAGAGTGCAGTGACACTACTAGTACATAGCATGGGCGGGTCTATGGCGCTGCATTTCCTACGGCTGCAAAGCCAAGACTGGAAGGACCAGTACATCAGGAGGATGATCTCGTTGTCCACGCCTTGGGGTGGTGCTGTGAAAGCACTGAAAGTGTTTGCAGTGGGTAAGTTTAACATAAACTTTATATTTTGATATGTAGATTAACTATATGATCACTTTGACATACAAAATTTTAATTTCTTACATCAATGAAGAAAGTTATAATTTTATTTCATTTTGTTCATTTCATATCTCTATTATTGAATTAGAGGGGTGCCCGTTCCCCTCAGAAACAGCAAGTCTTGTTGTAGACTTGTGATCGTTGGTTATCCCTCAACAGTTTCCTTGTCTGCGAAATCACAATAAATAAACAATTGAAATGTTCATATACGGTTAATGCTAGGGATTGGGTTAAAATTAAGTATTAGTTATCTCTATATCTATCTCTTTCTGTTGTTATTTAGTGAAGGGAGAGAGACAGAGAGAGCAACTTTAAGCATTTCTTAAATTGTCGCGATTAATATAAGGCCATAAATCTCTCTTTTAAACATATCCATGCCCTTAGATTGAATGGTGAACTATCATATCCCAGACCAATTTGATATAGAGGCATTAGACAAGTTCACGAAAATCAGAGACTTCAAATAAGGTAATGAAGCATGCCATTTTATTCCTTAGTTGGATATCTTATAAGAATGTCTTAAATATTCCCCTGTTTAGTGAATGTAATTCACCTACATAAATTACACGAGGACAAATATCCACACCCAGAACAATTATTTGTAAGCCGTACATACGAGTAATACTTGTTCTGTGAAAACTCGAGTCCGTCGACTCGCCGCCGAACTCGAGGTCTTCAGCGCCCCAACTTAATGCTAAGCCATTGAGCCATGGAGCAGTTTGTCAATAATGTGATGGTTTTTTTTGTTACTCTACTATTGTATGGCGATATTCATTGATAGGGCACGGTCACAAGTGGAGTGCACGCGTTATGTGACCACTTCATGGAAGTAATATTGGATGCTAACTTGGATAATCAGTCGTAACTATAGACCACGCCGTAACCGATTGAGCTTAGAAAATAGTGATACATTATTTTCAATTGTTATATGGCACGGGAAAACCCGCACAAATTCAAGACTGCAATTCAAACTACGTTGCGGTTTTCCCTGCGGTTAGAAGCCCCAAAAAGGTGTGTCCGTTTATCTTTTACTCCTTTTATGTTTTTCCTATTATTGTTTTGCAACATTTTCCTTATAAATGTTAAACTTTTTTACTTTAGCATTAAAAACAAAACTATTGAGTGCTAGCAATTAAAAGTCTCCTATATATTTCTACATCAGTCCATTGACAGTCCACTGCGCTGGATGTGGTCATTCACAATGTACGGAAGATTTTTATCAGACAATATAGAACTTCAAATGCATGTTTTTTTTTTTTTATAGAACGGGTGACAAACGAGCACACAGTCTACCTGATGGTAAGTGGATGCTGTGGCCCATAGACATTGACACTTATTCTCCTTTAATAATCAAAATGCAGATGCTTTGTCACCCCCAAGGACTAAGATGGAATGCCCCGTTTCTAGTAAAAAGGGTCTCCAGTGTAGACACTCACCATACGAAACACAGCGGCTTTAAGCTACTACGCTTTTACGCTGGAAGTCTGTTTGGGAGTGGTCCTAACCCGGACGAGCCGACCCATTTGTGCTACAAACATAATATAGCTGCAGCAATATGGGATAATAATAGTAGAAATATCGGTAAATCAGGAATGTCTAGAACAGGTAAATGAAATTGTATACTTGGGGAGTGCTTTTAGCCGGGATGGAAGATGTGATTTAGATGTGGACAGGCGTGTCGCTGCCGGGAACAAAGTCAATGGTGCCCTGACTGCGTTAGTCAAAAGGCAAGGCGTAGTGAAGAGTGCACGCCTTACAATACATAACGCAGTGTTGGTACCGACTTTGTTATATGGCAGTGAAACCTGGGTATTCCAGAAGAAGCATAAAACCAAGTTGAATGCAGTGGAGATGCGATCTCTTCGTAAAATGTGCGGCGTTACCATGGCCGACCGAAAGCGAAACGAAGAGATTCGCAATATGGCAGGTTTGTAAGATGACCTTATCACAAAAATTGATAAGGGCGTGCTTCGGTGGTTTGGGCACGTTGAGCGAATGAGTGAAGACCGAATAGTGAAGAAAATATATAGCGCGAAAGTTAATATTAAAAGGTGTCGAGGTAGACCGAGCCTAACTTTCGAAGACCATGTGAGCAAATTGCTCGAAGAGGGTAGGGTCAAGAGTACTCGGATACCTAGACGTGCATGTATGAAGAAGATAATGAATCTGAAAGAAGCGAAAGAGGTTTGTAAGGATCCCCGTCAGGGATTGTGCGTGAAGATAAGTAAGAAAGCATGGGTCTACCACGTTTAATATATTATCATGTGCTTATTGTAACTGGTGTGACATATTACATTTGACAAATGAATACAGCAGATGTAAAATATTAGATCTGTTTGTTAATCTATGCAAAAGCCATGAGATGTTTCTGCTTATTGACTCCTAATAACACCCATTTTAAGCTATGTAAATTTGTGACGTTGCTATATTATACTATATTAATTATTTCTGCCACCAAATGGCATGGTTTGCATTTCCCAGGAGCATTATTAAAAACATAGCAAATGCTGTTTGTCAATGTGTGTCTCTATGTAGAACAAAGTACCCCGAAATTAAAACACAATATAATATGAATTTATTGAAAAGAGATTGTGTCATTGGTTAGAATATATTTTTATAAAAGAGACTGCGTCATTGATTCTATGGCAAAAATGTTTATGAAACTAGTCATTTAAATACATATCATTTACGTAAACAATAACATATATTCTTTATAGTGTTCTATTCTATTAAAAACATCTTTAGATTTACCATGTATTAATATGCAAAAAAATATTATTATTAAATACTGTCATAAAAATTGTTTACACCTGATGCATCAAAATATGCAAGGCATGTTGGGCAAAGAATTAAAAATTTAATTGTTTAAACTGTAACAACATACATTTTTTTATTACTGAACAAAAGATGACTGACAAAAAGAACAACTGACAACTGGTTAAAAGATTATACCTATAACATGTTTAATTTCAGTAAACACCAGGTGATCAGTTGCTTTAAAAGGGAAAAAAAATTACGCCGTGACTCCTTAATATTAGCCAATGAATTATTATTATGTAAAGAACGTATTTGTGAGCGAGCCGTAGAAATGGCATGTGTTGAGCTCGAGCACCTCATTGTTGTCAGTTTTTTTTATTTTATTTACAGACCTCCACATTCTACGTATGATTATTTTGAAATCATTATGAAGGATGTTTTGCTTAAGCTTAATAAACAGAATAAATCTGTAGTTATATGTGGATACTCCAATATCAATCTCTTTGTTTGAAACTTCTTCCATGAGTTTTAAGTTTAGATCATTGCTGAAATCATACAACCTTATTAATTTGTTCTTTGAGCCAACACATATTGCACGACCTAGTGCAACTTGTATAGATAACATTTTTACTGATGTTTGAACCCTTTCGTATAAAATTTAAGTCCTGATTACTGTGACCTGTTGGTGATCAAATACCTTTCATTACCTTTCATACACTAAAAACAAAGAGTTAAGAAAGTTGTGCTTGTTTCAATAGAGGTTGTGGAACGATGTTGGTTGAATTTTTGGCGAAAAACTCACGAAGAATCAATGCAGTATGCGACGGTGCATTATCGTGGTGCAAAAACCAAGAGTTGTCGGCCCATTAATAAAAAAATATATACTTTGCGTGGTAGAGCCGTGCTGCAGCTATATTAGTAGTATAGTTGTAGCACGAATGGGTCGGCTCGACCGGGGAAGGACCACGCTCTCACAGAATACCAGCGTAAAATAGCAGCTTAACACTACTGTGTTTCGTATGGTGAATGTAGAGAACCGGAGACCCTTTTTACTAGATAAGAGGCATTCCATCTTAGTCCTCACGAGTGACAACGCATCTGCATTTTGATTCGCAAACGAGGATAGATTAGCATTAGGTAGACTGCTCGCTTGTCACTGGATCCTATAAAAAATATAGAAAAAACTTACGTTAACTTATTTCATAAAATACGTCAATTTCATACGTAAAAAATAAAACCTAATACTACTAAAGAGTACATGACTGACAATAACTCCTGGGAATGAGGTGATAGCTACCATGCCGTCTCTTAATGTTTTCAATCTCAAAAGTTTATTTTGATAATTGTAAATATTGCAAATTACTGTTTAAAAAATAGTCCCGCTGGTTTTCTTGCTGGTTCTTCCCAGGAAAGAGGCGTTTCTCCAAACCAATGGTTTATTAAATGCACAAACATACATAACAAACGTAATATGCATAAACGGCTTGCAATAAGTATTGTAATCTGACGGCTCCGTGGCGCAATGGCTTAGCCATGAGTTGTTGCGCCGGGGGCTGCGGGTTCGAATCCCGCACGGAACAAGTATTTGTATGGCCTACAAATAATTGTTCCGGGTCTGGGTGTTTGTCCTCGTGCAATGTATGTTTGTAAACTGCCTCCACGATACAGGAGAAAATCCTAGTTTGGGGGTAACGTTTTTTACAAAAAAAATCTATATTGAATAAAAAATATTCTTTTCTATAATTTTTATATGTGCTTGTTTGCTTGATGATCAAAGTTTTGTATTCTTACTTGAATACATAACTAAACGAGCATTTACTGAGGATAATTTACAATGTTATATAATAATATATTTTGCTACATTTGTGTATTTATTTTACCTACGTCAAATTCTCTCACCACTCCATGGGTGGACTGGTAAAGAATGCCTTTAGGCATTAAATCCGTCCTTTTTATTCCTTTTTTTCTAAGGGTTTCTAAGGGTTAAGATTCAAAACAAAAAAAAAAAAAATAAAAAAAAATTACTTCGATCTTCTCTACGCCCGCAGGCGACGACTTGGGCTCGATGATACTGCGTGAGAGCACGATGCGTACGGAGCAGATCACGTGTCCATCGCTGGCGTGGCTGCTGCCCTCGCCGCTGTTCTGGAAGCCCACCGACGTGCTCGTGCAGACCGACAAGTTTAATTACACCATCGACCACTTCGAGAAACTCTTTACGTAAGTGCTTTATTTTATAGAATTCATTACAGTTCACACTGAACTTCATGGCTGAACATAAGCCTCCTCAGGCGATTTTGCCATGGCAAGTGGGTTTTCAACCGCAGTTTCTATAACTTTGAGTTGTTAAAAGGAAGATGCTGCTGCCCATCCCCTGTTTCATTTACACTCTGTCGCGTCTTACGACACACAGGACGATATTGAGTAGTGAATATTCTTACACCGCCACTACACTTTTTAATTATATAATAAACCTAGCAAGCTAACAGCATAGCAAAGTGGCGAAGCAATCAGCCTTGTAGCGGTTTCTAACGGTTGCTGTTGAGCAATCAGTTTCAAAATAGGAGGTTCAGATGCCTGGGTGATCAGTAATCGATTGCTGAAAACAGAATTTGAAAACTCGAAACCGTCCTCGAGATAATCGTGGGACAGACGGACAGACGGACAGACATCGTGAAATCAATAAGTGACTTCGCAAGCTTCGCCACTTAATAAAGTATACGCTATTTTTATTTTTATTTAATTACTCGTAGATTACCAACGATTGTTACATTACTCAAAAAAGCTTAGTATCTAGGACATAATGCACAATTACTTATAGGTAATAATCGCTTACACATTACACTTTATACGTGGTAGAGCCATGCTGCAGCTATATTAGTAGTATAGTTGTAGCACGAATGTGTCGACTCGACCGGGGAAGGATCACGCTCTCACAGAATACCAGCGTAAAATAGCAGCATAATGCTGCTGTGTTTTACATGGTGAGTGTAGAGAACCGGAGACCCTTTTTTTACTGGAAACGAGGCATTCCATCTTAGTCCTCGCGGGTGACCACGCATCTGCATTTTGATTCGCAAATGAGGATAGATGTAGATGTCTATGGGCCGCAGCAACCACTTACCATCAGGTGGACTGTGTGCTCGTTTGTCACCTTTATTCTATAAAAAAAACCACAATGAAACATTAAATAATAAGGCTAAAAACTAAAAGCTATATCTTTAAAATTGTTTTTTTTTTAATTTAGTGGTTATCATACAATGTACGTCAAGGATTTGGTGATGGTCACAATATTTGTTGTAAATATGGCTCATTCTAGAGATCGGAAAATTTGATCCTAGTAGCGTCCTATGGAATGGGCATACTAGAGGCTTGATAGGAGCACGAGGTATTCTCCGCGGCACTCTAAAGCAAAATTTTAAGAGGAGTTCTGGACAGCATATTAGATTCGCTAGAAGCAATTACGTTATAAAATTGGTACGTTGTACGCAGCGACATGGACCTTCCCAACGCGTGGGAGATGCGCAAGGACACAGAGAAGTACACGCGGGACTTCAGCGCGCCGGGCGTCGAGGTGCATTGCCTGTATGGCTACAACATCTCCACTGTTGAACGGTAAGAGAAATCCCTTACACTTCAACATGGTAGAACCACACTGCAATTATATTTTGGTTTAACCCCAAAGGGGTTATTGAGGTGGTCGCTACTATGTTGTTTCTAAACGTTTTCATTCTAATTGTATAAAATATATTGTAAATTATTTTTAATTAAAAAGTGCCGCTGGTTTCTAACTGGTTCTTCGCAGGACAGAGGTTTTTTCCGAACCAGTGGTAAAGTTTATATGACTTAATAAGTATTTTTGTAATCTCTATTGAATAAAATGATTTTAACCTGCCTAGGAGCGTAAAACTGAAGTTCTCTGCACTGACGATGCTATTTCCATTCATTCGTCATTTATACTAATGGACGACCTTTAGTTAGCAAGATGAATGTGAGGTTTCATCATCATCATTACGGCCCATCACAAGTCCACTGCTCAACATAGGCCTTTATATTCGCCACAATTGCCATCCTTTTCAGGCGGATTCACTAAGTTCAGTTTTCCTTTGTCAACAAGTGAAACTATACAACCAAGAGGAAAACTTATAAGTATTATGAAAGTGAAAACCGCAATAAAGGATTTCTTCATTAATTCCCGTTAAAGGTTAAAGTTGCAGCCTATATACGTTAGTAAGAGAGGAGGCCTGTGCCTACTGCTGGGTACAGGCTTCCTCTCATTTCTGAGAGGGTTTTTTGGGCAAGGGATTGTCCGCCGCGATGCCCCAATGCGCGTTGGCGAACTTCACATCTCTTCGAAATAGTTTTTCTTTTTTTCTCTCTCAGACATGCCGGTTTCCTCACGATGTTTTCCTGCACCGCTGAGCACGTGGTAAATCAGCACTTAAAATTACAACTAACCATTTCACTGGAGCCGGCGGGGATCGAACCCGGATTACTCATGTAGGTACTGTGAAATTTACAGCGAGCGGTAACCATCTGAGCTACCACGGCATTAATTCCCGTGACCAGGTAATAATTAAAAGAGCATTAAAATAAAATTAAAAATACCTATCTAAAAGTATTGGGAACGTTCACATTTTTTTTAATTTACATAGTAACAACTGTGATTAAAATAAGTCATTGTTTTTCATGCTAATCATACTGTCTGTCTATGACATCATCGAGGTTAAATGTAGAATTACATTGACAAAGTAGTGCACACCAGGCCCGAGTTTTTACAGGTAAAAGTATGTAACGCTTGTTTAAAAATTTAACGGACATGTTTACGTGGTAGAGCCACGCTGCAGCTATATTATGGTTGTAGCACGAATGGGTCGGCTCGCTTTCACAGAATATCAGCGTAACGTAGCAGCTTAATGCTGCTGCGTTTCGTATTGTGAGTGTAGAGAACGGGATAACCTTTTTACTGGAAACGAGGCATTCCATCTCAGTCCTCAGGGGTGACAAAGCATCTGCATTTTGATTCTTAATCAAGGATAGATGTAGGATGTCTAAAGGCTTCAGCATCCACTTAGTACTATGTACTCGTTTATCCTTATTCTGTTTTGAAAAATTAACTACGCTTTTTAAGCTATACGTTACCCTAGCCAATAGTTAAAATATGAAGATAAAAAAGAAATATGTAAAGTTATTGGGGATGTAATCATCATTATCATGATTATTACAGCCCTTCACAAGTCCACTACTGAATATAGGCCTCCCCCAAGGTATGCCAAAACGCACGGTCCTGAGCCAACTGCATCCATTGACTTCCTGCATGTCTTACCAGGTCGTCACTCCATCTAGTGGGAGGAGCCCTACACTTGGCCTGCCAGTACGAGGCTGCCACTCCAGAACCTTTCTTCCCCATCGGTTGTCAGTTCTTCGAGCTTTATGGACGGCCCATTACCACTTCAGCTTACTAATCCTTTGGGCTATTTCGGATACTCTAGTCTTACTGAGAATATCCTCGTTATTAAGTCTATCATGCAGAGAAACGCCGTGCATAGCCCTCTCCATTGCTCGCTGAGCGACCTTGAGCTTTATCATACGGCCAGCAATGAGGAACCACGTCTCAGATGCACAGGTCATCACTGGCAACACGCACTATGTTTGTACAATCTAGTTTTGAGGTTTTGAGTGCCTGACAAGAAGATGATGACCCGAACGCTGCCCAGCAGAGTTGAATCCGTCGATTGACCTCGGTCGAAGTTGGACTTACCTAGTCGAACATATTCATCAACAACTTCGAGCTTAGCGCTCCTAACAACCACCGGCATAGGTGTGACATGGAAGTGATACATGATTTTTGTTTTGTCCATGTTCATCTTAAGACCTATTCGTTGGGAGACACTATTGAGGTCATTGATCATAGTGCTTAGATCCTCCAGCGATTCTGCCATAAGGACTATATCGTCGCCAAATCGAAGGTGAGTGATTTACTCGCCATTGACGTTGATACCGTATTCTTTCTAGTACAATAGCTTGAAAACGTCTTCCAACGCAGCGGTGAAGAGTTTCTGGGATATTACGTCACCGTCTTACACCTCTCTGCAGTTGGATAGGTTTCGTACTCTGGTTTTGTTGGATATACCGACAGGCCACTAGGCACCGCTGAAGGGACTACAGGGCTGCCCGAATCCCCACGGAATCAAAGGCTTTCTTATAGTCCACCTACGCAAGACAAAGTGACAGATTGTACTCTTCAGTCTTCTGTACAATTTGCCGAATGATATGTATGTGGTCTATGGTGCTAACCAATTCGGAAACCAGCTTGTTCGGGAGGCTGGAAGTCGTCAAGTCTGCGTGCGAGACGATTCGTAATGACTCGAAAACAGCACGTGGACGCGGCTCAGAAGGGATATCGGTCTGTAGTTCATCAAGAGACCGTTGTCGCTTTCTTGAAGATCAAGACCATCGCACTTCTGCTCCATGCCTCTGGAGTAGTGCCACCTTGGAGGACGAAATTAAAGAGCTTCTGAAGGATTTCAAGTACTGGTTTACCACTCGCTTTCAGAAGCTCCGCTGTAACTCCATCCAAGCCCGGGGACTTTCGTTTTTAAGATGGTGGAGAGCCATTCTAATCTCGCTCAGACTGACGTCCGGAATATCATCGGAATAGTGTCGGATAAGTCTTGCTCTTGTATCGTAACTTACACTTGCGTGTGGCCCGTGTGGATGACGTGTTCAGCTGCCCATAGAACCTCTTCAATCTCACTCAAAATCTCAGGTGTCCCGGAAACGATACTGCCACATTCGGTTTTCAGCTTCGATAGTTTTCTCTTTCTGACGGACAGATCTCTGGCAGACTTTGGACCCCTGGTTCCGCTCGATCGCTTTTTCAATACGAGTTGTATTGAAGTTGCGCAAGTCCCGCCGCATGCATTTTCGAGATCTGTCTGTTCAGTTGCCTGTATGCTGTCAAATCTGCTGAAGAATGCAGCTTCATCTCCCGTCTTACATCCATGAGATTAAGAGTGTGATCGGAGAGTTTTGTGTTCTTTTGCGACAGGTCTTATAGAACTTAGCTCCGACCGCAGTGACAGTTTCCACAAGCTTGTCATTTATATCGTCCACTTCATTGCAATCTTCTAGGCACTGAAAACGATTTTCTAACTCAAACTGAAAGTTTTCGTGGCTTTAAATTATCTCTTTCTTCATAAAGTCGGCCAGCTGCTTGGTTGTTTGGGTTCCGTTACCCTGTTCCGAATTTCCCTACTTTCAGCTCACCGTTCTCTATTTTTATTAACACCGTATAGTGGGTTTTGGAGGAATGCATGACTAAAGATATCCTCATACGTTTCCTCCACCTCCTCATCGGGATGTGCCAAGGTGGGTGCGTAAACCTGTACGACCTTCAGCGAATACCGTTTGGTGATTCTGAATATAAGGTACGCAACCCTCGTCGACACACTCCCAATCTTAACAACGTTGTTAACGAGAGACTTATGGACGATAAATCCAACTCCTCCTTGGGACAGATGGTCGCTCTCTCGGTGATAGAACAAGTTGCCGAATTCGAGGATTACCGTGTCCTCCCCCTCTCTTTCCAATATAATATTCCAGCGCTACTTGTCTATCTCTTTTTTCAGCTCCAGGATCTTCTAATCTGTCCTCAGGGTGCGTGCGTTATATGTTACCAGGTCGAGTCGTCATAGGTAGCAACCAAACCTCCACCGAAGATTCTTAGCACCCCCTGGCTCGCCGTTACCATGATCGCCACTGTAGCCAGGAATAGCGGGGCCGCCGGAGATTGGGGGACGTTTATTTGTATCTTTGTTCATGGGGGGTGTATTGTCATAGTTGCCACGCTAGGCGTGCGGGTTGGCAACCGCAGTTTTTTTATTACTTTTTGCTGTTATCAGAAAGATGCTGCTGCCCATTTTCTGCCTCAGTTTCCCTCTATCGCCTCTTACGACACCCACGGGAAGATATGGGGTAGTGGGTATTCTTACCCGCCATTACACAGGGGATGTAATTGTGTTTTTTTAATTTAGATAAAGGCCATATTTTTATGTCATTTTGTTATCTATACTAATCATACTGTGTCTGTGACATCATCGAGATCAAGTTCAGAATTACATTGGCAAGGTAATTGTAAAAGTTTAACGACACGAGACTGCTTTTTACGGGTAAATTGTTTATATTACGTTCACGAGTTTTTCTTTTCCCTCCAGGCTGGTATACAAGCCCGGTACTTGGCTCGACGGCTACCCAGTACTGCAGAGTGGCGACGGCGACGGAACCGTCAACTTACGCTCGCTGAGCGCGTGCGCGCATTGGGCCAAGGGGCGGCGCACTTTGAACCGCGGCAAATCCGTCAAGAGCGTGCCGCTTCCTAATGCAGAACACATCGGGATACTGCACGACCAGCGAGTGATCGACTATGTGCAAACTGTACTAAAAATTTGAAGGTAAACAGTGCAAAGCAAAATAGTGTGACTTCTATATAATCGGAATATTTGTCATTCAACCACTCTCTATGACTCATTTCAATAATTATTTTATTTTAAAGAAAATAAATAGACAAAACATAAAGTTAAAACTTTTTTGTGGCATCAAAATACCACATCTGATTTGGATATATGATACGTCATTTATTGAATGTAATTAATAATTTTTTTTAATGAATTATTATTATTATTTATCTTTATATTACTTATGATTTCATTTGTTTTAGTGTGATGATGATGAACGGATGGTATTGTATTGGATTAGGTTATAAATTTCATTTATCTGTGTTATCTATGTAAATTTGCATGCTTTTTACAATCACATAGCAAAATATGTTGTGCTTTAAGAATTGTGCCATCCTTATCTGTTCATCTTTTAAGCAAATAAATCTATAAATACAGTGCTACAATGTGCAAAAATCTTAATTATTGTAGCAAGCGACCATGGCATGCCGCATGGACGCATGATGTTCCTCCGGCGTAAATCGGGCTTCAGAACTAAGATAAGACGCCTCACCGCCTCTAATTATATTAGCTCTCTATACATTCCAACCCAGAGACAGCAGTGCACACGAAATAGTTCGTTAGTAGAGAAGTTCAACAGAAAATGAGCCCTTCCATCTAGTAATAGCGAATATCTGTGATATTTATACGTGGTATAGCCACGCTGCAGCTATATTATAGTTGCAACACGAATAGATCGGCTCGACTAGAGTAGTACCACGATCTCATAGAATACCAGAGTAAAATAGCAGCTTAATACTGCTGTGTTTCGTATGGTGAGTGTAGAGAACCGGAGACCCTTTTTACTGGAAACAAGGCGTTCCATCTTAGTCCTCAAGGATGAACAACGCATCTGCATTTTGATTCTTGATCGAAGATGAATGCAGATGTCTATGGGCCACAGCATCCGCTTACCATCACGTGGACTGTGTGCTCATTTGTCACCCTATCCTATAAAAGAAGGCGGATTTTCAGGAATATTCCATTTATCCACCCTAAAAAGTCTACCCTAAGATGTATACTACGTTATTTCACTAATAATGAAGAACATACTTAACTTATTTTACTTATAAACGGAATAAACAGATTTTCGGAGATTTCGAGAGATTTACACTTACCTATATTGAGCAATTAAAAACTATGATAATGATGATGTAAAATCACACGTCGTCGGGAGATGCATAGTAAGCAGTCTGGAGTGGGCAGTAGAGATTGCGTTTTCTATAACGTAGGGAAAAAACCAAAGCAAAATACGAGTTAAAAGCAGCATTATCAAATCCGTAATTAGGTCTTCAACCATTTAAATACATACATAGTACATAACTCAATATCTTCAACTCATTTACATATCACAATTCGTGCTGCATCCCACATATTACAAGTCACGTGCATTTGGTGTTCTCTGGCCATAAACCCCATAATACAACACGCTTCTGACCAACTATATGTCGTATTTGTTTCTATTTCAGGTGCCCTCTTCATAGATTGACGTTAAATGGCAATATTTCGTACGTCGTTAGTTCTTAAGATTAATACTTAAGGAAGTGCAATAAATAAAGAATGTATCAAACCGGAGTCGATTAATGTCGACTTGGTTGATTGATATTGTTATTATAAGTAGTATTTTTTTTTAATTTTTATAATCAAGTTGTCAATTTATGTTGATAATTTACGTAAAGAAGCTCTCTTTGTAGAAATAGACTCTCTTGTTTCTTTTACAGTTTAATAGTAATGGCAGAAATAACTTACGTACTTTAACAAAAAAAGGAATACTTTTTCAAATTACATTAATATTCATGTTATGTTGCATTAAAATAAAAACATAAATAAAACACTGGTTTTTAGTAGGTCTTTAGTAGGTATCTATTTGATAGATTCAAAGTATAATTGTAGGAAACAATGTGATTCTCGTAATTTGGATTTCCGACCTTTTAACAAAAGCCCTTTTTACGTTAGTTAATAGTATTTAGGTGTTATTGGCTACTGTCAGATATTATGTATTTATCATATGAATTGTAAACAGTCTAAAAAAATATTCACGAAAATATATTGTTATTCTGGTTTAATGAACATGTTTATAGTGTTTTTGGGATCAATAAATTATTATTATTATCTAAAGTAAAAAGCCTGCATATTAGAAAATAAGCAAAAGCACATAATTTTTTAATAATTTACTGTTATATGATACTTGTATCATCATCGTTATTTTACAGCCCTTCATAAGTTTACTACTGAGGCACATAGGCCTCCCCCAAAAATGACACAAAACACGATCTTGAGCCACCTGCATCCACAGACTTCCTGCATGTTACCAAGTCGTTACTTCATCTAGTGGGGAGCCGCTCTAAACTGCTATAGTTGTATATATTTGTCTTTTTCGCATAAATGTTGTGATGAGGGTTGTTATAAACAATATTTGTATTCTAATTGTGTTTAATAAATTAATTAAAGCTTACGTGGCTGTGATGATAGTCTCTCTTAAAACATCAGTTTTATTTGTTCAGTATAAAATACAATATGAATATGATTTGGCTATAAGTGTTTCCTATTTAACATTGCAAAGCAAAATAGTATAATTTTATTCATTTATTGATTTGTATGGTGAAAAACATTAATGTAATTATTTACGTACATTTATTTTAAGACTGACAAGTCATATCTTATATCTACTTATGATTTCAATGGTGAAAACTTAATTATGTTAAGCATTCTACGCCGCCTGTATTAATTGGCAATCGTCGGAATTTACTTTTAACGTAATGTGACTGATATTTACAACCTTAAAATTAAATAAAACTTTAAGTTGTCTGGTAGATTTAACCTGACCTGAGACACAGTCATAGCTACCTATTTAGTCATCAAAGGTATTGCTAATTAAATGTCTCCAGGTTGTACACAAAGTAGTTTCACTTCTTTCCAATAAAGTTATAGAAATGTATGGCGGCGCTGTCGTCGCGCCACAATCGTGAAGGAACCGAAGTTACAATCACCAAAGTTTCCAAATAACTCTGTATATATAGAATATGCTCAATACCACCAGATAGATTGTTCATAGCTCCCCCGGAATACTTTGTCCGGGTGGGAGATCTACCCTTTTCCTTCCACAGTCAAAAATATATAAAAAGATATTATGTATAACAAAATATTATGGTTATTAGAATTAGTATTATTTTTTTAGCGCCCACAAAGATTTAAAACTAAAATTTACCTTGAATTAGTTAAAAGCTGTTTGTAAATGTAAATTTCTGTAAAGGTATTAACTTACAGTTTATTATTGCATTAGAAAAAAAATGTTTATGCATCAGATTCGTCTGCGATAGTGAAAAACAAATAAAATAATATATATGCATTGTACTAAATTGCATTTTTATTTTCACTCTAACAACCCTTCAAAATCCGCACCGTCCGCACGTTTTCTGAAAATTCACAAAGAATTGCGTTTGGCTAATAATTTCAAACATAAATTGAAAAAACAAACACGACAGGGGAAGATAATAACTTAAAAAAGACGATTCAATGTCATAGATTCAAAAAAAGAAAAAACATGCATGAGTGTCGTGGAACACTCGGTTGGAACGAAGTTCCTTTCGTAGTGTAATTATTATTGATAAACGTATTATATTATTGATTATCAAATACAAATAAATGAATTACTAGCGTCTATTAAAATGAAGCGTCATTTAAGATAAAATAATATTTCTGTCATGGCAAGATAGGAAAAAGTGCGAGGGTGATGTATATTATTCCATCTCGCTCGCACTATAGAATGGGGGTCGTGACGGAAAAATCTTACAATTTTTCTCGCCTAGCCCCCATCCGCCAAATTCGTACCGTGCGATAAGGAACTTCGTTTCAATAAATTAAAATATAAGTATTAAAATGTATTAAATGCCCAAACTCAAAAAATACTCAAACGCCAAACAATTTTAAGATGTTAAGTCTGGTGGTGTCACACTCACTTTGAGTTAAAGTGATAGAGACAGCACGAGACTTAACGGCATCTTAAAATTGAGCAGCGTTTGAGTATTTGGCCACAATTGTACTTAAATATAAAGAGATAATATATATACAAGGTAATGAATGCAGTAAGTACTAGACAATAACTTAATATTTTGTAGAATAATACACTGCGAAAAAAATTAGGAAATAAAAATGTAATTTACGATCTACAATTATTACATAAAGCCGAATAAAAGACATCATTGTAAATAAACATTGTAATTGTTAAACATCTTCACCACACCTCTACAGTAACTCCTTACAAAACTGCAAAATACAAACATATCTGAACCTTTATACTGTTTTATAAACAACTTTCTGATTATTTGAATTATGAGTTGTTAATTATACCATTGTCTTATATGGTATGCAGATACCAAATTAATAATTTACATCAGTGCACTCTTTTATCATAACAAAGTACTAAAACCGATTAACATATTATAAATCTATTTTCTTAAAGATTGTTCCATTAATAGTTCATAAAAAATTAATAACAATTCCAAACATGCCATTGTCTACAAGGTAAATAAAAATAATAAGCTCATAGTGTATGTATCAGTTTGTTTTATATACGTATTTAATAAATAACGTTTTCCTCAGAATCTATATTTATGAAACAATCCACAAGGCGGCAAATAATTATTACGAATCACGATATAAATAGTATGCACATGTCCAATGTGTTCGATAAACGCAATACGATAGCTGAATGCTACATCTCATTATTTAATAAGGACTATACTGCAATGGCCAACAGCCCTAACGACGTTTAAACCATACTTATTGGGGCTACATACAAGGCTATACACATATGGTAAACTGTCGCCAGAGACCAGTATATCCCTTGAAAGTAAGTATGTGAAAGAAATATTCAGTAGTTAATTAATAATATGTAATTAAAATTAAAATGTTCATAACTTTGTTGATTATTTGCAAGATTGATTCGTATTAAATCATTAAAATTTTTAACCAGCTCTCCAAACTATTTACATTGTTTCATTCTTGCCGTGTTAAATATTTTTCTTGAATATTATCAGTGCAGTTTATCTATACATATAATAAAAATGTAAAAAGCAGACGTCTGTACATTTTATATTTTTGTAATAAAAGTGATTGAGAGGTACTAAAAGTAAGTAACTAAATACATTTCTACCATTTTTAGAATTTTCTGTCTGTCTGTCTGTCTGTCTGTCTGTCTGTTTGTTTGTTAACGTATCACGTATAAAGTACTAATTTATATCATAAGAATCATTAAGAAAAATATAAAGTGTATCTTCGTGTTACATTTAGTCTTTATTTTATTAAAATCAGTTCATTCAATCAAAAGTTATGATAAATATTCTGAAGTATGAATACGAAGTGTAGGTACGAATTTGTTCAACGGTGGCGTTGGTTGAGTCATCAAGTGCATTTTAAACTAATACTATATCATAAATCATAATTAAATTGGGTAAAATAATGTTTTATATTGATATAATTATATCTAAAACGCAGTAAACAAAAGTATTAAAGAACGTATTAAATAAAATAATATACAAAAATATATTATAAACTTATTAACTAAATCTAAAGTGAAATAGTTAACCAATTTCATCGATAGATGGCGGTATGGCCCAAATGTAATATAAAAAGGCGTTTTGCTTACTATGCAGACACTGGCTTATAAGTTCTTTTATGTTTTATATATATAATAATGTACCAATCGCGTCAATTAATCTCTTTTATTTTTAGAATTGATGATTGCTGTTAGCAGCGCCATCTCTCTTTAAATATATACTTATAATAAAAATGGTGATGACATGTGTCTGTTTTTGTACATTGTATAGAATATTTGTCACTAAAATCATTATAGGGAAATGAAAATAATTAAGTAAACACATTTTTATAATTTTTAGAATTGTCTGTCTGTCTGTTTGTTTATAAACGCATCACATCTAAAGTAAACATTTTTTTTTAAAGAAATCGTTAAGAAAATCATAAAGCGTATCTTCAAGTTACATTTAATTTTTGTTTTATTAAATTTGGTTAATTCTATCGAAAGTTATGATTATTAGTTTATAATGTAGGTTCTAATTTGTTTAATGGCGCCATAAAATCTCAGAAAAAGTAATAAAAAGATTTGTGTGTAAAAAAACGTTCTATAATAATATATTTATACTTAAAACAAAGTAAACAATAAAAAAGATGTTTTCCTTAAATTAAAAAAGTTTTCTCACAATGAACGTAATAGATGGCATTGTACAAATTACTTTCTTTTCTGAATTGCGGCGTTAAGATACTCCGAATCGTATTGAGACTCACTGACGTGCAGTCACAGTCTCACAAATAACCATACATTACCCAGAACCAATGTAGATATTATATATTTTCAATTTCAATTTTAACTTAATATATTAAATTAAATGATATATATTATGAGTTTATTATGAGTTATAAATATATATGTATATATAAGTAAAATAGTCAATTTATTTTGTATCAGATTATAATGAACATACTAATATCCGAAATCACAACTTCCCACAACTCAATAGCGAACTCATATCCCAACTTCAAAGGATGCTACATGAAATAAATCCATACGTTCATAGTTTTAGGGTTGCATTGCAATCGATCCGTCAAGATTTAATAAACAATTATAAAATAGTTATTAACGCTGACAGACGTCCTGTTACTAAAAAAAAAAGGTTACTGAACACCGCGGTAGCAACGTTCCTGTCACTGATGAAGTGGCAGTGGTATTAGTTGACCAGGAGTGCGATAGACGTGACATCGTGTTGCACACACATGGCGATCGACTGCCAGGGATTTATGAAACGTATCGATATTATGATGCTCTACAATATCCATTAATATATTGTCACGGTGAAAATGGGTACAATTTTGGAATTTATCAAGTTAATCCTAATACCAGAGAGACCAATTTTAATAAAAAAATATTTGCTCTGCAATTTTATTCGCACCTGTTACATGTAAGGCATATATCTTCTTGCGTATCTGCAAAGATTTCAGGGGTTGTTTTACCAATTTATAGTGGACATGTATGCAAAAATAGAGACGGAGCGCTTAGTGTATATACGCACTAACCAGAGACGTCTGTTACACTGACGTCTAATAAGTGATATTGATACAGTAATGATATAAATCGTTTAATATTTTCTTACCTGAATGTCAAATTCTCCAAGTAAAAGCTATATACGCGAGCTACGCCGCGGGCACAGCTAGTATTACATATAACAACTACCTTTTACTAACAAAAAGCTTTTAAGATCTTTCTGTTCCACATAAATCTAGTGTATAATGCTGTCCTTATACACGGCTATAATATGATTAAATACGTTCGTACATTTTCAAGAATTTTAAAATGATATATACAATGAAATTAGACTTAACTATTACCGTTTTACGAAAATGCATAGATAACATTAAGTAGCGTTAAATAAGGCTTATTTAAAATAAAATTAGTAACTACACAGACCTTCATAAATTAATGAAATATAATATAAAATATGACCAAAGCATTTTTATTTATTTTAATGCATTACTTAAACATGTCTACATTATTAACAGTATAACCTCCACATAATATTTTCAGAATGTTATGTGGAGGTATGTAATTTCTTAATGTAATTTCTGTGTTATATTGCAAATATAACACAGAAATTACATTAAGAGATACAAAATTTGTAATAAATTTAATATTGACTTTACGTGATTATTTATTAATAATCGCATTATTACAATTGGACGTGGTTATGCAAAAAGGATCCAACCCGAATTTGTGTCAAAAATGTTGACTTGAAAAATATTGTTTGCAGTCTATACTATTATGTGATGGAACAATTTTAGCAAAAGTAACACAAATAAGAAGAAAAATTACAAACAGACAGAAACCATACCGATAATTTGAGTTTATGATATTTGAAGTATGGATACTTCAAATATCATAAACTCAAATTAACTTATCGCGGGTTGGATCCTTTTTGCATAACTACGTCCCATTAGTAACTTGTTAATACTTGCGTACGTAGGGGGACCCCTCAAACGATTTACTCATAAGCATTTCTCAAGGTACCGTGCTGGGTCCATAAAGAATAAAAATAATGCACGAAAATAATTATACGAAAATAAAGCAATAAATCTAAGCATAAACTGTAAAGTTATTGTGCATGTAACACTTAACCACTAATATTTAAAAAAAATATCCTACGTTTCATACATTAATTGTGAGAAATTGGAACAACCTAATTTCATATACATAATAAATGCTTAAAACTTATCCAACTCAACGTTCCATGAAATTATTTCATTTGAAATAAGTCTTTTTAGTTAAATATGCTTCATTTAATAACCTTCACACAATTACACTGAGAACGTTTTTGAAACTTAATAGGATTCACACTAAAAATTATTTTTTGTGTCATGTTTCACGGGATATACCTAACTTTTTTTAATGAAATAAGGTGACAAACAGGCACACTCTCCACCTAACGCTAAAAAAGTTACTGTGGCCCATAGTCCTCTAAACCTATCCTTGATTAATCAAAATGCAATTACATTGTCACCCCTGAGGGCAAAAATGGACCACCTCATTTCCAGACCACCTCATTTCCAGTAAAAAGGGTATCTGGTTCTCTACACTCACCACACGAAACACAGCAGCAAAAAGCTGCCATTTCAAGTTAGTATTCTGTAAGATCATAATATAGCTACAGCATGACTCTACCATATATAAATTAATACAGTAGTTATTAGATCTGTACTATTCAATAGTGTAATCACATAGATTTTTTATTTCATATAGATTACTTACTTCTAAAATTTAAATATTAACTCGAATAAGATGTTTGTAGCATCTAAAATAGTAAAACCAACTTGGAATCTCCATCGTGTTAAGCAGTTCTCTCTTTAAAATGGATGAAGTAGTAATATATATAATAATTATAAGTATTAACAAAAAGTAAAAACCAACTTCAAATTGCTAAAAAAGAAGTTATTTATTTGCTGTCCTATATTGGGAACTTTTTTCCTTATATGGGACCATCCTTGAAGTATAACCTATTTAATAAAAAAAGAATCATCAAAATTGCTTCCTAATCTACGAAGATATCGCGTAACATATATACAAAAAAAAAACACACGAATTGAGAACCTCATCCTTTTTGAAGTTGGTTAAAATACACTTAACTTTAATTATATAAAAAGTACTAACGTTAGGTAAGAATGTGATTATACTTTTTCACCCGTCCAATAGAGTGGCGTGTAGTGAGTATGAATCTAACATGTGAACACTGTTTCTACTCAATCGGACAATTTTTGCATCCATTATTATAAATTCATGTTTACTTCTAGTCGGTTAAACAACTTTGTTGTTCAACAAGTCACTGAAATGTAAACACAGTTTACGTTTAATATATTAAATATTAAAAAAAATTGATCTCAAAAATAGCGCTTAAAGGTCAATTTACATTGCGGCGGAATGGAATGGAAGCGAATTGTATTATACATAATAAAATGAATTTTATGTAAAACTAGCTGCTTACCGCGGCTTTGCCCGCGTGGAATATATTACGATATATTTTAATATTTTTGCGCGGAACCTGATTGTTTATATTATTATTATATAATAACTTTATAGGGCGCGCGTTGAGACACAACCATTCGCAATAGCCAGCTCGCGCGTTCTGAGCTGAGCCCGCGCGACGGTAGCCTTTGTAATAATGTCTTTCGGTGCGGCATTGGCGGCGGCGTTCGCGTGGGGCGCGCGCTGTACTGGGTATTATTATATTATTATTATACTTAGTGTTTACATTCGATTATGTTGAATGTATATCATATATTATTATTATTATACCTATCTTTATTAATTACCTTTGAATTGGATTTTGTTCACAATTTCAAGGGTTTTAATTTTTTTCACGGAACCCTAATTTATTTTCTAAAATAAAAGTAGCCTAAGTTACTCCTTATAATATCAGCAATCTACCAGTGAAAGTCCCGTCAAAATCGGTCCAGCCGTTTTGTAGATTAGCCGGAGCAAACAGACAGACAGACAGACAAAAATTTTAAAAATGTCTTTTTAAGTATCGTATATACTTGCCTATGCATTAAGAAAAAGCTGTTATTTTGATATTACAAACAGACACTCCAATTTTATTTATTTGTATAGATGTGTAACGTGCAAACTATACATGAGTCAAAAAAGAATTCTCTAAAAATTCAAAAAAGAAAAATTTCTCGAGAATTCCGCGGAATACGCGCGACTTCTTTTATCATATCTAGTTTGCACGTTACACAATTAACATAAAATTCATTTTACTATGTACAATTTCTTTACAAAAATTCGCTTCCATTCCATTCCGCCGCAATGTAAATTGAGCCTTATTGATCGGTATAGTATTTAGAATAAAGATTTGTTGAAAATGTTCATGCTCCGTATAAGATTGAGTGAAATGATATCCATAAACATAATATTAAAATAATAAGTTAATAAAGGCGACAAATTTTTAGTCAAAGGAAATTGAAACACTGTCCACATGTAGAGACTGTGACTGGCAACATTATTCAGGCCGCTTTAGACAACGGCGATAAAAATAATTTCAGAAACTGTCAATAACATAGCATATGTTGTGCGACAAATGTATACCATGTCCGATATAACAGCTGGTTTTAACATTAAAGGCAGTCTAGAATACAGTGTCAGTAAATAATATGAAAACACAACATAACAAGGCGATTCACACATAGAATCACGTATACCCACACCATCTCAAAAACATGTGCAATACATATCAACTTTTTTTAGAGTACCTACCTATGAGAAACTCTTTCATACTTTTTAAAAAACCAATAAATAATAGTTAATGTTATAATTTTTGGATTAATAATTAACAAAGGGTTAATACTTTAAACATATAGGACAGAGTTTTAATCAAACATAAGGGGAACGACTTATTAAATAAATAAAAAAATATTCAATACCTTATCGGTAATAGTTACTAATATCACATTTTTAACAAAACAAGGAAACGTAATACATTAAATTATAGACAGTACCCTACTGTAGAGTTTACATCAAGCCTTATATACTAATCGACCAAAATAGGCTAGCTTCGGCCTTACAGAGCGTCTTCTCTGTTCATACCTGTGTAACGTTTTGTAGTTATTTACATTGTAAAAGTTTCAAAGACTAGTCCTCAAGTCCCTAGTAAAGTCTATTTCAAGATGAACTTAGTTTTATATATTAAAACAATACTTTACAATAGTATTCTTTTTACGAATTCCATAAAATGTGATAGCCTTAGAGGTCTTTGCTGGTACACTTATCAACCACAACTACACTAAAGAAACGAATGAAAAACTTGTTACTTATTAATAGCTAAATATCGCTGCACTTGAATATCAGTAAGGCCTACGCCACACTGAACGGAAATTCCGTCGCGGATCTTCAACGGCGGAACGCCGTTATATTTTATTGACTAATCCGATCCGATCCGAACCGATCTGCCGCGTAGTGTGCCCGTTCACTACGCGGCAGATCGGTCGGTCCATCGGCGTTCCGCCGAGGAAAATCCGCGACGAAATTTCCGGAATTTTCTTTAGTAGTCCACACAAGACACAATTTGAAACATACTGATTTGAAACGAGTAAACATCTACAATCTCTCGCCATGCGACGTGCTAGACGTGTGCTACTGATTAGCAGTTGCAGTTACTACAGCAACTCTTTTATAAACCGTTTGAAAATAACGTACAACCAATAACTTAATACAAGCTTCATCTACAAAGTGGAAAAAAAAAACATCCTTGTTTGTAGATTGAAAATTGAAGAAATATTTACACCTGGACGTGCAGGTAGAGCTTAGAAAGACGATGGAAAAAAGAAAAATGAAAGTAAAGACATTAAGAAACATAAAAATATAACATTAACACTCACGCCTGACACCGAGAGGGGTAGGCCCCTGCCTAGCCTGCCGGGACTACTGGTTACCGTATGACACGATCCTGACTATAAATAGATTTTTAAATATTTCCTTGCGAACAAACTATACTAATTTCATTAGTCTAATTACTAACCATCCGTCATTTTAGCACAGGATTGTGGGAGACGGGGACACATACCAAGGTGTAAGTACTTCGTGAGACATAGACGACGCTCTGCAAAGCCGAATATAGTTTATAATATATTTCTAAAGGTCTATTTATTGCAATATTCACGACTGAGTATTGCATACACATGCTTATTATACTGGGTCCAATAACACATTCCCTAAAATAAATTTTGTGTATAGTATATTGCTAATATTTGACATACTGCAATATATTATTTGTGAGAGCAGTCTCATTATTTCCCCCACATATTGCCCATTTACTAACTACAGCTATAATAAAATGTTTAATGAAAGAAATATGAAAAATTCCTTAAAAATGCTGCTGATAGCTGTGACTATAAATTACTTACTACATTAAATAGCACAGTTATTTAGCCGCTGAGATATAAGAAAGATAATAAAAAATAATAAAGAAATTTATTCATTCATTTAAAGGTTTTTTTGTAAAATTAATCGTCTTTATATATGTACATAAGCGAAATACCACTTATTCACTCATTCATCACGAGATCTCTAAAACTATACAACTGATTGACTTGAAATTTGGCATAATATATACTCCTTTCTCGACGTAGAGACCCACTAAGAAAGGATTTTGGTAAACCCCTGAGGGTGTGAAATAGGATGTTACAGCTTGTTATAATATAATGACCGGAGCACAACGAATGCGTACGCGATACATTGACGTGACATGTGCGTAGCTGTTTCAAATATCACTACTTTTACACGTTACAGCCGCATTACCGTTTCAACCACACTATTTTTAATCGTTCTGTTCTCAGGAAGATGCTATTGCTCATCTCCTGACACAGTTTCCCTCTATCGCCTCTTACGACACCCACGGAATAATATATAAATATGACAGTATCTGCAATTTGTATGAGTTTAACACGCACCCGGTGTGACGCGTTCCTTGTACTGCACATGTCATGCGTACGCATTGGTACGCTGCGGTCTTTTGTGTCAGCAGCGAAATGACAATTAAATAATAATTTGCCTAAATTTTGCATTACCTTTATACTTTATAGCCATAAATTATAAAACACTTTTACCCAAGTAAATTCTACACAAAATTATAATACACATATATACTTATGTAGCCATGGTATATATAATATACTTTTTTTAATTTCAGTTAGTCTTTTACTTAATAAAAAAAACATTTGTGATTATATATTGGAGAACTACTGAACAAAAACCTTTTTCAATCCTTATAAATCAATTTCTGGGCAAAGTTAACCGAGTAGGGTTATGACAGTGGCAGTGTATCAAATAGTAATTATTTACTACAGTATTTAAAGCATATAACTACCCACAAAAACGCCTCATTCATTCTTTAAAAAAGTATTCATACTTTAATGAATATGTTAATATACTATAGGTATGGAGACACTGACAGTGTTGGCGTACAAGTTTATCTTCTTACACTACCTATCAAGACATTTCAAATGACAATGCGATATATATATATATATATATATATATATATATATATATATATATATAGGCATATTTAGTGAACGCAAATAAAACATGGAAGCATATCTAGCTCCAAAAATTGAAACTGCAGTAGGCTTGGCTTACGAATTTAGTTCCACTATACTGATTAATTATAATTTGCATTACACCTTATCTCATAAAAAGTCCATGGCAATGTGTGACAAGCACAAAGGTTTAAAAAACTATCAGGAACAAGACAAACTTTTGACAGTGTGTTCCGAGTCGTAATAATTTGATAGGTATTCAGCGACGAAGTTTCAAAGTAAGAGTTTGAAATATTCTGCCATATTGCTTGCTTTATTCTTTTGAAGTAACACCATGTTTTATTTGCGTTCACCGGGTGTATTGAAATAGCAATAAATAGTAAATCGATTTGAGCGAAACAGCCCGCTAGAAAAGTTAGAGTTCCGAGATCGTTGCACGCTGCGGGCTAGAATGCGCACAACAGTAGCGTATACGATACTAGAGTGAGAGTTTCGAGATTATTACACGCTGCGTTGAATGCTGTGGGCTGGATTACAAACAGTAGTGTATACGATGCTTTTGTAAAAGTTCCGAGGTCGTTGCATGCTACGATGCACGCTGTGTAGCACGTTGTGGGCTAGAATGCGAACAGTGGCGTATATAATGTTAGTATAAAAGTTTTGAAGTCGTAGCATGCTACGATGCACGGTGCGTAGCACGTTACGGGGTAGTATGCGAATTGTAGCGCATACAATAATAGTGTTAAAGTTCCGAAGTCATTGCATGTTGCGGGTTAGAATGGAAATTTTAGTGTATAAGATACTAGTGTGAGAGATCTGAGGTAGTTGGACGATACGCTGAATGCTCCCGGTTATAATGCAAACAATGATAGCGTATACGATACTAGTGTAAGTGTTCCGAAGCGGTTGTACACAGTGTTGAACGCTGCGTGTTAGTATGCGAACAATAGTAGTGTCTACGATGATTTTGTAAGTTCGTCGCACAGTATGCTTGCTGCGTAGCACGTTGCGTTTAGAATGCGAATAACAGTAGCGTATACGATAATAGTGTGAATTTCAAGGTCATTTCATACTGCGGGCTGGAATACGAAGCACAGTAACGTATACGAAGTTTTTATAAGAGTTTCGAGGTCGTCGCACGCTTCAAGGTTGTTTGCACGCTGCGTAGCTTGTAGCGGGGCTAGAATGCGAACAACACTAGTGCGTAGCCGCGGCGCTACCTGGTGAAGAGGTCCGGGCGGTAGTACGCGTAGACGGCGAGCAGCGCGGCGGCCGCGGCCAGCACGGCGCCGCGCGCGAACGGACTGCGCGGCAGCAGGCGCCACGCGCGCCCGCCGCCCCGCCCCGCGCCGCGCCCCGCACCCCGCCCGCCGCCCGCGCGCACCGCCCGCCGCTGCCGCAGCCGCTCCTCGTCGAGCCGCCGCGCCTCCTCTCTGCAACCGTACGTCATTACAACTACGCACAGCAAAAAAAGTTCAATTTTTCGTCAATTTTTTCAATCTTTAACTATACTTTTAAAAAGTTGATACCTAAGGCACCGTCGCATTGCCATCGCGCGAGCGATGGATGATGCGATGCGATGCGATTTCATCGCCCGATGAATCCGCTCGCACGATTAGAAGTAGTGTGTCCTATTTTAGAGCGATGCGATCACTCTCAAAATGACTCATAACATAGATGCACAGTTTTTGCTGTCGACCAATATTTCTTTAATAGTGAATAGCATTAAAAAAAGAAAATGTACACCACATAATATACTATATAAAAACAGAAATCAGTGCGGTGAATTTCACAATCAGTATTACGACGTACGGCAAAACGAAGAAGATTTTTACGAAAACCCCTCCCTTGTCTCCGCCCCTTGGTCGCGCGAGCACCATTAGGACAATCAGTATTGATTAGTATGTTTGATCGGACGATCATCCGATCTATACGATGCGTCGATAATCGCACGACGAAGATTAGACAATCCGGTCGCATCGCATGATCGCACGACATTCAATAGGACATTCCGCAGATATGAGTATGTTTAAACGCACGGTCGCACAATGATTTTCGTCGAACGTACGCATGATCGCGCGAGCGATGGCACAAGACGGCTCCTAATCATTTATTACAGATAACGCCAATTACATGAAAATATCCATGTCATAAGTATTGAAAAATAGACAAGATTTTTATTCTTATTTATTTGCTATAAAAACCGCCCAATTTCGCATTAGGGCATCAACAGGATATATAAATAAAGCTAACAATAGCGCATCTGCATTTTGATTCTCAATTGAGAATAAAAAAAAAAACAGAAACTAACTCTCTCCTCTCCAGAGCGGCGACTTCACCTTCCAAATCGGTTGGATCGTTTTCGTCATAAAGCTTTTTTGCTGTCACCAAGATATCTTCAAAAGGCAAGTCATCTGGTAACTGAAATAAAATATAATTTAATAAACATGATGTTGTGACTTAAAACCTTAAGAAACCGGTCCTTATGAAACCCGCAAATAGGCAGTTACAATTTTAAAAATATTAAAGAACTGACTTCATTAAAATACACCATAAAAAATCTCAATTAGTTAATAGATGAGTCTTCACTCTCACTATGTGATATTTATTTTTAAAAAAATTTTGATTTTCGAAAAAAAAATTGTCAACAAGTTTAAAAACACTTAAAACGACCTTTTCTATATTAAATCTCTAGGCTATTTCGTTATTCTTTTAGAAAATATTTTTGGTGAGATAAAAGTATGCATATATAATTCACCATTAATTTTTTTTTAAATAACAGCTTACAGTCATGTAATCACAATTAACCAAACAAAACAAAGTAGAAATAACTTGGTAGCGATTACCTCATTTCCAGGGGTTATTATCATCCATAAATTCCTTAATATTATAATAACCCCTTTTTATATAAACTTTGTTTAATAAAGTTTTTGAACTATGGGCAGGTTGAATTTTGTATATTTTCTGGGATTTTGTTGTAAAAGCGTATACAACACCCCAAGAATGAATTACTGACTCGGTGGAGTCGAGTAACTGGTACTACTAGCTTGTGTCTGTTCCTAGTATTTACAGAATGAATATCACAAATTTTTGTAAAACTACTTTTATTTTTGTGTACGTACATTACATTTTCATAAATGTATTGTAAGGCCAAAGTTAATATATTAATAACCTTAAATTTTTGTCGGAGCGACTCTTTAGCTTATAAATCATAGATTGCTGTTATGGCACTCTTCTGTAAAACATATATAATTTCAGTGTCAGTTGCGTGTAAAAGGCTTGAGCAAAATACCATACGACATTATGCTATGGAAATAGCTAAAGTAAACAAGTCTAGCTGTTTCCACATTGGTAAGATTTCTAATCTTTTTTACAGCATATGCTGTAGGGGGTTCCATTGAAGCTTCGCGTCTAGTGTTATACCAAGAAAAATGGTGGTATCGACAAGACTCAGTCCCTCCCCATTTAAAATTACATTAGTATTTAATTGTTTGACATTTGGAGTCATGAATTTCATACATATCATTTTAGTGCCGTTTAAATGCAAATTATTGACATTAAACCAATTTACTAAATTAGATACAGCATTATTTACTTCTTCATATTTTAATAATTGTCGTTTTAATTTGAAAATTAATGAAGTGTCATCAGCAAATAATACTATATTAAGTAATTAATATATACAAGAAACACAAAGGGGCCGAAAATTAAGCCTTGAGGCACGCCCATTTGTACTATCGACCCGGCAGTGCTCATATTATTAATGACAACTTTTTGCGTTCTGTTACTTAAATATGAAACAATTACTTTAAGAGCATTACTTCTTACACTGTTATGTTGTAGTTCCTGATCAATGTTTCATGGTGAACATAACCGAAGGCTTTGGATAGGTCACAAAATATACCCAAAGCATCCTGTGAATTCTCCCATGCATTCAAAATATATTTAATCAGCTCAACACCAGCATCAGTTGTCGAGCGACCCAAAGGGAAATCGAATTGATCTTTATGAAGTAAACTATTTACATTTAAAAAAATTAACATTTGATTAAGTGAATAACAATTTTTTCAAAAATCTTACTAAGTGTTGGCAGTACAGAAATTGGTCTAAAATTGGCGGGGTCTAATGTACTACCAGGTTTGAATAAAGGTATTACTATCCTTCATTAAATCAGGAAACATACCATATTCGATACTAGTATTAAAAATAATAGCTAAATGAGGCGCGATTTTATCTATTATACACGCAATAACTTCAACGGAAATCCCCTACAGATCTGCAGTTTTCTTAATATCAATAGTTTTAAAATATTTTAAAATATCTTTTGATGATATTTTATGAAATGTAAAATTCTTTGTACACGCATTTACATTTTTTGTTTAAGTAATGATTCGGCGACGGCAGGAGAAGAGAAGAATTCAGTGATTTAGTGGTTAAGTTCGGAACATCAGTAAAATATTTCTCAAAAACCATCAGATCAGTGGGTACCCTCTAGAGGGGTCCACCCATTGTGATACCAATTCAGACCTTCTACAATAGTCCTGTCCTGATTGACCCGTCGGGTTCTTTGTAGAATTATTGTATGTACATAATTGATTTTAATGTATAGAGATATTACTTTCTCATAGACTAACGTTATTAAAGCTAATTAAGTGCTGATTTTTCTATCATCAGATAAAAGTTATCCATCCAATTAATGATAACCTCACTGGACATGAAAGTGAAATAATTGAATTATTTTATTTATACAACTGTCATTTTTAATTTGTTTATCTTGTATTTTTTTAGCCTATGAATATATTTTATGTGGTGATTGAAAAATCACACATTAATCAAATATTTTAATAATTTAAAATTAGTATTTCCATGTCAACTGTGTATAGAAATTGTGTGTTAGGAAAAATTTGATTTTATTATTAACCAAGAAATAAAACTAATATTATTTCTTACGATAAGACTATTGCTTAACTCTGTATATTTATTTCAATGACATTGGCTTTTGTCGTGTATTTATTGGTATTGAGAACTAATAATAGCGTATTAATTTGGTAAGCAGCACATAGAAGATATTTTCTACACCACTCCCATCGCCTCCGTGGCGCAATCGGCTAGCGCGTTCGGCTGTTAACCGAAAGGTTGGTGGTTCGAGCCCACCCGGGGGCGAAGTTTTTGTTTATTAAAATAAGGAAAGTAAAAACAGATTATATAACAATATTCGTAGAGAGTAATATCATAAAAATTTGCATCGATTAAATTCACACTTTATATGACCTACCTATATTAATAAAGAAAAATCTAACCTTGTGTCAACGTCTTTTCTGCGTGAATATAAGAAGTTTTACAAATAAAATCGAAACAAAAATCAAACAAGTCCCAGGTTTAATAATAAATTATAATGTAACTAAATATAATATTGATAAAATGTATATATAGTTTTCGAACCAAATCCTTATTATTTAAAAACAAAAAGAAAAATGAAAATTACTTACTACCACATCTATGGTTTAAAAAAGAATCAGTTGATTCAGTTTAAACCGCATTCTCTATTTTCGCGCTGGTTAAATAGATAATAAGTATAATTTAGTGTTAAAAATTTGAGCGTTTCGTTGCGGCAATACAGGGCCGCGGGTTCGATTCTCGCACGGTACGAGTGTTTGTAAAGCCTACAAGTAATTGTTACGGATTTAGTTGACACGATACGGAAGAAAATACTACTGTAGAGTTATTTCTATTTAAATAAAAATGTATATACCTGAGAGTATGTTTTTGACTGTATAATATCGATACCGCCTAAGTATAATGAGTCAACTACATAATTCAAATTTCACAGGAACACCTGTCAAAGATTAATTGTTTATAACTTTTTCAGTTTTGGTCCTAGAATGTTGATTTTTTTTTAATTCGTACTATTATAAGGTTTGAGACCCTTAGATAATAAAAGAGTAGACATATTTTAGTGAGTTACCAAGACAATGTAGTTACCTTAGTATATATCATATAAACTATGGCCTATAATGAGCTAACTACCACATACAATCGTTTACAATGTATATGTATATTTACCATATCTTGAGGAAAAATTATTAGGTTTATAAAAACACAAATACAGAATTGTATTTCATTTTCTTGGATTAATTTACTGAGATTGTATCTACAATATAAACAATAATAAATACGTTGACTCATTATACACTGATTTTAATGTCCAACAAAGAAGTAGCATAAATTGATATATCTGCAAAATAATCAAGCTTTTAGCTTGTTTATTTTTCATATAAAAGAAAACAACTTTATTTCTTGTTATTTATTATTCATTAAATACCTATTCAATTCATAATCACGTGGTTAAAGTATATTATATATTATATATACCTTCCATAAAACATTGTTGCACCACGCATAAAGGTAGAAAACAAGTTTTTTTTTTAGTATTAAAGCTAATTAACAAAATAAAACGTCTTATTCCTCTTCTTAATCCAATCAATTTTTGGAAGTACAAGTCAGTCAATAAAATAAAATATTTTCACGAAAAACAATAGATGAATATTATTATTCATATATTTAATCATAGTTATTAATATTGCCTGTAATCAGACTATTATAAAATAAGTGATATTCTTTTGGTATCTGACGTGACTTTTACCAGGATCCATAAGGTCTCTGTGTTTATTTTTGTCAATTGGCAGGGGTTTTTTATAAGCACTGACTAGAAGCAAATCCACCTTTTCTTTTTTGTTTCGTGTGCTCTTCGGTTTATTCATGCAGTTAATGCATTTAAAAGCATCGTCTTCATAGTTGTACTTAAATATAATTTTAAAGTGATAATTTCCTTGTATTTTAATTTCACTTACTTTGCTCATGACATTTTAGTTCCATCGCTAGTAGTTGTCCAATTATTGCAGTGCTTGAAATCTGTTTTAAAATCAAGAATCAACTCCTGTGACATTTCAATGACATTATAGGGCTTGCCATCTGTTTTAGGTCTGGGGTATAAATAATCCTGTCTTTAGTCTGTCTCTTAATCAAGGCATGCATGTTGTCCCCTTCGTTTTGGGTATGACCAAATACAAGAAACGATGAATAATACTTATATAAAATTTGTTACATACCTACATAGACATTAAAAATACGACTCTATTTCAATTCTAGCCTCCACAATTGTCAGACCAGAAACGATACTCTTTTATACCTTTGGGTATTGTCATTTCAATAAATATATAAACACAGCTTGCAATTTAATTAATTTCCCTTTTAGCTGTCTGTTGATTCCAAGAATAGCAAACCTTGTAAAGATACCATATCAAAAATGGTAAAATTTTACATGGACGATTTTTTTACAATAGAATGTACATTTAACATTTCTTTAAATCAGAATTGCACGTTAAAACCTCTTTCTTTGCATTGCTTAAAGAAATAATTCCTTGTCTTTTTTTTGAATTTTCTAGCTGTTTCCTTTCCTTTTAAAAGATATCCTTATTTTTGTATTTCTTCTTCGGTAGCCTGTGTTTTATTTCCAAATGTGTGACATTTTTCGCATGCTTCTTTTTTGAAAGGCAATATTTAATTCTTTATTTACAATATCACGATATTGTCGTACATTAAACGCTTTGCTAGAATAAACATTTGAATCAAACCACTCTTCATAATGCTTGTACATCTTGGGAAATGGCAATGTGCCATCCAAAAACTTACATTTCGAATTTTTGCGAGTGTAATGAGCTTCAAAACGTGCGAGAGCTTCAATAGTATGATCAATCACACCACGTACCATATTGAATGTTATAGTTTTTGGATAGCGATCGGATTATACAAACACTTTTCCACTATCAAATTTTTCTAGAGGTATAAACATAGTTGAAACATATCGAGAGGGTTCTAAGAAACATTGTTTTACAAACAGATATTCTTGTTATCTCTACATTGTCATTTGATTCCAACCAGTAATAGTAAATAATATCGAATTTTCAGAAACAGTTAAATTCTCTTTTGGTATTTTTATAACGTATTTGGTGATAAAATCTCATTATCTTTAATGATTGCCAATCCTCCAAAACATCTCAAAAATTATTTTTTGGTTCTCTTCTGATATCCTATCATAACATTTTTGACGGCAGCTTTTAGGACCAGGGCAGGCTATATTTTTTCATTTCTACTGATGTACTCCATTACTTTATTCGTTTTGTATTTTCTCTGGCTATCCTTCCATTCTTGCTTAAATGATTCCGTTAAGCAACCCTTGTCCTTTTTAATATTTGAACTTCGCTTGCGTCGATTGTTTGGCTGATTAGAAATACTTGCTGCAGAATCGGTACCTTCTATGTATTGGATGATTCTCTGGATGTCTGAATGTTTGCCTTTGTGAAATCTATGTATGTAAACTGCTCCCGCGATACAGGAGAAAATCCTAGTCCACACTGCTTTAGTACAATCAGTTCATTTGGATTTCTCAATTCTTTTAAATTGCTGAATGTGTGACCATGAATATAATAAATTTCACGTTATTTTCGTTTCAATATCAACGAAGTGAAAAACGAGGCACTCCAAAAGCACTGTGCGTGTGGGTTTTTTTGTTAGATCAAAAATTATTATATATTTGCGTCAGAAATTAGAACTTAGAAATGGAAAATGTAACACACGCACACGCTTTCTCTCTTTCACACGCACGCAAGCACTCACACACACACATTCTTTCGCAGAGATTTACCCTGGAGAGCAGGCAGTGCATCATGGCCATGTCGCATTCGCAAGCGAACACCTCCGGCGCGCGCTGCAGCACCAGCGCCGCCGTCACGTACACCGGGAACAGCGGCGCCGCGCACAGGAAGTAGTCGTACAGGCGCACCACGTCCGAGTACCGGTTCAGGCTGTGCCCGAACCACGTCAGATACCACGGCAGTGCGAACATCGTGCCCACTCCCGCCCTGAAGCAAGTGAGTGCGAAAGTATTAACAATGGGTCCACCCCCCTCATTAAGTTGTAACGTTACAGGCGATTTTTGCCTAAAAGTCTACCTGTCTGAAGTCGAGTCTTTGCTGAACAAAGTCTCGGATTGGGGGCGACTAAATCTAGTCCAGTTTAATCCTCAGAAGACACAAGTTTGCACGTTTACCGCTAAAAAGAACCCCTTTGTCGTATCTCCTCAGTTTCAAGGCACTCCCCTTCTTGCCTCAGCCAGTATCGGTATCCTCGGAGTCGACATATCGAGTGTGGTGCAATTTCGTGGTCACTTGGAAGAGAAGGCCAAATTGGCCTCTAAAAAGCTTGCCGTGCTCAGCAGAGCGGGACAGTATTTCATGCCGGCACACCGCCTGCAACGTGCAACGGCGCAGGTTCGGCCCCACATGGAATACTGTTCCCATCTCTGGGCAGGGGCTCCCCAGTGCCAGCTCCTTCCACTTGACCGCATCCAGCGCAGAGCGGCTCGAATCGTCGACGACCGAGCCCTTTCCGATCGGCTCGATTCATTGGCACTGAGAAGAGATGTTGCATCTCTTTGCATTTTCTTTCGCATCTACCATGGGGAGTGCTCTGAGGAATTGTTCGGATTAATCCCAGCCGCCAAATTTCATAAACGCACATCGCGGCAGAACTCCCGATACCATCCACACCATCTGGATGATTGGCGGTCCACCACTGTGCGATTTAGAAGATGTTTTCTTCCTCGCACGACTTCCTTGTGGAATCGATTAACATCAGCGATTTTTCCGGACCGATACGACTTAGGGACCTTCAAGAAAAGAGCCTACTCCTTTTTAAAAGGCCGGCAACGCATCTGCAATTCCCCTGGTGTTGCGGTTGTTCATGGGCGACGGTAGTCACTTACCATCAGGTGAGCCGCATGCTCGTTTGCCCCCTCTCCTATAAAAAAAAAACCTGGGTAGATTTTTTTATAGGATCAGGGTGACATACAAACACACAGTTCACCTGATAGTAGGTAAATGCTGTGGTTCATAGACATCTACATTTATCCTCGATTAAATATCCAAAACCAGATGCGTTGTCTCACCCCTGAGGACTATGCTGGAATGTCTCGTTTCTAGGAAAAAGTGTCTCCCGTTCTCTACACTCACCATACGAAAACACACCAGTATTAATATAATAAAAAACTGTTATTTAACCCCGGTTCTGGCAGAAATTCAAATGCGTCGAATTCGTGCTAGAACCACAATAAAACTGCAAAGTGGCTTATTAAAAAATAAAGATCCTCCTGTCTATTTCTGCCACCAAGGAGTACTGCAACCAATGTTATAGGTATGAAAAACTAGTATATCTGCAAGGAAGCATTCCATCTTAATTCTCAGAGACATTTAACCTCTTACCTTTAATTTCGACATAGTTCCAAATGTTCATGGGTTGCAGCATAGTCATTTAGCATCAGGTTTAAACCGTTAATTCGTTTATTGCTTTAATATTTAAAAAAGGCTTTTAGTTAGTAAAAAGGAAATTAAAGAAAACTACAGGACAATAAATAGACAGGACAGTAACATCTGCAATCTCTAGGCCTCTTATTATGATTGTACTACTTATACCCACGACGTCGTTCGAGTATAACTTTAATATAACCTGCAGATCTATAATAATTCTTTGGTTTGCTGAGATAATGTTTGGTCGAAGAACGATTTAATAAATACTATATTATATTACCAGATATTATAATAAGTTACAACAATTAATTACTCCCATCCAATAATGCCGCCTAAAGATGATAAATTTTAATTACCAGAAAAAATTTAAGGGCTTATAAAGTACCATTGACCTATTACATATCTCAAAACATAAATTTAAATTATTTTGACAAAGTTATTTGCTTTTAATTCATTTTAAAAAATACCGGCCGAAAGGGACACAGTACTATAACTATATTAGATATTTTTCATTACACTAGAATACTATAATCATTCAACATATTGTCAATGAAACTCTGACAAACAAACTTTTTTATCGAAATTACAAAGTTTTTTAAAAAATTTCATTTTTTAAAAAACTTTGTATTTTCTTTTAATTTATATGTTTTATTTCACTTACTGAATATACTCTTAATTTTTCTGGTAACAAAATTATTGTGGTGGTTTGACTGAATAGTAATAGAGAATGTCAAATGCACGAGATATTGCTTTGACCATCCAACAACCATAGTTACTGTGGCTGTGGGAACTAGATTAGAAGTCTACGGAGACCCTGACACAAGAAGCGACTTTAGCTGCCATCAGACTTAGGACCCTAAATCTTTGGAGTAACAATAGTGTCCCTCATACAGGCATAATTGACAGAATTCAGTCAAAAATTCCATCTTACAAGCCAAGTACGATTTTTTTTTATAGGATAAGGGTGACAAACGAGCACACAGTCCATCTGATGGTAAGTGGTTGCTGTGGCCCATAGACATCTACATCTATCCTCATTTGCGAATCAAAATGCAGATGCCTTGTCACCCGTGAGGACTAAGATGGAGTGCCTCGTTTCCAGTAAAAAGGGTCTCCGGTTCTCTACACTCACCATACAAAACACAGCAGCATTAAGCTGCTATTTTACGCTGGTATTCTGTGAGAGCGTGGTCCTTCCCCGGTCGAGCCAACCCAGCTGCAGCATGGCTCTGCCACGTAAAAAATAAACATAAGATTCTTAAACAATTTGTATTCGATAAGAAGTACAAGATACAATTAAATGAAACCAGCCAGCCGGAAGGATTAAGCCCAAAAGAGCTTAGAGTTTTCACCGATGGTTCTAAAACAAATGAAGGTGTAGGTTTTGGAACTTTCTCTGAAGACCTCAATATCCATATATGCACACCGCTGGGTACCTATAACACAGTCTTTCAGGCGGATTTGTATGGGTATTATTCAAGCGGCCATAGCAATAGATGCTAGGATGGTTAATGACTTCCCCATCAGAATACTGACCGACAGTAGGGCGGTACGACAAGCTCTGAGTTGCAATGTGGTGAATTCGGGACTAATATATGAATGCCATCAACAATTAAATGAGGTATATAAAAATAACAATGTGACTCTGCAATGACTAAAGGGACACAGTGGATCCAGAGGCAACGATGCAGCAGACGAACTGGCCAGAAGAGGATCGGCTCTGGCCACTATTGGGCCAGAACCAATTATACCAATCCCCTTTGGTAACATTCGTTCACTGGTACATAGACACTTCACTAATCAACACGCTCAGCTTTGGAAATATCTAGTAGACTGTAGACAAGCTAGGGAGTCCCTGCCTGAAATAAACAGTTGTTTAATCAAAGTTCTAATGAGACTGAACAAGCAGCAGATCAGGATAGTAACAAGTGCTATCACACGACACGGCACCTTTAACAAACATTTATTTACTATAGGTGTTACAGATAGTCCCCTGTGCAGGGCATGTATGGGGGAGGAAGAAACGGCGGCTCACGTGCTACTGAAATTTTCGGAGGTCGCTACGTACAGGGCTAAACATCTCGGCACGCCGAGATCACTCCCCGATTGCAACATCAAAGGACTGTTGAGCTTCTTCGGGGAGATCTCATGGCTCGAATAATCACATTATTCCTGCCCACACGTAAAATACGCGCATAGACGTGGAGTTGCGGAAAACAGCCCATCGTAAACTAAACTAAATTACGGAGACCCTTGGACCCTTCAGCTCGGGGCTTCCGACGAGAAGCTAATTCACTAATTGCCCACACCTCCCCTTTTTAAGATTTTTTTACAGGATCAGGGTGACAAGCGAGCACACAGTCCACCTGATGGTAAGTGGTTGCTGTGACCCATAAACATCTAAATCTATCCTAGATTACGAGTCAAAATGCAGATACCTTGTCACCCGTGAGGATTAAGATGGAATGCCTCGTTTCCAGTAAACGGGTCTCCGGTTCTCTACACTCACCATACGAAATATAGCAGCGTTAAGCTGCTATTTTACGCAGGTGTTCTGTAAGAGTGTGTTCCTCCTCCGGTCGAGCCGACCCATTCGTGCTGCAACTGTACCAGTAATATAGCTGCAGTATGGCTCTACCACGTTAAACTTTTTTAGGAACCCTTAAAATAAAACTTTCCTACTTACGTTTCTTGTTACTTACTTATCTAGGTAATCCGCCAACTTATCATCCGCACGACGTATAACTGGCAACATGTAATTGAGGAGGTGTTGCGTTGGTTGCATTGTAGCCTGCATGAAAGGCGCTAGGGGGGCCTTTGGTCCATACGATAACCGACATAGTAAAGGAAACGACGCCCGGTCGCCGCACACCAGCAGCAGAGTTATCGCCACATCATGATAGCCCTGGAAAACATAGTTCATATAGCAAAAGCACAAGCACTTGGTCTGGAACTCGTAGGTGCTATGTTTATGTGGGACATATAACAAAACAGAATGTGCTAACTGTGTTACTTGCTTAGCATGTCGAAAAAGGCGACTAATGGGATTTTATTCCATTCTATTCTATCGGGTAATGCCAATCACTTCTCTTACGATTTTTCATCGAAATCCATATTTTTAGGTTTGAACATGGTACTATAATCACTACTCTATGGACTCTGCCCACTCTTCAGGGAATATAGGCGTAACACTATGTGCAAGCATTACATTTAAATAATTTGATAACAAACTATTTTTCAACTTGTTTAGTTTTAAGCAAAATTCAAATGTTATCACTCATGAGTGCAATAATAAATTCTGCAGCTCCTTGTTTGCCTTAACTTGTAACAATCCCTTGCTCCAATTAATGCAGATGAACTAAGATAGGTCAGTATACCTATCTTAGTTCATCTGCATTAATTGGATTCCTAAAAAGTTTTACACTAAAACATATTGGGGACAAACAATCTACAACTTCTTCAGACTGCATTATCCGAATGAAATCTAAAAAATGTTTATATTACTGAAATATATAAGAGGCATGTGAGACAGAGTATACCAAACTCTTTGCCGATTGCCTAAGTACTCTGACGCAGTATGTTGATGATTGTCGATCTACTGTGGTCACCAACTGATGGAGAAAAATCAATCTAATAAAAAAGAACTGATATTTTACAGTCTGGTGTGGGAAGTAGCATGACCAGTGCAAAGGTATGGTAGTATGAGGTATCAGTTTTGCCTTCACTAACATGCTTCTTCCCAATTTATTAAGTATAGCCAAAGCTTTAAAGAAATTTATATCAGTTGGTGCTTGACAAAAGCCTTGCATAAGTTACGATTTTTTTATTTATTTAATCATTCATGCACAAAGTTGTACATATGGCGGACTTAATGCCATAGGGCATTCTCACCCAGTCAACCATTAGGCTAAACAGAGATATACAAACAAGAGGCGGTGCAGCAGTAATCAAAATAGAAAGTGCTAAAAATAAATTGTATATACATATAAATATACATATACACACATGCAGACATATATACTTAAATACATACAATATATACATATATAAATACATACATACGCATATACATGCATACACTACATATATACACAATACATATAAATATTATCTATGTCAGAACAAATATGAAATATACATATGGGTATGGAAATAAGAGCTCTGTTAGTTCAAACTTGCAACAATTTTTTTCACATACTTACGGACTTGACTTTTAAAAACAAACTTGTTGGAAGCTTTTTTTTATTTTATTTTCATTACATCCTATCAAAAGTCCACTCCTGAACGTAGTGGCAAACCCAGTTTTTTATAAGTTATTTGGAAGACGCTGCTGTCCTTCTCCTAGCTTGTTTCCCTGTGTCGCCTCTTACCATACCCATGGGACAATATGGCATAGTGGATATGCATACACCGCCACTAAACGTTTAAGTTAGCTTAAGTTGATGGACTTAAAGGGTTGATGACATGGTAAATATATCAAACACAGTAAAACAATAATGTCCACCAGAACAAATTTCAGTGAAGGCCGTCAGTCTGACTGAAATTCGTTATTGTTGGAACTAGCAATCTGTGCATGACAAGGTTATATTTTATGAGCATATGCTGTGTTCCCAAGAACGGATGCACTGTCTACTGTACTCTAATCCCTCCCTGTCATTAGTCTGTTGGGATAGCAATCTGACACTAATACAGAGAGTTGTTTATTTGGTTTCCTGCAGGTTGTTTTTTAAGCTTTTAGTCATGGTCATAAAGATTATAATCTTTATGACCATGGAAAAATTTAAAAAAGACAAGAAAAAATAAGAAGATTCTGAATTGGATTGTGACCTGTAATGATTTATATGTGGTAGAGCCATGCTACAGCTATATTGTAGCACAAATGGGTCGGCACAACCTGGGGAAGACTACACTCTCACAAAATAACAGTGTAAAATAGCAGCTATAGCATAATATAACAATGTTAAAGCTGCTGTGTTTCGTATGGTGAGTGTAGGATCCAGAGATCAGTTTATTTACTGGAAACAAGGCATTCCATCTTTATCTTCAGGGGTGACAGACATCTGCATTTTGAATCTCAATCGACGATAAATGTAGATGTCTAGTGGTCTCAGCATCCACTTACCATCAGGTGGACTGTGCGCTCGTTGTCACCCTTATTCTATAAAAAAAATGAAAAGTGGATATTGTATGATAATCGGAAAGTTTTTATATTAGGAAAACTGCTAAACCACATGCCAAATGCACATTTCGTCAAAAGAAGCTGCTTGCGACTGTATGATGAGTATATGCTGGTAATATTCATTACAACTCCTTAAGATCTGGCACAATAGTTATTGTAGGGGCAAATGGTCAAGAATTGCAAACAATTATGAACAGCTTACTACTAAGCAATTAAGACTGGTTCATTGCTATAGTCCTATATTTCTCTATGACAATGCACACATACTGCACTAGGAAATGTCATAAAATTTGACAATACTCCTGTATCGACCATACCCTCTGGATTTTGCTTCTACACATCTTTATCAGAAATAAGAGTTTATTGATTCATGTCCCTTGGAAGAGGTATAAACAAACTTCCATTAAAATGACAAAACTTGGATTGACAATGATAGTCAATACTTCAATATAATATTGTAGTCATAAAAATTTGTTTATTTATACATAACTAGCGATTCGGCCCCGGTTCGCATGGATAATTTCTGGCTCTCGACAACAGTGCCACTTAGAGAGCCCAATTGTGAATCTAAACCATTCTCTAATCAACTTAATAACACACAAAATCTCATCAAAATCGGTCCAGCCTTTTAGGAGGAGTTCAGTTCAGTTTCAAGAGTTATATATAAATATGACAATTATACACAAAATAAGAAACAAATATTAAAGGAGAAGGAGACGTCTCCATACATTCTTGGGCCCAAGTGTTAACAAGATGAAAGTAGGATCATTTGAAAGCGTATATATAAACAATTCATAGCTGAAAATCTGGCAAGATTTGTCAATCTAGGAGCTGTTATTTTAGAATAAGTAAAAGTGAGATTATCTATTACCTACACTGTAACAAGTGATTTTTCACTGTTATTACACTGTAACAGGCTATTTTTCACTATAATTACTTAAAGATATAAAAGCAGGATCAGTATAAAATCACTAAAAAAGCTGTGGTTAATAATGAAACAAAATCGTGACACGATTAACGAAAGTTAAAACAACAACAACTAAGTGAGGTGAATATTAGGGATATTGATCTGAGATGTATTACCTACTTGAGTTACTGTTGTAACTTTTACTTGTTGGAATTTTGATATTTTGTATTTTTTATTATTATTATTTTGTAGATATGTAAGCAATTTTTTATCTCCCTAGTTAACACAGAAAAATAATCACAAATAGATATTAAAATGCTCTCAGTGCTCTTAATCGATTATATTGCGCTCGTTTAAAATCGAATCGAAAATCTGTCTTTTTCTTTTAAGTACGAGTAAATAGTTTGAAGTTTCAACTGTCAAGTCAAGTTTCAAAATGAGAAGTCCTCTATTGGAAGATAACATTCAGAAACGAGAATACACTACAATCGATTTTCTAACTTATTTCTTATTTTATTGTTTTTTCGAAATCTAGATTGTAAAAAGAGCTACTTTTTTGTATTTTACTTAAGAAAAATATGGCCAATTTTTTAAAGTATAAATCAATTAGTTAACTTCAGGCCCAAAAATCCCATTCTCCTTTTACTGACATTTGCCTTATCTCTATAATAAATATGAAAGACTATTACCTGATAATATTTTAAGTGTGGGTACTCTATAATTACACGAAGTATGAGTACAGTCAACTGATCTTGCAATGCAACTCTCTGTTCATAGGGGATACCTGGAGGAAACCGTTTCAGAGAACGTTTCACATCTAACTCCACCTAAAATTTGTATTACTTATGTTTATTTCACTTGGAGGCTTATGACTCCGAACTCTAAAATAATATTAAAAACACTACTACTATATTTAACAAAAGATATGACAGACAAATATAACTATTAGGACCTCCTACTAATGTCTAACACACCTTAGGCAAACTGTGAATTTTAATTGCAGAGCTAGATTAGGTTTACCATCATCAGACTCAGAAGAAGACTGAATTTTTAAGTTATTTTGAAAATACTAAAATTACACTTGCATTTTATAATGTCATGTCACATAATAACCACATGTGTACTAAAACAGAACTAAAAAAAATGTTTACTATAGACGAAGTTATGGCACAAATAAATATACAAAACAGATAAAATTAAAAAGGTACACACTTGATTATATTCAATGTGTGTTGATAATTCATCTAGTGATGGAGGATCCGTCATCTCATCTTGTGTAACACCCACCAGCATAGGCCAGATTCTTCTTCTATATTCATCTGTTATGTAAAATATAGATTATTATTAAATAATGTAAAATTATGAATAAATGAATTAGCTAACCCCTCATGTGTAATGGCCCCCATAGGGGGTTAAATAGCTTACGCATGCCCATGTATCAGCCAACCCCGTGTGCCCATTTGGCAAGCAATCACTATTAAATTAAAAAGTAAAAGCTGTTTTAATCTTAGAACAACATAGATTAAAGACATTTCAAAATGAACATTTTCGATTGTTTTAACCTGCTTTTGTTTTGCCGCATAAAAGGAGATAAATATTAAAAGGTTTGTTGCATGAAAAAAAATTGTGGGGTTGATCTTTTTATATAATAGTTTAATTTCATCATCCTTACCCTTCATGTACAAGAAACCCGGCAAAATTATGTCACACAATTTTGAAATGAGATATGATAATATTATAAAAAATAGAATTTAATATTTAAAAGTAGAATTAAATAGCTTAATTTATAATGAATCAATTCATGTAAGTTTTATATATAGCTAGTATACAAAATTAAAAAGATATCATTGTTTACATTAGTGTCTACTGGTATTGTGCAACCTCCCGAACGGCCCCTGATACTTGAAGCGTAAAAACATAAAATGGCCGGGCACATGAGTCACAATACTTTTCTAGTTTCAATTGGGGCAAAATTTTTGAAAGCTCTGTTGTTTAGTGGCTTAATGTTTGGTTGTGGAGCTACAGGGCTATAGGGCTTAGCTTTCCATTGACTCCCGTCGAATTGGGGGTTAATACGTATTTTTACAGAAAAGTTACACTATTATAAGCACACACACAAAGTTACAACATGCTGAAACGCGTAATTTTTGAGAAAAAAGTTATTGAAAATCAATTATTCTTGCACTGTTTATATCTAATCCTACCATAAAACTGATGCCATTTTGTAATGTCATTGTCGTCAGTAGGGATGTCGATTCTTTCCGAAAAGGGTCAATTTTTAAATCGATTCAAATCGTAAGCTGATGTATCGATTCATAAAAAATCGATTTCTAAAATATCTATATTTTTTTATGTTTGCATTTATAATGTATGTAAATATAATTCCATTTTATGAAAAACAAGAAAGATTCCATAATAAATGATCTCTTATTGAATTTTGTTTTATTTTAACAGTACCAATTAGGGCAGATAACAAATAAAATAGGTTAGGTTCAATTTATGTCAAAGAACCGAATTGATTGACTCCGACTCCACCTAGTACGAGTCTGTCCTACCCCTAGAGTGGTTTTAAAGAGCCGGAGGCGCGTAGGGGGAGCAGTCTCCGCCTGCTGTAACAAATCGTAGGCATCGGACGAGCCAGAGCGGCTGAGGCTGGTCGCCGAAGGTGACCAACAAGCTGAAGCTACGGAGGTGAGCATGGATGCCTGTGATTTGCTACGCAAGGGTGAAGGTGCTGCACTTCCCGCAGCGCCGAAGCCGTTACAGAAGTAACTTTGAGTCAATATTACTGTGTAAAAAGGTATGATTATGATTTTACAAAACAAAATATTACTCATAAACTATACATTTCCGCAACGGGGGAAGGGTACCCAGGGCTTCCCCTGAACCTCCCCCTCCCCCACATCCCTACTGACAATAACAATAATAAAATGGTGTCAGTTTTACTGTAGGATTTGACATAAACAATGTAAGAATAATTGATATTCAATAACTTTTTTCTCAAAAATTACACACTTCCGCATATTGTAACTTTGTGTGTGTGCTTATAATAATGTAACTTTTCTGTAAAAATACGTATCAACCCCCAACTCGATGGGAGTCAATGGAAAGTTGTACCGGCTATAGGTCGAAACCTGCATGGAACTAGTATTTGTATGGCTTCCAAACAATAGTTCAGTGTCTGGATGTGTGTCATTGTGCAATTTATGTGCTTAAACCGCCTTCACCATACAGAACATTGTACTGTGAGGATAATGTTTAAAAAAATCGAAGGTATTATGTATCTATAATCTAAATGAAAATAAAGTATAATATTAATTGTTTAATACCTGCTATTAAGCCTCCTTTACTTTTTGCAAAACTTTGCCACTGTTCTAGATTTACTAAGTTAGGGTTTTCCAGGCATTTTTCTATTTCCTTTCGTTTTGCAGTCACATCGGGATCTTCGAATTCAAAATCTTCAACATAAAAGGAAAAGTAGGTAATTTAAACTTTCGATTATATAAAACGATGTGTGTAGATATTATCAGACATAAGGTAAACTGAAAACTGAACAGTACACAATTGATCATACAGAAATAAAGATTGTTTACAATACCTTCGTCGAATTTTAACTCGGAAGGCGTAGATATGTCATCGATGTTTTTGGCATGATTCAAGTCCATGGATTGATTTTTCATAAGCAGTGTGCAGTCACCGTTTACATTACATGTTTCGTCTAGTTCGGAGTCAGGATTTATGGTTTCCATTGTAGAGAAATGAAATTAATTCTTTCTTATTTACATTACAATCGCACCATTCTCTTTCTTCAAAGAATGTGATGACATTTCATAGTTTTCTTTTTGACAATGTCACTTTAGACCATAGACTTTTTTTTCTTTTATTTCTTGACCTGCAAGGTTTGTGCGTCAGCCATGTCTTCCATTTTTCAATGTATAATTATCCTTCATAGTACACTGCTTCACAATATGTTGATGAGTCACATCGTGAAGTGCTTGGGAGATTTTGACGGCAACTTGAGCCAGCAGACAGCTGGCAATGGTATCTCAAGGCGCCTGAGCAGACAACCTTATTTCGAGAATCACATCACCATTAGAGCACTTGTTTGACCGTTTCCACTAATAGTTCACATGCGTAGACACTTAATACACAAAATTGAACCACTTTTACATATCAAAGTCCACTTCAAATCATTATTTAAACAATAATACATGAGCAGCAAACCAAAATGGAAAGTGTCAGAGTGATATTGAAAGAAGAGTGAATGCAGGAAACATGGTGGATGGAGCTTTGTACTCCTTTATAAGCAGTCGGAAGGTGTCTAGCAAGGCTCGTTTGGCTGTGCATGAGGAGGTGTTGTTTCCGACACTCATGTACGGAAGTGAAAGTTGGGTATGGCAGAAGAAACATGAAAGCAGAATAAATGCAGTTGAGATGAGAGCGTTAAGAAGTATGATAGGAGTTAAACTGAGTGACAGGATAAGAAATAGCGAGATAAGGAAACGTTGTGGTCTGAAGGAAGATGTAGTGACGAAAATTGAGAAAGGTATGCTGAAATGGTTTGGCCATGTCGAGAGAATGAATGAAGAACGTTTGACGAAAAAGGTGTATAAGGCGAGTGAGAATGAAAGTGTTGGAAGGGGTAGACCTAAGCGGAAGTTTCTAGATCAAATCAGGAACGTCTTGAAAAAAGGCCAGGTCAAGAATACCCTAAACCGAAGAGCATGTATGAAGGGAATAATGAAAGTGGACGAAGCGAAACAAGTATGTAAGGATCGTAGCAAGTGGAAAGAAGTGGTCTCTGCCTACCCCTACGGGAAAGAGGCAGCAAACCGCCGTCGGTCAAGTTCCCGTCAAAACTAGAGACCATAGTCTTTAGAGCTTTAGACACTAGTAATTAAATGTCACGTTCAAATTACTTAGTATTGTTTTTTTTTCCAATACTCTAATACCCATAACCAAATCCCTAAGATTCGGTTTGGGAGTATTGAGCAGAAATCAAGGTATTTATAAACTACTGCTGTACTGTAACACTTTAGAATGAGGTGAAATATTTGACAGATTTCATAGCGGGAGTAGTTAATTTGTTAATAAGTTGTAAAATTAAAAATTTTGTACAACCGACTACAATATAAATAAAATGAGAATATAGTCGAAGTCAATTAAATACGTATTATTGAGAATAACTCACAAACTACTGGTCAGATCTAGATTAAATTTATATAAAACCACGTGAGTCATCAAAATCGATTCACCAAGGAAAAAGTTCTGACATCTGATGTAACACACATAAAAAAACTGTGGAATTGAGTACAAATATTTAACCTTATTGTAGAGTGGCATCATCTTGGTGGCAGAAAAAGTCGTGGATGCCCTCATTATGATGACACTGTGTGACCATCTATGTAACAAATAAGTTCACAACTAGTGAGCGTAAGAATATATCGGTTGTACACTCGGTCAAGAACAGAGGGTACAACTTTCTGCAGTTGGTATAAATCCGAGGGTTTTTTTGTATCGTGAGGACATCCACATAGATCTACGTAACGCTGCGGGGGAAACGAAAATATCATGCCGGTCTCTACAGGCTGAACTCACGAGGGGCCCAGGATCTCCATTTGAAACGCAACCGGGGAAACCGGAGGAAACCCCTCCATCACTTTGCTTGTAGCAAGTTCCAAGGGAATACTTGCTTCTTGAGGCTGAAAGGGTCCAGCGTGTTATCCTATCTTCTACTACGCTACGCAATGTACATTTTTATCGGGGCTGGAACGTCCTCTCAGACAGTCTTAAGCATATTATTCATAAAATTCTAAAAAAAACATTATCTATTGCAATACTACCCGGAATTTCTAAACGTAAATGGAGGAAAGGTACTGACTGCTCTGATCAAATTTTCAGAACCACTTCATCACGCAAGTTTTTTGTTTTCTTGGAAGTTACTTATATAATATATTGAAAGTGATTATTAACTTTTATCAGCTTTCAAAAAGAGATTGTAAGATATCTGTCACATAAAATCTTAAAACATTAGACTAAAAAGCTACCAAGAGTCTACTTATTCCCACTATCTAAGAAGATGCGTATAAAATAAAATAAAAAAATATTTTCTATCCTAACCTTGGCTCGCATCCTTACACTTATGTATATGTGTCTCACACTCAGGGCCAGATTAACCATTAGGCAGAGTAGGCAACTGCCTAGGGGCCCCACATCGGGTAGGGGCCCGTGTGCGCACAAATATAATGGAAAATGTTTCATACAGAGAAAATTTAATTGGAAAATTTGTAACCTCAGTGACAATAGGTATTATTACGTTTTAGCGACGCATACTATCAGTTGATAAAATACTTCATACTTACAGAACAGAACCACCTAAGTAGTATCGAGTAGTAGAACAAAACTATTTTCTTTCGTTTATTATATTTATTTGCATTTATCAAGAATAAAATTAAAATTAAAACACCCCCGTCTTATTTTTCTTTCTTGCTCCATAATGAGACGATCTTATCTCATATACATACTTTACCTATTGAGATCTGGATCATCACTTATTCATTAATCGTACATTATACGTACATCACTATAACCTATTCATTAAGACAATTTCAATAGGCCCAAATACAAATATTTTACTATAGTTTCCTGAGGAGATAAGCATCAATCCGGTGATGCTACTCATATCCCTTTATGCTGGCTGCAAAGGGGCCCCGAGAATTCCTTTGCCTAAGGGCCCCGACATAATTAATCCCGCCCTGCTCACACCCACTCGCTCTCTTCCTCACAAATATACACACACGCACGTACTCACGCAGCACGCGCGCACGTACACGCTCATGCACATGAACACGCACACTCACCTACACTCGCTTGCGTCAATAATAATAATGTTATAGGTGCATTTCTGCAATTTACTCGTATAAATATCACTTTATATTATTGGTACATAGTTCCACGTATGGTTTTATTTTCCTATAATATTGTTCTATTCTTGTCTTTTAATTATAGTATTTAGTTTTCTCTTCTTTACATCAGATAGGGAGCTTGTATTTAGTACCTTAAAAAGTACTGAGAGTACTTGGAGTGTGGCTCTATACAGTCCTGGTGACTTGTGTAACAGTCTTTTTTGAAAAATTACCTCAGGCACTATTCTCTCACATAGGATCAGTCAGTCCGCTTACTAGCTTACTACTATTATAACCCTAAAGTGTATTACTATTTCTTTTTTAATCAGTAAGTTAATAATTTATATGACGGATAACTTATCTGACGATTGAAAAGTCGGCCCTAGATTCAAGGCATAATTTAATTGTCGTGATTAAATATACTGTTTGACCATAAAGGCCAAACTGGGCCAAACATAATCATAGATTATTAAATATCTATATATTTAATAATCTATGATTATGTTTGGCCCAGTTTAAACTAATCTATGACTACTATTAGTCATAGATTAGTTTAAATCATAGATTTAGTAATTAAGTAATAATAATTGTAGTGATGAACTCAAGCATCTTATTCACGGTCCATCTTGCTGTATGTCCCGCCAAGGTCATACACGACGCACGATGCAAAACGACAATGTATAGACTTGACGTACGTTAATAATTATTAATAACAATTGCTTGCTGGCTACGCTGGATTCATTTTGTTCCAAGCAAGGCAGCAGCACAGTAAATATATAGTAGGAACAGTACGGAAACTTCCTACAAACGCTCGAAACGGCACACTCACACAAACATGCGCAACGACGAGACTTCTAAGCGCTCGTCGCGGTGCTCTCAGTAGCGAGTGTCGCCTCAAGATTAAAAATGCCACGAACGTATTGCGTAGTATACGGCTGTTTGAACTCGGCTTCATCAAAACCGGAGCTATCTTATTTTAAGCTTCCTGCTGATTTTGAAAGGTAAGAATGACTTTTATTGTCATTGTTATAATCGTTATCGAATTATAAGTCCGTGTGATCGATCGTAATGAATTCGTGAACTTATTTGTACATCCAGAATGCGGCGGTTTTGAGGCTATTTAAAGCTGATAGTGTAATAGTGGTAACAAAAAGTAAATCCAAGATGGCGGCTGCAATAGGTACCAATTTTTTCTAATAGGTATAATTTTTTTTGTCATGGGTGCCATTTTCATGGGTTTCGAGGGTGTTGGAGCCGATAGTGCTGTCGAAATATAAATCCAAGATGGCGGCTGCAATAGGTATCATTTTTTCGTCATGGGTGTCATTTTCATAGTTTTTGAGTATGTTGAAGCCGATAGTGCTGGTTGAAATGTAAATTCAAGATGGCGGCTGCAATAGGTATCAATTTTTTCGTCATGGGTGCATCGATCACTAATAAAAAACATCGCTGTCATTTTCATGGTTTTCGAGGGTGTTGAAGCCGATAGTGCTATCGAAATATAAATCCAAGATGGCGGCTGCAATAGGTATCAATTTTTTCGTCATGGGTGTCATTTTCATAGTTTTTGAGTATGTTGAAGCCGATAGTGCTGTTGAAATGTAAATCCAAGATGGCGACTGCAATAGGTATCAATTTTTCGTCATGGGTGTCATTTTCATAGTTTGTGAGTATGTTGAAGCCGATAGTGCTGTTGAAATGTAAATCCAAGATGGCGGCTGCAATAGGTATCAATTTTTTCGTCATGGGTGTCATTTTCATAGTTTTTGAGTATGTTGAAGCCGATAGTGCTGTTGAAATGTAGATCCAAGATGGCGGCTGCAATAGGTATCAATTATTTTGTCATGGGTGTCATTTTCATAGTTTTTGAGTATGTTGAAGCCGATAGTGCTGTTGAAATGTAGATCCAAGATGGCGGCTGCAATAGGTATCAATTATTTTGTCATGGGTGTCATTTTCATAGTTTTTGAGTTTGTTGAAGCCGATAATGCTGTTGAAATGTAAATCCAAGATGGCGGCTGCAATAGGTATAAATTTATCGTCATCGGTGTCATTTTCATCGTTTTTGAGGGTGTTGAAACCGATTTTTCGTTGTTGCTTTAAAAAAGAACAGAAACTGCAAAGTTGCTGATCTAATTTACAAAAAAATAAACAAAATCGGTTTCATAGTACCCGTTCCTTGTTTCCCAACAGTTTATTTAAAAAAAACCTGTTCATCAGAATGATATTTTTTACACAGTTAAATTCAATAATAAAGAATTCCGAACTTGCCGTAGCAGACGAAAATATTTTTCTGTAAATAATTTATAATAATCTATACAAATAAATAAAATTAAAGTGTCTGTTTGTAATGTCAAAATAACAGCTTTTTACTAAATGCATATGAAAGTAAATACGGTACTTATAACTAAATAACAATTTTTAAAATTTTTGTCTGTCTGTCCGTCTATTTGTTCCGGCTAATCTCCGAAACGGCTGGATCGATTTTGACGGCACTTTCACTGGCAGATAGCTGATGTCATAAGGAGTAACTTAGACTACTTTTATTTTAGAAAAAGAATTAGGGTTCCCCGCTAAAAAATAAAAACCCTAGCACGCGAGCGATGTCGCAGGGAACGACTAGTGAAGAATAAAGGTACGTTTTCGTCCAACTGCGGCTTGCGTACGTTCCCGCCGAAACTTGTAAAAGGTTACGCCGTAATGACAAAGTTAAAGTTCTACAAGTTGTTGTGTGTTAATATTAAAATGTTTTCCGTGTTTAAACTATTGTTTTTTGCTGAGATTACCTATTTAAATTGTATTTGTAAGCTAGTTATTTAAATTCGATTGATTGATCACTACAGAACAAAAATATAAAAAAAAGCAATATCAAACATTAAAAATTACAACCCTATTGCTTCAATGGAGCGTAGGTAATTATATCCTCAACTAGGGTTAGTTTCCATACTGTTCATATTTATACTGTGGCAGCAGCGAGCCTCGCTACTACTTTTCGTGTCGTGCTGATGGATAATCAATGGGTCGGACGTACTTCAAAGCTGTCGCGCATCAAGCATGCTAGATTGTGTGGATAGTGGCTGTACAGCAGATTTGCCATTTTCTATATTAACTATGCATGCGTTCGATCTGCTGTCAGCTACCATCAATCATTAAACCTTTACGCACATTCACCGTGACATGATAAATGAAATTTTATTTTTACCTTAAAAATTAGCGCGCGCTTTTTAAAAGTCTCGGTAATGTCAAAAATATTTAAATAAAACTAGTTTTACGGATTCGCGACTTCGCTCGCGTGTTAGGGTTTTTATGTTTTTGCGCGGAATTCTAATTATTTTTCTTAAATAAAAGTTGCCTAAGTTACTCCTTATGAAATCAGCTATCTGCCAGTGAAAGTCCCGTCAAAATCGGTCCAGCCGTTTCAGAGATTAGCCGGAACAAACAGACAGACAGACAGACAGACAAAAATTTTAAAAATTGTATTTTAGTTATAAGTACCGTATTTACTTTCATATGCATTTAGTAAAAAACTGTAATTTTGACATTAAAAACAGACACTTCAGTTTTATTTATTTGTACATATTATATATTTCTGTCAGAAATATTGTCTAATAAATGAGTTTAAAATTCATAATCATAAATCAATTTCTTTCTATCTTTTTTCCCTCTCTTCTGCAGCTGCTGACAATATCAGAAGAACTCCCATTTATTGGTGTTTTGATAAAACTAGTAGCATTTTCAATAAATAAAACACTCCCGCTCAATACATTCATTCGATTACAGATGTAGATAGCATGCTGGATGCGCGCACTATAGTGTATGCTACGTCCAGTACTGCGGCCTTGAGCGGACGTACAGCTGGGATGGATCGTGAAAAAGGCGCTTTATGGGACTGAACAGATATATACTGTAAATGACTGTATGAAAATGACATTGTTATTGACAACCATCTAGTTTAGACAAAAATTATTTAAAGTGTTTAAAAAAGGCAAAAATAAATGTTACCTACACTTTTCATCAAATGGATCTAAAAGTTGAATCACAAGATTCCCAAATAAGGCAAATTGAGGATATTATAGATATACAAAAGGCTAACGGAAATATTAACACACGGCAAGTGGCATTTAATTTACCCTCAGATACGGAAAGCATAATCTCTGTAAACTTGGCAAAGAGCTTAGAATCCGGATTATCCAATGGAAATTGTAATTTGCAAAAAAACAAAACTAAGAAACGACGGTATAAAAGACATAAAAACCCTTTGCCTGAAGTAATATCTTGGCCGAGTGATTCTGATATTACAGTATTAAGAATGAAGCTTTGTTTAAAAAATAATTTAAAAGAAGAGGCGACTAACACAGTTCTAGGGGATGGCCTTCATCACCGAGATAGTTCGTCAATGGTTAATTTAGCGACACTGATGTTACAATCGCAACCAGCTTCAAAACACAGCTTGAATTTGGAAGAATATCTCTTACCTTTAAGTTCATGGGAGCACACAGTAAAACCAACATCAATGGAGACAAAAGATATGCCGAAATCATCTTCTCACTTTCTCAATAAAAAATTTAAGACATTTGAAACTTTAAGTAATCATTGGGCTCAATTGAAGGTATATTCAAGCGATAATAATGTTATTTTAGAAGACAATATGAGGTCTAAGTTTGCTAGATTTTTGCGTTTATATTTTTGTCCGTGCTGTACGTGTCTGTATAAAATAGAAAATATGCGAAAAGAGCCATCTTCAAGTTTTACGAAAAAAGAAATCGTTTTGAATTAAAATAAAGAAATGAAGCAACAAAATTTCTAAACGTGTAATTAAAATTTGTTATCATGTATAATTTGATTAATTTACAGTAGCTGTTGTGTTATATTGATGTAGTCAATAGTAATTTAATTTTTTTGCAATGTTTGAAATGCGATTATTCCTAATAAAAATGTCAAGGTAATTGTACCAATTTTAAAGTACGACTTTAAAAAATGTTTTCCTGTTTTCCATTAAATTGTAGCGAACATCGTACGTGCGTGTAGTAATAACCGACATAACATGCGACCATGTGACACCTAATAATGAAGGAAATCGGTTAATATTTCAAAGTTAACTACCTAATTAACATTGGGTTGTCGTGCGGTATAAATACTGCATATGATTTAATAGTTCTAGTTACTTTCAATATCTAAATATAATGTGTTTTACGATAATATATTGCCGATACGATCAACGTGAGGTTGTTGCATGCCCCTTGATAGCCCGTAAAACTTTCAGTGATTATCTAAATAAATTAACAATGAATTAAAATACACATACAATTGTAATTAGAGCCTGTACTTTGTAAGAGTAATTAAGTACCTAATAATTTATACATTAGCCGTGTAGCGGCGGCGTAAGAGAATGCACTACCTTTTAATCCCGTAGGTATCATAAGAAGCGACTAAAGCCGCATATCCACCAAAAATGTTGACAACATTTATGTTTCCAACTGTTTACAACTGTTTCCAACAAGCATCTCCACCGAGGGAACAAATGTTTGCAACCAGCGTATTCCTTTGATGTTGCCGCCGAAAATGAAACGGTTCCCGACATTGTTTCAAGTTTTGTTGCCAACACAACAGTTGGTAACAAAACTTTGGTGGAGACGCGGCTTAATGGAGACACAGGAGATAGGCAGAAATCAAAACAATTAAAAACTCCAGTTGCCAAGCCGCTTGTCAAGCGTTTCATCTGCGGCTAATGTTCCGCCTATTGTCCTGTGTGGGAGGCCTATGTTCTGCAGTGGGTTTTAGATATGCTATAATGGATGGATGGATTAAGGTCCCACAGAACTCACACAATCACAAGAACATATTTTTACGTTTAATTTTCGTAAACCTTATAAATCAAATTCATTCAATTTGAATTATCACTTTTCCTAACGCTACCTACACCTAAATGCATTATCAAACAAAACACAAAATAAAAAGATAAAGTATTAGTCAATAACAGCTAGCCCTCCATCTAATATATAAAAATTAATTTTTGTTTGTTCGTATTTTATGCGCTGCCATACCGTACATCAGTTTCAGACTGCGGTAAAACTTTGTCAACATATTGCTTGCACTTACTTCCACGATGGTTTAAAGACTTAGTACAATTAACTTAAAGTAGGTGGCACGCGTATTGTACCGACAAATTTATTTGCAAGTTATATATCATTCAATTTCAATGAATGTGTTATTATTCCTAATTAAATAATATAACTCTTCCAAATTTAAAACGATATTTCAACAATTATTTCTTCTGCGGCAACAACGCGCCGGGTACAAGCTAGTAAAAATATAAAAATCTCAGAATGGTCCAATATGTATGTGTGTTTAATGTCAATCAATAACCCTCTAAATGCCAATTCTTATCTAAATTAGAAAATTCCCACCGTACCATCAATCATGTTTTATCAAACAGTGGCATATCATTATTTTCTCATGTAAAGAATCTCGGTCTGTATGTTGTTGATAGTTCCCTTACATGGAACAAGCATAATACAGGAGTTGAGGCGCAAAAGTATTGCAACTTTGCGATCTCGATACCGCCTAAAATTTTTCTTCCCACTCATACAAAGATCCTACTTGTTTATTCACTTATTTTTCCAATTATTGATAGTATCGATGTGCGTCGACCAGACCTGTCTCAACATCATCTTAAAACATTGGATCGTCTCATTAACTACTGCTACTGATACATTTATGGCTGCCAATACCTAGGCAGCGCAGATATTTTAGAATACTCTCAACCTTTTTCTCGATTCTGAACGATCTATGTGCTCCCGACTATTTTCGTAGTAGGATTTTCTACTTTATCTTGGTAGTTTACAATACATAAATTCTACAAGGACCGGAACAATTATTTGTAGGTCATACAAATACATGTTTCGTGCGGGATTCGGCCCCCAGCGCTGCAACTCATTGCTCAGTCACTACGCCGCGGAGCCGTCAAATTGTTCTCTCCGTTCTTGGGATAATCATAAGGTGCTCACACCTTTTTACCGGGTAAAGTAAGTTAATAATAATAGGTACCATGTAATGGTGGCAAAATGTCGATCACGTCATATCGGCCCGTGGTTGTCGTAGGTCACTAAGCGAAACAAACCAGGAGAGCAGCGTATTCCAAACAACAACTAAAAATACAAAAGGACTGCGGTTGACAACCCGCCTGCCAAGCGTATTTTATACGTGGTAGAGCCATGCTGCAGCTATATTATGGTTGTAGCACGAATGGGTCGGCTCGACCGGGGAAGGACCACGCTCTCACAGAATACCAGCGTCAAATAGCAGCTTAACACTGCTGTGTTTCGTATGGTGAGTGTAGAGAACCGGAGACCCTTTTTTACTGGAAACGAGGCATTCCATCTTAGTCCTCACGGGTGACAACGCATCTGCGTTTTGATTCGTAATAGAAGATAGACGTAGATGTCTATGGGTCACAGCAACCACTTACCATCAGGTGGACTGTGTGCTCGTTTGTCACCCTTATCCTATAAAAAAAGCGTGGCACGTATGGCAAATATCTCTTCTATTAAGCAACATTTGGTAAGGTCTGTGAGGACTATGAGTGGCTGTAATGTGTGAATGAGGTAACAAATCTCTCTACGATTGCTAATCGCTGGTCTATTATCTATCTATTTAATGAGGGCATCCACAACTTTTTCTGCCACCAGGGCGGTCTGTCAAATATTACACCACTTAAAATTAGGTGTAATATTTGACAGATTTCATAGCGGGAAAAGTAATTTGTTCGAAAAATTTACAGTTTAATGTTTCTTTCTGTACTATTACATAGTTATATTTTATATTAATTACATTATAAATAAAAAAACCAAACCACAGATATTCATAAAAGTAGAAACATTAAAAAGAGTTAAATATGTGCAAAAAAATTAAAGAACACACCACTGAGATATTGTTTTGTGTATTAATATTATACTCCAGAAACTGATAAACTTTTATTTAAAGCTAATTTCTGAATCAAATGATATTGTGTAACAAAAAAACTTTACCTCAGTCTCAACTAGCGACATCTGGTGAGCGGAATATTATTACCCCTCATTACAAATTAACAATTGGAAAATTTGCAATTCTAAAATGATTCCAGTAGCCAAGGTGAGGAGTGTGGGCTGTGGATTTGTTTACAAATTTAGGAATGATTCATAAGTAAAACTCGACTCCCACATAACCTTGATAAGTTACATGGACATCGAACTCTTTCTGTCTTTTAGAAAACGTTCCTGTAATGCAATAATTTAAGGCTCGGAGCTCCATTAACGATATGCAAATGATTCCATTAAAAAAATATACAAGATTTTGAAAAAAAAAGTTTTTTAAACTAAATTTTATTTTTTTGATTTTTAAAAGCCAGTGCTTGACTACTCCCAACAAATTCCAACTGATGTGATGGTGAGTAATGATATAGCTTTGAAGACATGTATGTGTTTTTACGTGGTAGAGTCATGCTGCAAGTATTATTATGGTTGTAGCACGTCTGGGTCGGCTCGGTCGGAGTCATAGAATACCAGCGTAAAATAGCAGGTTAATGCTGCTGTGTTTCGTATGGTGAGTGTAAAGTACCGGAGATGATTTTTACTGGAAACGAGGCATTTCATCTTAGTCCTCTGGGGTGACAACGCATCTGCATTTTGATTCTTAATCGAGAATAAATATAGTCTATGGGCCACAGCATCCACTTACCATCAGGTAGGCTGTGTACCTGTTTGTCACCCTTATTCTATATAAAAAAGACACCAATATTGTAATTAGATTGAAAGATAAATACTGGCAAATTATTCCACTCTATTCAAAGACTTCTATGTCAAAATAATGATAAAAACCGTTTGGTTCGAATGCGTGGTGTGTCGACAACAAAGAATTGGAGACTGTTTGAATGTCCTCCACTGTGATTTAAGTATAAGCAGTATCGGGTTACGACTATAATATACACATAATATTCTTGTGTGTATACACTACGTGGATACATACATTTATTGAAATAGGCTGCGGAACCGTAGATCATTTTTTAAATAGTTGTTTTTTTTTCTAATATTCTTTAATAATTATTTATAAAATTCTTTAATAATTGTTTTTGACTATTATTTAGTTATTTTACTATTTAAAATTTAATTTATTATGTTTTTATCTTATTAATAATAATTGTCTTTTTTGCGCATTTATATAGATATACATGTCACATCACAACCAGACGAAAATACTGTACTTGACTAAAATATGCCACATGAAAATGTTGATCAAATAAAAAGGTGTTTAGTTCGAATCCCCTCTTCGGCTACGTCGTGAATCATACCATAAGCATGTATTTCGGAGGTAATAGTGAATATTAATATTAAACTATGATGAAGGTACTTTAATATGACAGCGTATCAATATTATTGAATTATTTTGTACGTGTCTGTACTCTTTTTGCCATTTCAAAATATGTACCAATCACGTAGTGTATGTAGTATATATAGTACTACCTGCGCCACTTTAAAATACAATAATGTTAGTGTGTAACCTGTCTCTCTTTTTAATACGTTTTTGATGTATGTATGTATTATTTCTCATAACTCGAAGACTAGGCTTGAATGCAGAGTTCCGCGCTATTGACCGTCAAAAATATATTTTTGTGCACAATTTGTGAAACTAAATATTTTATTTTATTCACACCGTTCAAAAACCGTTACATCACTGAGTTTTATAAAAATAAATCATAATGCAACACCTAGTTTGCTCTATTTGTATCAGGCCTCAAATAATTTTATTTAAAAAAATTAAAATTGCCAAAGTACCTCAGCAACTTGCATTGTCATCGTTTAAATTGCTTTACCGTCACTTTCGATTCGGCCGACATTGGTTCGATCGATTGAAAGGCGCTTCACACTTCAGTGGCATCCGAAATAAATTTTAATTCGTCCACAGTTTCTCTTTAAAAAAGAGTAACCTGATGCTAAGCGGCTACTGCGTTGACCTCTGCAACCTTCAAACAAAGAGGGACACAGATGCAATATCACCTCTAAGGACTAAGGTGAAATGATCCGGTTTTTAATAAGTTATTACCCTGCTGCCCCAGGATGGTAATGTTTTTCGGGAGTATGTGTGTATGTATGTATCTCTATCTTTGTCACGCTTCACTAAGTAGTCTAAACGGCTTGATGGATTTTAACATAATGGGTGTCTTTAGGTTCCTCTTAGTTGTGGAAGTGACATAGGGTATATAACTTTTTTCTCTTTCGGTAAACTTTTTTACGCAGACGGTTTTTTTAATTTCTGTTTTGCTTGTCAGCTTGTTATGAAGTAGTCTATATACGTTTGGTCTATCCTGTGAATCGTCTCAAAATATTTTAATAGAATAAGGGAGACAAACGAGCACACAGTCATTCCACCTGATAGTAAATGGAAGCTGTGGCCCATAGACATCTACATCTCTCCTCGTGTGCGAATTAAAATGCAGATGCGTTCTCATCTCATCCCCGAGAGCTAACATGGAATTCCTTATTTCCAGTAAAAAGGATCTCCGGTTCCCTACACTCACTATAGCATTAAGCTACTATTTCCCGGTGGTATTCTGTGAGAGCGCGGTCTTTCTCCCGTAGAGCCGACCCAATCGTGCTACAACCATAAAATATAGGTACTTATAGCTGCAGCAAGGATCTACCACATATAAATTTTGTAGAAATTTTTGTTTATTACTTGTATTAAATTGCAACTGTTCTAAGAAACGGTCAATTTAAGCTTATTATCAAAATATGTAATAAAAAATTTCCCAGAGGTTTCACTAAGTACAATTCTTAAAAATACTTAATTTTTTGCGTTTATTATAGACTAGCTGTTCCCCGCGACTTCGCTCGCGCGTAATTTATTATAATTGGATTTCATGGGTTTTAATTTTTTGCGCGAAACCCTAATTTTTTTTTCTAAAATTAAAGTAGCCTACGTTACTTATAACATCAGCTATCTGCCAGTGAAAGTCCGGTCAAAATCGGTCCAGCCGTTTCGGAGATTAGCCGAAACAAACACACAGACAGACAAAAAGTTTAAAAATTGTGTTTTATAACAAAAACAATTTTAGTACCGTATATATTTTCATATGCATATAGTAAAAAGCTGTTATTTCGACATTATAAGCAGACACTTCAATTTTATTAGCAATGAAATAGAAAACTGAAAAATAATTTATTTGATATCTTATTACATTTTCTGAAATGTCTGAAATAAAGCCTAAAATGAAATAAGAACGAAGCTATTTCCTTAAATAGCTCAGTTTCTTAATCAAAGTTGTCTTTTATACGGGTGATGAAAATTTCTCATCTTAGACTATAATAAAAAGCTCGACAATCTGTATTAATTTAAATGTCAAGCTTTTTTATTGTATTTTTTTCTAAGCGTTGGTACTACGACGTATTACGACGCAATAATCACAGATGGATTGGTGATCACCTCATCGTCATCATCGTCTATACATTCTTTCACAAGTCCACAGCTGAACATAGGCCTCCCCTAAACAATGCCACAAAGCACGGTCCTGAGCCTTTACTTTAATATAGGTATTTACTTGCATGCTGCAGCTATATTAATAGTATAGTTGTAGCACGAATGGGTCGGGTCGACCGGGGAAGGACCACGCTCTCACAGAAAACCAGCGTAAAATAGCAGATTAACACTGCTGTGTTTCGTACTTATGGTGAGTGTAGAGACCCTTTTTACTGGAAATGAGGCATTCCATCTTAGTCCTCACGGGTGACAACGCATCTGCATTTTGATTCTTTATTGAGGATAGATGTGGATGTCTATGGGTCACAGCAACCACTTACCTTCAGGTGGATTGTGTACTCGTTTGTCACCCTACCAAATAATTTAAAAAAATCGCTATTTTGTTTCAGCAATCACACAAGATAAGAACAATAATGTACTTCAGGTCGAATTTCGGTCACGGCGGCCAGCCTCAACGGAGACTAGCCATCGGTGCAGGACAGGATTATAGTGCCCAAGTGTATGCGCAAACACAGGTGCACTCTCTATTCCCTCGCTCTCATAGTCCGATGGGACGGTAACCCGACACGACTGGAGAGAGATCTGGCGCAGGACCAACTGTTTACGTGCTTTCTGAGACACGAGGATGAACATCGCCAACTTCTTGACTCTGGGCTGCTACTGAGAATTTCTTGACGGAAAAACTTAACTATTGTTTCTTTCCAGACCCGACCCTATGATCAGCAGCGCGCTTTTTTTATATGATAGGGTGACAAACGAGCACACAGTCCACCTGATGGTAAGTGGTTGCTGTAGCCCATAGACATCTACATTTATCCTCGTTTGCGAATCAAAATGCAGATACGTTGTCACCCGGGAGGACTAAGATGGAATACCTCTTTTCCAGTGAAAATGGTCTCCGGTTCTCTACACTCACCATACGAAACACAGCAGTGTTAAGCTGCTATTTTACGCCGGTATTCTGTGAGAGCGTGGTCCTTCCACGGTCGAGCCGACCCATTCATGCTACAACTATACTACTAATACCTATAGCTGCAGCATGGCTCTATCACGTATAAAAACGCTACGTCCAATAGATCAATAAGGCAGTCAGTCGCATCGTATAATGAAGTAGGAAGCAATTATCCAATTCACTGGCAGATAGCTGATATTATAAGGATTAACTTAGGCTACTTATATTTTAGAAAAAGAATTAGGGTTCCGCGCAACATAATTAAAATCCTAAATTACACGCGGGCGAAGCCGCGGGGCACAGCTAGTTTTTAATAAAAAGGTTACATTTTAGAATTTTGACTATTATTTATTTGAAGAAAGTGATTTCTAATAGAATAATTGCAACGTATGTTTTTTAGACCATTTCCGACTTCATATTATACTTTTTAATGTACTGGCACACCTATCAATACAACACTTATCCTGTCTCACATTACACGGAAATTTCCGTCACGTTCATTAAGTTGTAATTACTGTTGGTTCAATAAAACCAGGTACAACGAACCCAGCAGTAACGGATTCTAGTTAAAACTACTGTTTGTAAATGAAGAACATCATATTGTCAGAGTATTTTTGTAACTTGTAATTTTATGAATTTTAATTGTAACAAGGGTAAGAACAATATACTTTCCTACCATCTAGTCAACAAACTATAGGACATAGAGCCTACTTTAAACTAAGAAAGCTACAGATGTGTTGTCACCTCTAAGGGTTAAGATGGAATGACCACAGCCTGTAATTATACTGGCTCTACCATTTTCTTTTATAGGATAGGCTGACAAACGAGCACACAGTCCACCTGATGGTAAGTGGTTACTGTGACGCATAGACATCTACATCTATCCTCAATAAAGACTCAAGATGCAGATGCGTTGTCACCCGTGAGGACTAAGATGGAATGCCTCTTTGCCAGTAAAAGGGGTCTCCAGTTCTCTACACTCACCATACGAGACATAGCAGCGTTAAGCTGCTATTTTACGCTGGTTTTCTGTGAGAGCGTGGTCCTTCCCCGGTCGAGCCGACCCATTCGTGCTATAACCATACTACTAGCTGCAGCATGGCTCTACCACGTAAAATAAATAACCTTCAAACTTCAGACCGTACCACAGGAGTGCAGGCAATTTCGTCACAGATATAGATAAGAAGGTGATACCTACCCTGATGGATTCTTAGGCAGAAACAAATCTTTTCTTTTGTACTTTTTGTTTTCTTTAAAAAAAAAGTTACTTCCACTCTGGGATTTTCCCCTGTATCGTGGAGGCAGTTGACAAACATAAATTGCACGATGACAAACATCCAGAATTGTAGGCCATACAAATACTTGTTCCGTGTGGGATTCGAACCCGCGGCCCCCAGCGCAACAACTCATTGCTAAGCCGCTGCGCCACGGAGCCGTCCTCTACCACCTAATAGTAGTCTCACAATACATCATACTTTTTCAATTTCCTTTTTGCTGTTGTTAATCCCGTGAGGTGGGGACCTAGTGATTTGTAATACAGTCATTTTATTGCCTTATTCAGACACCAGCTCCCCACATATTCTATACTATGAGTATGAACATATCTGTATTTAAATAGATATAACTTTTATTATTAAATGAAAAAAAAAAGCAATGAATTGTGTCACTATTTATTTGTTTGAAATATTGCAAGGTCATTATTTAAAAATGTTCATAGTAAAACATAGTTATTATTTAATATATTTATGTCATAATTACATTTCCAATATAATTAACTCTTTTCTCAAATTCTATATCCATAATGTTTTGTTTAAGTTCTATTTTTTTTTTGTTATTTTTTTAGGTAAGTACTTTAAATGATTTCCAAAAATATTGTACTTCGTATGCCCACAGGCTTTTTTTTTATAGGATAGGGTGACAAACGAGCACACAGTCCACCTGATAGTAAGTGGTTGCTGAGGCCCATAGACATCTACATCTATCCTCGTTTGCGAATCAAAATGCAGATGCGTTGTTACCCGTGAGGTCTAAGATGAAATGCCTCTTTTCCAGTAAAAAGGGTCTCCGGTTCTCTACACTCACCATACGAAACACTGCAGCGTTAAGCTACTATTTTACGCTGGTATTCTGTGAGAGCGTGGTCCTTCCCCGGTCGAGCCGACCCATTCGTACTACAACTATACTACTAATATAGCTGCAGAAGCATGGCTCTACCACTTACAAACGTGGGTTTAATATATGTAATACCTATGATCCACGAAATAAATGATTATGATTATTATTATATATTATCTGTTTTGTGAGGAAAAATAAACATTATTATTATTATTATTTTCAAGTTTACTGTTGAACTCAGGCCTTTCCAAGAGTGTAGTAACCGGCATTCACTACGGTGGAAGATTTGCTCTTTCTCATCACAGCGCGTTGGTGAGTGCAGAGTCGTTAGCTCTCGCACCAGTAATACTGATGCCTGTCACAGTCGTAAAATTCAGATTTTGCGTTGTTGTGTAGATTAACCGCCATCAGTTCCATAAATATCTACATCTACCCTCGATTAAGAATAAAAAACGCAGATGTGTTGTCATCCCTGAGGACTATGATGGAATGCCTCGTTACTGGTAAAAAGGATTCCGATTCTCTACACTAACCATGCGAAAACAAAGCATTAAGAATAATGCTGGAGTGCCTAGTCCTACTCCGGTAGAGACGACCTATTCGTGCTGCAGCCATAATAATATAGCTGCAGTATGGCTCTAATGGCGCGTCTCCACCAAAGTTTTGTTGCCAACACAACAGTTGCCAACACGTGTTGCCAACAAATGTTTCTGTAATCACCTAGTTTTAGCAACAAAATGAAATAATGTCGGGAATCGTGTTTGCATTTTCAGCGGCAACATCAAAGGAATAATACGCTTGTTGCAAACATTTGTTCCCTCGGTGGAGACGCTTCTTGGAACATTTTGAAACATTTTCGGAAACAAATGTTGGCAACTTTTGTTGATTTGTCAACAGTTGGAAACATAAATGTTGTCAACATTTTTGGTGGAGACGCGCCATAACCCTTACTATTTGCCATTTGTCACAAAATTCTTACGGGAAATGTGTGATACATATAGCGACGGGTGATGAAAATTGGAGCCAATTAAAGACATTTAAGTAGTTAGTATACCCATATATTTAAATCTCTTTGGAGCTAATAAACTTATAATAGTTATAACAAAGAATTTCAACTTTATAAGCGAGTACGCTCTGCTTTTTTTATTTTTCATGAAGTATTAATCGAGTATTTATTACTTATTTATTACTTAATATACTGTAGTAGGTAACAGCTATGTGGATTGTGAAGTTTGAACTCGTTTGGTTACACCGTCCTGTTTTACCTTAATAAATAAAAACTGACCCCCATTTTATATTTCATATGAAATGCCTCAAAAATAAATCATTATGCCTTCGAACAATTTTTATTAAATTCGTTCATGTTACCAAACCTTTGCTTTTCTTGTGCCCCCCATCGCGGAGCCTGATTCGCAACAAGTTATAAAGCGCGGAGAAAGCACGCAGTCTGCGCAGTCTTGTCTCGCTTAGCCGTCCCGCGTTTCGGCTGTATTGTATCGCGCGCTTTTTTGACATTTTTGCTGTGTTGCTATTGCAAGGATTTGTGCGTTAATTAAAATGAAAATAAGGTAAATATTATTGCTTTTTTACGGTCTCCGATTTTAATGGCATTTTATGTATCTAACAATTAGTTATAAATCGCGTATATTTTGCTTTAATAGGATCTGATAAAAGTAAAAGGTTTAATTTGTATGTTAGCTATGACGAAGATACCATTAATGATTACATGTTATTAGCTAATATGTCCATTAATTCAATGTAATATAGAATTAGGTACCTACTGTTTCTTATTTATTAGGAACATGAGAAATTAAATACTTTCTCTTTTAGTTAAAGTTATATGTTAGATTATAATATGTACATGGCAATTTCTACAAATTTGCGCCATTACTGATTCGGTAGAATGTCTAGTTAATCTACGATAAAGTGACCGTATCTATGATATTAATAGATCATACTATTAAAAAGCGTACTAATATTCAAATACATATTTAACTTTTTAGTTTACATATTCCCCAGAGAAGTAAATATAATTCCTTTATTTACGATTTCTCATGTAAGAATTTGGTCATTGGGAGGTATCACCTAGTAAACTTTAAATTACTAGAAATTGACACTTCTGTAAAATGTACCTCTCACAGAATACCAGCGTAAAATAGTAACTTATTGCTGCTGTATGTTTCGTATGGTGAGTGTAGAAAACCGGAGACACGTTTTACTGGAAACGAGTCAAAAAAAGTTTTGTTCGAAACTTTATATCTCCTTATAGTGTATTAAATAATCTTCAAAAAATATTTTTATCAGTCGATTTCACAAAACATCTTTCATATTTTTCAAAAATAAATAGAAATATTGCTTAAATCACTCCTAGCACTACTGTAGCTACATTAGTTCATGAAGTTTCATCAGAATCGGTACAGACATTCCGAAGATAAGTCCGGTCAGAAGGACGCAGAGAGACAAACAGATATACAGACGTATACTGACAAACAGACAAAAATTTAAAAAATTGATTCCCATTTTTTAACACAATGCAATTCCTCTGAGCTTAATAGAAGCCAAATTATTTGTTTGTCAAAGTGTTTGTATTTATTTATTATTATAACAGTCACTGTGAGTGCGTCAGTGTAACTGACACTTCATTTTATTTATTTAAAAATAAAACATTATTTCCATTATATAATTTACCAACCGCACACCGGAGACCGAAACATTACTTAATATAAAATTGATTGACAGTAAATAAATCTTTAAATAGAAGTATTTACGTCATGTTAATGATCGCACAATACACTTAGCAAAAGTTTGCATCGAATGGAAACTAAAATTTTGTTAGGTACTAATACTCATGACGCGGTTTTTCTGTAAAAATATTTCGATTCTTTTCTTCACTAAAAAATTAACAAATACCAAAAATGAACAAAACATGTTTACTTCAGCAAGCCTACGTTATTTTTGTACGTTTTGTTTTGACTAAAGGCTCGAGTTTCTTTTTATTACTTATGTAGGTACTTGTTTCTTTCTGATATGTGATTTCATGTTTTTTTTTTAAAGGGATTATAATTTTGCTCATGTATTGATCGTAGTTAATGCCAGACTGTTTGTTTTTCTTCAATTTAATTCTAAAATCATTAAAATTGTAAATACTATTATCACTTAACACAGATCTGCATGTATACAATGATAAATATGCTTTTAGTTACTATAGACCGAAATATACAAAACATTTAAAATATGAGTACGAAATCTATACAAAATATCATATTTTGTTCTAGTTTGGAACTTTTAAAACTAATTAATATTTAAAATATCTAAAAGACAATACCTAAACATTGCTTATACCTACCAGACTAATATATTGTTAGATTATGAATGTATAAATCAAACTACAGATATTCCGAAAAGTAGTGCCATTAAAAAAGAGTTAATATTTGTAAAAACAAAGAGCACACCACTTTCTGAGGCGTAGTCTTGCGTATACCTACATACAGTAGAAACAAAAAACTTTTTTATCATAAAGTTCGTATTTCGACCCTACTTTCAGGGAGGAAGGTGCCATATTGCCTCCCGATTCAATCACTTATTAATTTAGTACGCATGCGTCAAATTTCTAGGTCTATTGTTTTTGAACGTCAAAAGTATATGTCATGATAATTTTTAAGGTACATTCATTTTGATCAAGGTATGATAACACTGACCTCTGCGTACTTCTGCGTACGCACAACGGGAGGAAAGTGTGACATCGCAACCCGATAATACGACGCGGGTTGCAATGTCATACTTTCCTCCCTAGTGTTAGTACTATTATTTCAAATGCAACTTTTCAATGACGACACTGGGTGACCATCCGTGTGATCACGTGGGACAAATAAGTTCACCTCGGTCCCAATTAGCGACATCTGGAGAGCCGAAGATTATTAACCCTCATTTTCAGCAGTGTGTGTATAAATGTTACCATTTGAATAAATTTGTAATTATACATATAGCAATATTGTTGATATTTTCCATGCTTACACTATAATTCAACAAGACTACCATGTCTTGACTACTGAAAGTCATAACTATGCATTCATAACGCAATATATTATATTATGTTGCGTTATGAATGCATAGTTAATAGTTTTAGTTTGGAAAAATTAAAGAACACTTTCTCTTTTCTAAGTTGTGTCCAAATTACTTTCATATTATATATTTACACTTCAATTAAGTGTTCTTTTTTCTTAGTATAGTCTTTTAAACTAGATAGCAATTAAGTATAATAATTGTTACTTGCGCTGCTTAGTAATTACAGATGCCGATACATTATTTCATATCGTTCAATAAGTGATCTCATAAAACAATTATTTAATAAATGGACGCTCAGAAGATCAGCCAAATAAGATGTTAAGCTAAATAAATTAAATATCTTGTAATACAAATATAACATTCAGTTATTCAAATTAATTTTATTTATCTGGCCAGTATTCTCAACATTTTTTGTTACCTATTTAAATTATTTTTGTAACATAATTTTGATTATAAATCTTATAATTAATAATAATATTTTAACTTTATTCAACAATAAATAATTTTAATCGTAAAATCTTTCCTAATATGGTAAACTAAAAGACAATCGCAATGAATACCTTTCACTTTAATATCATCGCAATCTTAGACCATTCAACCCAAATCGCAATACATTCATTACAATAATATACAAATCTAGTTTGTTTTGCCTAACTCCTGTTATTGTAGGTATACACAATACACATAAAAGGAAATACTAGATATATTTGTATAGTTTAGTTTACGTTAAGATTTTCTCCTTTAACGTGGAGAAATTTCACATAAATTGCAAATGGTCAAACATTCAAACCCGGAACCTTTATTTGTCGCGATGTTTGACTCCGCAGTGCCGCTGCCAAACGCTTAGTCACTGTGGTACCTACCTAGCCGTCATAATTATAAAGTATGACTTTTTTATTAATAGGAGTGGAAAAAAACACGAAAGTTATAGCATATATTATACGTCGTATTGTTGTACATAGGTTTCCTCTCATTTATGAGAGGGTAATTGGTCCATGATTTAAGGAGCAATATTTGGTCGCCGAGTTGTTCCGGTGTGTGTATGCAGATTTCCCATGCTCTCGAAATATTCGTCAGGCATTCAGGTTACCTCACGACGTTTTCCTGGGGGTTAAACACTGCCAACTTCCTTTCGCCAGGTTGCTACTGAGAATTTCTTGACAGAATAACTTAATAATCATTTTTCCCCGACCCGGGATCCAAATCCGGCATCTTATGATCAGCAGTCGCGTTTACGATCAACGAGGCAGTCAAGGATAATGATTATAATATGGAGCAATAAATCTGCCGCGGTGCTACAGTTGTGTTGGTGGGTGTCACATGTCTTATATTGTTATATATTAAATATTTTATTTTACGGACATGCACGATTCCTCACGCTGTTTTTTTTCAACGTAGAGCGCTTGGGGAATCAGCACTTAAAATTGCAATTAAGAATTTCATTGGTGCCGGCTAGAATCGAACCCGGGTTGCTCGCGTACTACGAAATTTACGGCGAACGATTAACCTTAGAACTCGCACCGCTACGAGAAGTGGATAAATATCTGCCAAGCAGCAAATATATCAGTCATAATCAATATTTGTGTAAAAACTGACGAAAAAAATTACTTGTTGTTCAAACAAGATACATTCTCTGTCCTTGTGTCACTGACCACATTATATCAGAAACTTCCTTCGACATCACTTTTTAAACATCATATCGGATACTTAGCGGGAAGGTAAATATGTCGTGTGAGTTCACTGTTTGCACTAATACCTATATAGCCTGTGTACAAACACAGGCTCTCCTTTAATTTTACCACTTGTTTTAAAATTAACTTACCGTCTTTGATTATAAATCAAATATAAATGCATTATCGCACCTAAGCAGTGTTGCCAACTTTTTATGTCAAATATAATATTTTCAAAACTGACAATATATAGTCGATAAAAAAATAGTATGTTTTAACGTGTATCCTGCTCTAAGCCTTTAATAACATTCTCACGACATAAGCAGCCTTAAATATTGTAGTTTAACCTATTTATATAGTTATAATTTTCGGAATTCTAATATAGAAGGATACTATATTATAGAGAGTATATGGTAACCTTATCTCTGAGAACTAAGATCAAATGTCTTGACTGTCTTGTTACCAGAAAAAATGATCTCCGGTTCTAATAACTCGTGATATAAAACAACGTCATAATGCTGCCATTATATTATATACACTGGGGATTCTGTGCGAGCGGGGTATCTTTAATTTCATAGTTCGAAAGCAGGTGTAATAAATAAAAAATATTTTTATTTTACCATTCGAATAACAGCTAACCTTGGAAGTATCTTTTAAAAATATCATATGACAAAATGACAAACATATTATGTATATGAAGTATACAAAAATAATAAAATAAAACAAAAGCTTTGGCATTTTTTGTTTAAAACACCTCTTTTAAAACGAGTTATTCAGTCCCTAAATGTCACCATACACATGATTAACTACACTTTGAATTTAAAATGAAAATCTTATCTGCATTATGTTATGCTAATTTAATTTAAGTTTATTTTTATGTTTTACTTTTTAGCGGCAAATATGCCACTTGATAACACCTACAGCCTTTATAGCTTTTTTCGTTTATTCCCACAGAGTAGTTTTTAAAAGTATTAGTCCTTAACGCTTACCTTGTGGTAGACAATATTTTCTATAATCATTTTATAAAGTAAAAGTGTTAAAAATATTGTCACCGCTTCATGTAACTATTTATTAACTGTAGAGCTGTTGCGTAAACGGCGTCATAGCAAGTGTTTACTTCGTATGCAAGAGAAGTCCACCTTGTTATGGTAGGTTGTAGGCCATGTTCGGCCATTGTCTGCAGATATACGCGCTTTGCATAATACATATTATGCGCTATTCTCTTTTTTAATGATGTTTATTACTGAATTTAAGACAATGTTTATTATGTTTTGTAACGTAATAAGTGAGAGTCAGAACCGTCTGTTCTTTGCTTAGAGATCGTATTTATTAAAATTCGAAAAACATTTAAATAATATGTTCTTCGTCAGGATTAGCTTTAGCTTTAATTATGAATTTTAGTTTTAGATTGTATACAGCTGTTATTTTTTTACATAAGGTTGTCTCAACAAGCACATCCATCTAAGTTTGATCTCCCTTGCCCTCATGTTCTTCAGAGATAAAGAACAAACACCCGGACCATTTCCAACTTATGCGTGCCAAGCCGAATGTAATGCTTACTTGTCATAAAATCATGATAGGCTCAGATAGAGTATCATATCCACTCCACGAAGTCAATAACAACACAGTCGAACCAAAAAGCCCAAGATCATACTGAAGTCAGCGCTTTATTTCGTCTAGACAAACATGTCTTAGCACCGACTTCAGCATGTGAAATGATTTTATTCGTTCTAGTTCTTCGAAGTTAGCTCTTACTTTTTAGCTATTTTGTAATTCAAATTATTTTGATCTGTAACAAATTTTATTTGTCCCGGGGAAAAAAGGAAAAGTCCCGTATTTTTTACCTTCATGATCGTTTGTCCTTTGAGGTCGAAAACAGATTGCAACCCTACTTGGTAGGCAAGATGGACGACGATCGCGGTGCACTCTGACTTCTCGCACTTCCCGGATTTTTCAGACAATTACCATAGTCTCCTCTCACGACACACCCAGGACGTAATGAATGTTGCATCTTTGCATTTCTGATTGACCGTAGGGATTTCAATTTTATTTGAGAAAATTTTAATTTCTTTATTCAAGTAAAGTCCAAATTAGGAATTCAAAAATAATTATATATTAAAATAAACATAGTGTAAAATGTAATATTATAGGTATATTAATAAAAATATATGTATATGTGTTATTGTTCTTAGTAAATACTTATTTTTTAAGATTTCCGTAATATTTCAAAAAGGTCTGCGTCTCATTTAAATAAATAATGAACACATTCTTAAATTTAAATAAAAGAACTAAGAATAGGACTTAAATTAGAATTAGAACAAAATTCATATTAATGTGAGTACGTTTAGCACTGTTTCCTTATTGTATTGTTATAATCTTCACGCTTTTCCAGTGTTACGCTGTACGGTGAAAACGTGCACAAAGTTTTAACTACAAAGTTCGGTAATGTTTAAGTGATTGTATTACGAACTAGCTGTGTTTATTGTTTCATAATACAATAGCCATATTACAGTATCATCTATTGACCCTAAACGTATGAAAAAAAGCTTGTGCCAAATTAAATACCATTACATTTTTGAACGAGCAACGTCATAATAGCTTAATTTGTAAGCTGTGGTACGCATTTTAAATCTGCCATAAACCGAGGTATCGTCAATTAACGAACCTCAACTTCTAACATCTTTAAAAAACTTGCTTGTGATTTAACAAGTTTTTCTACCGACTTACTCAATTCGACTGTATGTTTTTTATGTGTGTTACCTCATAACCTTTTTTCTGAGTGAGCCGATTTCGATGATTCTTTTTTTATTTGAAAGCTGGTGCTTCTCATGTGGCCCCATATAAATTTGATCAAGGTCTGACCAATAGTTTTTGGAGTTCTCCTTAATAATATATATATATATTGAAGTCGGTTGTACAAAACATTTTTAATTTTAAATTAATATTTTCTACAACTATCAATTGGAAAAAAATAACAATATTTCTATGGTCGTTTTTCGCACACAACCAAAGACTATAGGTACATATAAATAAAATTGAATTGTCTGTTTTTTAACGAAGTAACTGCTATATATTGAGCTCAGGGATATCTTAATGACATGCAAAATAAAACATAAATTAACATTTTTTTTCTTTTTTTACTGTCTTTCTTTCTGTCCGAGCTTATCTTCGTAATGGCTGAACCGATTGTAATGTAAATTCATGAACAGATAGAGGGCAATGCCAGGAGTGATGTAGAGTACTTTATCAGAAAACCTTGGAGATTTTTTCTCTCATCAAAAAATTACGTTGATGATTATCTTGAAAAATGTAAATGATGACATAAATGACATTGATAGATACTACCCAGACAAAGCCGGAGCAAGTCGCTAGTTAATAATATAAGCACATAACTATCTCTATTTATCAAAGCTTACACAACACAAACTTTAAATTTTATAGAGAATGCGATTGCGACATAAACAATCACGTTTTGCACGTCGTAGAGCCACGCTGCACTATATTAAAAGTATAGTTGTAGCACTAATAGGTCGGCTCGATCAGGGAAGGACCACGCTCTCACAGAATACCAGTGTAAAATAGCAGCTTAGCGCTGCTGTGTTTCATATGGTGAGTGTATAGAATAAGCGCGACAAACGAGCACACAGTCTACCTGTTGGTAAATGGATGCTGTACCACATAGACATCTACATCTATCCTCGATTAAGAACCGATGCATTGTCACCCCTGAGGGCTAAAATTAAATGCCTCGTCTCCAGTAAAACAGTTCTCCGGTTCTCTACACTCACCATACAAGACACAGCAGCACTGCGCTGCTACTTTGGACTGGTATTCTGTGAGAGTGTGTTCCTTTTCCAGTCAACTCTGCCGATTCATTCGTGCTAGCTCTACCACGTGAAAAAAGTGTAAAAGGAGTTAGTTGATAGTTGTCGGTAGTTGATAGAAAATCAATATTTATTCAATCAACTACTATCGCTGATTGTCTAACAATAATTCCAGTTGAAAACAGTAATATTTTCCCACAGTGCTTACGCAATAAAAATGATGCTGCTTACTATAACCCGTTTAACGTGTTTGCATCTCGTAAGTTTAATTTGGGGAAAAGCCCTACAAAGGCCAAATTTATATTTTGAAACAGTATCTATAAAAACCATAAACATTTTCGTATTGTTATTCTTTTTTAAAACAACAACGTATAATAAAGTATCTCAATTTATTGTTATAAGTATGTTCAAATCATTTTTCTACCGACTTCAAAAAGGAGACGGTACTCAATTCGACTGTATGTTATTTTTTTATGTGTGTTAACCTCTCACAACTTTTATCTGGGTGAACCGATTTCGATGATTCTTTTTTTTATTTGAAAGCTGGTGCTTCTCATGTGGTCCCATATAAATTTGTTCAAGGTCTTACCAATAGTTTTTGAGTTATTCTTAATAATATATATATATTAAAGTTGTTTGTACAAAATTTTTAATTTTTAACTATTATTTATTAATTTTTCAACAAGTAACAAACAACATCATATGATAAAGTAAAAACCTTAACCATATCACCTCACTATAACGTTACATCGTTGACTAAATAGCTACTATAAATCTAGCTAATCTACTACTAATATTATTTAATCTGTGCTAATACCAAACGGGGTAAACAGAGAGACATTTCGAGTTTGAATAATAGCGCAACAAAAAAGTTAAAATTATAAGTTAAAACTCCATAAATGTATAACAAAAATTCCTGAATGTTTTATAACAGTCGTGATGCTGGCAGTGGGTTATTATTATTTATATAGGTATATGAAAGAAATAGTACCTATACATTTACAATTTATTTACATTGTAATTATACAAAAGCACTATCTACTGATGCAGTACAACAATGGCTTCAAGACACTGTTGGAGCTGCCCCAATTTTGTAACGCGTCTCTGATTTTTGTGCAAGAGCGCACTGATAACTTCTACAAACGCATAGCGTCTGCCTGACAGAGTGCGGGCTAGATCCAACAGTGCCTTGGGTCCTGGCGGTCATTGGTGATTAAGTTGGCTGTCAACTCAAACACTGATACAAGGAAATATAATATCACACTTTGTTACCTACTGACTAAATTAATATTATTTAATTTTTTGAGATACGAGAGTATTTACTAGAGATTAATTACAGACTATATTTAATGCAGCGACCGTGAATTTTTAAGGAACAGAAGCAAGTAACAGCAGCAAACTAACCGTAAAATTGACGATTCACTTTCGCATCATCTACACAATTAAACAGTGGTAGAGCCACGCGGCAGCTTTTGCTGTCGCACGGATGGGCCGGCTCGAACCGGGGTGGTACCACGACCTCACAGAATACCAGCGTAAAGTAGAGGTTTACCTCTGCGTTTCGCTTGGTGAGTGCAGGTGGCCGGAGGCCCTTTTCACTGGAAATGAGGCATTCCATCTTAGTCCTCACGGGTGGCAACGCATCTGCATTTTGATTCGCAAACGAGGATAGATGTAAGATGTCTATGGGCCTCAGCAACCACTCACCATCAGGTGGACTGTGTGCTCATTTGTCACCCTATACTATAAAAAAAAACGTAAATCATTTAATAATTGGCAAAACAAATTTTTATGTTTACCGGGTTTGGTGTAATTATTGATTTACGTTATTAAACATTTTAAAAATATTTAAATTTTAAGCCATTTTAAAAGTCGGTATAACTGCTAACGAATTGCAGGAAATCACGCTGCGATATTGCAAGGAAATCCTTACCGGATACAATAATTACGAAAGAAATTAATAATAAATGTTTAACAATTATTATTGATTTGAGTAGGACTGTTTGATAATTAAGTTACTAGTTTTAGTTTTTATTTAAATTATAGTTTTTAATATTTTGTATAATAAAATATTGTATATTATGTTATGTTAATAAATGTAGAATTTAAATAAACGATTAAATACACCTAATACATTTAAAAAAGGTGATTTATTATTCACTTTATTATCATCAGCGACCTATAAACAAAAGGTATACCGTTGACCAAAGGCCAAAAGCTAGGGTAACTAATATTCTTTTGTTACGTTTATTGTACAAGACCATGAGTGAAGCAATATTCAGCGGCGAGTAATCCATTATTATCCTTGGAGAAAACAGACGTATTCCGCTGTTCACACTACATCAAATTTTTGTTTACCATACACTATTATCTTTACCACTGTCATGTTCCCATATTTTTTTCATTATTTCCTATAAATTTATTAAAAATTAAAAATACCCAGTTATACCAACCTAATTAAATATCCAGTGAACATTACCACTTTAACGAACATATTTACGTGGTAGAGCCATGCTGCAGCTATATTAGTAGTATAGTTGTAACACGAATGGCTCGGCTCGACCGGGGAAGGACCACGCTCTCACAGAATACCAGCGTAAAGTAGCAACTTAACACTGTTGTGTTTCGTATGGTGAATGTAGAGAACCGGAGACCCTATTTACTGGAAAAGAGGCTCTCTATCTTAGTTCTCACGGGTGACGACGCATCTGCATTTTGATTCTTTATTGAGGATAGATGTGGATGTCTATGAGACACAGCAACCACTCATCATCAGGTGAACTGTGTGCTCGTTTGTCACCCTATACTATATACAAAAGACCTACAGAATTACCCACAATCCTCCTCATATTATTTATTGTACTTGAAATAAATTTAAATCGGTCCAATTGTGGAGGTGGAAATAAGATTCATTAATATTCCGTATGTAGGTATAATCAGTTCGAGCTGCAATTGTCTCTCGGTCCTTCGGATACAGCGCAACAGCAATAGATCTTCATTCAGCATCTTCATTCTTCATCAGCTCTTAACAAAACGTCATTCGCTTAGCAAAACATCGGGAAATATATATATATATATATATTTTTTTTTTATTAAATTTCTTTTTGCATTTCAACGACCGTGTAGTAGCGATATAAAAATATCCACTACCCCATATCATCCCGAGGGTGTCGTAAGAGGTGACAGAAGGAAACAAATCAGGGAGATGGGCAGCAGCGTTACCCTAGTAACGACTAAAAATAAAAATAAAGTGTGGTTACTAATCGTGACAATTATGCCAAATATCCTCCCTATATGGCAACCTGTGGAGGAGTCCTATGTTCAGCAGTGAACTTTAAAAGGCTGTAACGGTTGCATTTCAAGTTTTAAAATATATGCTATCTGAATAATGTCGATGTCGAAATATCAATAAGTACTTCCAATAACTCACATAGTATTACGTCAACAGTCGTTATATATAACTCTACTTCCCACGGTCATCAGTCCACTGGACATAGGCCTTCAGTAGTTAAGAATTACTTAGATTTTCCCATGCGCACTATACTAGGCTTAAAGGACCATCATTTCACTGATGACCATAGGTCTCTACACCGCCCTCGAGTAATGCCACATACCTTGCATCTCTTATTCGTAACTTACCAATACAATCATTAGCCCAAAGACCATTGCTGCATATTGGACTTCCCCTTTTGGAGGGTTTCCCTTAATCGTCACGCTTGGCAAGCGGATGGACTATCCACCAAGCGTAGGTACTCGTCACCGGTCTGGGAATTTTGTGTCTGGCGCAAAAGAGGTTTATATCTCCATAGGAATATCAAATGGTAAAATTAAAAAAAAAATTGTAGAACCGACTTCAATATAATTATTAAGGATAACTCAAAAAGTAATGGTCAGATCTTGATCAAATTTATATGGGACTACGTGAGAAGCATCAGATTTCAAATGAAAAAATCACCGAAATCTGTTCACCTAGAAAAAAGTTATGAGGTAATTAATACACATAAAAAACATACAATCGAATTGAGTACCTCCTTCTTTTTGATGTCGGGCAAAAATAAGATGTATTTACCGTTTCCCATAGTCGCCTCTCGTACGATACCTACACACAGGACTAAATCAGGTGATGATTTCTCTCCTCACCACCACTAAACTTATCAGTACAACATTTCAGATGATTTGGTTGCATGATCTAACCTTCGCTATTTAATCGCATTCAAAGACGGGACCATTCGTGGTTGTATGTGAATCAAATTCACAGCTTTAAGTGATCAATTTACAGTGATCATTGCTCAACACACTAGTACGCAGCTATTGAAAAGATAGCTGTCAAGGCGATCATCTTGATTCTTGATACATAGGGGGCATTGATAAAGTGCGTCCAAAACCAACAATGGGAATAAATAGAGCAACGAATGTCACAATCTTAAGCAATTAGACATTCTTTCAACCTCTAAACACACCTTCGTATCTTCGGATCTCCGCTGTGCGATAGTCACTAATTTATATATTAAGCAATATCCTTGATTAATATTTTTTGTTTTGCGTTCCTACAAATAGATTGACCAAAAACCATCAAGGATATTTCTGTATTTTTTTAAATCCTATGAAAATTGAAAATGTACTATCAAAGTAATTCATAGTTCTTTCAAAATAATAAATTAGAAATAAGAAAATTATTTCGTTATTGTTTCTATAATCTTATTATTAACTAGCTGTGCCCGCGGCGTAGCTCGCGTATACAGGTTTTACATAAACAATTTGTCGTTTAGGCAAGAGAATATTAAACGATTTATTTCATTACTGTATCAATAAGTGGTAACTAAATAAATCATTATCATCAAAGTTCTAAGTCGTTTATGATAGAGCTTCTGTGTAAACGACGTTAGAAGTAGGCTTAGCCGGGGTGTACACAAAAAGGTTACGGGGGCTACTAACGCGGGAAAAAGCAACATAGAGTTGGCCATGTGCAAAACAGTCAGTACTGAGGTCCACTCCTGCAACGCGTAAAGTTTGACCTTGCGCTTTATTTACGGTCATCGCATAACACACGCTCACTGTAACTGGGAACTGAACGCGCTAAAAACTGAAAGGAAAGTTACTTCTGAATAGAGGGTTTTTGGGCAGTGCTGCCAGATAAAAAAAACTAATTCAACTCTAGGACAACACAAAAAGCGCTAGATTTCATGAAAACAGCGCTTTAAAAAAGCCCTAGATTTCGCGCTAAATCAACTACAAACAAAGTTTGTGTTTTTTTATATAATCATAATAAAGAAAACAACATTAAGTTTTTTTTCTGGCAATATTTTTTTGATGTATCAATACCTCGCAGGACATCGACTTATAATTATGGCAATTGCTGTCAACAGTAGTTAGTACTGTACGAACAATAAAAATGTCATTAATTGTTTTAAAGTGCAATGTATTTCGCAACTTAGTTTCAGATGTCAGCATCTGATTGCGGTTGCTACACAGTTTCTTTGTGTTATAACTTCTAAGTAACTTTTAACTTAGCTGTGCTCTAAGCAACTGACTGAAACTGAATAAAGCAAAATAAATGTGTTGCCAAAACCATGAACAAAAACTTTAATAAAGGGGTCGTCGGTAAAAAAATCAAGTTGATCATCCTAAAGGGGAAGCCAGGAGATCCATAGCAGAGGGTATCCTAGTTTGGACTCGTCTCCCATGCTCTTTGTTTTGTGGAAAAAATATGTTTGAAAAAGATAAACTGCAATGTACTATTTGTGGGAAAAAATAATAAAGGTCTATTATTATTATTATCGGTAATGTGGACTAACAGTGCTGCTATAAAAGAGTTAATAACCCGGTAGTCGCTAAAATATTGAAATGTGTGCTAAATACACCAAAAAGCGCTGGATTAAGCTAGGGCTAAAATTTCGAAATGCGCGCTATACATTCCAAAAAAGCGCTAAATCTAGTTCCCAAAGCGCTAAAGTGGCAGTACTGATTTTGCGTATATTATAAATACAATATCACGACATTTCGTTGCAAAATTTTATTTTTGGTCGGATTCCGTTGTATGGCTTCGATGGATACAAATTTCTTCAGTAAGTCTCAATACGATTCATCGGCGAAAAATCTCAACACAGCAATTCAGAAAAGTTTGTAATTTGTACAACTCCATCTATTACGTCCTTTGTGTGAGAAAACATCCTTTTTAAATCTCTTTTTGTGTTTTAAGTATAAATATATTAATTATTATGGAACGTTTTTTTTACACACAAATCTTTTTATTACTATTTCTGAGATTTTATGGCGCCATTGAACAAATTCGAACCTACATTTCAAAATAATAATCATTACTTTCAATAGAATTAACCAATTTTAATAAAACAAAGATTAAATGTAACTCGAAGATACGCTTTATGATTTTCTTAACGATTTCTTTGAAAATAAAAGATGTTTACTTTAGACGTGATGCGTTCATATAATAACAGACAAATTGACATACAGACAATTCTAAAAATTATAAAATGTTCTTATTTAATTATTTTCAGTTCCCCATAATGATTTTAGCCACCAAAATATATACCTATACAATGTACAGAAAGAGACACAATATGTTATCATCATTTTTATTATATGTATATATTTAAAGAGAGATGGCGCTGCTAACATCAATTCTAAAAATAAAAGAGATTAATTGACGCGATTGATACATTATATAAAACGCAAGAGTACTTATAAATCAGTGCCTGCACAGTAAGCAAAAAATAAAGTTTGACTCTCGCCAAAACCAACGATTTGTTAATAGCTCTTTTAAAATTTGATTTACCACATAGAGTACTCGGCGGTAAAGAATAAATTGAGTTTATCAACACGCAGTAGGGCAGCGAGTAATATAATAAAGATTAGCAGTAAATATGAAAACTCATCTACAGGAAAAAAAAACATTGCAATTGCATTACATTTTCACAACACCACCATCTATCGAAGAAATGGGAAAACTATTGTGTTTCAGATTTAGTTAATAAGGTTAATATATTTTTCTATAATATATTTAATACGTTTTTTAATACTTTTGTTTACTGCGTTTTAGATATACATAATTATATCATTATTTTACATAATTTAACTATGATTTATGATATGATATTAGTTTAAAATGCACCTGATGACTCAAACAAAGCCACCGTTGAGCAAATTCGTACCTATACTTCCCTACCCATACTTCAGAATATTTATCATAACTTTTGATGGAATGAACTGATTTTAATGAAATAAAGACTAAATGTAACCCGAAGATACACTTTATAATTTCCTTAACAATTCTTATGATATAAATTAGTACTTTATACGTGATACGTTAACAAACAAACAGACAGACAGACAGACAGACAGACAGACAGAAAATTCTAAAAATGGTAGAAATGTATTTAATTACTTATTTTTAGTACCCCTCAATCACTTTTATTACAAAAATATAAAATGTACAGACATCTGCTATTTACAGTTTTATTATATGTATAGATGTGGATATTAGTAAATCAAATAATTTATTATTGAAAATTTCGCAACAAAAGAAATTATTTTGCTAATGTCATTAGGCATTATTAAAAACCTATTTTTGCCTAATCCTTATGATGAAATACAAGTTATATTTCTATTTATGTAGCTCTTTGATATTAAGAAATAAAAATGGAACGCTGTCACTGTCATAGATAAAGTACCGTAGACACCTTGGACAAATTATCATAATATGTAGAAACGTTAACATGATATAAATGTTTTACACTATGCAGAACCCACAGACATTCAATATATAAGTATGTTGCATGTATGTAGTAGCACTAGACTTGATACCAGCCGCAATCACACCGCATCGTGTAGAAGTAAATGTACTCAGTGGAAGTAGATGCGAGATTATAATCGTTGCCTTCTATGTTGCAATGAGACAGGAAAATATACAACATACATTATGCTATCATTCAACGACCGAAAGACAACATTCAATGCGTTCTCATAGAGATCCGTAAATCACTGTTGTTATTTTTTCATAAAAAAAATTAATGGATATTAAGTTATAAAACAAACCCAAGTCGACTTCAATATAAATTATTTAGGATAACTCAAAAACTGCTGGTCAGACCTTGATCAAATTTATATGGGACCACATGAAAAGTACCAGCTTTCAAATTAAAACAAGATCATCAATCGGTTCACCTAGAAAGAAGTTATGAGGTAACACATAAAAAATTAATACCTCCTGCTTTTTTAAGTCGGTTAAAAAACTAAAACTACACTCATTGGTCATGAGTTGTGATGATCCTATTGAAAATACTAGATCACACTTCAAGTTCATACAAAGAACTCTGTGGGTTATCACAGTCATCAAATTGTTGTATTGTAATTGGTTTTTAATAAATCTGCATAAATTCAGATTGTTCAGACGTCCAGAGGTTGATGAAAACTGAATTACAAAATTCCATTACACGTTAGGTTGATAAAAGCGTGCTAAAATTTTGTTGCTTCTATTAAACACTATCATTATGATAGAACTCATAGTTACATTTTGCTATACAAGCTCATAGGTTGTATAATTAATTAATTTTAGAAACGGCTTGGTAGCTATTCTATTATCATCTATATACGCATTTCTATTACTATCAACCATGTTTTCATTTATAATAAACTCTTATAATCACCCTAATAAAAAATTAAACCTAGCGACAGACATGACCTTTTATATTTTCTGGGATTTTCGTCAAACAATACGTTGTATACAACTTCAAATGCTAACTAAATAAAATGTCATGAAATATTTTTCTCCGACTAATATAATAATATATCTTCTAGTTACGAAGTAGTATTAGGTATCATTGTAATTTATGGCAATAATAACTTGAAAACCGTCCCTAAATATTAATATTAAGTATTATTGAATAGTGCATATCACACTGATCGGAACATAGCGACAAATTACAACTTTTAATCCTAATGTACATACATTGTACATACCTACATACATAGCGTCACGCCTGTAATCCCCGAGAGGGTTGAGGGAGCAGTAAGCTACTCGAACCACGTTTATCGCCCAAAAAATAAATGAAAATTGTGAATGAAGTGACAAAGCTAAGCTATCCCATCACCTACATAATCATAAAACCCAATATCCCATTAGTCACCATTTACGACATTCTATACAAATAACACACCCTTTTTTATAAATCTCGCATAAATATGGGACCTATAGGTTGCAGACCGAAATGGAACATCTACTATCCTTATGCATACATTGCAATAATTCTCATTTTATATTATACAGATAAGATAAGAGAAGACATAAGATTCATAGTAGGAGAAAGCTATGCAACATGCGAAAGTGAAATCTCGATGGATGATATCACATCAGCACACAATATTTATTTGTGTATGGTAAAAAACATAACACTAGATGACGAACCTCGACCCGTAGATTGAGCAGAAGAACAATTTCTGCTTGATGATGATTACTTTCAAAGAATATAAAAAGAATTCCAATATTGACGGCTCCGTGGCGCAGTGGCTTAGCAATCACCAATCAGTTGTTGCGCTGGGGACAGCGGGTTCGTATTCCGCACGGAACAAGTATTTGTATGGCCTACAAATAATTGTTCCGGGTCTGGATATTTGTCCTTGTGCAATTTATGTTTGTAAACTGCTTCCACGACACAGGAGAAAATCCTAGTGTGGGGGTAACGATTTAAAAAAAAATTAACAAGACAAACTTTTTAAATCATTTTCATTTTCACTTTCAAATAACAAAAACTTTTTAAATCATTTTCATTTTCGATTAATTCAAACGCCGATGCTTCCAGTTTTAATTTAGCAAATTAAGTTACATATTATATTTTGCACGCCTCATAACGCATAGCGTTTTTTTTTTGTGAATTTTGTGGTCTTAAAATGCCTCTATTAAAGCCATACTGCACTTCTACGATAATATGAGCACCGTATAACAAAACACTCTAATTAATCCATCTTATATTTTCTAAAATATCATTTCATATAACTACTTTGATAAAAATCGGTTTGAAAATTTTTTTACGTGGACGTCCGGATGTTGATTTTGTATGTGGTCACGATAACCCCGGAAAAAATTGACGTATTGGGACAGGGTTTTTTTTATTAGCTTCAGAATTATACATCAACTGGTTCCCTATTTCATATCAATAGCCTAGTACGAGTCGTTTGTTAATAAAATTATTTTCAAGTTTTATAAGATTTATTGCTATTAAAAATTTAAGGGCGCTTTTAGGTTTTTTTAGCCCCATAATAAACAAAGGACAAATGTATCATACAGCCTATATCGATTTTATACTTTGTGTAATCGATTTATTTTGGTAATTTAATTTTTTCTTCAAAACTAAGTAAATGAAACGCACATGAGGCGTGCAATTTTGGATTTTCCAAACGATTTATTTATGCAAGAAGAGCAAGGAAGTCCTTTCGTGATCAAATCCTAAAAAGTAAAACCGAACTCGTGATTTCGACCCACGAAAAGCCAGAATTGAAGCGTCAGTAGCCTAATGGCAGGGTGCGGACCTTAAACTCAAAAGTTCGTGGGTTCAAATCCGCAATTCGACTACTGTCGTGAACCACTTCTAACACAAGCATTTTAAGCTTACCAGAAGTGGATAAAGGGAGTATTAGTGATGTTTAATAGCATTAATAGTATTTAAAAAAAAGAATTAGGTATGCTTAATAATATAGACTATAAGACAACAGACAACATTTTCAATTTTAATTAGGTAGGGTGTAATAATGGAGCGTACGCTCCGTTCTATCTCTACAGTATCCAGTGGCTTCCACGTCAAAAAAAGTACAATCATTGCTTAACGATACAAATAGAACTGTTGTCAAATCGTAGAAAAACCTATTAAAACGATTAAAAGTGGCGTTCCGTCATCGAAAATTAATCCGAAAGAACTTGACCCCGAATTGCGTCACTTGATAATGAAACGGAATGCAACTCGACTCGGTCGAAAGTCGAAACGAAAACAATAAAATACGTGTTTGCGTTTCCTAACGGTCACGAAATCGAACGCGGTCTGCGACGAGAGAACACGCGTTTTGGTTGTATTGCGGCTAGGGCTGCCAGCTTCCGTTTTAAGATTTAAAGGATTTGATAAGATTAAATAAAGGGCATAGGATAACAAGTGGTATCAATTGTTCAATATAAATAAAATGAAAACATCATCAATGTAGTCGAAGGTAATTAAATACGCATTATTAAGGATAACTCAAAAACTACTGGTCAGTTCTTGATCGAATTTATATGGTTACATCGAAATCAGTTCACCCAGTAAGAAGTTATGAGATAACACACATAAAAAAACATACGGTTTTTGGGTACCGGTTTCTTTTTGAAGTCTGTAGAAAATACAGTCGAATTGAGAACCTCCTCCTTTCTTGAAGTTGGGTGAAAATAGAGGATATCATACTTTTTGTATCATGCATGTATTCAATAAAATGCTGATAAGGTGCCATTAGCGACATTTATGAATGAAAAAAGCATAATTTAACATAATTTGTCTCTAACATCGCGCGTCACCTCAACGTGATTTTTAAACTCTTAGACCTCAACTAGCAAAGGAAATGTGAAATACGCGTGATATTGCCTTGTTCTCTATTACGGATTTCGAGTTAGAGGGGACAAGATCAATTTTTGGGTGTGAAATAGAGAAGTTTATTTAATATAAAGGACGTCTGGCAGCCCTAGTTGCGGCTGGCAATTTTACAGTTGTTAAGATAATAGGGTTTATTTGTAAACATCTATTGCGCTTGAAAGTGATAGCGTGAGGTGCAAGTGACGTGAGAAATTCTTCACGGTAATGTTATGTTACGTTTTGAAATTCTTCATTCATTCAATATTAAATTAAATATCTTTGTCGTGTGCAGCGGCGTAAGAGAATTTATCGAATAATGTCCTCTAGACGAAATTATCCTGTCCAATCCTGGTATCACTATAGTACCGTTACCAATGTTACATGACAGATCTCATGATGAAAAAATTATGCAGAAACTAGTTTTGACGATTACACATATTGCTTACGTCATTTCCACATACAGAAAACCGGAAAGTTATTAAAAGAATTACAAAATTATTACAAAATTTGTATGTTTAACACAAAAGGATATTAGCTCAACGTTTAGCAGTAATATTGTCACGGCCTAGATAATATGTCAGTGTTGTTTTTTATCTGTATCGTTGTATGCAACAAACGACGCGCTGTGCTTGCGGACCCCATACCAACTAATCTATCTTTAGTCCATTAGACAAAGCACGCGAAAATCTATTGAAGTTTTTTGTAGATCTCTAATTTATATATTTCAAACATTTTCTTTTAATACTGTTAAGGTTATTAAGCGTACCTATATCTATTATTACAAGTTATTTATTAAGAACTACAATATTCACTTACATGAGAAACGTAGCTTAATAATTGTAGTACGAATGGGTCGGCTCGACCGGGGCAGGACCACGCTCTCACAGTAAACCAGCGTAATATACAGCGAAACGCAGCAGCATTAAGCTCTATATAATATAATATAATAGAACTTAATGTATGTGTGAGTATGGAGAACCGGAGATCCTTTTTACTGGAAACAAGCTATTTCATCTTAGTCTTCAAGGGGTCACACATCTGCATTTTGATTCTTAATCGAGGATATGCAGATGTCTATTGGCCACAACAACATGTACTTACTATCAGGCGGACTGTGTGCTCCTTTGTCACCTTTATTCTATAAAAAAAAATTACTTTTAGACTAATAATACAATAGTGCTGCTTTATTTCGTTTAGAGAGTGACGTGTACGAGTAAGTTCACTTGCAGAGCTATCACCAGCTTCTCCGCTGCATAGTCACGGCACAGTAAAAGTCAAAGGCGGGAGACGTCTGGTAATGTGATCGTCAACCATTCTGTCAAATATAATCCTCTCTAAAACCTGAGAGATACAAAAGAAATAACTAATTCATTGTATGTAATGAAATTATAATAAAAATGAAAACAATAACCCGAAAACAAATCCTCCCTTCAACACAAGAGATAAAGAAGTAACTAATTAATTTTCAATAGAATAATATTAATTAAAACAAAAACAAACGTTAGCTTACTTTAAAACAAATAAATTATTCAGTGGACCTAAAATGTATCGATGTCGAAACAAAATTAATATCAACCAGTACCAACATAACGTAATAACAAACTTGCGTTCAAAAACTGGACTTTAAGTATTAAACAAATTACACCGGGAGCTATAAAAATTCGCAGCATCATTATTCACACTACCGAGAGATTACGCAATATTGTTTTCACTTCGTTTCTTTGCATATAACGGAGCGCGAAAAAAAATAATCTCGTATGCACAAAGTGAAATAATCACTACGTATCTCGTAGAAAGCATCTAGCATAATTAATGTTTGGTCATTAATTAATTTCTTGTTACAGTGTACATTTAAGCCAATTAAAGTATATTAATTTACTAAAATTTAATGTATTTTAACAAACACAAATTTAATATAGTTTTATTAAAAAAAAGTTACGTACATTATGTATTATTACAAAGAGTTATTAATTTCTTTATGTAGCAATGTTTACCTACGCTTTTACGACAAAGTTCCAGAAAATATGCAGGACATATTAAATATCAAAATATTTAAAGTGTTTATTTAGGAATTAGGTGATCGCTACTATGCTGTTTCAAATGTTTTCGTATTTCATTGGGATACTTGCTGGTTCTTCCCAGGATTTATCAGTGGTAGAGCCACGCGGCAGCTTTTGCTGTCGCACGGATGGGCCGGCTCGAACCGGGCTGGTACCACGACCTAACAGAAAACCAGCGTGAAGTAGAGGTTTACCTCTGCGTTTCGCTTGGTGAGTGCAGGTGGCCGGAGGCCCTTTTTACTGGAAATGAGGTATTCCATCTTAGTCCTCACGGGTGACAACGCATCTACATTTTGATTTGTAATGGAGGATAGATGTAGAAGTCTATGGGCCGCAGCAACCACTTACCATCAGGTGGACTGTGTGCTCGTTTGTCACTCTTACCATATAAAAAAAAAAAACAGAGATATTTTCGAACTAGTGGTAAAAATGGTTTTAAACGTGTTAGAACCAGACTGCAACTATATTTTGGTAGGAGCACGAATGGGTCGGCTCGACCAGGAAAAGACCTAGCCAAGACATCAGCAGCATAAGGCGGTAGTATAGGCGGTTTAGTTACCAACTTTTTGGTGTTTTTTTTTATATAGAATAAGGGTGACAACCGAGCACCCAACCCACCTGATAGTAAGTGTATGCTGTGGCCAGACATCTCGATCTACTATCTCCGATTAAGAATCAAAAAATAAGTGCGTTGTCGCCACTGAGAACTAAAATGAAATGCCTCGTTTCTAGTAAAAAGGGTCTCCGGTTCTCTACTATTATTCACACTGCACGGCTAGCATGGGCTGGGCACAAAAAATTATCCCCCCATTATATCCACTGACAAGAGATAAAATTATCTTGTCCTTATGCCAAAGCACGGCAACGGGGAGAAATATATCCCCGTTTAACATAACGAGTAGATATATAAGTGTATCCCCCGTCCGTAGCATGGAGCCAAATGAAAAATAAATTTTTTATCTTTCATTTGGCTTTACATTTGAAAGGAACAATTTTATCCTAGTTCATTGGACGAAGTTTAAGTTTATATTCATACAAAAAATCTATCTAAGTCTAAGTCTATCTCCCATTTTATCTACTGTGGATATTATATCCACCGGTGTGCCCATGCTCGAAGGGTGGATAAAACTAAGCGAGGGGATAAACATTTTCTCCTTTCCCTTGGGATAAAATTGTCTCCTGCCCATGCTAACTCTGCTAGTATTCTTTGAGAACGCGGTCCTTCCTCAGTCGAGCTGACCCATTCATGCTACAACTGTAATATAGCTGCAACTTGGATGGTTCTACCTCGTATAAAACGTGTTTTAAATATGTAATATTTTTTTCTAGAATATTTAACTCACAAAGAACATACGTAATACCACGTCTCGTCACTACACAGTAGTGATACACATTACGCGTTTTGTAACAACTTTCCTTTAGGTTTAATTAACATCACCAAATGGTTGAATTGTGCCAGCCATGCCTCCCAGCGTTGACTTACTTACTGACATACCTAACCAGATATTGTAACACGTCTTACATTACGACCCACATCGGTACGAACTCGCACTCGACACACCCATATATAAATTAATTCTTATATAAATTACTAGATGGCCAGGCAGACGTTGTTCTACACTTTCCGAAGACCCTTGCTGCAAAAAATTCTTAAATTCGCAATAAAAATATATTGAGGGTCACTCATCGGGATAAAAACTATCCTATCTCTCAAGTTGGACCAAGTTGCACACAGTTTGAAAAATTTCATTGAAATCAGTTCAGTAGTTTAGGAGTACATCGCGGACAAACAATGTGACACGTAATTTTTATATATAAAGATGACTCTATCTTAAGAACAAGTAATATAAAAATTATATTATCGAAAACTATAAGAACATCCTTTATAAAAAGAATCCTTTAATTGAAGCTATGTACATGCTGTTACTTAATCTCAGACATTTTTATTTCAAGACAACCACAAACGACAACCATAAACAACAGTTATAATCATCATCATTATAATCCAACACAAATTCACTGCTGTACAAGAATAGCCACAAAACACGATCCTGATTATCCTAAATAACTGTTTTATGTATAAATATAATAAATATAACGCCATTATCTTACTTATTAAAGCCCGATATAATTATTATTGCAAAGGAATAATCAGAAAAATAATTTATAATTAAAAATTTTGTACAGCCGACTTCAATATAAGCGACATCAATATAAGTTATTTAAGAATAACTCAATAACCATTGGTCTAGCCTTGACCAAATTCATATGGGACCACACGAGAACTATCAGCTTTCATATAAAAAAAGAATCATCGAAATCGGTTCCCCCAGTACAAAGTTATGAGGTAACACACATAAAAAAAAAGCATACACTCGAATCGAGTACCGTGTCCTTTTTGGAAGTCGGCAGAAAAGTAAAGAGAATAAGGGGTTTAACCAGATATACGACACAAGAGATTTTTACGAGAAATGAGTAAAAGTAATAAATGCCTGATGATTATTACTTTTACTCATTAGAGAAATGGTAAGAATAAAGACAATAAAAGGACTGATCTGATCATGGGAAAAGGAAATTAAAAAACTTAAAGTATGAAGGAGAGTGCACATAGAAATATAAAAAACAGGAAGTGCAGAAAAGAAAGAGCACGTCAAGCTTATTAAGTTGCTTCTAAGTAATTTTAATGTTGCAAAAATCAGCAAAGTCAAGTATAGGCAGAAGTAGAGTCTGGGCAAATGCAACTTTAGTCACTTCAATATACATATAGACGTCAAAAACAACCCCCCAGTTTTAAAGATTAATAGAAGAAATTAGACAAGACTAGTCAATTTATCATTCATCTAGAACTCTTTATAAAACATTTAGACTTGCATATAGTTTTAATGTTTAATTATAATTTTTATAAACATCTAGCGATCCGCCCCAGCTTCGCACGGGTTATTTCTAGATATCGAAAACAGCGCCATCTACAGGGTCCAATTGTAAATATAAAACATGCAGGGACCCATGCAAACACACACAAAGATATTCATTAAAATCGGTCGAGCCAGTTTCGAGTTTTAGTGAGACTAGCGGACAGCAATTGTTTTTACTCGTATATATAGAGATAATAAGCCTACGTTTGACCACGATCCTACCTGATGTTAAGTGGTGATGAAGTCCTAGATGTTATAATTATAGGTAGTTAGTCAGAGCAGTTTTTTTTTATAAAAAATAAATTCATTTATGCAGCTAACATAGCTTACGTAGTGCGCAGAGTCAAATAGTACCAAAGAAGTAAGTTACTGTGATCGAAGTTTAATAATGGTGACATTTAATTTAACTTAAACTATCAGTGCCTATTATTACACATATCACGTATAAGCATATTTGTCAACCACTTTTGCAGTAAAAGTAGAAATACTCAAAATGTAAACTGTCCACTCCCTGACGCCAATAAGTAAGTATAACATCACAGAACGAGTTCCTCAATCGTTAAAATAAATCAGTAGCAATGCTGACCGCAAAACAGTTTTTACGTAACAGCCCTGTATATGAGGTGTAACGTCCATTTTGGAGAAATTGCCGCCGTTATGTAATAAGTATGACATGCAATAATGTTGGTGGCAAACAGGTAAAAAGTATTTAGCCAGTGATCTTAGGCGTGGTTTACACATATTCGGATCGCCATATTAGATACGACGTTATTTGTTGAACCAACAAGAGCGATATAATACAACTAGGTAATTCTTACTAAAATATAATCGGCATTATTATAAAAAATACTTTATAAGAAGTCTCAGGTTTAAACTAGAATCTGCTACACGAAAGAAATCCCGCGGAAATATGCGAACTAAAAATGCAAAGTCTGGAATTTTACTTCGCGAAGACTGTCGCTTCGCGCGTACCTTATGAACTTTTACTTAGACGGACCCTTCTTAAACCACAGTAAAAGTAACCTGAGACAATCAATAAACTACTTTTTTTAATAAGACTGGATATGTCCATATTTAGTTCGAGTCGCCCGAACTGCTGATAATGATCGAATGAAATCGATTCTTGTCTTGTTGTTCTATATAATTCCCCGTAATAATTATTATCTTTCTGTACATGAATGCATTCATAATAGAATTGGACTTTAACGATATCAAAACGAGGAGATCAACCAACAGTAATGGCCTTAGTGGTGTTTATAATGTCGACAGACATAACTCGATTGGTATAATTCGACGATTGATTCTAATCCTATAATACCTTCACGCTGATATTGATTGACCGCAGTGATGGATTTATATTAAGGCACACCAGGCACTATTATCATCACAGGAATCATCGCAGAGAGGGCATCGGTTAAAAATCTTTTGATAAAAATATATATTTTACTATGGGAACAAATGCAAATTTTGACTATACTATTATTATCAGGGTATTCGCTATCAAAAAGTCGAAGAGACAGTATTTCATCCACTAAAGTATACCAAAGTCTAGCCTAAGTTTTAAGTTTAAGTCAGCGTGGGATTAATGACCAATATCGAGAAACAGAATTGACAAACAACAGAGATAATCTTTCCGAGAAAACAAGAGAATACAGACATTTTGACAGATTGATTACCTCATTTCATACAATACGATATTTTAATAACCCTTCATTATTCAAAACCTGACAATGACGACCTCATGGCGCAGTGGTGAAAGTTCTAACAGATTGCGGGCGCTGATTTCAATCCCCAAGCCAATATTTTTGTGCAAAAACACATTTTTTTTCAACAAGTACTACTTCAAGCAAGGGTAGGTACGAGTGAATGTCTTTGCGCGTAGACTTGTGACACTATAAAACCTACTACGCAGTGGCTGATTATAGAACATTATTATTCAGAAGTTACCACCGCCCACCAGGGTCGCAATAGATCACAGAACAGGATATCATCATCATAATCATCATAGTAGGCCTTAATTGATTATTACTCTCAACTTACTACTCAATTCGACTGTATGTTTTTTTTTTAATGTGTGTTACCTCATAACTTTTTACTAGGTGAACCGATTTTGATGATTCTTTTTTTATTTGAAAGCTGATACTTCTCGTGTGGTCCCATATTTTAATAAGAAATAAGAATTTCATCAAGGTCAGACCAGTTAGTAGTTTTTCAGTTATCCTTAATAACTTATATTGAAGTCGGCAGTACAACATTTTTAATTTTAATTATATATAAACACTAGCTCTATCTCTACTGGTATAAAACTTAATTTTATATGATTGGTGAATACGTGTAAAACGTTACAGTTACTTATTTTTACTCATGTTAAATCAGTTACTTATATCAAAAATGTTGAATCATTCAGGCTTCTTATAGTAAACGAGTAATAGAAAGTTAATTTTTTTTCGTGTACCAAATAAATTTTTATATGAAACTTAGGTGGCGTGTACTTTATTTTGCTTATTAAATTGGTATTTGTCTAAATTGCTCTAATGGCCCTTTTTATGATTGGCAAAGTTGAAGTAAGTAATTTTTTTGTTAATTTCGAACACGAAACTTGATAAATGAAACTGAAGCGCCCAGATACAATGGAAGGGGAACGCTGCCACTTTTACTTGCCGTTCACTTAAACTATATTTTCTTCGACTTATATATCTTATAGAATAATTAAAATAACTATTGATTAAAATTTTAAAACGAGTATTTGTCCTTGAGGTTAAAAATAAAGTAAACAAATCAGAAAAGTTAACAAATCTTCACGAACATGGAATTAACCTACTCTCAAATAAACTATAATACGAGTACTTCTCACTGACCCACTGCTAAGCAGGAAGCACACATCACAGTTCAACAGCATTTTTAAGATCTCGTGTCTTCGTCCATTCCAAGAATGCGGCAATAGGCAATCATTAGATACGTGGAAAACTTTCCCATACTGAACACGCTCGGCAAACAGGTTGGCGAACTCAGAGCTGATACCCTCGCGCTGGTAATGCTGCAACCCATCACATACATCCACCATACTATCACCAGAGACGCATTCGTCAAAGAGTTGTATATTCTCCCGTATAAGCAAGCATTTATATAAAATCTATAATATAAAAATGAATTGCTGAATGTGTTGCTAAGCGCAAATCTCGAGAGCAGCTGAACCGATTTCGCTAATTCTTTTTTTACAATATTCTTTGAAGTACGCAGATGGATAATACGCAGAGAAAATTTTAAAAAATTGCCTGAAAAAGTCTAAAACAACCCTTTTCTATATTTCCATACAAAAGATTTGTAATAATACTTAAAAGTCAATTTCAAATAAATAAATATTATATCGTATCGTATCGTATCGTATAAATATTTGTCAATATTTATAAGATGGTTACATTGCGCTACGAAGTTCGCCGGGTCAGCTAGTAATAAAATAAATATGTCATTTCTGAGAGAGTTTTTGTATTTCTCAGGCATGCAGGTTTCCTCACGATGTTTTTCTCCACCGCTGATCACGTGGTAGTGAACAATTTCATTGATACCGGTGGTATCGAACCTGGGTTGTTCACTTACTGTGAAATTTAGAGCCCCTGAGCCAAGGCTCTTCCAAGTTAGTTTATTATTTTATTTAATATGTGGAATGCATTCCTTTCAGGTGGAGTCTATTATTTGGAGTGGTGCTGCTAGCCAATGTGTTGGCCGCTGAAGAAAGCGATGACGGCGTGCCTGATGTAGGAGTCGACGACGATGATGAACTGTCCTTAGATCAAGAGGTATGCTTGAATTGTGAATAGTTATAATAACAATGTCCTCCAGATCGATTTCGGTCACGGCGGCCAGTGTCAACGGAGACTAGCCATCTCCGCAGGAAAGTATTATAGTGCCCGAGTGTAAGCGCAGGCACAAGTGCACTTTATATTCCCTCACTCTGATAGTTCGATGGAATGGTAATGGCGACACGAACGGAGATATATTAGGCGCAGGACCAGCTTTACGTGCCTTACGAGGTACGGGGGTGAAACGCCACCAACTTCCTGACTCCGGGTTACTACTGAGAATTTCTTAACAGAAAAACTCAATAATGATTTTGGCCCAACCCGGGAATTGAACCCGGGACCTTATGATCAGCAATCGCGTTTACGATCACTAGACTAACGCTGGCAACGCATGTGCAATTCCCCTGATGTTGCGGTGGTTCATAGGCGGCGGTGGTCACTTACCATCAGGTGAACCGCATGTTCGTTTGCTCCTATAATCTCCTATAAAAAAAAATCCTGTTATAATATATAAGGTTATTTTTCAAATATTAGCCAAATTTTAAACTTAAGTTTAAATATAACTCTAAAATACTAGCTGGCCAGGCAGACGTTGTTCTGCCCTTTCCAACGACCCTTCCTATAAAAATCCTTAAATTCGCAATAAAAAATTTTGAGGGTCATTTATCGGGATAAAAACTTTCATGTCTCAAGTTGAACCAAAATGCACACAGTGTGCAAAATTTCATTGAAATCAGTTCAGTAGTTTAGGAGTTCATCGCGGACAAACAATGTGACACCTAATTTTTATATATAAAATTGAATGTGATTTATGGATAACATCGTTTTTTTATAGATCGCCCCTTACGAATGTTGCGTGCATAATAAAATCAGTTAATAAGATAAAAAGGACAGACTATTTGAGATTTTTTTTAAATTATTTTACCATTTGCCTTTATTACTTATTCTGAACCTTCTCTGAAAAATTTGGCCGGTACCTAATTGCAAAACAACCCTGTATAACCGACTCGTACCTAAACTGTTTTCGACTCGTAAATTGTAAAGTTAGAAGTGAACAAAATTAAAGTTAATAATTGGTACGATTGCTTCTTTATTCAATTCATATAAAGCCGATTAAATGTAAAGAACAAAACTAATTCGACGAATTTAATCGCGTTTAAAATAAAAGCCAATTAGAATCCAAACTAAGTCAAACTTAAATTACGTAAAAACAATATCCATTGCCTAGCATTGAGATACGTCCTTAACAACAACAGTTATGCAACACATGGGGGAGCCAAGTTTTGACAATCTTACTTTAAACACAAGCCGGATATGACAGTTATTGATGGTGAATATGATGATAATTTCACAATTTTATTTATTTAAATGCTATTTAAATATTTTATTGCTTTCATAATAGGAATCCATTGAGCAGTGCACTTACTCTTTGAACGGCGCTCTCTCGTCCATAGATAATAAATTTAATGTTCTCGTCTCTTATACCACTCGGACGCGGAACTGAGGATAAAATACCATTTACAATTCTTTATAAATAATGTTATATAACTTTTCCATATATGGATTAGGTGACTTGAAGTTAACACTGAAGAGTCATATTCATGAGTATACTCGCGTACAGAGTAAAGTTAGTGTATCCATTAGCGTTGTGTTAATTCCATATGTAAATTTTAGTTCGGTAAAATGTTAATTTGTTTTGAGAAAGTAGGAGAAGCCTCTTTTGTTTTAACTGTAAACGTAATTAATTGTGACTTAATAACTTATTACTAATAAGGTACGCGTGAACAAGGAAGCAATAACACCACACAATAAAGTAAAGGTATACGATTTAATATCTTATTGAAAAGTCATTGGTCATTTTGTTTAAAATTTTCAAAGTCAAAATTTCAATATATTCATTGTATGAAGGTCCACGCCACAGAGTCTACTCGTAATCTGCTGATATTAAAAGGATGTCTGTGTGATAAAAGGTGTAGGTAAGTAAACAATTTCGTCTTACATACTGGGAAATGAAATTAGGATATCGCCTCCAAATTATTTTCATTCAATTAGTATAACTAATTCAAAACTACGTCAAATCTACCTGATGACTACTTATGTCATTCAAATCTATTTTTATAATTCTTGAAAAAAAAACACCTTACAATCAGTCAACAAACTGTAAGGAGTTAGGAATACACACGAATATATTTTTCTGATAAAATTTTAATACCGATTATTAAAAAAGGCACTCGAAAATCTTTGTAAATACTAAATTCAGCCAAACCTCCAGTAGAAATCGTGTAATTTAAAACTGCATGTATACCTCACTTGTCTTTTTGTCACATTTACCGTATTCAAGTATCATAAAATCTAAATCTAAACGCCGTTCCTGAGTTAGTAGTTTTAGCAGTTTTTTGACATTTTAAAGTGATAAACTTTATCAAAAAATACGAGGGAGGTGCGTGCAGTTTTATATCAAACGACCTCTACTTAGTCAAGATACCAAAATACATGAAGTAAAACAGACGCAACAACATTTTAACGGTTCTTTTTATGACAGTGTAACCCTAAAGAGCGCGAGTCGAAACCAATCGTGTTTAAATGTTACACGTAATTTTATCAATTTCACTTTCAAAAAAATGTCCACAATTTATTGAAGTTTCTTGATGTTGCGTTAAATTGTCGCAAAAACGGACGGTGCAACAAAAGAAATGTATTCGCCTTTCGACTTTCACTACCGGCCTTGCCGGGCATCGACACTGTTGAAATAGGGTGCCCCGGTCCCAGATATAAATATTAGGACACAATAATTATATAAGGGTGGTTAACACTCATGTCAATAAGGGCCAATAATCTTCCGCTCACCAGATGTCGCTAGTGAAGACTGAGGTAAAGTTTTTTGTCTCACACTGTCAGTTAATTGAAATTAGTTTTAAGTATAAATCTTTATCAGTTTTTAGACTATTATATTAATACACAAAACAATGCCACAGTGGTTTGCTCTTTCATTTTTTGTACATTACAACACTTTTTCTAATTTTTCTACTTTTAGTAATATCCGTAGAATGGTTTATTCGTTTCTAATCTAATTAATATAAAATACAACTAATATTTCAGAAATAAATAGTAATCTACACTTTTTTAACAAATTAAGTTCCCCGCTATGGAGTTCGTCAAATATTTCACGTCATCGAAAGTGGCGCCGCCCTGGTGGCAGAAAAAGTCATGGATGCCCTCATTATAATACTCATTATGAGCTTTCAAAACAAAACTATAGAATTGTGTACATTTTCTGTCTAGGAGTTAAGTAACCCAGAAGGTTGCTACTTGCTACTACCCTCCTACCTATTTTACCCCCAAATAGCAGTGCATCTACTGATGTGTTCCGATTTTAAAAGTAAGAGTATTGCATGTAGTATTCATTGCAGGCTAGGGTTCCCAACCCTTTCGGATTGCCCGGGAGACTCCGGTAATAATGGTTAATCTCCCAACTTTCCGGGGTGCAATAATTTCTCCGGTATTTATTTAGTAAAAGCAGAGTTACAAGTACTACTTAACTTCGATTTTTCATGTAAAAACTTTTATGTTATTGTAGTGAAAAACCGACAAATATTAGATGCTGCTCGAAAGCAAAGTAAATAAATTGAAATATTAATAAATGATTGAGATTTTCTTTCAAACCCAACTCGATTTCATAAAATTCTCCGGGGTGGTCCTTTCGAAAGTTGGTAACTCTATTGCAGGCTTTTAGAAGTATTCCTTCACAGTCTTCAGGGGTCACAAAGCATTTCTGTAGCCATCTTTGTTTCGAATTACGCATAACATTTGACAGCTTGGTGCAGTGACTAAGCATTTCGCTAAAGCCCTGCAGGTCACGGGATAGATACCCGTGACCTGCAGGGCTAAGTACGGAATAAGTACCTATAGATATCACCTACAAACGCTTGTACCAGCTCTGGATCTTTGTTTATATAAAACGCCTTAACCATAAGGGGAAATTCATAGTTTGGGGTTAAAAAAACGTAAATATGGAGATAGTAGTCCATACGTATTTCTAGATGTGTAATCTCATATAAGGGAGGATTTACCGTAATTGCCCTCCTTAGCATACGGAACGATGATCGCAAAAGTCAGACCAAAGTGGCGACGGAGAGCAGGGTCAAAGAAACAAGACTATAGCGAAGTGATGATGGCGTTGCTCCACGTCGCTGAATATTTTACATATACCAAGATGATGGCTGTACCACCATATCTCTAAAACCATGGAACCTTCCTGCCATTACCCATAGAGGATTCTTATAAGTGTCACCTCTAGGCGAGATGAAACGATGTAGTTTACGCCTTCATCACGCGACATTAAAAAGTATTTTCTTCTAAATATATAGTTGTATTTATTGCTAACCTATTATAATCGCCCATATACATAATCTTTATATATAAAAATTACGTGTCACATTGTTTGTCCGCGATGAACTCCTAAACTACTGAACTGATTGCAATGAAAATTTGCACACTGTGTGCAGTTTGGTCCAACTTGAGAGATAGGATAGATTTATCCCGATAAGTGACCCTCAATATTTTTATTACGAATTTAAGAATTTTTATAGGACACAGGGTCGTCGGAAAGTGCAGAACAACGTCTGCTTGGCCAGCTAGTATATAATAAAGTAGTAACAAAACGTGTTGTGCTATTGTAGTGACGCACGAACGAATTTGCGCTCGGACGGATCTTTTTTTTTGTAACAATCTATTTGTCTCATTAGAAATGCGAAAGCGATTGCGAGCACCGGAAACGAGTAGTTATTGATTATCGATAATTACACGAATAACATAATATGGTTACAACACCACGCCGTCAATAGCAATGTTGCTTATCAACTTCAGATTACTTCTCCATAAATATAATATGTAAGATTATATAATTGAAGACTTCTATAATTGTATAACAAAGCAACTGGAATTATACCTGTGAACTAAAAAAGTTATTTTAGGTACATATCATAATAAATCAAAATTTATTATGTTATCATTAAAAGTACAATGCTAAAAGAGTTCGAAACTTTAGACGCTTATTTGTCACCAAAGCGAACTTAGTATATTACTAGCTGTTCCCCGCGACTTCGCCCGCGTGTAATTTAGGTTTTTAATTTTTTGCGCGGAACCCTAATTGTTTTTCTAAAACAAAATTAGCCTAAGTTACACCTTATAACATCAGCTGTCTGCCAGTGAAAGTCCGATCAAAATCGGTCCAGCCGTTTCGGAGATTAGGCGGAACAAACAGACAGACAGACAAAAATTTTAAAAATTGTGTTTTTGTTATAAGTACCATATATACTTTCATATGCATTAAGTGGAAAGCTGTTATTTCGACGTTACAAACAGACACTCCAATTTTATTTATTTGTATAGATATAGATTTCAAATAAATATTAGGCTATTAAACTTTTGATCACGAGAGTTTATTGTTACTTTAAAAATACTCATATGCCGTTTATCAATAAACATTGTTGATGAGGCTAAGGAGATACAAATGACTGTAATGCAGAGTTAACAAATGCATCTGAATATCCAAACATTTGATTGCTATTGTAGGGCTGTTTCTGAGTCACCATAACGGTTAAAAATCAAACAACCGAATACCTATCTATTTTCCCGTACGGAACTTTTTAATCACAATTAGCCATATTTGCGATAATAAACGACCAACATAAATACAAGTCAAGACGTTTATAGATATAGCATCCATTGAATGTGTCATACTCACATCTTTTTCGTAATTTGTCCCTTTCGACTGACACCCACCAGACAAGATAGGGTGACTCTTACATCGGCATCACACACGTTAGCATATTATTCAATGATTAATTACCATACTTTAACGCGCCGCTCGTAGGTCGGCAGTCAGTGCTAGGGTTGCCAACTATTTATAGAACAAATCACATATTAATAGATGTAGCGCTACGCCAAAGCTTATTTCGCGCTATTTTCGCTTCCCCTACCTAAAAAATTAGCAAATAAGGGAAAATAATGTTGAATATAAATGTTTCATGTACTTCAATACATTTTAAAACTTTGTAACACATTTTAAATAATTAGATTTTTTTGTTTTTGATACAGTTTTTTTATGGTTTTTATCTTTTAATTACTATATCTATGATTAAAATCTTACTTTGTTATACTTTATTTCATCATAGCCCATCTGTATACCCCGCTCCAATCAATAGGGTTTCAATATAGTTGCAGTGCAACTTTATATTATGTCGCCTAAAACAATGTTGATCATTAATATCTTTGTCCACACAGTTGGAGTCTTTTAAAATATTGCTTAGGGAAGTAATTTTGTAGTTATTATCAGTTTTGTTAAGTGAAAGGGATTTTTTTGTTTATATATTAATATTTTTTTTTAACAAATAGGCAACATTATTTTTGATTGAAATATTATTTTAATTAACTACGTCATCATTACTCCACGCTATTACAACATTTACGAACTGTTGCTAAACTGATTACGCCCGCCGAGCGGCAATTTGCCAACTAATTGTCAGCAGCACTGCAACTCGTCCCTGCAACAATGTTGCTTAATTATTTTTTCGCATAAATACAAGAAATTAAATGACGTCGCGTACTGTCAAGCGTGGTGGTTAAGACAAATCTTTCCTACAATGGGTGGGGTCCATGTCTTGTTGATGAAGTAAAAGCCGCTGTTATATAAGCAGCGGAGATGCTGATTATCTTTATATATATATATATATATATATATATATATATATATTAAAATCAATCTATAGCTATATAAAAATAAATTGCTAGTCTCGCTAAAACTCAAAAATGGTTCGACCGATTTTGATGAAATTTCTTATATTTGTTTGAGTGTGCTTGTCAGTTTTGTCAAATTTCCTATTTATGGGAAAGGTCTGGCAGTATAGACAGAGTTAGTGAGTTAATACTTTTGACAACCCTAGATAGCACCTACGATATTTTGAAACAGTTAATTCAAGGTGAAATGTAATTAGGTAATGATTTAAAATGCTAGGCGTTGCACTCGTCGTACTTTTGACCAAACAATAACTAGTCTGAGATGTCGTTACGATAACTCTTGTTGCAATCGTGTTGTTAGATATAGTTTTATATCAAAGGCTTATTTTTTGATATGTCAAATCTTTCAGAGTACAATAGCTTCGCTGCTGATCTAATAAAATTGTAGCGTTTAATTAAAAAAAAAAACTTTCTTGCTAAGAAAAGTAAAGTTTTAGAAAAAGTATGATTTTTATAGAGATAAGGGTAGGGTACACAGTTCAACTGATGGTGAGAGTGCTTCAATATATACAGTAATCTATGGAGTGCTTTTTTGCATAGACACCAAACGGAATAAGTATTTGTATAGCTAGTGCGGCTTTAGGGCAGAGGAGGAGCAGGTGACTCAGGCGATTGCCTATCTCAGATCGTCAGAGTCAAGGGGCCACGAGCGACACATATTACACTTACTTATTAAGACACTTTCGAGACAAAAATCGGTTACTGGGTTTTTTTGTCATGAAATTTTCAATAACAGCCCGGAGTCCGGAAGTTGGTGGTGTTTGACCACTGTGCGTTTGAAAGTACCAAAAGCCGTCGGACCTGCACCATATCTCTTCGAACGTGTTTTCAGAGTGCACCTGGTCTTGTGCACACGTGAACAGAAATCCTGTTCATCGCAGACTAATTTCCATTGAAACTAGCTAGCTGTCGTGACTGAATTTTGGTCTATGGACGTGATTATAATAAATATCAAAGTTCATATTAAATGTATAATCATATTAATGATTGATTGATTGTTCGTACTTTATTTCATTATTGTTACATTATATGTTTCACTATCTCTGTCTTTGTTTACATTAGTTACTTCATTCCGTGCTACGTTTGTAGAAAGAGCTGCACGGCTAGCATGGGCTGGGGACAAAAAAATTATCCCGCGATTTAATCCACTGACAAAAGATAAAATTATCTTGTCCTTATGCCAAAGCACGGCAACAGGGAGAAGTATATCCCCGTTTGACATAACGAGAAAACCATATAATTATTATGGAGTAGACATAAATACATATATACCCTGTCCGTAGCATGGAGCCAAATGAAAGATAAAAAATTATATCTTTCATTTGGCTTTACATTTGAAAGAAACAATTTTATCCTAGTTCATTGGACGTGGGTTTAAGTTTATATTCTTACAAAACATTTTTTTTTTATATAGGAATGGGGTGACAGACGAGCACACAGTCCACCTGATGGTAAGTAGTTGCTGTGACCCATAGACATCTACATTTATCCTCGTTTGCGAATCAAAATACAGATGCGTTGTCACCCGTGAGGTCTAAATTGGAATGCCTCTTTTTTCAGTCCCCGGTTCTCTACACTCACCATACGAAACACAGCAGTGTTAAGCTGCTATTTTACGTTGGTATTCCGTGAGAGCGTGGTCCTTCCCCGGTCGAGCCGACCCATTCGTGCTACAACTATACTACTAATAAAGCTGCAGCATGGCTCTACCACGTGTAAAAGATCTATCTAAGTCTACCTCCCATTTTATCTATTGTGGATACGATATCCACCGGTGTGCCCATGCTCGAAGGGTGGATAAAACTAAGCGAGGGGATAAACATTTTCTCCTTTCCCCGGGGATAAAATAGAAGATGCGTCAGTAGCCTAATGGCAGAGCGCGGACCGCGAACTCGAAAGGTCGAGGGTTTGAATCAGCCATTCGACTACTGTCGTGAACCACTTCTAACACAAGTATTTTAAGCTTACAAGAAGTGGTTAAAGGGAATATTAGTAATGCTTAATAGCATTACTAGCATTTTATTAAAAAAAAAGCAAAAAGAAAAAAATGAAAATGAAAAAATTAAAAGAAAATTGTCTCCTGCCCATGCTAGCCCTGCTGAATTGACAAACAAACTTAGAGTCTACCTGATATATTAATATTTGAAGACAACTTCAAATAAAGAGGACTACAGACGCGTTGTCACCCCTGAGGACTAAGATGGAATGCCTTTTTTTTTCTCTTTATTTGAATCACCAACAGACGAAACACAATACTAACAAAAATATAACTCAACAATGCGACTACATGCTATGTTCATCTTCTTACAGGTAACCACAATTCACATAAATAGCTAAGTGATTTATATATATATGATAATTAATATACATGGAAAACCAGATTTGATATAGCTACAGTTTGTGGATTTAATGCTTACATTCTATATAATATTAATATTATATTAAATCTACTAATTACTATATATATTAGTTATGTATATATACAGGATAAATATTTGAGTGATATTTTACAGGAAACACGCAACCTTCGCCCGCGCGCTTACACTCCAGCAGCATACCCCAACACGTTGCCCAGCGGGTTCAGGCCCACGCAATCGCTGGCCGAGTTGGCCGGCTATCAGCAGCGACCCCAGGAGCAAGAGTATGTAGAGGTTCCCACCAGGCCTCAGTATGAAGAACAAAGAGCGCCACAAAGAGCACCACACAGGAAGGTATGTTATTTGGAATAAGTAGTGAAACTAAAAGTAATACGACAATTTAGTGTATTATTTGTTTTTGCATTTGACTGTTTGCAACTAGAATTACTTTTAGCAAACGTAGAAATAATTTACGTTGTTTTGCCATATACATTATTTCTAAGAAATATTTTTTGTTTTAAAAATCGCGATTATAAAACAGGGTTTGATCGTAGAAGGGTGAAAATTTGAAGTTTTATGTATTTTTCAATGCTAAATCATAATTAAATAAAAATAAAAAAATTGTCAAAAAAATAAAGAAAAATATATTTAGGGGTGGGTCACCCTTATCATTTAAGGGTTTGAAAAGTAGACGTTGGCCGATTCTCAGACCTACCCGATATGCACACAAAATCGGTTCAGCCATTTCGGTTTCGAGTTTGGTAACAAACACCGCGACACGAGAATTTTATATAAGCTATTAGATTAAACAACTGCCCTGGTAGTTTTTTTCCGTCGAAGTAATTTAACATGAAAAATATAATACGTTATTTTCCAAGTAAAAAATTATTTAATCGATTTCGTTGATTTTTTTGTTTTTGTTACTTTCTCAGTGACTCAGCATATTATATTAAAAAGATAAAAAGATTCGTGATGAAACTCGTGGGCATAGCTTCATTTACTTAGGTATTCATTAATTTATTTATTCTTGTTAATTTAGCCCAACATTTTGTTAAACAAACCTAAAACGAAACATTTATATCAATTATCGATAAAAAATTGTATTAAAATCGATAACAGATCGAATGAAATAGATTCGATTAACTTTCACTAAAACCGCGGTAGTCGGAAGAAATTATCAACACAGGTATCGTAACGGTCATAAATTTTTTTCACGCATGGCGGAATGAATTGTTGTAAACAATCGTGGCATGATTCATTCACTACTCGAAAGTAATTATATGAAATTGCTTGCGATTTTTGTATTTCTTCCTAGATATTTGTATTTAAAAATGGTGTAGGTTTGTATAAATAAGATTAGAATGACGCATTTATAAATCTATTTTGATGTCTTTTTAGATTTTGCGTATACCATGAACTAGAAAGTAATTATGAGATTACTTGCTATTTTGGTATTTCTTTTAACATATGTGTTATAAAAGATTACATTTATTTAACTAGAAGCAACTTCTAGTTAAATTAATGCAAAAAATGCATTAATGAATGAAAGAATACATAGTACATACAAATCTGAGCTATAAATATAATCGATTTGTTTTCAGCAACAAGAATAACATTTCTAGCTAAATACCATTGAGTTATATGTACTATTTCGATGCTAAATACCAAATCCATGCATTAATGAATGAATGAGTGCCTACATTCAAATCCGAGTTCTATAATATAATCGGTTTGTTTGTTGTAAGCAACAAGAGTAACATCCAGTTAAATAAAACATCCATTCTTGAATGAATGAATGAATGAATGAATACATATAAATCTGAGTTATAAAATATTATCGGTTTATTTTCAGCAACAAGAGCAACATCCAGTTAAATACCAGCAGCAGCAACTACAAGAGGTGGAAGAAGAAGAGGAGAAGGAGGAGCCTGACCGTCTATCGCAACTCTTGCAACAGTCCAAGTTCGACTGCGTGAACAAACAGTCCGGGTACTACGCGGACGAAGAGCTCAACTGTGAAGTGTTCCACTACTGCAATGATAATATAAAACACTCTTGGATCTGTCCCGAAGGTTTCAGTTTCCACCAGGTTAGTAACGCAAAAGCTAAAAAAATATTTTTATTTTTTATATAGAAGTGGTAAAGGTGAGAAGCGAAAACACACATATATCATCGTTAAAGAATCAAAATGCCATCTGCGTTGTCACTCCTGAGGACCAATTACTAGTAACTAGTAATAATTTAAAATTAATATATATATATATATATATATATATATATATATATATATATATATATATATATATATATATATATATTATATATATATATTTATATATATATATATATGTGTGTATATATATTTTTTTTGTTAAAATACGTTACCACTACACTAGGACTTTCTCCTGTATCGTGGAGGCGGTTTACAAACATAAATTGCACAAGGACAAACATCCAGACCCGGAACAATTATTTTTAGGCCATACAAATACTTGTTCCGTGCGGGATCCGAACCCGCGGCCCCCAGCGCAACAACTCATTCCTAAGCCACTGCGCCACGGAGCCGTCAACCGTTTGTACAACCTAATTCAATATAATTATTAAGAATAACTCAAAAACTATTGGTCAGACCTTAATCAAATTTATATGGGACCACATGAGAAGCACCACCTTTCAAATAAAAAACAATCATCGAAATCGGTTCTCCCAGAAAAAAGACATAAGGTAACACACATAAAAAAACATACAGTGGAATTAGGGTTTCCGATTTCTCGAGGTTTTTTAGTTCTCGGGTGTCGAGACTTCTCGAGCCTGATTTCTCGGGTCTTCTCGGGTTGTCGAGAAAAAATAAAATACGTCTAAATTTTTGTTTAATTAATAAAAAGAGTCTTTAATTTAACTGTGTTTATTTTACATGAAAAAAATCAACATAATTTTTAACAAAAAAAAACAAGTTCTCAATAAAAAATCAGCTCAAAACAAAATTGCTAACTAAAAACAATCATACTTCTTCTCCTTATCATAACTAATCTCATCTCACTAATCTGTAATAAAAAACAAAATCTCTGTTAACAATCAGCTTAAAACAAACATCTTAACTAAAAACAATCATACTTCTTCTTATTATAACTAATCTCACTAATCTTTAATAAAAAACAAAATCTCTGTTAACAATCAGCTTAAAACAAACATCTTAACTAAAAACAATCATAATTTTTCTCATCATAACTAAAGATCACTCACTAATCTCACTATGTGGGTGGTATGGTATCACAATTTTTGGCAGTTTTAATGTAATTAAATAAGAGATATCTATCTACTATTAATACGAAAAATATAACTGTCTTTAAGCCTGCTTATTAATTCTTATGAAATATGCCTTAAGATAAACCAAAGCATTAATAGATTTATCAGACAGCCGGCTCCTAATCTTACTGACCACATTTCCCGATATGGAAAATACCCTTTCATTTTCTGTTGAAGTCGGCTTGACTGAAATTAATGCTTTGTATAGTGTTTCCAGATTAGGGGTCCTCTTGCCTGTTTTTTCAAATAGCAAAAACTCTTTTTTTATAATTGATTTGGAAAGCACCACAGCATTAGTTGATTCACCATTTCTCGAAACACCTTTTATTGCTCTCTCTAATTGAGCTGCAAAGCTGTCTTGTTCAGTTTCTGATTCGCTTACGCCTGCTTCGACAACTTCTGAATTATTTCCTGTCGAAGGTTCTGTAGTAGTGGGAACAGTGGGGTATAGACGATTGAATAAGTCTTCAGCGTATCCAATTAAAAATGTCTTGCTATTATCGGTAAAATAAGCACTCTTTTTGAGAATAAAATTATCGGGGCTGTTTAGGTAGCGTAGCAGCGATATTAGAGGTGTATTCCGACGATCTGATATTTTCATTTTAAGAGATTCTACTAACTGAAGAGCCAAAGGGTCGTCGATACTTTCTAATTGTTTTAGCAACACATCTGTTATAGCCTCTGCAGTTAGTAAATTGGCATCTTGTCTGCTCAATGCTTCAACTGCAAGTTTAGTTGGCGTCAATATCAACCGCAATTTTTGTAGTATAGGAATATTTTCCTCCTTCCATTTAAATGAGCTATCTAAATCAATCAAGGCTTTTTTAATGGAATTTTTTAACTTCAAGAAACGCTCAATCATTGTTAGCACTGAATTCCACCTAGTTCTGACATCCTGTAATAAGACTAGTTCGGCCCCGAATTCAGTCTTCACATGTTTTTGTAGTGTGATATTTCTAAGGGGACTCTTTCTGAAAAATCTTATGATCGAACGGGTCTCATTTAGCACTTTGTTTATGTCGTCAATAGGCTGCAATATAGATTCATCATCAGATTCTTCGTCATCGTTATCAGTGCTGGCTTCATCAGAGCTGCTGTGTTCATCGTCGCTAACAGGTGTGTTTCTTCTAGCAACTGTAGTTACTGTTTTTTTTTTGCAAAAGGTATCAAGAATAGCCAAATGGATGGCATGGTTTACACAGAGGACCATCTCACAGGGTCTCTCTCTGCCAAATTTTTTCATAACATTTGGCCCGTCGCTTGTTACGGCCAAGACATAATGCTCGAAGTTTACCCCAAAGTATTTCAAACGCTCCTCTACTATTTCTCTAACCTCTGCGGCACCGCATTTTCCGGGTATGTAAACTAGCCCCAAATTGTAAACTTTTGCCTCTGCTGTATGAACACAGACGCTAAAATATCGTCTGTTTCGTATGCTCGTCCACTCGTCAATTGTCACACTTAGCCGGTTTCCTGATGGTGATGTGCAAAGCTGAGAAAGCTCTTTTATCATCTCTTTCTCCTTTTCATCATAAAACTTCAATATTAGGTTCATAACTTCGGTTTGGGTCTTTGGAAGTTTATACCCCTTGGCAGCAAGTGATTCACGGATAAATTCACTTTTAGTAATGCCTCTTATAGTAAAACCATCTTGGGCTGAAAGTTTAGCTAAAATTTCACCTAACGATTTTCTGGGTTGAACGTCAAATTTCAGTGTTTGCTGTACGTGCATAGTTTCAAAATCACTTCTTAATTTTTTTGGTGCCGTCACCCCGGAACTAGACGAACTGGTAGATGCTTCTTCTGTGTCCATTTTAACCTCGGTGGATCTTACATCAATTTTGTGTACATGAGCTAAATGCCTCACTAGTCCGCTTGTGTTTGATCCTTTACAGGCTATGGTTTTAGGACATTTTAGACATTGCGCATTTGAGGCGTCCTTATTTTTCTTGAAATATTTCCAAACTTTGGAAGTTTCCATTTTGGTTCATTAGTTGTAAAATCTATAACAAACAGTTCAAGAATTAGTAAGTATTTTAGTTTAGTACCTACAAAATAGCTGACGCAACAGTGGGGAGGCCTATGCCCAGCAGGGGGTTGATGTGGTTAGGTTAGGCTGATGATGATGATGAAAAAATAGCTGTGTCCTTTTGTATACTACGTTTGGTAGGATTGGTTGGATACGTTTTGTGTTATTTGTAGTAGATAAATTGCCATAAAACAACGTCTTAATATTATGTGTTTAGTTTAGAACTTTAGGCTTTTGTGGGATTATTACAACATCTGCAATACAAATGCAATTAATGAAATCGGTAAATATTTATGCACTAACAATTCTCTTATTTGATTAAAAACAAAAGTTTTATTTCTTTAACATACCTAATATTTTAAACAAAAATATTATTTTGGTAATACAAAAGTACTTACAAAACAAAACAAACACTTGAACTATTTAAATAAATAATAACAATACTTACCTGTTTGTTCTGCGATTCTATTACTCGTGCGTCACTAAATAGTAAATACACTCACTATGCTGGGTTTATGATCCGACCGATCCGAACACGGCGGGAGTTGAAACACGAATGAACAAAATACAACTGAGGCCGCGTCGCGCTTGCGTTTGTCGGCAAAAACAAAGGATACCGACAGACACGAGCCGTGCTGTCAAAGGATGCCGCTGCCGCCTCGCATTTACAAAGAAAGCTAAGCGTAAAAATGATTATTTAAACTTCTCGATGTCTCGACTTTTCTCGAGCTGAATTTCCCGGGTACGAGACCGACCGATTTCCCGGGAATTCCCGGGACGAGAATTCCCGGGAACAAACCCTAAGTGGAATTGAGTACCGTCTCCTTTTTGAAGTCCGTAGAAAAGAGTAAGTAGTACTTGTTACTAGTAAAAAGATTCTCCGATTCTCGTCACCATCCATACGAAACAGCGTTATGCTGCTATTTCAGGCTGGTGTTCTGTGAGAGCGTGGTCCTTACCCAGTCGAGCCAACCCATTCGTTGGGTAGATACCACCCTCTTACCTATTCCTGCAACCAAATAGTAATCCTTGCACTGCAGTGTTCCGCTGTAAATGATTTAGCCAGTATAATTGCAGGCTGTGAGTTATTCCATATTAATCCTCAGAGGTCACTACAGGAACGTTACCTTCTTTATTTGAAGTTGCATACCGCATTAGTCCGTTGGTCACTTCAGCGTAATTAAAAAAAAAACGATTTTTCCATTTCAATTCATAGGTCCATTTAATCTGCATGCCGTCAACCCAAGAAAACATCTGCCAGAGGTCATCCAAGTATCACTTCGTGAACGATTACCTCTACCGACCGATTAACGAGGAAGAGCACATGCGCAAGCCCAGCGTGATCCTCAAGTACTCCGACCGATTCTACCCAGCTGAAGTATACAGGGACGACAGATACAACCAGGACGAGGAGGAGGAAGAGGTCAGTTGACGAGAACGTCATGGTCGATTTCGACCGAATTGTCACAAACCGATTTTTTTTAAACTGTCAACTAAGTAGAAGACATTATAGAATTGTCTTTTGTTTTAGATATGAGCTCCTTACTTTGTGAGAAGAATTTGCATTAGTAATCTGCTTAGATATAGAGAATGTTGCTTTTTACTAACTCTATATATAAGTACTTACATTTAAACCTCTCCTAAAAATTTCGCAGGTCGTGTTGTAGGAACTCCAAATAACTTTGGGGGTTAGAATCCCCGTTAATTCGAATGGGCCTATAATTTTTCCGTGTAATATTCCAGTCCAATAATTAATTTTAGATGTACTGTACAGTATTGTGACTGGTCATCACGCATCAAATGGGGATTTTAATTTCGTTTCGTTTCGATTTGCCAGCTGGAGATTGAAGAGATTTCAATACTTAGGTATATGCATCTAACAGTGAACGTTTTGGATATAGTGTTAAATGTTTAATTAACTATTAATACACGAAAAAATGCTAAATTATAAAAATTTACGGGAATAGACTTGATTTTATCGACATATTATTTGAAACTACCTGTCTAAACCATATTAAAAATTAAACTTTCAAATGCCATCCAGGAGGAACAACCTCGCCACACTCAACCTCCGCAGCATCACCCATCACCAAGACCACAGCAGCCGCAGTATCAACCTCAAGTGTTCCGATCTGCTGAGGATGTCAATATACCTCTAGTCCAGAGACGTCCACAACGCCCATATGAAATTGACTTCTAAGCTCGCTGATGAGTGTTACTCTCATTTTCCGTTTTATAATTACTGATTAACTAACGGAGTGATCACCAGCTGTATTATAATATCACAGGTTCTATTGTCAAAATTCATCTTGACGATTTTAGTTAAGATTAAAAGTTATTTATAATTGTCTGTACATTAAAAAATTCGCAGTTGTAAGTTACAAATTAGTTGTAAGCTAGTCTTTCATGTAGAATTAAGGAAAATAAATTTTATTCTATTTTAATTTTGTTTTACTTATATTGGAAATAATGTAAAATCTTTTATTAAAAAGTATATATATATATATATAAAAAGTAATAAAAAAGTATATATATATATATATAAAAAGTAATAAAAAAGTATATATATATATATATATATATATAGATATATATATATATATATATATATATATATATATATTATATACTATTCATCCGATTGCGACGAAAGGACATTGCTAAAACTCGCCTAAGAACCAACATATATTTGACAATTACCAAAATTCTTATCCTTAATTATGCATTACATAACATTCATTAGATAGTAACGGACACTTCTCAATTGTGAAATCAAAATAAAAAGGACTTTTTCGATTTTGAACTATTATTTAATACTAATGTGGTGCGTTTATGGCCTCCTGTGATTTGGCCAATCGCACAATACCTTCACTCACATATTTCAAAAGTTCTCATAAACTCAAATATATTATGAAAACGTTTATATTTTAAAATATATCTCAGATTTATATATGCCACAAGAAACTGAGGTACAGTGAAATCATCTGTTTTCATTTAAAATAACAATACTATTGTACTCTCTTTGGCCAAATCAGCATTGTGCCACGCAAATAAAAAGTCAATAAAGTTGACAGATGATAACACGTTAAAATAGATAGACTCATCAAACGTGCGATCGTCTTGGTCAGTCTGGCGCAACTTCCATAGTAAAAATTACATAATATGTACTACCTACAGGGGTCAAATTTTAATGATGGTTATCTCTTCTTTCTGCTTTTCGTAATATTTCTATTAACGACATTGTCAAATCAAATAGGTTCAAATGTCAAATCAAACAATTACATTTTTATATATTTTATTTATTAAGATTACATACTTTTAATTTTTCTATAGGAGACGTTTTTCATTTACACATTGAGTTATATGTACTACGTAGTACGTACTAGAGAAGCCAAAACAAAAATTGTGTCCTACTCTATGTCTTCGCGCATGCGCGGGAGTAGTAGTCGCGCATGCGCGAAGACTTTCAATTCAATACTGACTCGGTTGTGGTATATACCGGCCTTATATAGGGCCTCAGATAGTTTCCAGAACCTTCTACCTCAGAGTAAAGAGTAAGGACCAGAGGGGAAGCTTCTTAACAACGTCGAAAATGTATACCTATTCTGATAGGGTTGTCACATAATGCATGTGAAAAATTTAAGGAAAAAATGGTGGTGGTGATAGAGCCACTGTTGGTCCACTGCCTACTATCACTACCTCCGATATTACCACCTCCACCACTACTAACACCATCAGCTACACTATCCACCAACACCAGCACAACTTCCACCAACACCAATCCCACCACCCCCACCAATGTCTGGCGATTGTATTCCAACCATAATGCATTTGTATTTACCCCTGGGGTCGCGACTCGCAAAAAGTAGCTTATATCCTTCCCCAGGAAGCAACCTACCTCTATACTAAAGTGGGTGGATAAAGTCACACATTTAGCCTTATTATGTAGGATGTCCTACCATCTGCAGCACTGTCAAGGTTATACTGACTAACGTTTCAAGTAGGTGAGACCGACTTCATCACTCGGCGACGTACCTGTCTAACACATTCTCACTTACCTATCAATGTTATTACCTAGTTTTATTGTATATAATACGTAAAAAGGTACTTAGTTCACTTGATCTCTCGGGTACAAAAAAAGATAATATCGTTATTTTCTCTAGAATTATTCATGTATACTGTACAACTATTAGACATTTTTGCTTATACAAAACACTTATTATTTAGCTATATAAATTTATAATAACTTAATTCTTAATTATTTTAATTAAAATACTTAAATCTAATTATTTAATAATTGCAAAAAAACTTAATAAATTAATTGATGTATAAAATTTCGAAATATTGTTGGTCTATTTATTTAAATGCGCACGACTAACAGCCCTTTCATGGATACTCTGACTGAGCCGGCGCAAACCGGTTTGTACCCCGACGGAGCGTCGGTTAATCTGTCGGTGAGAGCTCACGCACACATCGCTGCGCTATGTATGGGTGTATTCGCCGCGAACCGTTTGTATGTAGCTTCCCCTCTGGTCGGTTTCTTTACTCATGTGCTTCTACTGTAGAAACATCTAGAATGTTCGAGTACATATCGGTCCCGAAATTTCTAGAAGGATCTTGACTCTCCTAGTTCTGCTACTCGATACTAGAGGGCGCTAAACGTAACTAATGTTGCCATGTACAAGACATTAATAGTGGCGCGCAACAGGAATATAATCCGAAGTTCCGAAGCAGCTCAACTCCTTGGGGAAAATTGCGTGATGCTATGAATATTGTACTAGTATGACATTTATTTTGGGTGATAAATAGATACTTAGTAGGGTTGATAATGGCTTAAAGAGGATAATCTCAAGATTTTTTGTCTTTAATGTACTACAGTTTTATAAGGTATGAAAATCTGTCTCTATATTTATCTAGGGTTGGATTTAGAATCGTTTGGCAGGAATTTGGGGGAGTAAGGTGTTTTATTTGATAGAGGTTTGGTCCCCGATTATAATAATACCACTCACATTAAAAGGTAATGCACCGTTATCGAATAAATAAGTAAAAACTATTGTAACCTAAAATACGTAAAACATGGAAAAACGTATGCAATATTACTGTGAAAGCTGGATAGCACACAGAATTTTATGTAAGTGCGACAAGGGCGTAAGACTAGTGTCACATTATTCTACTGTCTATACTCTCTGTCAAGTGTCAAATACGAAATTATTATAATATTATACTGTTTTATTTCAGAATTGTTTAAAACTGCCCAGAAATACTTGAACACCCAGATATACTTTCAGTTGTAATAGGTTAGAAGTATGTGGTGGGAGCGAAGGCAACCTGGCTTTATAGATAAGATATCTGATCTGATCGAATCTGTACTAAAATTGAATTAGCACGTCCCGACTCCACGTAGTCTTGTCTGCCTTACTTCTAGTGTTTTGTAAAGCCATAGGCGCGGAACGCAAGGTTATGCTACGCAAGGGTGAAGGGGTTGTACTCCCTGCTGCGCCGAAGCCGTTATACGAGTAGAAGTACCTTTGGGTCAATATTCCTGTGTAAAACAGTGAGGTTATGATTAAAAAAAAACCATTACTCATAAACCATACTTTTCCGCAACGAGAAAGGGGTAGAGGGGCTTTCCCTGATAGGGCACACTCCTGCTGCCCTCTTCCCCCTTCGTGCCGGAGACGATAATTGTTATCATTTTGAGGTTAGGTCTATGGGATTTTCCTTTTGATTTTCTCAAGAACAAGGTATTACCTTTTAATGGGAGTGGTGTCGGGAGTAAGGGGACGCTCACCCCCTCCCCTTCCCCCTGCCCCCCTCCCTCCAGCCACACGATTCTAAATTTCAACCTTTATCTATATTTATCTAAAGTTAAATTTTGAAGTCTTATTATAACAACATTTTACTTACTGGTACAAATAATGTAGAAATGACTTCTTTTAATAAAATTGTTTTTATTCTAATTTTTCTTTTATACTTCTCAAGAAAATGTTTTTCTAATTATAGAATTCGGAGGGAATCTGTTTGACAAACGACAAAATAAAATTAAATTTTAGAACGCAAGCCGAGGATTTATTTTCTTGTTGTGTAGGCAAGTCTATCGATTCATTATAAACATCCAAGATAAATATCGACATTAATTTTGATATAGTTGAGTCAATCCCTACAGTACATGTAAAATATTTTGTATAAAAATGTATTTATCAAATTCATGTAAATTATCAACAAAGCGACTTTTATCTTTGTAAAATATCAAAATAAATAAAATAATTGAAAACGTTCTATATTTTAAACAGTACATAACATAAATTTTAACCAAAAATAAACGCTTTAATAACATTGACGACGTCGTGAGAATTTACCTGTGAAATGTGCAATTATCAGGATTATTTCTATTATTAACACCACAATCACTCACTGAACAAGTAAGCATTTTGGAAAAAAGTTACTTACTAAAAATAACCACTATTACACTTTAAAAAATTACAAAATATCTAGGAGCTATTTCTTGCGGGCGGAATTGCGCCGATCCGTCATTCAAAATCGGTTACAGAGTCATGAGATTTGGTATCCTTTTCTATCTTGCATTTTTGCCATAAGAAATTTTCTTCTCCCTTACACACTATGTTGGTCTATACGCCAGTATATTATAAGTCTATGGCGGTATTTTGCTTGTATACCTACTAAAAAAGTTACCACATCAGACAGAATCACTTCAGGTGTATACTGTGATCATAACGATTAAGACTCGTAGAATGCTGGCCCATGCTGGTTGCAAGAGCCTGAGCATACTTATCCTGCTCGTGCAAGTAGGACTTTCGAGTTTAACCTCACTTTTCTACGCTTATTAACTGTTATTAAAAACGATATAACAAGTTTTCCGATAGTGGTATAAAGCTTAGTACCCGTTTTGACGCCTTAAGATGCCTTGCTGCATCAGCTTCGTCATCCACTTCATGCAGAGTTAAGTTGCTTCCAAAATCTCAAAAAAAGGTAATATATAGTATTAACATAGTAAAAAATGTAGTCTTCTCTATACGGATAAAGAATGGGATTAGAAATGGCGGCTAAAAAGCTAATATCGAAAACTCGCTAATAACGGTATAACGTTATATTATTCGGTTAATTAAAAAAAAATCGTATGCGCACATAGATACATTAATTTTAAAATAACATTTATAACTAGCGAATGTGGCCTTATTTAGACTTAAGATAATCATTAAAACCATTTATTTCATATTATCAATATTTCTATATTATTAATAATTCTAAAATGTTCGGATAATATTTAGACTAAATCACTCGTGGTATTACTCTCTATTTGTTCGTGAAGTATTATTACAGTCGGTCCAGCCATTCCAAAAAATAGCTTGGACGGACAGAGAGACAAAATATAATAAACAGAAATTTTTAAAATGGTTACTCATGTCTCAGTTGCATTGTAAATATTAAATATAAAAATATTAACAAACAAAATCAACAATAATTATGAAGAAAGCTCTCAGAACACGTCTTGCTCACAAACACAGAACACACTTTCTCTTGATTACAAATTAGCGAAACAGGACTGAATTTTTTCTTTTTTGGCAAGTTGGACTGAAGTTATAGGACGTACGAAAAACGCATAACGCAGTGGTTTTTTTTGTAGTCTTTACCAGTGGACATGAGTATTGATAGCGGCAGTTGGCGAGCGAGAGGTGAATAGTGGTGACGCAATTTTCAATCTCATTCTTGAACCGCACGGGTAGCAAAAATGCATATTAGACTAGGCTGTACAATTATCAATCCTTTTGCCTTTAAATAATTGAAAAAAAAAGTAAGTCATTATTAATATTTGACATTAGCATTTATTTATCTATATGTTTGACATGTAGGACTAGGATATTTGACAATATATTTCATTTAAAAAGATTAAAATAACTTGCCTGCCTGTGCATGTATCCCTAGTCGATAAACCCCAAGACAACATAGAAAAGTATCTACTAGTTAGTCTGTGATACTAGTTGGTATACTATACCATATATAATTAGTACTTCAAAATACTCTTCGTCTGCTTGGTCTAAACCAAGTCTAAAGTTAAGCTAAAAAAGGATTTAAAAAAACGTTTGCATTTATTTCTTCTGTGTTTTCATCATATTAATATCAAATGAACGCTACAGAATACAAAAAGTATCATGAGTCCTTTATGGAAAACAACCATGGAACAACAGCTCTGCATACATTTTTTAGTTTGTTCTTTACAGTCCAAACTTCGCTTCTCTGTTGTATTCGTCCAAAGAATCCCAAACTGGTGCAATATTCATACGAGTATATATCGATTGTGCTCTCTATGATATTAGCCCATACCATCTTTGTTGATAATATATATGTAATGAATTTTGTTGCATTTGCCTTCATAACATTTGAATTTTTGAAAACTCATAGTATAGCAGATATACAAAGGACATTCTCTAAACTTAACTCATTTGGAAACACAAAAATTATTTCAATATCTTGCACAAGAGGCCTCACATATCTTATGACTGTGTTTTGTATTTTGGCAGTGGACTTTCAAGACTTTCCAAGATATTTAGCTAAAACTGAAAAATATGGATATAGCCTCATGGATACTGGTGTTGGGCTATTTGTTCTTATGAGTGGCCTTGTCCATAAAGATGTCAGTAAAGAAAGCTGTACATCAATTATCAAAGGCAACTCAAAATTTATTTCTGTCCTCATTTCTCTTGGTTTTCTAAGATACTTTTCTGTGAAACAGCTAGACTATCATGAGCATGTCACAGAATATGGGGTACACTGGAATTTCTTTTTCACATTAGCAGTATGTAAACTTGTTTCATCAATTATATTGTACTATTCTAAAAAGCCATTGTTTTTAAGTTTATTAATATTAATTTTACATGAGTATTTATTATATAATAGTCTTCAGGATTGGGTGTTTAGTAATGGTTCAAGGATTTCTCTCCTAGATGCAAATAGAGAAGGGGTTGCATCAACTATGGGTTATATTTCACTTTATTTATTTGCAGTTTACATTAGGAATGTGCTAAATAATGATTCTGTCTATAGATATACAGTTCTTAGGACTTTTTCCATGGGTTCTGTGGTGCTTTGGGGCCTGTCGTATTTTGTCAATTTGCACAGACCTATTTCAAGAACATTAGCCAATGCAGGGTTCTGTATTTATTTGGAAGCAATTTTAGTAACAGTTCTAACATTTTTGTATTTCTTTGAAGTATTGTATCAAGATAAGGAAAGGAAATTGGTCTTTAACATTCCTTGTATATTGTCAGCTATAAACCAAAATGGTTTAATATTTTTTATAGTGGCAAACTTATTGACAGGGTTTATAAATTTAACTGTACAGACTTTATTTACCCCTTCATACCTTACATTTATAATATTAAACATGTACATGTGCTTAACTATAGGATTAAATTTATATTTAAAAAGGAATGGTATTAAAATTTAAAGCAAAGTATTATAATAAAAGTTATGTTTATTGAGTCAAATTATTGTTACAAATAAAAAATTGTTATTGTTTTAACAATGTTTGTTTAATTATCAATAATAAATGCAATAACTTCCTTAAAATTTCAACAAATATAGAGTATTTTGTAAAACCTATTAGGATATCATTATGAAAACTATTTATAAAATCACAAAACAAAATCTAACCATTAATCTCTGTTACCTTGTATTAATGCAGGTAATGTGATAATATTTACAATATATTATGGATGTTCATATCTTTATGGTTGGTGCATCTGTAAGTGATTGTGTAAAAAGGGCCTCAGGTTGTCTATACTCACTATATAAAACACAGCAGCACTGCTATTTTACACAGGCCGACCCATTCATACTACAACAATAATATAGCTTATTATACCATATAGAGTGACAAAGCAAATTTATGTTGCAGAGGTGAACGGCATAGTCGGGAAGGGTCGCCCTAGGCGAAAGTTTATCGACCAAATTGGCGATATATTAAAAATGGGCCAAATCAAGAGTACCTTTAACCGACGAGCGTGTATGCGTAGGTATATGGATGTGGAGGAAGCGAGAGAGGTGTGTCAGGATCGTGCCAAATGGAAGTCCATAATCTCTGCCTACCCCTCTGGGTGACAGGCGTGAGTGTTTATGTATACCATATATAAAATGGTAGATGGATTGGCAATCACAGTACCGGATGTCTCGCACCTTTAAAAATATTTGGTTTTGTATAAAACTATTTAGCATTATATTATTTTCAACATATGTAGGCATATATGTCTAGAATTATTGTCTATAGTATGTATATCACATTTATATTTTATTCTTATCAGCAATACATAAACCCAAAGCTTGTAATTAAGAGTAATCTTAAAGTAGTAAAGTGTTATTTTTAAAAAGTAACCAAATTTTAAACTCAAGTTCAAATATATAAATAATACATATAATCACGCCTCTTTCCCGTAGGGGTAGGCAGAGACCAGTTCTTTCCACTTGAGATATAAATAATGATATACCATTATTGCACTTTTTGAAAATACAAGTCAATAAGGTTTCTACTTGTATTTGAAATTATCCCAAATTGAATGTGATTTATTTGCAACAACCATTTTTGGCTACCTATCGACCCCTACATGTGCAGTAAAACTATTCATTACCACGCATTTTGAATTTAAAAGATAAAAATGTTTGAGATTTTTTAAATTAATTTTTCACAATATAACTTATATTGCCTATATTACTTAGTCTGAACCTCTGCAAATTTGGCCAGTTATTGCAAAATAACCCTGTCTGTATAGTGCATATATCACCTGAAATTTGAACTAAAAGTATCAACAATATTTTTAAACATAATTTTTTGTGAGCAGGAACAGACATACATATTAAGTAGATATTACCTATTATAATATCTGAAAAATACCCAAATTTTTTTTTGGGTAGTCAGGTCACAAAAACTCGTCTTTACAGTTTAGCCCAATCTCCAAACCCTACCCATATTAACAAAATGCTTTTTTATTTCTGCAATACTTTAATAAATTTTCTATTTGTAACGTTGCACACAACTAGCACTGGTATAAATGGAATGTAAAAAAAATGGTTTGAGTATTATATAAATTTTTAATGTACGTAATTAACCGTGTAGCGGCGGTGTAAGAATATCCACTACCTCATATGGTTCCATGGGTGTCGAAAGAGCCGACAAAGGGAAACTGAAACAGAAAATGGTCAGCAGCATTTTCCTGATAACAACCTTCCTGCCAAGCATGGCAACTATGGCAATATTTCCCCTCATAAGGCAATTTATTGGATAGGCTTGTGTTCAGCAGTAGACTTTTATAGGCTGTAACTGATGGATGAATGTACATAATGTGACAGATGAACATGGACCCCATGACAGGAATGTGCGTCAATCCTCAACTAGGATCAAAATGCAAATGCTTTGTCACTTCTGTGACTATAAAAAACAACAAACACCAAGAACAACACCAGCATTGTGCTGCTATTTTACGTTGGTATCCTATGTGAGCCTGGTTCTTTTCCAGTTGACATAAGATATAAATTTAATATTGTAATTTGGAATGTTTAAAGAATTCTGTTAAATAACAATTTATAAGTACCAATAATAGGTTAACTATACAATATACTCAATGAAAACTCTTAACCAAGCCATGGATATAAATATAGTAAGAAATTTGTGTAAATATGGACTAACCAATTTTATTTTAAATATACGTAAACATGAACGAGGTATCTTCATACATCAGTCTTAAACATAGAATTTCGTTTTATTCATAGTAATCTGTGTTTCGGTGCTGCTAACTGGTGTGTAGAAGAGGTTGTGTGGTGTCACTATTTTTAACCAACATACATCTAAGTATAATCCTTGACAGACAAAAAACAAACGTATATAATATAGCGATTACCAAAAACACAGCGTATGCAAAGAGTGAGGGGAATCTTCTGGGCGACCAAAGTACTGTGTAGTGCAGATGATGATTATTGTGAACTGAAACAAGAAAATTTATTTACTTACATCAAATTAGTGTTTACTGCTAAGTTATGAATGAATGACAAGATCGTAGAAACTGTTCATGCAGTCGGAGCTAAGTTTTGCAAGACCCGCCCCAGAAGAACACACAAAAACTCTCCGATCACACCCTTAATCTCATTGTTGTTAGACGGGAAATGAAGCTGCAGACTTCAGTAGATTTGATAGCATACAGGCAATTGAATAGACAGATGCGGCGGGACTTACGCTACTTTAATACTGCTCTTATTGAAGAAGCGATCGAGTGGAACCAGGGTTTCAGTGTTTGCTAGAAAGAGCCAACTGTCGAAGCTGAAGACCGAGTGTGGCAGCGTCGTTTCCGGGACACCTGAGATTTTGAGTGAGATTGAGAGGTTCTATGGGCAGCTGTACACATCATCGTTGGAACCACACGCAAGTGTGAGTAACAATCCAAGAGCAAGTTTTATTCAACACTATTTCGATGATATTCCGGACGTCAGTCTGAGCGAGATTAGAATGGCTCTCCAGCACCTTAAAAACGGCAAGGCCCCAGGCGAGGATGGAATTACAGCGGAGCTTCTGAAAGCGGGTGGAAAACCGGTACTTGTAGTCCTTCAGAAGCTCTTTAATTCCGTCCTTCATGGTGGCACTACACCGGAGGCGTGGAGCAGAAATGCTGTGGTATTGTTCTTTAAGAAAGGCGACAATGCTCTCTTGAAGAACTACAGACCGATTTCGTCTACGGGCTGTTTTCGAGAGTCATTACAAATCGTCTCGCATGCAGACTCGACGACTTCCAGCCTCCCGAACAAGCCGGTTTACGAAAAAGCTTTAGCACCATAAACCACATACATACCCTTCGGCAAATTGTACAGAAGTCCGAGGAGTACAATTTGCCACTATGTCTGGCGTATGTCGACTATGAGAAAGCCTTTGATTCCGTCGAAATTTGGGCGGTGCTGCAGTCCCTTCAGCGGTACCAAGTTGACTATCGGTATATCGAAGTTTTGCAGTGTTTGTACAGTAGGGCTATGATGGCTATCCGAGTACAGAACCAGAGTACGAAACCTATCCAACTGCAGAGAGGTGTAAGACAGGGTGACGTTATATCCCCGAAACTCTTCACCGCTGAATTGGAAGACGTTTTCAAGCTACTGGACTGGATCCGAAGTGACCATACAGGAGGATGGCAATGATTCATTCTACACAAAGTTTGACATACTGTATGAGGCGATAGCTATTTTTCGAAAATAAAAAAAAATTGTGTTAAAAGATATTATTTTAATTTCTAAAAACTCTATCAGCATTTATACAAAGTTTCATGCGTCTGAACCAATTTTTGAAAAACTTTTTAAAACCTGCCTTAGACCTCTTCTACGACCTGACCGAACGCTGCTAGTCCGATCTACCAGCGACGAAAACTGTATCCCTTCCAGTTGATTTTTTTAGGGAAGTAGTAGATTATTTGTAAGTTTGACCCAGAAACCTTCTATTTTAACGTTTTTTAAAAGAAAAAAAAAACCCTTCACAGGTGGGCGCTTTGTCATGGTAAAGCAGTAGTCCGAGAAGTCACGTGTCTCAAAATATAGTGTCATTATTTTATGCTCGTGTTCGGTGTTCTTTTGTAAAATAACGGGTTTTTCAACAAGAACTTTGTTTTTCAATTGGGGCAACACCAAAAACATGACAGTTTTGACATTTAGTTTTTTGACCTATTCGTAGTAGATGCTTTGGCAATTGCTACAATGAATTCAGTTTCGCTCGAAAATCGCATTAAAATAATTAAAATCCACTATGAAAATGGTGGTTCTGTTAAAGTTACGTTTCGTAAAATTCGTGATATTTTCGGACAACATAATCGTCCTTCTGAGACCGCTATTAAGAATTTGGTCGCTAAATTTGAATCGACAGGCTCGGTACAAAATGCGCCAACACCAACGCGTGTTCGACCGGGTCGTTCAACCGAAAACATCGCAGCCGTGAGCCACAGTGTTGAAGAAGATCCAAATTTGTCAATTCCTCGACGTTCTCAACAATTGGGGTTATCCAAAACCACCACATGGCCAATTTTGCGTAAGGATTTGGCTTTGAAGCCTTACAAGGTTCAACTGGTGCAGGAATTAAAGCTGACCGACCATTCACATCGCCGTAGATTAGCTCAATTCATTCACTAACAGCCCGCTGGTTTTTCTGAAAAAAATAATTTTTTCAGACGAAGCCCATTTTCACTTTTCAGGGTACGTCAACAAGCAAAATTGCCGCATTTGGGCTTCTGAAAATCCTAAAGCGATTATTGAGAAGTCTTTGCATGCTCAACGTGTTACTGTATGGTGCGTTATGTGGCAGGTCTGGAGGCGTGATTGGACCGTTTTTTTTCGAAGATGAGGCTGGAAATGCGGTGACGGTCAATGGATCACGCTATCGCGAGATGTTAACTTCTCAATTTTGGCCTATTATTGATGACATCGATATCACAAACATGTGGTTTCAACAGGACGGTGCCACATGTAACACAGCCAACGAAACGATCAATTTATTGCAAACCAAATTTTCCGATCGCATAATTTCACGAAATTCAGCTGTTAAATGGCCAGCCAGATCATGTGATTTAACACCACTGGATTATTTTTTGTGGGGCTATGTTAAGGACAGAGTCTATACGGAGCCAATCGAATCGATCGCGGCCTTAAAACTCAAAATCCGTGACGTGATTAACGAAATAGACCCGCCATTTTGACAAAAAGTGAATAAAAACTTTGATTAAAGAATCGACATCTGTCAGCGTGGTCGTGGTGGACATTAGCCAGATATCATTTTTCATTCATAATTGCCAAACTTTTCTCTTCGTAATACAATAAAAATTTGAATCATCTTCATCTAAACTCTTTGTTTTATTTTGTTTTAGAAAACAAAGTTCTTGTTGAAAAACCCCCTATTATTCTGCATTACTGCTAATTAGATCGTAAAGAGAGTGACACCAGATACCACGTTAAGTGAAAAAACTAGCGGACAAAATCTTCCCCAAGCTTCTCAATAACTTCACTTTGGTACGCGTTGGTTCAATTTGAAACAGTCTAATCGTCGGATGGCGTTTTGTTTCTGCATCGTATTGATAAATCTAAGACTCATCACCTGTAATAATGTGAAGGCGCAGTGGCTTAGCAATAAGTTGCAGCGCTGAGGGTCGCAGGTTCGAATCCCACACGGAACAAGTATTTGTATGATCTACAAAGTTCCGGGTCTGGATGTTTGTCCTTGTGAAATTTATGTTTGTAAAATGCCTTCACCATACTGGAAAAAATCCTAAGGTGGGGTTTCTAAAAGAAAGAAACAGAAACAGAACCGTTTTTATTCAATATAGATTATAAATAATACTTATTGAAAGTCACTCTTTTGTATAATTACCACTGGTTCGAAAAAAAAACGTCTGTTCTGGGAAGAACCAGCAAGAAACCCAGCGGGACTTTTTTTAAAATAACAGCTTACAATCATGTATGTTACACAAATTAACAACACAACAAATTAGAAATAGCTTGGTAACGATCACCTCATTTCCAGGGGTTATTATCATCTATAAATTCTTTAATATTATAATAACCCTTTTTATACAAACATAGTTTAATAAAGTTTCAGAACTTTGGGCAGGTCAAATTTTGTATATTTTCTGGAATTTTGTTGTAAAAGCGTATACATCGCCCCATGAATGAATTACTGACTCGGTGGAGTCGAGTAACTGGTACTACTAGCTTGTGTCTGTTCCTAGTATTTACAGAAAGAATATCACTTATTTTTGTAAAACTACTTTGATTTTTGTGTATGTACATTACATTTTCATAAATGTATTGAGAGGCCAAAGTTAATATATTAATTTCCTTAAATTTTTGTCGCAGCGACTCTTTAGGCTTTAAATCATAAATTACTCTTATGGCCCTCTTCTGCAAAACAAATATAATTTCAGTGTCAGCTGCGTGTCCCCATAGCAAAATACCATACGACATTATGCTATGGAAATAGCTAAAGTAAACTAGTCTAGCTGTTTCAACACTAGTTAGAATTATAATCTTTTTTACGGCATATGCTTCAGAACCAACTCTGCTTGCTAGTTTTGATATATGGGAGCTCCATTGAAGCTTCGCGTCTAGTGTGATTCCAAGAAAAATGGTGGTATCTACAAGACTCAGTTTCTCCCCATTTAAAATTACATTAGTATTTAATTGTTTGACATTTGGAGTCATGAATTTCATATATTTCGTTTTAGTGCCATTTAAATGCAAATTATTAACATTGAACCAATTTACTAATTTAGATATCGCATTATTTACTTCGTCATATTTTAGCAATTGTCGACTTAATTTGAAAATTAAAGAAGTGTCATCTGCAAATAATACTATATCATGGTTATCTCCTACTATGTAAGGTAAGTCATTAATGTATACAAGAAACAGAAATGGGGCCGAGAATTGAGCCTTGAGGCACGCCCATTTGTACCATCGACCCGGAAGAACTCATACTGTTAATGACAACTTTTTGCATTCTCTTACTTAAATATGAAATAATTAATTTAAGAGCATCACTTCTTACGCCGTAGTGTTGAAGTTTCCTGATTAATGTTTCATGGTGAACACAATCGAAGGCTTTGGATAGGTCTCAAAATATAACCAAAGCATCCTGTGAATTCTCCCATGCATTAAATATATATTTAATCAGCTCAACACCGGCATCAGTTGTCGGGCATCCCCTTGTGAAACCAAATTGATTTTTATGAAGTAAATTATTTATATTAAAGAAATTTAACCTTTGATCAAGAATAATTTATTCAAAAATCTTACTAAGTGTTGGTAGTACAGAAATAGGTCTAAAATTGGCGGGGTCTAATGTACTACCAGATTTAAATAAAGGTATTACTTTACTATACTTCATTAAATCAAGAAACACACCAGATTCGATACAAGTATTAAAAATAATAGCTAAATGAGGCGCGATTGTATCTATTATAGACGCAATAAGTTTAACGGAAATCCTTCACAGATCCGCAGTTTTCTTAACATCAATAGTTTTGAAATGTTTTACAATATCTTTTGATGATACTTTATGAAATGTAAAATTCTTTGTACACGCATTTACATTTTGTTTAAGTAATGATTCGGCGACGGCAGCAGAAGAATTCAGTGACTTAGTGGTTAATATCGGAATATCAGTAAAATATTTCTCAAAAACCATTTCAACGTCCTGATCTGATTCGGTTAATTTGTTATTAACACTTAACGGGTAGTTTGAATTGTGAGAGTTGATCTTACCAGTTTCGCTATTAATTATACTCCATGTCATTTTAATTTTATTAGAAGCCGTCTTAATTTTGTTGCTCAAATGCAAAGATTTGGCTATGGAGCACACTCTTTTAAATATTTTTGAATATTTTTTTACATATTCCCTAAATTCGACGCTATGGTTATATGACCTTTCATGGTAAAGATCATATAACCTATGTTTGCTCTTATGGACTCCTATTGTCGCCCATTCATTAAATGACTTCCGACTGTTCAAGGAGAATGTTTTAGAAGTAAAAGTATTATTAAATTCATTGCAAATAAGCTTAAATAATGTTCCATACAAAAAATTTGGATCATTTTGGTATGAAAGTGATGGAAGTTTTTTCACTATGTTACTTCTAAATTTCTCCAAGCGACGTGGATTTACTGGAACGAACACAACTTTCTTATCTACTTGCTTTTTGTGAACATAAGGTAACGAAACTACTTGTCCACAGTGATCAGAACTTAATTTTTGAATTATACATTTATGCAACGGCTTCACATTTGTAAAAATGTTATCTATACATGTTGCACTAGATTGAGCAATACGTGTTGGCTCTAAAAATAAATAAAAAGGACCATATGATTTAAACAATTATCTAAATTTAATATTGATTGAGGAAGCTTCTAGGAGATGATATTAAAGTCTCCACATACTACAACAGATTTATTATGTTTATTAAGCTTAGGAAAAACTTCCTCCATAATTTTTTCAAAAGTATCGTATATAGAACATGGTCTGTAGACGCTCATAACAATGAGGTGCTCAAACGAAGAAGAAACTCAAAAGAAGAAAGAATAATGTCGTAAACAAACCAAGACAAGGCTACTTCAAATTTAGTACCTAATCTGTTTCTGCACCTTTCCATGTGGGCCTGCTTTTGAACATTTCTTGGATTATATCATTGTAGCTAGGTTTAGCTGCAATGTAAGATAAGATCAATCTGGACCTAAAACCAGTAACTTTGCGGTCTATTCTTCATTACGCCAACATAGTGTAAATTAAAAAAAAAGTATTCAGTAAAAAATGCATTTCAATTTTAAACTTACCCAGCATGGCGGCTCCATAACCGATAGTGTCAGTCCCCATTCTATACGAACAGGTTGGCACATAAATCTCGTAAATATTTTCTTCGTTACGATCAATATTTAAAATATCATCTCCAGGTCTTATACTACGTGTAAATATATTTCTAAAATTTTTATCTTTGATGAAATATTTCGATTTGTGCTCGTGTGCACAGAAGTATATGTTGGGATGGATTGCATCATTCACCTGATAATAAACAAACACAAGTGATAAAATTAAAAATTTTGTTTAAACGACTTCAATATAAATATAATGTAATGTTGATTTTTTTAAAACCGCTCGACCGATTGAAACAAAAAATAATTTTACAAATCGGTTCAGCCGTCTCCAAGTAATCGGTGAACATACATAAAAAAAGATGCCCACAAATTGAGAACCTCCCCCTTTTTTGAAGTCGTTTGAAAATAAGTTTAAATTCCCCTTCCGATTCTCATTACGTAGTACATTTTTTCTTACAAACGAGCGCAAAGCCCACCTAGTTTAGAGTGGATGCTATGGGCCATAAACACCTACATTTATTCTCGGTTAAGAACAAATGCAGATGCGTTGTCACCCTTAAGGACTAAAAAAATTAAAAATGTTGTTCTCTTTCACTTGTGGCGGCGCTGTCGTCGTGCAAGAAAGGAATCATACCGAAGCCTAAAATCACATCGGGGTCACCAGTTATAGCGTGAGGGTGTGGGTGAAAGAATGTGTATAGTTTATGCCGGGTTTCCACGCTTGCAAGTCTCGGCAAGCATCCACAAGCACAAGTGTGTAAAGAGGGCGTTTGGCTTGGCTTGCGTGAGCTTGTGGACGCTTGTCCCCGATCCGGGCTAGTGTCGGTTTTTGGACACAGATTGCAACGCATTCACACGTTGGTGCGCGTTTAGTAGAAATTGTGATTTCACGACGAGCGCATGTTTAGTTCTTTGTTTAAAATGAGTGACTGGTCGAATGAAGAGAGTTTATCGTTTCTGGAATATTACCAGACCGAATCGTCTATCTGGAACCCCAAAGACGTTAATCATAAAAATAAAAATAAAGTAGCAAATGCTTGGAGTCGTCTTGCCGAGTTAACGGGAAAGCCATTAAAAGAATTAAAAACCAAAAATTCCTTGTTTTTGTATTACTTTGTTTGTATTTCAAATAAAAGTATGTTAAACCAAACGAAATAGCCGACACAAGTTCGGTGTCCGCCATGCTTGTGTTTACGTAGCACACTGACGCATTCACAAGCATGAAAACTACTTCCAAATGCCAAACGAGATTTGTGGACGCTTGGGGCTTGAAGACGTTTGCCGAGGCTTGGCAAGCATGGAAACCCGGCATACATAGATTACTGTATATATACTAGAGATAGATGCGCGACTCAAATTTAATTTTCTTTAGTGTCGTGCTTTGCATAACAGACGGCGCTTACAAAAGAAGGAACTTGAAAATAAGGGAAAAAATAAACACATCTGCTGGACGCGATCCGGGGTCTTTAGATTTCGGGACCGCCCGATTATTCACCTGAGCTATTATAACCTTGTTCACCATAGCAATTATAACCTTGTGGGTTGTGGCGAAATTTACCTTAGAATTCTAATAATATTTTAGCAGTTTTCATTGTCTGAAGACACAGATAAAATGGCATTTTCTAATAAAATAAATAAATAATGTTCAATGAATATTAATAACAATTTAAGCGTAACTAGTGACCGCTACTAACTGCGTAGTGCACGTGGATTATTGCGTATGCATAGACTTAATATTATATAAGTGCCCTCTAGTGAGATTAAAATTAGTCTAGCCTAGGGGCTTTGGAATGTAGATGGAAGCACATAAAACATATCATTTTGTTCGTAAAATAATGTTCTAAGTTGCATGCCCATGCCGGCATTACAGTCCGGTAAAAAATCATTGAGTCCAAGCGTACATAGTAAAGCTAAAGCGCCGCGTGTCTTCAGTCTGCTTACCGACGTCGCACGCGAAGCCCATGTCACCTGGCCAACCGTAGCGTTTGTTCGTATTTCTCGAATATTAAGTATTTGTAATTTGCTTAACGATATTGCTGTATTTTATTCTACTCCTTCAATTTCCTATAGTATGAACTTCTCTATTGTGTCGTGTGGAACTATCTATTTTGTGTAACTATCTGAAGTGAATAAATGTTAACTTTACTGTGTATGCTTGGGTCTCACAGATCACATAGTACTGAAACTCGAAACGATCCATATGAATCATCGACCAGAATGACCCGGTTCGTAAGACGGCTCAATACTTGAATGATCGGGTCACTAGAAATTAATTAATGACACATGTCTACTGTTCATCCCCCCATCTTCGGTTCCTCCCGTTCTTGGAACGTTTGCCATTATCGCCACAATTGGCAGGTTTGGTGATCACACTACCTGGCACTACTATCTTGCACGTTCAACCTTGCACTCTTCGCAACTGCTTAACGAAGGAAAGCAACAAATATTATTTGAAGGGAGTGTATCAAGTAGTAGTAGTGTATCAACTCGTTTAGCATATGACATATTAAGAAGTAGGCATGATCTACTGTGCACATTATCTGCCTACGTCTATGAAAAATGGGTGTGTTAATATATGTATGAATAAATATAAATTGAATACTTGTTTAATTTGCACTAGAATAAACTATCGTTACCTGTTTACCAAAAACGGATTTCCACAATAAAGGATAATGTGAGACAACTATTCTGTACTTGTCGTCTCCTTCTTTCGCGTGCGGGAAACTGTGTGTGATTCCGTTTACTTTGTAGAATGAAATGTTTCTATATGTAATGACAGAGGGTTGATTGAAAACTTTATTGAACTCCTCAAGTTTATCTTCTCTAATTGGTTCATTTTCTCCTCCTATGTCATTGTCTCCTGGCAGCCATATTTGCTAAAAGAAACACCAAGTTTAGTTACTTAAATTTTATAAATGTAGCACATAACAAAACACACCTGTAATATGTACATACTACAGACCGAATTTTTTAAAGTGCTGATGGTAAGTACTAAGTAGTCTACTGCAGTCAACAGACATCTGCAGCCAACTTCTAACAAGGAACGCCTCACAAGCCTGTAACTATCCTTCAGACCGGAAACGCAAAATAGCAGTGCAATAGGTAAGAGCGTAGTCCCTATTCAGACTGACTCATATGAGGAAGTCTTACCACCTAGTAAATATATAAATGCACGACATCTACCAATCCTCCCTTGTTTGTTTAATGAAGGTTATATAGGTACAGGTACTTTTCTCAAGTGTTACATGCAATTATGATTGAATTTGGAATGTAGGTATTCGTCATTAGTGTTAATGTAATAATACACGCAGTTCTGCGCAGTACTGGCGGTAGCTATAGATACTTTCAATAGACGGGACATGTAAAAAAAATGTGTTTACTGTGGTTTTACAGATCAAAAGAACACAGGCATGACTTTCCTAAGGTAAAAAAATCTGGGTCTAAGCAGTTGGCGGGGTTTTGGCGGGAACTAGGGCGCCAGTGAATTTTTGCTCCTGTATTATCGATTAAATTGAATAATAGTTTGAAGTGGATTTTGATACATAAAAGTGATGCTAATTTATGTATTTAATATCTGCTTAAAATACTATCGTCACCGACTGTCTGCTATTTGAAGCTGTTGTTAAAATCTCCCAAAAACTGCAATAAAATGCTTCACTTTAATATACTGTAAACAAGTGTTTAAACAAATTAATTTATAGGATAATTTCATATTACATGACACTGGCAAAAGTACAACAGTATGTGTTCATTATCAAAGAAAAAAAGAAAGCGGTTGGCGGTAAAAAAGGGAAATCAAAAAAATAACAACAGTAAATTATTTGTAAAGCTTTTGGAAGATGTAGTTTAATCGTTTTAAAATAATTTCAAGACCTGTACTTCGAAGAAGCTAATTGAAAAATTAAGATAAAGTAATAAAAAGATAAGTACATATGTAGAAAATCTGTACTATTCTTTCGGTTTTATTGAGCATAACATTTGGATATACTTAGCATTAAATTATTTATTAGAGTTACTTCAGCGTCATTGAAGTAAAAGACATATTTATTTCACTGTAAATTTATTTGAACAGTTTTGTGTCAAGACAAGTAAAATCACTATTTAACAGCCTTGTTTCCAGTTTATATCATCTATTTCAACCTCATCAGTAAGAGAAACACACATGTGACGGACGGATAGCATCTGATGACAGAAAACCCACTCAAATATGCCACAGAGAAAATATTAACAGGGGAAATTTGTTAGATTCGTTATCCTATTCATTTCTATGGTTGGCAGCTAAGAGAAATAGTTAAAAGGCTTGAAGCATCCAATAGGTGACAAAGGACCACCATCAGTGTGTGCTTCATTATCACCTTTATGCTTTAAAAATATCACAAACATTTTAATCATGACAGTAAACATCATTGAAAAACCATTGTGAAGTCTTTAAAATAATCAAAATACTTACAATAATGGGATAAGGGACTTCAAATATATTCGACAAGCGTCTCACATAGCTGTGAAATTGTGTCATTGTTGCAATTGATCCTTCATCCATTAGATCACCAAGATATACCAAGACATCAGGCTTGAAATACTTCAATGCTATTTTGAATGTTGTATCCAAATACCTGAAATCCAGCTTAAATAGATGAAAACATTTTTTTAGTAAATTGGCAATATGATCTAAAATATAGACAGGGTTAGTTACAAATAAGTTGTCTACATCATGCTTTACTACAGATATAAGCATTGTTTGCATAAAAAATTAGTAATTGAACACACAACAACAGTGCCCATACAGATTCCAACAAAATGTCACATAGTGATAATCAGATTTAGTTCAACCACTGAAATAGGCCACAAGGTCAGTCTCTTGCCTGTCCTGATATTACATAATTACATGTTGTAACTTTTATTATTAATACAGAAATTAATTGAATTTTATAGAAATTTAGAGTCCCCTTGTGTAATCATTTCTAATTTAACTAATTTTAAGTGCAGTTTTCGAAAAATATAATATCTACATATCTATAATGGTGAAGTACTGTTACAGTTAAATGAGTAGTGACTCATTTAACTATAACAGTGATTCACCATTAAAATTGAATTCAAATGACGGCCATGCTTATGCTCAAAACAAATCTAAAATCCGATTCCAGGAATTAAAAATTGTACAACTAGAAAAAAAATTCAACTAGAAAATCTGATTTCAAAGATCGACCTTATTAAGGTAAACTCTTACAATTTGTATCACTAAATGAATCCAAATCGACAATACCCAAATCCAAACGCAAACTGATGTGTAGAAATCTGCTTTCTCAGTTTCTCTCCTTTTAACCAAACATGACATAGCGGAATGAAAAGGATGGTGTGAATTTTGCAATTCAGATTTCGGTTTGTCGGCTATGGAAATCAACTGCACATTGAAATTTGCAATCAGTATTATCCTTAGTGCTAAGTACTTAAAGTCTATATTTGCTTTGCGAGATTATGCATTGATTTTTTTTTAATGATTGATTGATTCGTTCCTTTTTTGGGTGTTTGCTTACCAGAATATTTGAAACATACAATCAATATCCTTCTCATTATTAAGTTGTTAAAGAATATACAGGGTTATTTTGCAAGAACCGGCCAAATTTGCAGACAAATTTCAGAGTATTACTTAGACAAATGGTGAAGAAAATTTAATTATAAAAAAGTCAAACATTCTGTCCCTTTTTATCTTTTAAATTCAAAATGTGTGGTAATGCATTATTTTAACTGATTTTACTGTGCACACATACATTTGTAAGGGTCGATCGGTATACAAAACGTTATTGCCCATAAGTCACATTCAATTTGGGATAATTTCAAATCAAATCCAAAGCTGCAATAATGGTATCTCATTATTTATCAAATCATCTTTAAAAAATACCCCTGTATATTTGCGGGATTGTGTGATGATTTATTTTTGTTTTTGGTTTATTGTTTGTTTACTAAAAATAATCTTTTGTTTTCATGTTGTTTTCCTTTAGATGCAAATTTGATCTTGGTGACAAGTGCACATGTGTCAGTCAGTCCTATCTGTAGCGTATGTGATTTTAAAATGTTAGTATGTATGTAATAAAATACAGTTTGTAAATCAGAATAAGGGTAGTATCATTTATATTGCCTGTTAATACATGAATATAAGTGTACAGTTTTGAGCCCATGGCATCAGTATCACGAGAACCGCGGGCGGAGTGGAGTGGACACGTAGCAAAACTACTATTGAATTTAAGTGTGTATGAACCAATGAATTGCTGTGAAGTATCGACTGTTACAGTATCAGTGAATTACAGAATATTTACCGATGTTTCTTGTCCATTTGTTTAGTAGAGTTTAGAGTAAAGAAAATAAAAATTAGTTATAAATATAAAAATTAATGAATTAAGAAAATAAAAATTAATTAGTTAACGTTAAAGTGAATTGCGTGCGAGTGTATAAGTGAGTATGTTTATATAACATTTAAATATTTTTGATATTGTATATCAAGTCTTTTTGTTCAGACTTTAGCTGATTAGACAGGAACTGTTTTGATTTTCAAAATGTCGCAAAAACTCATTGAGGTATGGACACATTTTGACAAAAATTAAAATGCTTTTGAAGTTACAGTGTGTAAATATTGCAGACAAAATATATCACATAAATCTACAATGGGTAACCTCATTTAAATCAATCTCACACTTTAGTTTATTTGTTTCTGAAATTGGATAAATATCAGTATACATTCAAATCCAAAAATGCCCATGACTATGAAAACATCTATAAAAAGAAATTGTCGCGAAAATATTTGGCAATGCAACACTTGTAAATGTGTATTTTCTTGTAGTAATAAAATATGATCTTGTTCAATAAATATTTTTAACTTATAAGAATGTATATATTTATGTTAATAAATGATAATGAGTATTATAATATCTAGTTATTTTATTTCCATTTTCGTGACAACCTATACGCAGGTCGCGTCAATACCTACGCGGCGGCATCGCCTGACATCAAAGGGCTTTCACAAATGTAAGGTCTAAACTGTGGTATAACATACACATAAATATTAGCGTACGTAGTCTCAATTTTCTACTGTTTTACACAATTCTTACCTATCACTGTCCCAGTTATATAGATAACTTAAAGGAGGTGGTACTGCCATTTCGCCTTGTATTTGTGGATCAGCTATAAACATTAGCTTGGTGCAATATTTATCATCGTATGGACATTTCATATTTTGCCAATATATGGACTGGGCAATATAAACAAACCATTCATTATAGACAACAGCACCGAAAAAGACTGCTATGAAATATTTCACAGCCAAGCTGAAATAAAAACAAATTGCGTTATATGTATTTTAATTAAAATTAATGACTGACTGTAAGAAGTAACAGGATATACCTTCGCCTTCGAAATAACATGTTAAATATTATTTATAAATGTAGTTTCAAATTTTACTCAATTTAATTGTTTACAATATTATATATTTATAGAAACCTAAGACTGCTTATAAAGTTTATAAACAAACTGTCAATGTCAATTGTCATTTTTTAATAATTGTCTATTTGGCTCTGGGTTCTAGCCCTTCTGAGCCTGAAGTTTCAATGTATAATTATCCTTCATAGTACACTGCTTCACAATATGTTGATGCGTCACATTGTGCAGCCCTTGGGAGATTTTGACGGTAACTTGAGCCAGTAGACAGCTGAGAGTTGGCTATGGTATCTCAAGGCGCCTAAGCAGACAGACACCTTATCTTGAGAATCACATCACAATTAGAGCACTTGTTTCACCGTTTGCACTACTAGTTCACATGCGCAGACATTTAAGACACAAATCGCACCACTTTTACATATCAAAATCCACTTCAAACCATTATTTAAACAATAATTTAATATGAAGCGTCAGTAGCCTAATGGCAGGGCGTGGATCGCGAACTCGAAAGGTCGTGGGTTCGAATCCGCCATTCGACTACTGTCGTGAACCACTTCTAACACAAGCATTTTAAGCTTACCAGAAGTGGTTAAAGGTAATATTAGTAATGTTTAATAGCATTACTAGTATTTAAAAAAAAAGAAAAAAAAATACATGAGGCCAGGAGCAGCAATCCGTCTCCGGTCAAGTTTCCGCCAAAACTAGGAGTCGTCGATACAAAACGTATAGAGTTTTAGTTATTGAATCTATATATTACTTCAATATCGCATATCCGATATCGGCCTGACCAAAAACAATATATCCAATGCACTTTTATGTTGTAGCACTTGTTAACATTTGGCCTTGAACTAGAGAGCAAACAAATCAGGAGCGAAAATTTAAGTATTTTTGAAGTATTCCATTTTTAGGTTCACGTAGGTAAAACAATCGAGTGAGCGCATTTATTTGTTGTTCCTTAGTTTTCTAAGTTTTAAAATTAATAATTTGATTTTGTTTTAGAGTTTATTTGTGTTATTTTGTTATAAAACAATTTAATTTTGTGACTAACATTATAATAGTGAAAATAATTATTTGTGTATAAGTACCTATTTTGTATTATGGTGCAGAAAGTACATTTTAAACTTAAAAATTCTCATTTGTAATAATTTTGTGACTAATAAAATAATTTGTCACTCACTTATAACGGTGTATTTAATAAATCTGTAGTGTAAATCAGTGTATAGTTATTGTATAGGTGTTTGTGCCCAAATTTGGTTATGTTAGGACGTTACCCAATCACGTTCCACTTTGCCAATCGCCCAATCGTACCAGGTATCACGCGTGTATCGGAGAGGGGGCAGCGGAAGGGAGCTTCCCAGCGTCTTGGCGGTCGGGCGAGACAGTAGGTGACGAGAGTAGCTTGGGAGCAGCGACCCGGTAAGGCCGAGTGTTTCGGCTACCGCTGCGGAAGTTGCGCGAGACCGGTTTCGAGTGATTAGGGTCTAGAATTTGGGTTTGGGCGCGGCTTCGCTACATAATTGTGTTTCGGGAAATCCGCCTCAGATTTGGTGGTCTAGGATTTAGGTTCCCGTACCAGAGGCCTTTATGGGGTTTTACGGTTTAAGTAAATTCTTTGAAAGTAATTGTACATCTTAGTTAGATTAATTTGCGTGTCAACGAGGCGTATTTTGACTCTGGCGCGACGTGTTATTCTGGTGCCGAATTTATAATTTGTGATAAGTGAATCCGGGACATTCAAAGTCGAATTTTGTTCTACTGTCCTTGCCGTGTCGGATATCACGTGTTCGATTCTGCGATGAGTGTGGAATTAGGCGAATTGAAGTTAGTTAAATGTACAATGAAGCTAAGAGACTGAATCAGTGACAGTGAAGAAAGAAGTGGTCCGGCACCGAAGCAGTCTGAAGCGATGCAGCATTTTGGAGCAGCCTGGAACTCGGCCGCTGCTGGTCGCCTATGCTTGCCAAGGCCCCACACATTCACACCTCACTGTACACCACTCGCCATCCACTATTACACACACTCACGGCCTGCCCAAGCCTTGGTGCGAAGTTAGCTTCGGATAATGGTAAGTACTATGTGTTTCTAGCTTTTTCCCATATAGTTTATTGTGAGAACATATTCCACGCGGCCATATTGAGGCCCGACCTACGTCTGCTCGTGAAGTCTTCTGCTGAATGGGTCCCAGAGGATTTGACCCTTGCTGGAGCAGCCGTAGGCCGTAACATAATGGTAGCAGAGCGTGGTTCCGGGTTCGATTCCCCGGTCGATCCCGACCGGGATAGTGTTTGATAAAAATTAAACAATTTTGGTGGCAGGGAGCGTTTGTTTGATTGGTTTAATTTGTGTCTACAATCACGCCCGGCCGTAATACTTAAAATTAAAATTCTTTTCTTTTGTTGCTTTGTTGCTTGCCTTTTTTTGTTGTTAGTGGGTAGTTGCGATTGCCACGCCTTAGGTTGCGTAAGCGGGAGTTTGCTAGAGAGATGCGTTGGGTAGGTAGATGGATATTATCACGTAATCGGATAATTATCGTTGTCGTATAATTATGGTTGATTACTTATCAAAGGGTCGGTTGTCTGAACGAGGCATTTTTTGTAGATCGAATGGGATGTGTATCTTTATTGTATTGTTGTTCGTATTTAATCTAATAAATGGTAATAATATAAATCTAATAAGTGGTAATTTGTATTTGTGTAATTTTATTTAACTTGATATGATAGGAACGGTATTTTGTTACTCGTTAATTCTTTTTGTATTTGTTAATTTGTAATTTGAATTTGAGCCGCGTAGTAATTTGTATTTAGAAGTAATGCCATCGCGCGGCTTGGGCTATCGCCATGCCGTTTTTTGTCTGGGTGCGAACGGCGTTTCCTCTCAGGGCTCTCCGGGCCCTCGACTCCCACGGGCGGGGGCGCTCGGCCGCGCCACCTGTCGGGGGGTTGTTCCCCCAGGGGCGGGGGGTCGTCACCCCCGCCCTCAGTATGTTGAGAGGGACTTCACTGACACTCAGCGGTCAGCTAGACACTTCTCATCCTCGTCAGCTGAGTGGCCGCGGCTCGGGGTACTACCGTTCCCCCTTTGATGTAGGCAGCCCAGCTAGGTAGCTGCCGCCCTAGCTCCCACCACGGCCATCTCCACTAATTCTGTGAGCCGTCAACAGCTCACATGTCAATCTGTTCTCTTGGCGACGGCCTTAGTGAGGGCGTACCGCCCGAGCGTCGAGTGTTTGACGGTACGCGCTTTATTGTTCCGGGTTCACACCCGGGTTAGCCTCGGCTTAGTTGTTGGAAAGACTAGGGCTTCATGGGAGCGTTGAATTGCGCTATTAGGGATTGTTAGATTTGGTTTTGGTCGAGCACTTAATTAACGATGCTTTGAATTAAAATTAAAACTGCTTTTGTGCCTTCCGCGAAATGTTCATATTTATGGCGGTTGTTATTAAAAGGGTTGAATTTAATATACTCCTTGAATGCTTGTGCGTATGTTTTTGTAAATGTATTTGATCACTGTGTTTGTTTGTTGCACGGAGGATTAAAATTGAATTGTATGCCCTTTGAATGCTTGTGCATATGTTCTGTAAATGTGTTTAATCACTGTGTTTGTTTTGTTGCACAGAAAATATAAAAATTGAACTGTGTGACCTTTAAATGCTTGTGCATAGGTTTGTAACTGTAGTTGATTAATGTGTTTGTTTTAGCGCGGAAAATTGAAATTGAATTATGTGCCTTTTTGAATGCTTGTGCATATGTTTTGTAATGTATTTGATCATCGCGTCTGTTTTGCTGAAAGGAAAATTTGAATTCATTTGAAATTGAATGACGCGTTATTTGGATATTTGTATATATGTTTTGTGGATGTGTTTTGTCATGGTGTTTTGTTGAAGAGAAAGCTGAGATTGGATAACCCTATTTGTGCCGAACGGAATAACGAGTCATCCCTCCTTTTGGTTTCGCATTTTGTTGGCACTGTCTAAGATATTTATTTGAAATGAGAAATAGGGCTGTCTCTTACGTTTATCGTTTTGTTTAATTTGTCGGTCAGTGATTAATTTGTTTGAATTAATTCTGTAGTTGAACATTGATGCATTTGAAAAATTAGTTGAAATATGAGTATAGGACTGCTTGTCTAACAGGCTAGCTAGTTTTGGAGATTATCAGATTGAAATCAGCTGCCGCGCTATTTTAGTAAATGATAATATGGTGGGTGGCTTGGTTAGGCCTACTTGTTGAAAATTCATACTAGGGACTATCTGTGCGTTTCGTTCGGCTCTCCACAGACGACATTCATGTGGAATTTGTGGGTGCGCTCTGCACTGAAGCTCCACTCTGGGCAGTTTCGTGTAGCGTCGCTGTTTGCAGACCTGATCCGGTTGGATTGCGAAACTAATCATAGGGGCACAGATAGGTGTTTGAAGAGGTCGTCGGACTTCTGTCCAGTACAGGACTTGTTGAAGTGCTGCGATGCCCAGGAGGGGCATCCAGTGGAGGCTGACCCTCCGGCTTGCCACATTGGGGCTATCTTTTGAGGCGGTGGCTAGGGTTGCAAGATCTGATGGGGTGCCTAAGGTGGCCTAGTTTTGGTGTAGATTCGGTCTTGCAACGTGCCGTCGCGACCCTGTCCCGCTTGTCAGTTTGCTCGCGGACCTAAGTCCTTATGTCCGGGACGGGAGTTTGTTTATGCCCAAATTTGGTTATGTTAGGACGTTACCCAATCACGTTCCACTTTGCCAATCGCCCGATCGTACCAGGTGTCACGCGTGTGTCGGAGAGGGGGCAGCGGAAGGGAGCTTCCCAGCGTCTTGGCAGTCGGGCGAGACAGTAGGTGACGAGAGTAGCTTGGGAGCAGCGACTCGGTAAGGCCGAGTGTTTCGGCTACTTCAAAAACTTTATTAAACTAAGTTTGTATAAAAAAGGTTATTATAATATTAAAGAATTTATGGATGATATTAACCCCTGGAAATGAGGTGATCGCTACCAAGCTATTTCTAATTTGTTGTGTTGTTAATTTGTGTAACATACATGATTGTAAGCTGTTATTTTAAAAAAAAAGTTCCGCTGGGTTTCTTGCTGGTTCTTCCCAGGACAGAGGTTTTTTTCGAACCAGTGATAATTAAACAAAAGAGTGACTTTCAATAAGTATTATTTATAATATATATTGAATAAAACGTTTCTGTTTCTGTTACACGAATGTTCTTTCCTTAAAAACTAGGAGGTGCATTTTACGCTATAGATGAAAACACTATTTTAAAATTTGACGTTGTCAAATGAATGAATATATATATATTTTTTTTAGAATATGGTGACAAACGAGCACACAATCCACCGGATGGTAAGTGGTTGCTGTGGCCCATAGACATCTACATCTATCTATCTATCTATCTATCTATATATATATATATACATACATACAAACATATATGTCGGAGCGTCTATAAAATACCCGGTTGGATCGAGGTAGAATGGAGGGTATATCGAGAAACCCCCTCTTGTGTCTGTAGTATAAAGTTCACTGTAGGTGCCGTACGCGAGAGATTCCGCTCAAGTCATTCAACGAGTGTGGTCACTCTACTAGTGCTAAGATAGTGTCGTGGTTCTGTTCGTTGTTGTAATTCTTCTAGTGCAGACAAGGTGGATTGGTGTCGCTGAGATGCTGTCCAGTGTCACATTGAGATAAGTAGTGTTGCTGTTGGTTTACATATTTTGGTGTTATCATGTAATTACGTACCTCACGTTACACTGGTGTGTGATTGTGGCGGAGACGTGTTACGGTATACTGGATGTATAGTGCGCTACGCTGTCTTATTACTGATAATGATTAATTTGTAACCGATTTTGAATAACGGGTCGGCACAAGTCGGCACGTTATTCTGTGAGTGACTGCGGAGTTAATAAAAGAAATAATTCTGATAATTGCACATTTCACAGGTAAATTCTCAAGACGTCATAAATAATAAGACGCGTCTATTTTTGTTTTATATATTTATGTTATATACTGTTCAAAATATAGAATATTTTCAACTATTTTGTTAATTTTGAGTTAAGTCACGTTGTTGATAATTTGCATGAATTCGGTATGTAAATATGTTATTATACAAAATTTTTCACATGTACGCTAGGGATTGAGTCAACTATATCAAAATTAATGTCGATATTTCTCTTGAATATTTATAATGAATCGATAGACTTACCCACACAAAAAGTAGAGCCATGCTGCAGCTATATTACTGATATTGGTGTAGCACGAATGGGTCGGCTTAACGCTGCTGTGTTTCGTATGGTGAGTGTAGAGAACCGGAGACCCCTTTTTACTATAAACGAGGCATTCCATCTTAGTCCTCACGGGTGTCAGCGCATCTGCATTTTGATTCGTAATCGATGAGAAATGTAGATGTCTATGGGTCATAGCAACCACTTACCATCAGGTGGACTGTGTGCTCGTTTGTCACCCTTATCCTATAAAAATTATAATTAACCTTTAGTATATTTAACATTAATTTGAATTAATGGTTTTATTTGTACTGGAGTATACTTACTACAAATTGTACCATAATTTTCCTCAAAATTCGATAATTCTGGCGTCGCTGCGCTTAATTTCATTTACCCCGATTTTTCAAAGAGATGTCGAAATAGTCTCAAAAAAAGTAAAACGCTAAAAGAATTTTGAAAATCGGTTCATATTTACCCGAGATATTAAATTTTCAATTTCTAATTTAAAATAAATTAAATTATACCCACCCATTAAGAAATTTCTGTTTTCTAGGAAATTTGCCTCAGCAACCGGATTTCAGTCGCTTCCCTGACAGTATATAAGCAGCGCGAGAAGACGGACCTACACTGCGCTCCCTTTTCCCTAAAGAGGGTCGCTTCCGATTCGGCAGAAAGGCCTCATAAGCCAATTCCAGTCTCACAGGTGGTGTTTAGTGGGTAGGCACTTAGGTTAGGTTAAGTTAGTCGCAGTGAGTGCCACATAACCACTATTTCTTATTACTTCTAGAGTACTTCCTTAGGTAGGTTTCCTGCGGGAGCGAAGTCGCGGGCAAAAGCAAGTGTTGGTATATTTCACAATGAACTCTCAATATCTACCTGTGTTATCTAATCTCGAGAATTAAACACTGAAGCATAATTAATGATTAAATGAACTTACTTGTAAGTGAAGTTGTATCCTAATTATGTGAGGTGGTTCATTTGAAGAGATTAGCATCCCTCCCGCCCTGTTTACTTTTAACCCACATTTTTTTCTTCTTTTGAAGAAAATTTTGAATCCAGTGTCGAAGAAAAAGAGGAAAGAGCTAGAGGTAAAATCATGGGTAAATCAGAAATTCTTTAAAAAACTACTATAGAATTATTATTTTTTTCACCTACAATTGTAAGTCTAACTGGGTTTCTTGTTGGTTCTTCCCAGGACAGAGGTATTTTCAGTGTGAGCAAGTTTTAATTGTAAAATGGACGGAGAAAATAGTAGTTACCATTGATTTTATTATCATTCATCATCATCATTACAGCTCCTCACAAGTCCACTGATAAACATGGGCCTGCCCCCAAGGAATGCGTTTATTTAAGTGCTATGCGGTGTTATTGTTACTAAATAATGACATTATCAAGTATTTTAAAGGTGGTTAACTACTGGAACACACCTTGTACTGAGTTCTTATTGTTGACCTGTTTTGCAACTGGTTGCTTATGGTGTTTCTTTTTTTGTTCTTTTTTTTCATAGCGATGCTTTTGTTTGACAATTTAAAGCTTAAAGCCAATTATTAAAATCGTTTTATGCGATGTGCCCAGTTGTTGACCACTGATTTGCTATTGGTATACAGCAGTAAAAAAGTGATCCTATGGATGACCACCAGATTAGAGTTTTAACTTTTTTCGTTGTTTTAGATTGAAGATAGACCCAAAAAGACATTTTTTAAATATACAGAGCTAAATATGCTTAAGTATTTCGATGAAATTCATAAAGGCGCTAAAATAAGGCGAATATGTCGAAAATATCATATCCATCACCCGACTGTTATAAACAAACTGAAAATGAGACATTCTCAACAGAAAATGGGACCACCAACTATCTTGACCCTACAAGAAGAGTTTATATTATCTAGGTGGATTAACACTAACGCTAAAAATGATTGTTTATTGGAAACAGTTAGCCAAATAATAAGAGAAGCACATCTTTAACTGATTTTGGCCCTGGACTATCAATCCAACAGCCAGAAGAAAAAGAAGTTACCCTGCTCCCACAGGATTGTTTTATAGGATAAGGGTGACAAACGAGCGCAGAGTCCAACTGATGGTATGTGGTTGCTGTGGCCCATAGACATCTACATCTATCCTCGATTACAAATCAAAATGCAGATGCTTTGTCAAACGTGAGGATTAAGGTGGAATGTCTCGTTTCGAGTAAAAAAGGTATCCGGTTCTCTATACTCACCTGACGAAACAGAAGTGTTATGCTGATATTTTACGCTGGTATTCTATGAGAGCGTCGTCCTGATCGGTCCAACTGACACATTCGTGCTACAACTATACTACTAATACAGCTGTGACGTGACTCCACGTAAAAAATCTTGAAGTTACACCATCAAACACCAAAGGTAGCCAAGCACCTAAACAACTATTTCCCTGGGAAAATCAAAAACATTGATGGATGTGTGGAAAGTAGAAGGAAAAGGGGAGATCTCCCGCCGGGCAAGATGTTCAGCCCGGGGAGCGGCCAATGCTCCAATTGGTAGTTCGGAGCTATTCTATATATGCTGCTTTAACTTCGGAACTTTGTTAGTGCGATTTAGGCTTCGATGTGTTTCGAGTTTCGACGTGTTTGTGGCGCGACGACAGCGCCGCCACAGATGTAATGGCTCCAGTACACGTTGGCCGAGCGCGCTTGGCGAGCGCACTCGGCAGATTTTCGTGGTGCCGTTCACACGTTGGCGTGTTTCATTCTGCGTTGGTAGCTAGATGATGATGGACGTTAGGGCAATCGCGGCCGCTGTCATATACCTATACAGCGCTTCACTCTTCTCAGAGTGAACGAAAAAAACTACACATACAACAATAATCCCAGTTTGTCCTTTTTAGGGTTCCGACCTCAAAAGGAAAAAAGAAACCTTTATAGGATCTACTAGCTGACCCGTGCCCGCTTCGCTGGGGGTATTTTCAAAATAAATGATAGCCCAAAAGAAGCCCCTAAGCTACATTATCCCTGAGCAACATAAACGCAGAGATAATTTATAAGAATATTTATCATTAAGTAGGTACTTTTAAATTTTATGTTGCTCATGTTTGGGGTTCCATATAACTGATTCATTGTGAGAATCAATCAATGAACAATGAATCAATATTTCACTCCATAATTATTAAATCGTAATGTGTTGGTATGCATATAAGTAACATTAAAAATATATTATATTGAATTATATATTTTTTCATAATATATAATATTTATATATATATATATATATATATATATATATATATATATATATATATATATATATATATATATATATGTATATATATATATATATATATATGTATGTGTGTGTGTGTGTGTGTGTGTGTGTGTTTGTGTGTATATGTATATATTGGTATTGTATATGTATATTTATGTAAGTGCACACTTTGACTACCTCTATTTCCTTCAACTATCCTTCAATAGGCCTGCTGGAAGAAATTTCATCATGGAATAGGCAGTGCCTTTGTACATAATTATGTTTTTACCATTTTCCTATCGAATGATGTGTGTACATAAACTGTTAAATAAATATTTCCTCATTAGTCCATGTCGCCATGTTGAAACAATTTTATTAAGCCGACACTACAGTCTACTCCGACGCGTAACTATGAACTGAACACTCGGCCAACGTGTGAACACTGTTTGCGGCTTGCGCCAAATTCCTTTGATTTGTGCACGGAAAACCGACACTATACGGCTCGTCGGCGAGCGTTGGCCGCAAACGCCAAATATATACAAAACGGCCCAGTACACGTTGGCCGAGCGCACTCGGCGAGCGCGCTCGGCCAACGTGTACTGGAGCCATAACGCTGAAGTCAGTACTATGATGTTATCATCTGCGACCATTTTCAAATGGCTTGAAAAAGAAGATTATATTGTATGACCGTGACAGCATCATTGGAGTTATAAAAGCACCTGTTTCTATAAATACCAGAGGTTCCTACAAGGTTGAAGACATGGCTAAATTTTTGCAATGAATCCTACTAATCTATACTTATAATAAATCTGTAGAGAGGTCAATTCTGTACATGAAATATATTTCCAAAATAACTATCAGGGGGTGATTAGTGGTCGATACTGATGCCAAAAATGCAAACAGTAAAATTTTTGTCTGTCTGTCTATCTGTCTGTATGTTCGTTATAGAAACAAAAACTGCTCGACGAATTTTAACAACTTGGTACAATCATTCTTCATACTCCTGGGCAGGTTATAATATACTTTTCATCACGCTACGATCAATAGGAGCAGAGCAGTGAAGGTAAATGTTGGGGAAACGGGAGAAATTACTCCATTTTTTAAGCTTCCGTCGCGTGTGCAGCCTTAATGGTTAAAGCTACACAGAAATCATGTATAATGGAAATGTTCTCCTTAAAATTATATAAAAAATATCCTACAACAGCATATGTCTATCTTTTATGGTTGACTCACAATAACACGTGTAACTCCCGATAGCTTAGCAGTTCAGAGCTTTCTGATTATATTTGTCTACTCTTACGTTTATAACACTCTCACTCATCCCTAATTAAAAAAAGTTAACATTATTATCTATTCAATAAAAAAGAATCATAGAAATCGGTATAGAAACACCAAAGTTATACATGAAATACGCTAATAAGCCATCGCGCGTGAATACTGAATCATGCGATAAGGATTATTTTTGTGTAACAGTCGCCGCGCTCGACGCGGCTCGCGGCATGAGGTGTAAAAAGGCGGGGGGTCCGAGCGCGAGCTTCATACAATATTTGGCTGTTGATGCGAATAGACGTTCAGTGTTCGGCCTTATTGACAGACAATAATTGATTTTAACAAACCGTGCTTATCAGCGCGACTTTTACTCTACTCTTACGTTTAATAATTTATTTTTAGATTTCTTTGGTTATTCTTTTATAAAATAGGTATTAGTTATTTTGGTAGTGTTTAAATATTTCTTCGTATTAGCTTAATTATAAATTAAACTTTTTTGTTATTTAGCTGTAGTTTTAAATAGGTACCTAGGTATCAAATGGGTTATTTCATTCTATTAGACGTAGTTTAGGTACCTACTTATATATTTTTAAGAATTTAATTTTGGATTTAAGGATTTATTTAAGATCCGTTTTATTATTTAAGTAGGCATTTAGATTTTTTTAAGTGTGTGGTAGCTATAGTTAGGACCTCTAACGTAGATTATTTTGTTAGGTAACTGAATGCCGTCGATTAAAAATAAAATACACAATGCCACCTAAAAAACGATTATCTTTATCTCGAAATTGGAGAGAAGCTAAGAGAATGAGAAATGTGCGTTCTCAAGACTCGGCAAAGGAAAGAGCACATCGGTTAAACTCTATGAGAGTTAGTGCCTCAACTTCTCGAGCTAATGAAAGCTCTCCAGAAAGAGAGATGCGATTAGCAGCTGACAGAGCGAGACGAGCTACATCACGGGCGTCTCAAAGTTCTTCTCAACGAGAGCTAAGGCTTACCATTGACCGAGAACAACATTTGTTATCCCGAAAAGCTGAAACTGCTTAACAACGAGAATTGCTGCTCACAGCTGACCGCGAACGGCATATATTATCTGGCGAGTCCGAAACCTACACTGAGAGGGAATGACGTCTCACAGCTGATCGCGAACGGCATGTACTATTCCGTGAGTCCGAAACCTTCACTGAGAGGGAATTACGTCTCACAGCTGATCGCGAACGGCATGTACTATCCCGTGAGTCCGAAACCTACACTGAGAGGGAATTACGTCTCACAGCTGACAGCGAACGGCATATATTATCTCGCGAGTCCGAAACCTACACTGAGAGGGAATTACGTCTCACAGCTGATCGCGAACGCCATATTTTATCTCGAGAATCTGAAACTTTTATTCAATACTAGCTGTGCCCGCGGCGTAGCTCGCGTATACAGGTTTTACATAAAGAATTTGTCGTTTAGGTAAGAGAATATTAAACGATTTATTTCATTACTGTATCAATAAGTGGTAACTAAATAAATCATTATCATCAAAGTTCTAAGTTGTTTATGATAGAGCTTCTGTGTAAACGACGTTAGAAGTAGGCTTAGCCGGGGTGTACACAAAAAGGTTACGGGTGCTACTAACGCGGGAAAAAACAACATAGAGTTGGCCATGTGCAAAACAGTCAGTACTGAGGTACACTCCTACAACGCGTAAAGTTTGACCTTGCGCTTTATTTACGGTCATCGCATAACACACGCTCACTATAACTGGGAACTGAACGCGCTTAAAACTGAAAGGAAAGTTACTTCTTAATAGAGGGGTTTTGGGCAGTGCTGCCAGATAAAAAAAAACTCATTCAGCTCTAGGACAACACAAAAAGCGCTAGATTTCATGAAAACAGTGCTTTAAAAAAGCCCTAGATTTCGCGCTAAATTAACTACAAACAAAGTTTGTGTTTTTTTATATAATCATAATAAAGAAAACAACTTTTTCTGGCAATATTTTTTTGATGTATCAATACTTCGCAGAACATCGACTTATAATTATGGCAATTGCTGTCAACAGTAGTTAGTACTGTACGAACAATAAAAATGTCATTAATTGTTTTAAAGTGCAATGTATTTCGCAACTTAGTTTCAGATGTCAGCATCTGATTGCGGTTGCTACACAGTTTCTTTGTGTTATAACTTCTAAGTAACTTTTAACTTAGCTGTGCTCTAAGCAACTGACTGAAACTGAATAAAGCAAAATAAATGCGTTGCCAAAACCATGAACGAAAACTTTAATAAAGGGGATTTCCCCGCTTATAGTCGTCGGTAAAAAAATCAAGTTGATCATCCTAAAGGGGAAGCCAGGAGATCCATAGCACAGGGTATCCTAGTTTGGACTCGTCTCCCACGCTCTTTGTTTTGTGGAAAAAATATGTTTGAAAAAGATAAACTGCAATGTACTATTTGTGGGAAAAATAATAAAGGTCATTATTATTATTATCGGTAATGTGGACTAACAGTGCTGCTATAAAAGAGTTAGATAGACCGCTAGTCGCTACAATTTTGAAATGTGTGCTAAATACACCAAAAAGCGTTGGATTAAGCGCTAGGTGCTAAAATTTCGAAATGCGCGCTATACATTCCAAAAAAGCGCTAAATCTAGTTCCCAAAGCGCTAAAATAACAGTACTGGTTTTGCGTATATTATAAATACAATATCACGACATTTCGTTGCAAAATTTTTATTTTTGGTCGGGTTCCGTTGTATGGCTTCGATGGATACAAATTTCTTCAATAAGTCTCAATACGATTCATCGGCGAAAAATCTCAACACAGCAATTCAGAAAAGTTTGTAATTTGTACAACTCCATCCATTACGTCCTTTGTGTGAGAAAACATCCTTTTTAAATCTCTTTTTGTGTTTTAAGTATAAATATATTAATTATTATGGAACCTTTTTTTTTACACACAAATCTTTATATTACTATTTCTGAGATTTTATGGCGCCATTGAACAAATCCGAACCCACATTTCAAAATAATAATAATTACTTTCGATAGAATTAACCAATTTTAATAAAACAAAGATTAAATATAACTCGAAGATACGCTTTATGATATTCTTAACGATTTCTTTGAAAATAAAAGATGTTTACTTTAGACGTGATGCGTTCATATAATAACAGACAAATAGACAGACAGACAATTCTAAAAATTATAAAATGTTCTTATTTAATTATTTTCAGTTCCCCATAATGATTTTAGCCACCAAAATATATATACAATGTACAGAAAGAGACACAACATGTTATCATCATTTTTATTATATGTATATATTTAAAGAGAGATGGCGCTGCTAACATCAATTCTAAAAATAAAAGAGATTAATTGACGCGATTGATACATTATATAAAACGTAAGAGAACTTATAAATCAGTGCCTGCACAGTAAGCAAAAAATAAAGTTTGACTCTCGCCAAAACCAACGCAATTGTTAATAGCTCTTTTAAAATTTGATTTACCACATAGAGTACTCGGCGGTAAAGAATAAATTGAGTTTGTCAACACGCAGTAGGGCAGCGAGTAATATAATAAAGATTAGCAGTAAATATAAAAACTCATCTACAGGAAGAAACCACATTGCAATTACATTACATTTTCACAACACCACCATCTATCGAAGAAATGGGTTAACTATTGTGCTTCAGATTTAGTTAATAAGGCTAATATATTTTTGTATAATATATTTAATACGTTCTTTAATACTTTTGTTTACTGCGTTTTAGATATACATAATTATATCATTATTTTACATAATTTAACTATGATTTATGATATGATATTAGTTTGAAATGCACTTGATGACTCAAACAAAGCCACCGTTGAGCAAATTCGTACCTATACTTCCCTACCCATACTTCAGAATATTTATCATAACTTTTGATTGAATGAACTGATTTTAATGAAATAAAGACTAAATGTAACCCGAAGATACACTTTATAATTTCCTTAACAATTCTTATGATATAAATTAGTACTTTATACGTGATACGTTAACAAACAAACAGACAGACAGACAGACAGACAGACAGAAAATTCTAAAAATGGTAGAAATGTATTTAATTACTTATTTTTAGTACCCCTCAATCACTTTTATTACAAAAATATAAAATGTACAGACATCTGCTATTTACAGTTTTATTATATGTATAGATGAAGAACCTTTGATGGCACTACTTTTAGGGGAACATGTGCAATCTAAACAGTTCTTAGACAATATTCGCACTTATAATAGTGCGTTTCAAATGACATCCTTTGGTGCTCAACAAATCTCAGAAGGTCCTTTCATGCCTACTTTTAAGATACAAGGTCAGGTTTACCATTTGATAGGATCGCTTTTGCCTGAAGACCAACCTAAGTTTCTTCAAACAGATTTTGTATCCGACTACAATGAACAGTCGAATATAAGAAATCAATATTTCCCGAATTTAAATACTGAATTTATTTCACAACTTCAGAACATGTTGCATCAGGTTAATTCGTATGTATGCAGCTTTAAATCGGCATTAGAAGCTCTTCCTCAAGATGGTGATAACAATTATAAAATTGTTATAAATGCCGATAGGCGTCCAACTCAGGAACACCCTGGGAGTTATAACGTTCCATCCACGAATGAAGTTGCTGTAGTATTGGTCGACCAGGAATGTGGTAGGCGTGATATCGTTATCCGTTCCAGAGACAATCGTTTGCAACGTATTTACGAAACTCACAGGGCTTACGACAGTTTGCAATATCCTTTGATATACTCTCTACCAAACTGATCCGCGTACAGGCGCACCTAATTATAATAAAAAGATGTCATGCCTTCAATTTTATTGTTACCACTTGCAAGTGAGACGGAATAGATTTGTATACTTTCAACGTTTTCGTGGCTTATTCAATCAGTTTATTGTTGACATGTGCGCAATAATTGAAACCGAAAGATTAGTTTATAGACGATCTAATCAAAGGCAGCTGCGCGCTGAAGAATACGTGCACCTTCGCGACGCCATGCAGCAAGATAATGATACGGGGAATATGGGCCGTTTAGTTATTTTACCCCCTTCTTTTACTGGTGGAATGCTCTTTGCATGCAAGACGGTCGTTACACTAAAAGATATCCAAAAGCAGTAGTGGTTGAAACTGTAACAGGACATGATGAATACCTATTATATCGTCGCCGTTCAAGAGACAATGGTGGTTTTACTATTGAAAAGCGAGTGTCTGGACAACAGGTTACTTTAGATAATAGGTGGGTCGTTCCGTATTCGCCTGTGATGTCTAGAGCATTTCAAGCTCACATAAATGTTGAAATGTGTAATAGTGTAGAGTCAATAAAATATATTTGTGAGTATATTAACAAGGGCAGTGACCAAGCTACATTTGCGTTGAGAAATGAACATAATGAAGTTACTAGATTTCAGTCAGGCAGATATATCAGCTCTTCAGAAGCTGTGTGGCGGATCTTAAGTTTCAACATTCACGAAAGATATCCACCTGTGACTCATCTGGATGTTCATCTTGAAGGCGGTCAACGTATATATTTCAACGCCGAAAATGTTACAGAACGATTAGAGAACCCTAGACAAACAACTTTATTAGCATTCTTTCGACTTTGCCAAACTGATGATTTTGCAAAATCTCGTTTGTATTGTGATGTCGGCAGGTGTTAATGAAAGAGAAGACGTGTTGCTGAGACTAATTCTTTAATTATACTGATCAATAAACTTAAGAGTACATGTATTTCTTACACTACTAGTAGGGTGGAGGCATATACACTACACCTCCCCCGATATTTAAGAAAAAAAGAAAAGTGTTCTATTTACTTTTTTTTTACATGTTATTTTCTTGACAGATATAATAAAAATGATTACATGTAATATTTAATTATAATATTATATGAACCCTGAATCTTATTACATAATAATAAATTTAATATTGAAAATTAAAATGAAATACAATGTTACTTAACCATTAAATTTATATAATTCCTCAATTGAGTAAAATAAAGGAGTTAAACAAAATATAAAATTAATTCATTAAAAAAAGATTATAATCTCATGATCATGATCAGGTCAGGTTATACATAATATTATCGAGTCAATCCAGGATACGCATGCGATTTTATTTCGTACGTCATTAACCTCTCAGACCTTGACATTTTATTGGACATACTTAGTTAGAACTATGGTCAAGCCAAAGAGTATAGTAGGTCAGGCCAGACGATTTTTTAAAAAAATGGTAAAAATAACTTAGAGTCATTACTATGTTCATATCCAAAAATAAAAAATTATCAACAATTAAAATATCGAATTATTTATATGAAGGTCAAGTGAGCGCTAGAGTGACGACGATTGCAAGACGATTTGTCGATAAATGAAATGTTTCGAGAAATTATCAATTACTGTGTAGTGGCGGTGTATGAATATTCATACTATTCCGTGGGTTTCGTAAGAGGCGACTGATCCACTGTTCAATACAACAAGGTACGTGTACCGTGGAACAGAACGTGGCAACTATGACAACTATACCCTCTATGAGGAATATAGTGGAGGCCTATGTTCATTGGGGGTTTTTATAGGATGTAACGGTCCATCACCAGCAGTGGAATGAAACTGTAAGGAGAGGGAGGGATTAATTTTATTATTTAAAAAAATATTTTTGTTTTTTTTTTTATAGAAGAGGGGGCAAACGAGCATGCGGCTCACCTGATGGTAAGTGACTACCGCCGCCCATGAACAACCGCAACACCAGGGGAATTGCAGATGCGTTGCCGGCCGTTTAGAAAGGTGTAAGCTCTTTTCTTGAAGGTCCCTAAGTCGTATCGGTCCGGAAAATCCGGACTTTGTGGGATATGAAAATTTGTGTTTATTACATGATTTATTGTGATAACTCACACTTTTTATTTACTTTTCAGTTAATTCTGGCTATTAAATATAGTGATACGTGAACGACACAGTATTTGAAATGGCAATTTTATAAAATATATGAAATTGTTACGAAGCAAAATATAAGGAATTAAATTTTAAAACAGTGTAATTACTTACCATTTGTATAAAAACTAACAAAAAACTTTCTATTGTACCCACTTAATTTTTTGTAAAATTTCTAGTTGCCTCTTACACTCACGCGGCGAAGGATATAAGACTAAAGTATGTGACGTAAACGCGACGCGAGGCGGAAACTCGTCATTTGAAGTAAATTCTGTTAATTTAAAGAAGCGTAATTTAATAACGAAACTAATTCTAATAAAATTTTAGTTTTATAGTTCATCTAAATAACATTTAAAAAATAATTGTTATGAGCACAATAACTATGGTTCTGACTAAACGTAGTGTAGTGATCATATACTCTTTGGTTCTGAGGGGTCCTTTCTAAATATTACCATACTCTTTGGAGCGTTCTACAAAGTTGACCTTGGATTGCCTCATGTGTACTTCAAAGGCTTGACAGATTAAACCTGTCGTATTTTTGGTACTAACCAACGTTACAACAACATGTTAACATTTTCAAGTAGGTATATAGGTGGGCAACAATAATAATGCGTTTTGCAATTAACTTGACATGATATTATGTGTTCTTTTTATCCTTTCTAAAACCCTGATGTCTATAAAAAGTTCTCATTGACATTTTAGCATTTCCATCATACTCGTTTGTGCACCCGACTATCACTGAAATAGCTAATTATCTATCAGATTGCTTTAGCTTGTGCTTTACCTATTAATATTCCAACATTTTTTTTTCATTGCTGAAATAAATTAATATTTCAATTTACTCTAACCAATGTGTATAAAACACTCACTGAATTTATTTTTATCAGTCAAATCTCTCAATAAATTATACTTAAATCCTTGCCATTTAACACAAAACTTTGAGTATCTTAACCCGTCTTATCACATTAGTGAAATAAAAGAAAAAAGAACTTGCCAAGGAATTACCTATTACAAGTGTTGGAAATAGGTTTTATTATGATCTGCCCAGATGGTCATATAATATTAAAATATTCGAATCAAAATGCAAAACTGATCTATATTTTCTTAAAACGGAATTTCTTGAAACGGCAGATCTATTTAAAAGGGAAAGAAGCGGTTGTACTCTTGCAAGCTTCGTCCAGAAAAATGTGAAAATTGAGCCAAAAAAGAACAAAGAAGAAATTAAGAGTTATGGTGTTCTATCTTGAGCTGCGTGACTGGGTGTACGCGTTTAACGAAAAGTAACAACCAAGAACATGGGCGGTTATCAGACTAAAGAAAAGACCATTATTGTGCAAAATACAATGGGAAGCAATAAGGCAGGAACTGAAGAATTGCTATTTCACCTGACTATGTTATATATTTCGTAAAATTATATAAAGTGTACTCTATTCTACGTACTGGTGGTAAGTTATGAATATTTCTTTAGAACAGTAATATGAGAAATTAAATAAAGTTATATATATTTAATAAAAATATTATATATTTAATAAAAATTGCACCGAGTTAACCTGAAGGGAAAATTTTTAGATACCAAACTTAAAGTGGTTATAATAAATTTTAATAGTAAAGTAAAGGAAGATGAGATTAAATCTACTGATATTCCATTCATAACTTTAATAATTGATATTTTTCATGTTGTTTTGCTATAATATATTTTTTAAAGTTATTTATTAAATATTCTGTATTTAATATAATATGATAAAGTTGAAAATATTTATCAGACACCTAACGATTCAATAGCATTTTGTTAGTTTTATTTCTAAATAAAAACTATAACGCACTATTATAAATTATGTTACATATACACTACAGTATGAGGAAGTTCCATCGTATTATACCTACGATAAGCAACGAAATGTCTTTAATCGTAGAGGCCGTGGCAGGCCTGTAGATGGCGAGTCAGGTATTTTCAAAGAACATGTTCTTGGTAGAGTGTGTACCGTTCATCCTAACAACGCTGAGTGTTTCTATTTGTGATTATTATTACATACAGTGCGAGGACCAACATCATTTATAGATTTGATAAAAGTAGACGATGTTGTTTATCCAACTTATCATGCAGCTTGCCAAGCGCGTCGTTTGCTTGAAAATGATCAGCATTGGGATGACGCTTTAGCAGAATCCTGTGTTAGTGATAATCCACGATGGTTACGCCATTTATTTGTAACATTACTCACATTTTGTAATTCGTCAGATGCTGTACAATTATGGGAAAAATATAAAGAAAAATTTGCAGAAGACTTTCTTCGGAATATATCTCACAATGATGAAGGCGCAACTAATGATAATTTCCGTGATCTTGCCATAAATCTGTGCTTATTAGCTCTTCAGGAAGACTTAACAGCAGTAGGCGGTATTTCACTCTGTGAATATGGTTTGCCAACACCAAGCTCAGTCGGAGAGGTTACCAATAGGGAATATTCTGCAGAGATTGGTTACAACTCAATGGAACTGCTGGCAACATTAAAAAACGGTGTCCCAATGATGACTGCAGAACAACGTTCAGTCTATGATCGCGTGTGCGAGAGTGTTCAAATCAAATCAAATCAAATCAAATCGTTTATTGCTTCTATATAGTACAGTACATTAGCAGTTACAGTGACCATTATAGACCCTGTCGGGCGTTGCAATATACAAGAAATATACAATAAAATAATTGAATGGACTTATAACTATGTAACATCATTATATTATATTTGGCTATTTTGAAAATAAAATTTTATTTAATACTTAGTAATTTACTGGTTAGTAATTAACTATCAAAAAATTCAGTGAGCGTGTAAAAGCATTTGGAAATAAGATAATCATGTAGTTTTTTATTGAATGAACTTAATTTAACTTCAGATTTTACATCTATGGGTAGTTTATTGAATATTTTAATTGCCATGTAATATGGACTACAATTGAGCATTTCAGAATAATTTGGGAACAATATGGTTTTTAGATGCACCTGGAGGAACTGGGAAAACCTTTTTGACTAAATTAATATTAGCTTATGTTCGAAATCAGCGTAAAATTGCTCTTGCCGTGGCTTCATCAGGTATAATTCATAATTCATAATTCATAATCTTTATTGCAATCAAATGGTAACAATAGATGTGTTTTTAAAAAATAGTCCGCATTTGAAACCCGGTTTGGGCGTAGCAATTATAAAATATTAAATTATATTATTAGATTACATCAATAAATTAATTAAATTAACAATCACATTGTCATGTCAAGGAAAGAACAATGATAATAATAATTATAATTACAATAATAGAAAAAGAAAATTAAATATAATAAAATATAGAAAATCAAATTAAATAATATTTGTATCAAAACATTCATTTAAATTATAAAAATATTTTTAATTTATGTATAACTTTAATTTTGATAAAATTATGTAGTATCCGTTAGACTTTTATTATCTCTGACACTCGGCAAAAAATTCATCGATCGAATAAAATGAATGCTCAATTAGAAAGTGGAACAATTTATCTTTGAAAATCTGTATATCGTTACACTCTTTGATGTTATTCGGAATCTTATTGTATATCTTTGGAGCCATAGCAAACACACTTTTTCCATACAAGGTAGTTTTATATGTTCTACCAAGATTATTATATAATTTGCTTCTATTGCGAAATTTCGAAATCTCTAATTTAAATAGTGATGGATATTGCCTGATAAATAAAGCTATTTCAAATATGTATAGTGATGGTACGGTAAGTAGTTTTAATTTCATAAAATAATCTTTACAGCTATCAGTTCTTTTTAAACCACACATAGCACGTATACACATTTTTTGAGATTTAAATACTTTATCCCAGTTAGTGGCGTTTCCCCAAAATATTATTCCATATCTAAGCCTGGACGCAACATAACCATGATAAGCCACAAGTAATGTGGGGAGACTGACTTTTTTTGCTAGCATATATAGGTTATAAGACGACTGTGTCACTTTTTTGCATACGAATTCTATATGGCTTTGCCATTTCAGATTTTCATCAATGTGAACGCCAAGAAACCTTGTAGTTGTTGTTATTTGGACTTCTTTGTCATTATATTTAATTTGTGTATTAAAACTATATTTAGTTTTTTGTTTGAATTGCATTATCTTAGTTTTATCTATATTCACTATTAAATTATTGTTTTGTAGCCACTCAATTATTGACTTTATGCTACTATTTATGGCGTTTAGCTGCAACATTGCTACCAGGAGGTAAAACTGCTCACACTATGTTTAAAATACCAATTGATTTAGATCGCATGGAAAGTCCAACCTGTAGTATTTCAAGAAGTAGCGACAAAGCTAAGGTATTACGTGAGTGTAATTTAATCATATGGGATGAATGTACGATGGCCCACCGAAAGGGAGTAGAAGCGGTAGACAGAACTTTAAGGTATATAAGACAAAATGAGCGACCAATGGGCGGTATCACGGTTTTATTTTGTGGTGATTTCCTACAAACCTTACCGGTAATACCACGGGGAACCCGAGATGATGAGGGTAGGGCTTGTCTAAAAAGCTCTTATTTGTGGCGTGATATACAATTGGTACATTTGACTATAAACATGCGAATGAGAACTGGAGATAACCCGGATGATCGTCAATTTTCTGATAAATTATTAAAGATTGAGGAAGGTACCTATCCACAACTACACCAAGGAAAACTTATTCTGACGCCTGAGTTATGTTGTATAGTGCAATCCCAACCACATCTTATATCGTCGGTTTACGGTGACGTAACAATTATATTAAATAGGGACAATTTTTCGCTATGCGAACCTCGCAATGACCAGGCATCTGAAATTAATAACTAAATACTGTCGAATATACAGAGGGAAAGCAAAGTTTATAGTTCAATAAATAGAATGGTCGATGAACAAGAAGACACTAATTACCCGATAGAATTTTTAAATTCTTTAAATATGCCCGGACTTCCTTCTCATGAAATTTGTTTAAAAATTGGCATTCCGATTATTCTGCCACGAAATTTAAGACCACTACAAGTTTGCAATGGAACTCGGCTAAAAGTAACCCACTTGCAACAAAATATAATCGAGGCTCAAATTTTAACAGGTTGCGGTGCAGGAGAAACCGTCTTTATTCCCAGAATTCCCATAATACCAAATAATTTTCCATTCCAATTTAAAACAACGCAATTCCACGTATCATTGTGTTATGTAATGACAATTAATAAGGCTCAAGGGCAGACTTTTCGTATTGCTGTTGTCAGTTGTTTCTCGCATGGTCAGTTGTACGTCGCTCTTTCCCGGGTTAGTAGTTCTAGAAATCTTTATGTTCACGTGCCGGACGGGTCAACTTTCAACATAGTTTACCCGGAAGCTTTGCGCTGAAGTATTTTTGTTCTATAAGTACTTAAGCCTCATGTGAACGTGATCTAAACAATACTAGCAATATATTAACTTAATAACACACAAGGAGTTACACTCCATGCAAAGCCCAGCGACACTATAACATATATAGGAATGACGTCTTAGCAAAAGTTGTTTAGTCTGATGGGCATTTCCTGTTGACTTACAAAAATGAAAGATCTAGAACGTCTCGAATCGTCTCGCGAATCACGTTGTTTTCCCGTCCCCGGATTCTTAGAATTCAACATCAGAGGTTTCAGTTGTCGCTGGTATAAGGAACAGGATCCGCGTACGAAGTCGCGGGCAGAAGCTAGTATTAGATATAAATGTGAAAGTTTGTGAGGATGTATGGAAGTTTGTTACTACAAAAACTACTGAATGCATTTTAATGAAACATTACAATAATATAGCTCATACATTATAATAACACATTAGCTATAATTCCCAAAAATATTGTGTAAATTGACCAAAATATAACAATAAATGTGTAAGTCTGAAGACTATTGTCTGCAAGCTATGTTGGCATGAACACGCATCACGCAAAAACCTGTGAATTGATTTGGATGGGACCTTCACGGGCAGATAGCTGATGTTTTAAGGAGTAACTTAGGCTACTTTTATTTTAGGGTTTCGCGCAAAAAATTCCACGCGGGCGAAATCGCGGGGAACAGGTAGTATAAGATAAAGCTTTCTAGTTCTTTTGGTAATTTTACGGTTTCTAGGTAAGATTTTGTCAAAATCGCCTACCTCAATATGATGAGACTTATTTATTTAATTCAAAGTTTGTGATAGGTGATACTGATAATTTATGTGCTAAGCTATTTTGCTATTGTAGTTTGCTAATAAGCGTTGTTAACGTTAATAGTCTAATTTTCATGTTTGTCTTCTAATTAGTTACCTTCGACTGTGCAATTAAAATTGGTTGTAAGTCTAGATAAACTTTCAGTCACCATATTATGAAAGTCAATTTGTGTAATAAAATTGTGTTTTATTTTCAATTAGCTACCTTTTCTTGATACGTTTTTCAATGGTCTATTGGCGCAAAAGTGGTCATTTATTGGAGCGCACTGGTCAAATTTAGGCACATTCCCGTTTTTCTTAAATATTTGGAATCAAATAATTTATCTATATTGCAACATTAGTGATCAATAAACAACTTTGTATATGCATTTCTATCTTAAAATTAAATAATATAGTGAAAATGTGTCCTTAACTGGTTTGGGACTGGTACACTCACCCTACTATACTCTCAGAATGTAGTAACCATAGATTACTGTACAAATACTAGAGATAGTAGTAACGTCAACTCGGCTAATCTCTAATGTACTCTTTATCCATCTACTTAGCGTTTGAACGGAAACCTTATCATGAGGCTTTTTTGTACTAATAAAAAGTGTAGAGGTTTGGTAATATTTAAGTAATCGTAAAACAACTTAGACGGACATATTTCGGGTCTTCCTCTATTAAAGTATAGAAGAACAAGGGTTGGCTGCTTAGAATGATCGCGAGATGTTTAATTAAATCGGGGACTTTAATAGAAATTTCATTGAGTGAAATTCTCATATTTTGAATATTTATTTTTGATAGGGTTTTGGCCCTGTGCGCCGATATTAGTGCAAGTAGGATAACTAGTTTTTAGACACGTTCTCTTAAAGTAGATTTTCATTCGGCACTCAGCTAGCGGGAGTTTTTATTACTAATGAGATGTCCCAAGTTGAATTATATTTGGGTAAAGGGCAGTGCCCTGATGAGTTCCGACAGTCCAAGGCTGCCTCCCCCCCGGTCTGTTCAGTCTGTGCCTGCCCAGCTCACGAATATATTTACTACATTTTTTATATTTTACTAGCTATCTACTCCGTGGTTTCGCTTTAAGTCTGCACTTTAAGTAGAATTTTCCTTATAGTAAGAGTCGACTATCGCCTATGAACAACTGCAACACAAGAGAAATTGCAGGTGCGTTGGCGGCCTTTTTAAAAAGGGTAAGCCCATTTCTTTAAGGTCTCTAAATCGTATCGATCCGGAAAAATTACCAGTAGTGGATGATTCCATAAAGAAGTCTTAGGAGGAAGAAAACTCATAGTAAATCGCACAGTCTTGGTGGACTGCTAAACATCCAGATGGTGTGGTTTATACCGCGAGTTTTCTCCCAATGTGCGTTGGTGGAATTTGGCAGCTGGAATTAATCTAAACAACTTGTTTGATTACTCCCCGTGGAAAAAGCGATAGAAAATGCAATGGGATGCAACATCTCTTCGCAGTGCCAGTAAATCGAGCCGATCAGAATGATCTCGGTCGTTGACGATTCGAATCACTCTTCACTGGATGCGGTCAGGTGCAAGGAGTTTGCACTGGGGTGCCCCAGCCCAGAGATGAGAACAGTACTCCATGTGAGAACAAACTTGCGCCGGCATAAAATACTGTCCCGCTCTACTGAGCACGCCAAGATTTTTAAAGACCAATTTAGCCTTCCCTTCTGAGTGACCGCGGAACTGTACGTCATTTGATATGTCGATGCCGAGGACTCCGATGTTGGCTGTGAGATTTCGTTTATTGAAGACTCTACTTCAGACACAGGTTTGGTTCGATGACGTGATCGCGAGAAATATTAGCACGGCCTTGTGTAAAAAGCATCATCAGTGTTACAACCAGTAACAGCAATATATAATTGATATAGTACAGAATAAAATGCGTAGGTGATTACACGCAGCCTTTTGGAACGCTAGCATTAATAGGCTCGTAGTCGGAGTATGCACCGTCTATTATAACCTTCATGCTCCGATCTGCAAGAAAACTGATGATCCAATTGCACAATTTCTCGGAAAGGAGTCTAAAAAAGTCCTTTGAAGACATTCACTACGTCCAAATTCGAGGTTTAATATATTTTTATATATTCCATTAGTTTGGAGAATAAGGAGGCGATTGTGATAAGCCTGTAGTTTGGACTGGTCTGAACGGTCTCTTTTTTAGAAATCGGGTGCACTAAAGCTATCTTCCATAAGTTCAGGATTACGCCTAGGGAGTAGGAGTAAATGAAAAGACAATTTCGTATTGTTGTTGTAATCTATACTTAAGATTATTATATTTTTACTATTGCATAATTTTTTGGCAAATATTTTAAGTCCAATGAAAGCCGTCATTAATTCTAAATAATTAATATTATGATGCTTACGTTCAGCGTTATCCTAATACCGATTGCCATCTTTCGCGTACAGACCACTAATAACACACATAAACTAATAACCTGAGTGTCGATTTTCAAGTCTCTACCTTCAAAAGCATAGGACTTTCATACAATTTTTTATCCCGCATTTTACCCCCTTTTGAATATTTATTTGGATAATTGCTTATACATGTTATTATTATTTAGAATTTATAACTTAAATGCCGACTTTCATGTCTCTAGCTTCAAAAACGTAAGACTTTCATACAAACTTCCAACTCCCATTTCACTCCCTTTTTATTATGTACGAGCAGCTGTTCAGGTCTAGAAAGACCAGTATCACTGCAACCTAAAAGATCTATTGTGATCGCTGCTATATCTACAATTCACTGCTAAGCCCTATGTCCTCAATGAATAGAAGGAGTTGCTTAGCTGTGAGTAATTTCACTTCTTTTGGGCGAAGTATAGAGCAAAACCGGCACATCCTTGAGTTGCCAGTCAGGGCTTTTACCAGAATGCGCAATTTATTTTTACCTAATCCCAGGGCTTCCGAAGCGAGTTTACGATCGAAAGCCCGGATTAAGGTTTTAGAATGTTTTAAGCCTGGTGTATCAGACCAGATCTTAAGTAATTTATTGTGGTAAAGAGTTTCCAGGGTCAATCGGGCGAGGCTTTTTGAGATTCCACAAAATAGCTTGGGTCCAAATTGTGTACTGTTTGGGCCCTCCTGTACGAGCTTGTCGGCAGTTTCATTACCCACAATACCCGCATGACCCGGAACCCATCTTAAAACTATCTTGTTGTTACCTCCCAAGGCGTTTAGGCGGCTCACGCAGTCTCCAACTAGCTTCGAGTTCTGCAAAATTGATCTCAGCGCTAACAGTGCTGCTGGACTATCAGAGTTAATATAGATTATATGGCTAATGTAGTGTTTTTGCAGATTGATTTCCGCACACTGAAGTATGGCGAAAATTTCAGCCTGAAAGATAGAGGTGAATCTACCCAAATTCATACTAAGTTTGAATTTGGGTCTCTCCCCATAAATTCCAAAGCCTACGTTGAGGCCCATTTTTGAGCCATCGGTATACCATATAAGGCTACCGAGCTCACAGATGACCTGTCCATTCAGCCAGTCTTCTCTGGAGGGTAGTTCCACTGTATACTTTTTGTTAAAAGTATATAGTGGACGCATGATATCTGAGATCATACGTAAGACCGGTGTTTCCTTGATTGAGTCGAGCCTGGATCTCAATCTATAGGAAAGCAAGCTCAAACCGCCCTGAGCGTTAATCCTATTGAAGTTATCCTTCGCCTCCATGTCTAAAAAAAGATCAAGGGGCATTAGGCCTGGAATTGCATAAAGAGCCGCTCCAGGCGATGATCGCATCGGTCCAGTTGCCATTAAGGTAGTCCTTTGTAGACTATTTAATCTGTCTGCAGTCGTTTTTTGGTGACCTTATTACACCAGACAGTGGAGGCGGAGGTAAGAGTCGGCCTCACTATACTGCTGTGCAGCCATTGGATTATGCTGGGACGCAAGCCCCAGTTGTTCCCGACCTTGCGATTGCACGTAACTAAAGCAATTTTTGCCTTATGACATATATTGCTAAGGTGAGAGTTCCACGTTAGTTTTTGATCGATTGTTACGCCCAAGTACTTAACTTCAGTGGAGAATGGTACTTCTTTACCATTAAGTTTTGGTGCGACTAAATTGTCCAACCGTCTCTTATTGGTAAAGGATACCCTTTAACAGTTTTATCAGATTTAATTGATAAACTGTTAGCCATGCACCAGTTGTTTATGGTGTTTATGGCTCTTTGTATGATTGATGATAAAATACTTTGGCAAAAACCCCTCACAATGATCACAAGGTCATCAGCATAACCCAGTGTGTCAATGCGAAGGTCTGCCATCTTGTACAGTAATTGGTCAACCGCAAGAGTCCAAAGGATGGGTGACAAAACACCACCTTGTGGACAGCCTCTTGTAGTTGCAATCTCAATTGAGGTTTGAAACATCTCTATTTTTGCCTTTCTGTTTGAGAGCATCGACTTCAACCACCTGATGGTTGTGGTGTCAACATTTTTAGATGTCAGGCCGCTCACCAGTAGTGATGTAGCGCTACTGTCAAAGGCGCCCTCAATGTCTAGAAAGGCACAAAGAGCTATTTCTTTATCCTCTAGCGCTTTTTCGACCCTGTCAATAAAACTGATCAGGGTTGTTTCCGTAGATTTGCCTCTGCGGTAAGCAGGCTGGTTGTAGTGTATAGGTCTCGTAGCTAGAGCTACATCCCTACGAGTTATATATCTATCTATAACCTTTTCCAATGTCTTCAGAAGGAAGAAAGTAAGGCTTATAGGTCTAAAGGATTTTGGTAAGACGTATTCCTTTCTACCAGTCTTAGGTATAAATAGAACTTTGACAATTGTTCATCGTTCTGGAATATATCCCCATCCAAAGCTTTCTCTGAAGATTTTCACCAGATAAGGAAGAAGGATGTCGATGCCCCCCTGTAGATGGATGGGCATTATTCCATCCTCCCCACTTGTCTTAAATGGTTTAAAGGAGTCAACAGCCCACTGCACCAGTTTGTACATTAGAGCTATTATGGCTATCCGAGTACAGAATCACGGGACCTATCCAACTGCAGAGAGGTGTAAGACAGGGTGATGTTATATCCCCGAAACTCTTCACCGCTGTATTGGAAGACGTTATCAAGCTGCTGGACTGGAAAGGATGCGGTATTGACATCAATGGCGAGTACATCACTCACCTTCGATTTGCCAACGATATAGTCCTTATGGCAGAATCGCTGGAGGACCTAAGCACTATGCTCAATGACCTCAATAGTATCTCCCAATGGATAGGTCTTAAGATGAACAGAAGACATACCTCAAAACCTGAAAACGAAATTGTACAACCAGTGCATGTTGCCAGTGATGACTTACGGATCTGAGACGTGGTCCTTCACTGCTGGCCGTATGAGGAAGCTCAAGGTCGCTCAGCGAGCTATGGAGAGGGCTATGCTCGGGGTGTCTCTGCGTGATAAACTTAGAAATGAGGATATCCGCAGCAGAACCAGAGTAACCGACATAGTCCAACGGATTAGTAGGCTGAAGTGAAGTTTAAGCTTACCAGCGGATTGGATATGAGAAAGTCAAAAAGTAACTCACCTCTTTCGTTGATGTTTGTGCTTCCCCATGCTGTGTGGTGAGCATTAGCACCATATCCCACCACAAGATCGGCGTTGTGTTTACGGGCGAACTCCGCCACTCGCTCTAACTCGATGGCAGGATCTGGGTTCTCTCCGGGAAGATAGGCCAAACAAATGATTACTCTGGCCCCTGTGCATCCCTTAAGATTTATAAAGGCTGTGACCAGGTCGTCATTGCAATACTCTGGAACATTAAAAGTTCAATATTTTTATTGTATATTATACAAGCTCTGGGTCTACTGCCTTTAGTATTGACTAAGATCTTACCGACAGCCGACAATCCCAGAACTTGACCGTTGGCCACCCAAGGCTCTTGTATGAGAGCGAGGTCGATGTTGTCCTCTGCGAAGCAAACCTCCACCACGGCAGAAGCAGCTGCTGCATGGTGAAGATTTGCCTGGAGGACCCTCATTTTACCCTTGAGATTAGCCATTTATAAGCGTGGGGGGGCAGAGGTCATTTTCGCCTGCTTAAGATGAGGACGTCCTTTACTGGCGCTCTTGACCGCCGTCGTTTACCGCTCCCACCTCGTTTCCCCTTACCCCTGGCTGACACCAGCGGAGGCTCTCGGACCGAGGCGAGATTCGCGCCTTGGGTCACAGTCACTCTCGCTGATGTCGTTCCAGTCTCACCCCCCAATGTGGAGGGCTGGAGGAATTGGAGTTGGGGCGGTTCAGGCTCCATTGCCGCGTCAGAGCCTCCCCTGACCCTAAAAGTTATAATTTTAAAGCCAAGGACGGCTCTGCCGCCCGCCGCCCGGACAGCCTCCGCCGATGGGTCGTCCAAAGAAAAGATTACTAGGAACCCATTCTCCTCGTACCTACGGTGGAGGATTTTCCAGAGCTCGGTATGGATCCCGTCATTTTGTGCCCTCAACAGCACAGCCACATCCACTGGGGAGGCTTAGGCAGTTCGCTCTCGGGTATTATCGAGAGCTCTGCCTCTAGCCAGGGTTTTAGTTTTCCGATCTCACCCGCAATCCAGTGCTGGCTTGCCTTATTCAGACACGTTACCAGAATCCAACCTGGCTTGTGGGTGAAACCCGAAAAGTTTGGTCCCGTTCCCGGCTGCGCTCCACAGGCCGTCTTAGCAATAGCCTGCGTTAGTGCCCGGTGGACCAGCCGCATCTGCTCTACGCTCATAGGATTCGAATTGCGAATTCCTACACGCGCGGAGCCAGTTATGGCACTGAAGCTGAGCTTCTTCTCCCCCGTTGCCAGCTTCACAGATTTCCTGGGCTGGTCTTTGGGGGACTCTTCCTCAGACTGACTGCGTTATTTCGCCTTTGGAACTGGGGGAGGTTTGGGCAGAGGGATTTCATCCCAGGGCTTCTGGCAGAGAGAGAGGGCCTCTTCGGCTCCTATCTCAGCTGCTATCAGCCTTCGGTACCTCTTCCGTGCTGCCCCACTAAACTTATAAGGCCTAGTGAACTTTTTCTTTTCCCCTCCATGGTCCGTTTCCGATTGTGTTTCGGCTGCAGACGTGCCCTGCACTTCGCGGCTAGTCCCAGGTGAAGCTAAAAGAGCTTCTTCCAGACCTATAGTCAGTTCCATTAAAGGAGAGTTTATCTTTTCAAAATGTCGATCTTCGTCCATTTTGTTCCCACGAGTAGCTAGGGGAAAATTCGGTCACCCCCGGCAGAGCTCCGCATGCCGGAGCAAGGGCTAAAATACTACCCGAATCGCCCTGGTCTCGGGCAAGCACCGTTTGTGACTGGACTCCCACCCAGCCACGCATCCATCGGCACGGTACGCTTAACACCTTGGATTGCATAGGAAAAAGGGGGTGGGATAAAAAGAAATAAAAAGAGGATCGTCTGAGTGTTTCTGTTCTGTCTGTTTCCTATTGAACCAGACCAAATAACAGGTGGCAACCACGTAAAGGAAGAACTCCTCAGACTTGCCCTGGGGATCAACAAACCTGCGTTCTCCTCCAGAGCCATTCGCCAAACTGCTCGCCGGACAGGAGAGCAGAATTGGTGTTAATCTAGTCCTACTGATAATGTAAAATGTGAGAATTAAGAGTAGACTAACTTCCACCCTAAACACTCCCTTAGGTGTGGATTTTCTCAAAACTGTTTCTTAGCTGACCTCTCGCCATAAAGGAACCTACTTTCCAAACTTAAAGTTTGTATGTTTCATAGTTCCTGAGATATCGATATGATAGTCAATCAGTGAGTGGTATTTCGCTTTTATACATAAGTATATATAGATTATAGTGCTAAATATATATTTATAATTCACCCATATTTTCATTTGTTCTTATAATCGGCGAGCCACATGATTTACTGTTTTATTTCAGACATGACATTTAAATGACATGATTGATAAAATACAGGGTATCACGGTCGACAACGCAACTGCAAATACCAAATTTATGTAAGAACTGGACAAACAGCTGCCACGTTTTGATTCAGACAATCAACATTTCCAGTGCTTTACTCACATTTTGAACCTTGTTCTACAAGATTTATTAAAGATCTTAGCATTACACAGTCAAACTGACAATAACGGACAAGAACAGCAGTATGAAAACTATGAAGGCGAAACTCACAGTGACGAGACTCACGTACAGCTATAACAAAATTACGCAGTATTTCCAGTAAAACAAAAGAAGTGAGATATTGAAGAGGAAGTATCAGTCTGCTTGTGAAGCAGCTGCGTGCCATCAAATCTGAATCCCATACTCGACTGTCCAACGAGTTGGAATTCCACACATGATATGATTGGATTTGGTTTAAAAGTGAGAACTGGCATTAACATATTGTGCACTTCTGTCACCGAATTGAATGATTTTCAAATCACAGATAGTGAATGGCAAATACTCGAAATAATACATAAGTTTCAGAAAAATATGTTACATTACCGCTAGTCATTGTATCATTCAATCTCTTGCTCGATAAAATTTAATCCATGGTAAAACAATTAGATGAAAAACCTAATCAATCCGAAGTGGATGACAGACTCATTCTGGGCTTCCAAGCAGCTCGAGACAAAATGCTTAAACATTATAAGAAGAGCAACTGGATTTATTATATACTCTTTAATTTTAGACCCAAGGCATAAAGCTCAGACTTTTGACATGACAACAGAAAGCCTGCGCAAATTTAATGAACTTTATAAAGAATATAAAAGTCTACACTCAGTGAATAAATCTCTCTAATCACCAAGAAATGAAAAGAAAGTATGTGAATATGACGAAGATGAAGACGTAATAGACTTTGAGAAACTGTATGCATGTCAGTCGACATAATCTGGATCTGGATCTTGTCTTCAAGGCTTAGTTATTGACGAGTTAGAGGAATACCTAAGTAAACCCCTCAGATCATAGAAACAACAGGAGATATGGCAAGGAGGCGTGGCGCTTGCGAACGCATCTGGCCGCAAAGCGGCCTGATGCCAGTTTCAGTAATTAGTCGAATGTCAACTTGCGACGTGTTTACTGCTCGTGATTTTTAACAAAATGCCGCGTTGTTCAGAGATCGTTTGCAAAACTAACAGCTATATTGTGAGTTACATGAAAGATGGCATCTCATTTCACACGTAAATACTAAAATATTAATGTTTTTCTTATTAAATTCATTAAAACATAACTTCGTGGTACTAGAAACACGATGAAAAACCAAATAAAATGTTTTCATTAGGAACAAAAACCATTGCTTGCTTAGTACACATCGGCTAGTAAATCGGCTGGTCTAATAGCGCAATGGATAAGTGTTTTACTGATACTTTCACTCAAACGATAGTTTTGTGAAGCGTCCGCTGCCGGATTTTGTGAGTTAGAGATGTAATGTGATGTTTGTGGTTGTCGATATTTTATACGATTCTGCTAAGTACGAATGATTATGCATGATACTATTAATTATTGTAAAACATAATTTGTTACTACAGTATAAGTAACTGCGCATTTTATGGCGTTAATGAAAGTTGTCGTTAAATGGAGATAAGAAAAATGAATATTGGTAATGGTATTTAACTTCTATAAAACTTCCAAACGGTAAAAAGGCTATCAGTACACAGAGAAAAACCGTTTTTATTAGCTTTTTAGTATACACAGAAAGCCTCAAGGCATTGTACATACAACTAGTTAAAAAGGCCATTGTATTGATTAATATTGTTGAACCACAATATTAATTATAATTTATTTATTAATATTTTGTTTTAACTACATATTGTACATTTTTATTATAATATTTTCTGGACATATCGTTCTTTATTTATTTTACTTTATTATCATGACCCCAAAAAATCTTTAGTACAATTATAAATAGAAGAATCGACAACTTTCCGATTTAGTCAATCACTAGCATCTACGTAAAATCCATGCCTTTTGCACAGAACAACGATAGGGACAGATGTTTTTGTATGAGTAAGTCGTACGGTTCATGGTAACTGCACGCTGTGTATGATAAAATAAGGTTTATAATTGGTTGTGTTGTACGTTCTGATTTATTAAATGCGGGTGTGTGCGCGACTGTGTATCTATTGATTTTACTGATCTGCATATGTAGTAGTTGGCGTGTGGCGGGGACAAACTGGCGACAACAGGTGCCGATACATTTTAATGTACCGGGCATATCTCCTGTTGTTTCTATGATCTGAGGTAAACCCAGATCCACCAGCTCGGAAGACATTTTACAGTGGTGGAGGACGCATGAGACAGAATATCCGACTTTATCGCAGATGGCCCGTGATTTTCTTTCAATACCTGCAACTTCAGTACCTGCTGACAGATTATTTTCTAAAGCATCATTAGTAATTAGAAAACATAGAAATAGATTAAGTGATGAGTCAACCATATGGTTACTTTGTAATAATTCTTGGTCAAAAGAATTAATATAAAGTAACAGTAATGTCAAAGCTATTGTCTACTGTTATGTAATTTAATTTGTATTGTATTTTATTTTTTATTTAAATAAAAGGTAAATTGTATAAATTGTATAACTCTCGATCTCTATGAATCTCTTTCTAGACAGATAATGTTCTTTAAAATATAGTCAAGTTAATGTCATTAATTTGTTTTTTATATGTTTTAATCATGTTTTAGCACATGTAAGCTTATTAAATGTAAACGATTATTATGATATGTGATATACTTAGGATTGAGGATATCCGCAGTAGAACCAGAGTAACCAACATAGCCCAACGGATTAGTAAGCTGAAGTGGCAGTGGGCCAGCCATATAGCTCAAAGAACCGACAACCGATGGGGAAGAAAGGTTCTCGAGTGGCAGCCTCGTACCGGTAGGCGAAGTGTAGGGCGTCCCCCCACGAGATGGAGTGACGACCTGGTAAGACATGCAGGAAGTCGATGGATGCAGGTGGCTCAGGACCGTGCTTTGTGGCATTCTTTGGGGGAGGCCTATGTTCAGCAGTGGACTTGTGAAGGGCTGTAATGAATGAATGAATGAATTAAGAAACAGACTGACTCCCGTGGCCGTGGGACACGGTAGATTGCTCAGTTCGATCGCTTAGGTCGTGGGTTCAAATCCCACCCGGTGTCAGTTACTTTTTCGAGTTACTCAAGTTCATAATACAGTAACCTTGATATAAAGAGCCTCAATATAAGAGCTAAAGCAAAATATACCTTTACATTACGAAAACATTTATCAATAACCTCCTTATAAATAATTTTTAATCAATGCAGAATATAGATAGAAGATATTATTTACTTCCATTTAACGAATTTTGTCAACTTAAAACCTTGATATAACGTAATTTTTTTCATCCTCTTTTTTATGTGTATAAATCTTTCCTCTCGCTTTCTTTCAATCTGTGGGAGTGATTTCGTGAAAAGGGACGGAAGTGTGTCCCAGAAAGCCGGGGAAGCGCGCTATTTGATTTGACCAATGAGCGCGCGCGGAGAAGCCGGGGAAGCGGATGCTATTTGCTTTAATCAATGAGCGCGCGCTATTTGATTTGAGCAAGCAAGCGCGCTATTTTATTTGACCAATGAGCGTGCGCTATTTGATTTGAGCAATGAGCGCGGCACGGGCGGTGGTAGCGTTGGTCGTCAGAAGATGGTAATATTAATAAATAGTAGTATGACTGACTAAAGTAAGTTCGAAGAGAATTTTGAATGCTGTTAGAATTTTTGTATAATTACGTAAGTTGAAAATGAGAATTTTTGTTTGTAGAGATATTTCAATAATTTTAGTCTCAAAAGATAGGTTTAGGTGTAGAACTAATATTCCAATTAGAATTATGAAAATCGGATAACCCGTTTTTGTTCTAGAAATTTTATAGTTATTGTAGTTATATAAAATATTATTGTTTTATTTAAGAAAGCTATACATATACCTGTGATTATAATAATAAAGTTTAGTGGTGCAATTGTATTTATCATAAGTCTATTGTCTCCGCTCTCTCCCAAATTGAACAAAATAACTGTCTTCAATAAAATATTGCATTACTCTGAATCTGGATCTCTACAATCCAGAGACCTTTTTTACTGGAAACGAGGCAATCCAACTTTCAACGCTTCTGCATTTTAATACACCACAGCAATAGCATCCACTTAACATTAGGTAGACTGTGTGCTCGTTTGTCACCCTTATTCTATAGAAAGAAGTTATTTCATGACGGCGATGTCCTCTACAGCCTATATACGTCGCACTGCTGGGCACAGCACAGGCCTCTCATTTCTGAGTTATCGACGCCATTATATTCGTCTAATTATAGTTTATCAACACGTTGATAAACATCATTTTGATCTATGTAATACCAAAGCAACTACTGTTAAAGAGATCCTTGCAACACAATGGTTTCATTCCTTTAGTGACTTGAATACACATAAGTATTTCTCGAGATATTTCTACTGATTCGTTTTTAGAAAATATGTATGTGAAAACAAATTATTTTTTATTTTTTTACATAAATATCTAACCAATAAGCTGTTTGTTTTCCAAATAAAATAAAATAAGTCCTAATTTTGTGGTAAACTGCGAAAAGGACACAACAAACATGAACAATATCTATATATTATATTATATGACGATCCTCTTAGTGTAATTTTAATCAATACATATAATATTGCTGTGGATGGTTACTAAATATTACAAAGAAAAAGATAATTAAATCTTGTATAAATTGTAAATCTGATTTTGAATGCGAAAAAGTACTAAGAAGACGTCTATAAATTTCTTTTAAAAATATTCCGAATCTTCCTAGTTACATTATAACGTCCTCCAGATCGAATTTCACGACGACCAGTCTCAATGGAGCCTAGCCATCTGCACAGGATAAGATTATGGTGCCCGAGTGTATACGCGAACACATGTGCACTGTCTATTCCCTCACTCTCATAGTCCGATGGGATAGTAATCCGACACGACCGGAGAGAGATCATGCGCAGGTCCAATGGCCTTACGTGCTCTCCGAGAAACGGGACTGAAACACCGCCAAAGTTCTGACTCCGGGCTTCTACTGAGTATATTTCTAAATGATAGAAAAAACCCATGAACTGATTTTCGTCTGACCCGGAATTCAAATGCGGGATCACATGATCAGCAATCGCGCTTACAACCACTAGATCAAAATAGTCGGTCAACACATTATATTACATAGCCCACCAAAATAGTTGTAGCCTATTTTACAATAACGCTCTTTTATTTAACAATAGTTAGTCGACGGCTCTATGACCAAATCCCGCACGGAAGAAGTATTTGTATGGCCTACAAAAATAATTGTTCCGGGTCTGGATGTTTGTCCTTGTGAAATTCTGGTATTTAAACTGCCCCCACGATACAGGAGAAAATCCTAGTGTGGAGGTTACGTATTTCAAAAAAAGAAAAAATTTTGGCTTTTCTTTATCTTAGCACATATTATGAAAAATTATTATTCAATACCAATATAGATTTTAAGTTTCTTAAAATTACATGCTTATAATGTAAAAAAGGGTTCATACAACATTATGTAAAGGAAATTTATAATATATTACTGGGAAAATTAATAAATACTAACAAAAGGGATGGGTATAAATTATAGACATAATAAGTGTTAGAATTATAATAAAAATTTGTACGTTTTACGATCACTGTATAAAGTGTATAAACTTTATAGCAACGTAGGTTTATCATGTAAGTGAATGTTTTAATTTCTTTGAGAAATAAATGACTTTAAATGCGTAAGTTCAATATTAATATTTGAGATCCGCCCCAACTTCACACGGGTGATTCCTCGATCCCTACAACAGCGCCACTTCTCAATTCAATGTCATTGTGCTTCAACTTTTCAATTAAATGACATGGCAAAGACAAAATGCTAGAGCAAGTCCAAGAAGTTGCAGCCATCTCAACAGAGCCACCTTCTACAACACCACTATCTCTACCCTCAGCTACAATAACTCAGCCCGATACACAGTTACTTATCGATGAGATAAGAAAGCTATCATTAGAGATCGCAGAGCTCAAAGCTAGACCTCATGCTTACCATGCCACCACCGTCAGCGTTTCCGTTCCCGTCAGCGAAGTTCTACACGTCAACAATCTCGATCGCCTGCAACGTTACCATCACCGATTTGCTATTACCATCACCGATTCAAGAGCTAAGCAGATGCTGTACAAAACCGTGCAGTTATACTAAACTAGCGGAAAACTAAATGGAACGCTAGCTGAGGCGTTCACAACAGGTCATAGCCGACGTTCGCAACAGGTCCTTACGCCTATTCGTCACCTAGAAGAAGACGAAATACTCTTTCTTCATAGATACCGGAGCAAATATATCCGTCCTACCTCGAAACCCAGGCCAGAAATCAATGCCACCACCATTCAAGCTATATGCAGCGAATAATATAACGATATCTACATATGGCGAGAAACCATTGGAACTAGACCATAACTTACGCCGCCCGTATAAATGGAAGTTCATTGTAGGTGAGGTCTCAAAGCCCATATTAAGAGTCCATTTTTTAAATCACCATCAATTAATAGTAGATCTGAAAAATCGAACATTAATTGACGCAGTCACAAATCTCAAGATCAACACTCCACTCAGTTCTACAGATATAACTACCGTACGATCGTATCGATATCAGCAGAAACTACCACGACATTTAAACTGAATTCCCCGGTATAACACGAATAACGTCAATGCAGCTGAACATTTTATTGAAACACAGGGGAACCAGGGGTATTGCAGATGCGTTGCCGGCCTTTTAAAAAGGAGTAGGCTTTTTTCTTGAAGGTCCCTAAGTTGTATCGGTCCAGAAAAATCGCTGCTGGTAAACTATTCCACAAGGAAGTTGTGCGAGGAAGAAAACGTCTTCTAAATCGCACAGTGGTGGACCGCCAATCATCCAGATGGTGTGGATGGTATCGGGAGTTCTGCCGCGATGTGCGTTCGTGAAATTTAGCGGCTGGGACAAACAATCCGAACAATTCCTCAGAGCACTCCCCGTGGTAAATACAAAAGAAAATGCAAAGGGATGCAACATCTCTTCGCAGCGCCAACGAATCGAGCCGATCGGAAAGGACTTGGTCGTCGACGATTCGAGCTGCTCTGCACTGGATGCGGTCAAGTGGTAGGAGCTGGCACTGGGGTGCCCCAGCCCAGAGATGGGAACAGTATTCCATGTGAGGCCGAACCTGCGCCTTGTAAAGTTGCAGACGTTGTGCCGGCATGAAATACTGTTCCGCTCTGCTGAGCACGCCAAGCTTTTTAGAGGCCAATTTGGCCTTCTCTTCCAAGTGACCACGAAACTGCACGTCACTCAATATGTTGACGCCGAGGATTCCGATACTGGCTGAGGCAACAAGGGGAGTGCCTTGAAACTGAGGAGATACGATAAAACGGTTCTTTTTAGCGGTAAACGTGCAAACTTGTGTCTTCTGAGGATTAAACTGGACTAGATTTAGTCGCCCCCAATCCGAGACTTTGTTACTTTGTTTGTAGCAAACTACATCTGATGGCCAACTCTATTACAAATAGCACTCGCTTCCCTGGCTTCCCCGCGCGCACTCATTGGTCAAATCAAATAGCGCGCGCTTCCCCGGCTTCCTGTTACACATTTCCGTTCCTTTTCACGAAATCACCCCCACAGGTTCTAGGAAAGAGAGAGGAAAGATGTTACATATCAAAAAGCAATTTAATTTTAATCAAAATGCAACAAATAAACAAGATTTTGCAAATTGTTATAATATTGCTGGAATCAAATGTTCTCTTTATAATGATGATCTTGGCATTTACAATTGCAAAACATTTTTTACAATGTCAAATGGAATTAAATTGTAAACCACCAACAAATTTAAACTTTGCATAAATTGTTTATTTAGCCATAACGGAAATCCATGTATTTCAACACAGAAGTACCGCAAATGCTTGTATAATACTCTATTACATGACGCATGTACAAAGTCATTATCCGGCTCAAAAGATTATAAAATGCTTGAGTATTGGACGAATGTTCACTAATAATTTAAAGTTTATGTTAAAACAATTTATTAGACAAGTGAAAAATATAAGATTAAAATATGTTGAATAATGTTAATGTTATTATAAGTTATGTTAATGAGTTTGCATCCGTCACATTTAAGGTGAATACGTGAACTCACACAATTTTTATAATTGTCAAACTATAGCGATTGCTTTGCGTAAAATGTTAACGCCGTTAGAAATACACGATTGCAACGCACAAGCACAGACTATAATGTTAAATAAAACTGGCCGGATCGAGCAACTTAGCGAACTCGGTCACTCGGTCGTTTTTCGGTCGACACCATATTATAACCATTTTCATTCCACAGCTCCGTGGCGCAGTGACTTTAGACATGCCTCTGTCACTCTTGCTACCTACGTGAAATAATTACCTATAATCGCGAGCTGCCGCAGGGGTATATCGCAGTCGGGGCTATGCTATGGGCGTGCTCTAGGCGATAGAATGTTAAAGTTTAACGCTATTTACGTAAATAATTTTTTGTAAATACTTGTTGAAATACCCTTCAAAATAGTTTTTGTTTAGTGTTTAGTATATCTAATTGTAGGATAAAATAGTTGAAAAAGTTTTAATGTAATTTAAGAATAATATATATGTATATTACCTATCTATTTGATTTCTTCTTTTTATAGGATAGGGTCACAAACGAGCACACAGTCCACCTGATGGTAAGTGGTTGCTGTGGCCCATAGACATCTACATCTATCCTCGTTTGCGAATCAAGATGCAGATGCGTTGTCATCCGTGAGGACTAAGATGGAATACCTCTTTTCCAGTAAAAAGGGTCTCCGGTTCTCTACACTCACCATACGAAACACAGCAGCATTAAGCTGCTATTTTACGCTGGTATTCTGTGAGAGCGTGGTCCTTCCCCGGTCGAGCCGACCCATTCGTGCTACAACTATACCCGAAATATAGCTGCAGCATGACTCTACCACGTACAAAAATAAATTATAATGGCAAAAAGTCGTTCCTACTATAATTGTTGCGGGGATGGATGCTTAGTGAGCAATTAAAAGGATTCAGATATATCATTTTTTAAGTTACCGAAGGATAATGAAAGGTAAATTTATTTCATTTTTTTGTTAGATAGGTACTTATAGCGAAAAAATAATTAAATAATAATTTAACTACAGAAGTAATACCTTAGTACATTATTACAAAACTTAGTTGAAATTTACTTCACTACCCAAGTACCTACTCACCTATACCCACAAACTAGTAAGAAGTGCTAGCCTATACCTATACCCATACTCGTCTTTGTAATTAAAATATTTTGAGGACAAAATACTGAAATTAAATCTTTGTTTACAAGATTTTTAACTAAGTAGATTACGATCATATTTCTGTTAGGAATCGTATTTCGGGTTTATTTGTTGTTTACGCTATCTACCTATACGAACCAAGTATCGCAATTCTCGACGAATGGCCTTGCAAGTTGCATACGTTGGGCATCACAGAACTCATATAGTAGATTATATGGTCGATTATAGTCAGCATAGGTACTTTACCTAAGTAACTTATCATTTCACAATGTATTTTTTACTCTTTATTAACAACCCTTAGCAACCACGGAAAGTCCGTTGTGACGTAGTAAGGAGAAAAGATGCAAAGTAATACGGACACTCGCGCGCAGCGATAAAGTTTTATTTAGCTTGCGTGCGCGATTTATCTGATTAATAACAACTATGTAGGCTATTAAAAGCAGTCAGTATCAAAAGAGTGCAACTTCTGTATATTTATTCTGTTCTTTAGCATTGAATTGTTGCGCACAGGGCCGCGGTACGGGTTCGGAAACCGCATGGGATAAGTATTTGTGTGGCCTACAAATAATTGTTCTGGTTCTGAATGTTTGTGCAATTTATATATTATGTAAGCGGCGTCAACAATACAGGAGAAAATCGTAGTGTAGGGGGTAACGTTGTTTTTTAAACAAAATCACTTCACAACAGAGCAATATGTGATCAATAAATTTATATTTAGCCTATTATTTGTTTTTTTTATTTAATCTCAGTTTCCTCTACCATCTTGAAATCATCAATATGTGAACATAATTTTTTTTATTAACAGTATTTGTTTTGCACACATATTATGATGTCTTTGTGACACACATACATTTGTTCAAAGATCTTTCTCCATGTATGTAATTATAATTTGATTCCTAACGACGCCATTACTTATGAGTTTTGAACGCAACCAAATCTAAGATTAAAGTTTTTCGAACGTTACTGTTGCGGCGGTTTGACAGGTCAGCCTCGAGCCTCTTTTTAGCTTCTCGAGTAGTGTATTTTAATTTCATTTTGTATTTTTGATATATTTACGCAATATATTTGATATTTATGTAGTCATGATGGTAGAATAGTTTGTATTTTAGAATTTTTCTAAGTGCACTTACAGTGTTACATAAACAGCAGATTATAAATCGTGTCGGCAAGCCTTGTGTATATACCTAGGCGATACGTCAGTAAATGAATGTTGGCTTTAGATAATGGATGTGGATGCACCTAACATATTGAAAAGGTGCAGCAGCGCACCTCTTATCAATGAGGCAGCTTCTACCGCAGTTACATCGCCCACTACGAACACAGCGCCCAGGTAAAGTAGTTGTTGCCTCCCACAGGATCGAATTGTGTCGTTATATTACCTATTTTTGACAGCTGCTTAGGTTGCTAATATAGTGCTATAGCCGTATTTAGAATTTCGTTTACATGTTATTAAATTTTTTGTGTGGCTATACTAGCAATAGATATTTTTCATTATTTTTCTACTTACAAGCATTAGTATGGCAGCTTGTTTAAATTGCACACGGTTTTTCTTTTTTATGGAAGTAAGCAGAAATATTTTTTGTTTACCCTTTGTTATTTCTTAACATGAAAATACACATTGTTATGTAAATAAAGCATAAAGCTTAAGTAAACAGTGTAATATATGTATGTATTGTTTTTATTAAAGACATTAATTCAAATGTCATAGGTAAATATTTATTAATGACTTTTGTTGTGTAAATTGGATTTTAATATTTATGAGGTAGGTTAATTAACTTTAAAATAAAAAATTTAAATTTGATAATAATCAGGGTAAAAATATTTTGATGTTGAGAAACATGCATCTTAATTTTATATTTTGGAATATTAACTAAAGAAATAATATTATCTTAATTTTATTATTCAAAGTTAATTTAGAGTATATGTACAATTTCTAATTTCAATGAATTTTACCCTTCACAAAGAATCTAATAATTATGTCAATGATATTTCAGTTCTTCATAATTTACATAATATTTACATACAAAGAGTAAGTGCATAGAAATAAACTATATTAATATAGCCTCAAAGAAAAGTGTTTCTTTACTGATAATAATTAGTACCAAAACATTTTTGTTTCTTCAATTTCACTTCAAAATTCACAAGCCATATAGCTAGAAGAACCCACTACCAATGTGGAAGAAAGGGTCTTAATGGGTAGTTTCCTCCTGGTAAAAGTGCAGTGTATGGTAACCCCCACTAGATAAAGTGACAATATGATGAAACACACAAGGTTGTCCATGATTGCAGGAGCCTCAGGATTGTACTTTTTAGCAATTTATGGGAGAAGCCTATGTACAACTGTGGACTTGAAATGAGCTGTAGTGATAGTGTGATTATATGTAAAAGTTTCTGAATCACAATACTTAATGACCATTTTCAAAACTCAAAAAATTTTGAAATTGCTTATTTTACTAATTATCGGACTAAAATGCATGTGTGATAATTTAAAATTAAAAATTTTGTACAGCCGACTTCAATATAAGTTATTTAAGAATAACTCAAAAACTATGGATCTGACCTTGATCAAATTCATATGGGACCACACGAGAAGTATCAGCTTTCATATAAAAAAAGAATTATCGAAATCGGTTCACCCAGTACAAAGTTACGAGGTAACACAAAAAAACATACAGTCGAATTGAGTACCGTCTCCTTTTTGGAAGTCGGCAGGAAAAAGGAAAATGGTTGTATCTACAAAATTAGTAAGTCTTGTCTGAGAACACATTCAGTAGATACAAAAAAGTATTGGCCTGTAAAATAAATACTTGTCATTGCATATTAGACGGTGCAAATAAAAGATGTGATAACACTCCTTGAAATGCTAATCTAGATATTTTAAAGTTTTTCTAAATTAGCTATGTACTGGTAAAAAATGATAACACAATAACATTCAAAATAAATCCAAATGAAGAACTGAATGTTGACAGTCCCTGCTTAGCCAGCCTACTCCCAACAGAATTGCATTCTGAATTTATTGAATTTTATCTATATTCAATATGTGGGTCAAGATTGAGTTTTCTATTGGAAACTTATATGTACAGTGGTAGTCTTGTGGCAGTGATAATCTTTATATATAAAAATTACGTGTCACATTGTTTGTCCGCGATTGACTCCGAAACTACTGAACTGTTTTCAATGAAATCTTGCACACTGTGTGCATTTTGGTCCAACTTGAGAGATAGGATAGTTTTTATTCCGCTAAATGACACTCAAAATATTTTATTGCGAATTTAAGGATTTTTATAGAAAGGGTCGTTGGAAAGGGCAGAACAACGTCTGCCTGGTAAGCTAGTATAGATATAGTTTTCACATATATTTTTAACTGAAGTGAGAAGGATAAATGACCACACAGTTAACTTAAGCAACTGTTCTATATTAAACAGACCCTTATATTTAAATATATGACAACTATAGTGATATGATAACCTAACTAATTGTGCCATGGGGTTTTGAATTTTTTTTGACAGTTGAATAGTAAGGGAGAAGTGTTTCTGGCCTTTGGCAGCAGATTTAAATGGCATTGTAAATAGGAAAACATTTTGAGAATGAAAGACAGCCCCCTGCCTTATCTTTTTAAAAGATGCCGGTAAAAATTTAAAAAAAATGTGAGAATTTTTTTTATAGGATAGGGTGACAAATGAACACACAGTCCACCTGTAAGTCGTTGCTGTGGCCCATAGACATCTACATTTATCCACGTTTGCGAATCAAAATGCCAATGCGTTGTCACCCGTGAGGACTAAGATGGAATGCCTCTTTTCCAGTAAAAAGGATCTCCAGTTCTCTACACTCACCATACGAAACACAGCAGCGTTAAGTTGCTATCTTATGCTGGTATTCTGTGAGAGCGTGGTCCTGGCCCGGTCGAACCGACCCATTTGTGCTACAACTATACTACTAATATAGCTGCAGCATGGCTCTACCACGTTTGAAATTCATGTTGTTACTGTATATTTTAGATAAGAATATTATAAATATTTGATAAGAACGTAATGTATTATTTTAACTGATTGTCATTCATAAATATCCTACGCTTACTATTTGCCTACACACACACACACACACACACACACACACACACACACACACACACACACACACACACACACACACATTTGTAAGGATCGCTCGGTCAGCAAAAAGTGAGTACGCGTAGTTGTTGCCCACAAATCACATCCAATTTGGGATAATTTCAAATAAAAGTAGAAGCCTTATTACATGTGTTCTCAAAAAATGTAATATTGGTATATTATTATTTATATATTTGACTTCAGTATAAAATTTGGCTACTCTGAAAAATAGTCCTGTATACAACATACTGTGACAAGAATTTAGTACCATTACAAGCTTATAAACTTTGTCCATTCCTTATTTCAATAAACAATTAAAGAATAACAATAACATGTTTAGATTTTTCATGTTATTGTTGTGTTAGAACCAAGTCCATTGGCTAAAGGAAACATGTAAGTGTTTTGTAAGTAGTGTTATGTGGTAAAAGTTAGCATATTGCTGCAGGATTTCTGCAATTGTAAGATTTACGAGACCTGTTTATGATGTGAAAACTTCTTTAGAATTGTTGTGATTTAAAACTCGATGAAATGGAAAAGCGACAAAAATATACCGAGAATGAGATAGAATACAGAATACAATATTTCCTATTATGTACAGAGATTTTGCACGTGATCTATGAGTAGTAAGGATTAAGGACGAAATTTGTTGATTCGAAAATATTTTAGTATTTACAATGTTGAAATTGAAAACTGAGTCTATAATTATATGTAATGTAATATATTTAGAATTAAATGTAAAAAAGTTTTTAATCTAAGTGTACAATATTATAATAAACTAGCTGTTCCCCGTGACTTCGCCCGCGTGTAATTTAGGGTTTTAATTATGTTGCGTGGAACCCTAATTCTTTCTCTAAAATATAAGTAACCTAAGTTACTTCTTATAACATCAGCTATCTGCCAGTGAAAGTCCCGTCGAAATCGGTCCAGCCGTTTCGGAGATTAGCCGGAACAAACAAACAGACAGACAGACAGACAAAAATTTTAAAATTGTGATTTTGTTATAAGTACCGTATATACTTTCATATGCATTTAGTAAAAAGCTGCTATTTTGATATTACAAACAGACACTTCAATTTTATTTATTTGTATAGATAAACCCTACAATTAACTCCTGATACTCTGCATTCATCTCATTCTCTTGATAGTTTAGTTATATGAAGCTTTCACTTCTAGCGCGTGTGACTTGCACACATGTTTATTTTCCTGTGGAATTTATGCTAGTTTATGTTGAGGCAATGTAAGCTGTGATTGCTAATGCTATATAGTATACCAAAAGTTGAACGTATCGCCATCACAAATTGGTTTTCTGATAACTTAGTATCACTAATAGATAGATAATATGTATTGTAATTGATATTTATGGATATAGATATGTCTCGTTTTTTGTTTGAGGTAGTTTTTTGTTTTACATAATTTATTATGCTTTGATAATTTGTTTTACGGATAATTTGATTTCTATGGTCCTGCTGTTATACAAGGAGCCTCTATAATGTTTTTAGCTACCTCACTAACCTAATGTGTCACCAAATAAGAAAATATATTTGTATGGCCTACAAATAATTGTTCCGGGTCTGGATGTTTGTCCCTGTGCAATTTGTATTTGTAAACTGCCTCGACGATACAGGAAAAAATCTAGTGTGGGGGTAACGCTTTTTAAATAAAAAAGAAAGTATAGTAAGAATATTCCTTCAATATAGAAAATCACAATTATTATAACGTAGAAAGTGTCACAATATCTTTTTTATGACCATTCAACTACTGTCTGTATTTTAGACTAGCTGTCCCCCGCGACTTCGCCCGCGTGTTATTTTTTTTTTTTTTTTTTTTTTTTATAGGAGAGGGGGCAAACGAGCATGCGGCTCACCTGATGGTAAGTGACTACCGCCGCCCATGAACAACCGCAACACCAGGGGAATTGCAGATGCGTTGCCGGCCTTTTAAAAAGGAGTAGGCTCTTTTCTTGAAGGTCCCTAAGTCATATCGGTCCGGAAAAATCGCTGGTGGTAAACTATTCCACAAGGAAGTTGTGCGAGGAAGAAAACATCTTCTAAATCGCACAGTGGTGGACCGCCAATCATCCAGATGGTGTGGATGGTATCGGGAGTTCTGCCGCGATGTGCGTTCGTGAAATTTGGCGGCTGGGATTAATCCGAACAATTCCTCAGAGCACTCCCCATGGTAGATGCGAAAGAAAATGCAAAGAGATGCAACATCTCTTCGCAGTGCCAATGAATCGAGCCGATCGGAAAGGGCTCGGTCGTCGACGATTCGAGCCGCTCTGCGCTGGATGCGGTCAAGTGGAAGGAGCTGGCACTGGGGAGCCCCTGCCCAGATTGTTTGGACTTTTAATTTTTTTGTGCGGAACCCTAATTCTTTTTCTTAAATCAAAGTAGGCTAAGTTGCTCCTTGTGACATCAGCTATCTGCCAGTGAAAATCCCATCAAAATCGGTCCAGCCGTTTCGGAGATTAGCCGGAACAGACAGACAGATGGACAGCCAGACGGACAGACAGACAGATAGACTAAAATTTTATTTTTGTTATTAGTACCGTATATACTTTCATATGCATTTAGTAAAAAGCTGTAATTTTGACATTACAAACAGACTTCAATTTTATTTATTTGTATAGAATATAGATGACCGCCTCATTGGTCTAATGGTCTTAAATGCGACTGCTGATCATGAGGTCTCGGGTTAAAATCCCGGGGCGGGCCAAAAGATTAGTTATTGAGTTTTTCTGTTTAAAAATTCTCAGTAGCAGCCTGGAGTCAGAAAGTTGGATTTGTTCCACCCCCGAGCTTGGAAAGGACAAAACTGTTCTCTTGCCTTTTTGCATCTGAACTCTGATTGTTTGTATTACTGTCCCATTGGACTTTGATAATTAGAGAATAGACAATACACCTGTGCTTGCTCATACACATGGGCACTATAGTCCTGTCCTGCGTAAATGGCCAGAAGAATGACCAATGATTGAAATGTGATCTACAGGACATGACAAAATTTACTATGATTATGGGAATTTTGCAAACATTGATAACTTCACCATCTATTTTTCATTCAGCCATTTCATACAGCCTATTAAAAGTACACATTTCCAAGTCCAAGTTCCAATACACATTATGTCAACAAGCTGTGACCAAACATACCTTAATTTCAAAAATTCAACTACGATGCATTCTACCCTGTATCATTAATCCCACCATCTACTATTTTTGCAAATACAATAAACATACAGTTAGGAAAAATTTATAATTTTATTTTTTGTGTAAGGCACTTAAGTAATTGCTATGATACGCACAAAACGCACCTGCAACACATTATTTCCACAAGAATTTAAGCTCTTTATAGCCCAAATAATTAATTAATATAAAAAAATAAAAATAAACTTTTTAAGTTCAGCACATATCATAAAGAAATAAGGATGATTTAGCCATACTATGCAGGTTGCACAGCTGATACCCATATTTTGGTAATCCTGCTCTCTATCACCAGTCTTAAAATTTGGTCTATATATCGGTCGCCGGAGCCTTGTGTATCCTCATGTCCTTTGGCACTCCTCATGCAAGTGAGATTGACACTCGGAGAGATAGTTTACAAAGTACATCTCATAATTTGCTAGTAGTTCAACTCGATTTGTTCACAACTTAGTGGCTTGTTTATTGTAACACTGTAGTAAGGACCGAACATTGTGATAGACTGGAGCCATTACATGAGACATGAGTTACAAGTGACAAATAGTTGTTTTCATATACGTTGTGATAAGACGGTCTGTTTTTTATTTTTAATATTATACCCTTTTATCTACCCTATTGACGATCACTCCGTGGCACAGTGGTTTGGCAATGAGTTACGGCGTTAAGGGCCGCGGATTCGAATCCCGCACGGAACAAGAATTTGTATGGCCTACAAGTAATTGCTCCGGGTCTGGATGTTTGCCCTTGTGCAATTTATGTATTTAAACTGCCTAAAAATTAAGTATTATACTTGACTACTATCCTAAATCGATCGTTAGTTGTGTTGTAGTTCTGACAACCTATTCACTCTTGTCTTGTCTTGTCCGAATTGTTATTAGATGGAAAGACAGCCGCTGGTAAGTTATTCCATACCTTTACAGACAACGAAGCATAAATTATTTGGTTCGAATATGTGGCTCGCCCCGACGACGGAAGGCACAGGGAGGGATTCATTTATTTCATAATTCTTGTACCGTTACCGTTACAGCCTATTATAGTCCACTGCTGAATATAGGCCTCCTCCATAGATTGCCTGATAGGGAAGATATTTGCCATAGTTGCCACGCTTGGTAAGCGGATTGACAACCGCAGTTCTTTTTTTTGTTATTAGGAAAAAGCTACTGCCCATCTCCTGATTTGCTTCCCTCTGTCGACTCTTTCGACACTCATGGGGTAATATATATTTTTAGACCGCCACTATTTGTAATTCTTGTACAATAAAAAATAATTTCTTGTACAAGAATTACAAATAGTGTCAACGCTTACTTCTTTGAAATGTTACTTTGCAATATAAAATAGATATAATAAATACATAAGTGTAATTTGTCAAACTGAGAGTTATTATATATATTGTTACAGGAGCACGTCATTCTTCAGCATGTTCTCGAACAATAACCTGTCGCGTACACGCAGGCATAGCGGCAGCTCAAGTCCACTATCGGCACCGATCAATTTGTCTGTAAGTACCTATTAAATGTACTAATTATTAAGCATTGGCGGGGATCCCGCCCCGGCTTCGCACGGTTAATTTCTGGATCTCGACAACAACGCCACTTATTGGGTCCAAATGCGAATCTAAACCATTCTCTAATCAACTTAATCACACACAAAATGTTATCAAAATCGGTCCAGCCATTTAGGAACAGTTCAGTCACATATCTAAATACGGACAGTAGATTTATATAATATATAATATGCATGTATTATACATACAAACCTTCCTCTGGAATCATTCTGTCTATTGATGAAAACTGCATCAAAATCCGTTGCGTAAAAGATTTAAGCATACAGACGGCGGGAAGTGATTTTGTTTTATACAATGTATTGAGTTAAGCAAGTAGACGTTGAACGAATTAGTTTAGGGGTCTATATCGTCATTTTTCCTCGAGATATGCGAGATGAAAAATTTAATAACATTTGGATGTAGGTTCGTACGTTTAAAAATCGGATCTGTTACCACTATTTCCATATAGGAAGTTAATAGTTAGTAGGACTTGTTATCTATTGCTGCCGCCATGTGGCAGTGCATAGTATACGTTACATGTTCCGTTCTGAAAGATATGAAGAGGAAGAGGCAGTATATTTACAAGATTTTATAATCAGCATAAAAATAAAATTTCTAGTTTCGAATCAATCAACATACAAAATACATGTAACAGAATATGTTTTCTCATTAATATAATGTAAAAATTGTTTTATATACAATTTAGAAAAACACTATTTTTACTCTACTGACCTCTAATCCGCTCCACTCCAGATGGTCTTGTTGAAAGCCTCTATGACGCCACGTTTCTTGACGGGTAACGCACTATGTAGATAGACGCTTCATTGCAATCCAACTTTCCGCTCCTCGGCTGAAGTCTTCACACAGTCTTCAGTAGCGACCCACCACTGATTTCTACTGCGTTGATAGCAAAAGTGGATAGAAAGCGTTGTTATTTCGTTTTTTTTTTTTGTTATTTATCCACCTTACCACAGAGTTGCTATTTTACCCGGCTCGAAGGACCATGTAAAATATCTCTACTATACCGACCCGTGACTTAGAGGTTTAAATAAAACCACAACTAATAATGCAACTACTAAATATATATTTCTCCCTGGCACACAGGACACATTAATAACAATAAAAAAACATTTTAAAACTATATATACACATTTAAAAGTATCTTTGATAGCACGGTTTCATTTTACGCAGTAACATCTACAAAAATCAATTTACCACTATGTCTTGCGTATGTGGACTATGAAAAAGCATTTGATTCCGTCGAAATTTGGGCGGTGCTGTAGTCCCTTCGGCGGTGCCAAGTGGACTGTCGGTATATCAAAGCGCTGAAGTGCTTGTACAGTAGGGCTTTGTGGCTATCCGAGTACATAACCAGAGTACGAAACCAATCCAACTGCAGAGAGGTGTAAGAATCTTCACCGCTGCATTGGAAGACGTTTTCAAGCTACTGGACCGGAAAGGATACGGTATTAATATCAGTGGCGAGTACATCACTCACCTTCGATTTGCCGACGATATGGTCCATATGGCAGAAACGCTGGAGGATTTAAGCACTATGCACAATGAACTCAATAGTGCCTCCCCGCGGATAGGTCTTAAGATGAATATCGACAAAACAAAGATCATGTGTAACGTCCATATCACACCTAAGCCACTAGTTGTTGGGAGCACTAAAGTCGAAGTTGTTGACGAGTATATTTACCTGGGACAAATAGTCCGACTAGGTAAGTCCAACTTCGACCGAGAAGTCAACCTACGGATTTAACTCAGTCAAGCAGCGTTTGGGAAATTACGACACATCTTCTCATCAGGTATACCTAAAAACTTGAAAACGAGATTATACAATCAGTGCGTTTTGCCAGTGATGACTTATGGATCTTAGACGTGGTCCTTCACTGCTGGCCGTATGAGGAAACTCGGGTTTTCTCTGCGTAATAATCTTAGAAATGAGAATATCCGCAGTAGAACCAGAGGGACCGACACTCCAACGGATTAGTAAGCTGAAGTGCCAATGCGGCGGCTATATAGCTCTAAGAACCGACAACCGATGGAGTGACGACCTGGTTAAGACATGCAGGAAGTCGATGGATGTGGGTGGCTCACGACCGTGCTTTGTGGCATTCCTTGGGGGAGGCCTACGTTCAGCAGTGAACTTGTGAAGGGCTGTAATGATGATGTAAGATATATATACATATATATGTAAGATAGTTTAAAGAACTTTAAAGATCTGTGGATTTTGTAAAATAAATAAAATAAAATAAAAATAAATGTAACGGCGTACCGTGTGGGTGTGGGTGCAGAGCGTGTGGGGGCGGCGCATGACGCCGCGCGTGAGCCAGCTGCGCGCGGAGGAGTGCGCGGACGTGAGCAACACGCGCGAGGTGGCGCACGAGCGCGAGGTGCACTCCGCCATGCAGATGGGCCAGTCGTGCGAGGACCTCACGCTCGTCGCCGGCATCGCGCACTCGCCCACCAGGCTGGCCAGGTTAGTGAAGTAACGTGTGGGCTCGGGTACAGAGCCAGCGCGCGGAGTGCGCGGACGTGAGCAACACGCGCGAGGTGGCGCACGAGCGCGAGGTGCACTCCGCCATGCAGATGGGCCAGTCGTGCGAGGACCTCACGCTCGTCGCCGGCATCGCGCACTCGCCCACCAGGCTGGCCAGGTTAGTGAAGTAACGTGTGGGCTCGGGTACAGAGCGTATGCGTGAGCCAGCGCGCGGAGTGCGCGGACGTGAGCAACACGCGCGAGGTGGCGCACGAGCGCGAGGTGCACTCCGCCATGCAGATGGGCCAGTCGTGCGAGGACCTCACGCTCGTCGCCGGCATCGCGCACTCGCCCACCCGCCTGGCCAGGTAATGAACACACGTATTTACACACATTAAACGTCACATCACTTGAATCATTATCATCATTGCAGTTATTCATACATTGTTTTAGTTACAAAACAAGAAACTACTACTGTGGGGGAAGAAAATATTTCTATGGGGTAGTATTATGATTAGTACTATAGTAGTATTTTCTTCTGTATAGTGGAGGCAGTTAACGTACATAAATTGCACAGGAACAAACATCTAGACCATTCATCATTATCCCATAAAAATTAGTAATCGTTTTTTTTATATAATAATGGTGACAATCGAATACACAGTCCACCTGATGTTAAGTGAATATCGTGGCTAGGGTTCCCAACCCGGTAATAATGGTTAATCTGCCGACCTCCCGAGGTGCAATAATTTTTTCGGTTTTTCTAAAAATTATACGCACCCGTCGTTCGCACGTGTCGATTCGGCGGTGTCTTTCTCTGTCACGCACGCCACGTGCGCCTCGCGTGTTGCAGACAGACACGGCTGAATACGGTACTTCCCCAACTTCACAAACTGCTTGAAAGCAAAGTAAATATACATTTAAAAATTAATAAATGATTGAGATTTTCTTTCACCCCCTCGCTCTACGCGTTTTAATAAAATTCTCCCGAGTCGATCCTTTCGGGAGTTGGTAACCCTACTCATGGCCCATAGAAATTTACAACTACCCTCACTGAAGAAGCGAAATGCGTTGTCACTTCTTTCCATTTAAAAATCTCCAGTATATACAATATATAATAATAAATATAATTAAATGTAGCTTTATTATGCAGTTCGTCTTTTTTAAGCAAAATTATAATCACATTTTTACAACCTTACGAGGGCGGCACTGAAAATTTCGGGAATCAAGGACTACACAACATTACTATTTAAAAATGTATTTATTGCTTTTCGAAGTATTCTCCGCGAAATTTGACACATTTTTCCATACGATGGAACCAATCATTGAAGCAACCATTCCATTCGGAAGTTGGGGTCTCCAAAATGGCTGTTTTGTAGGCGTCCACAGCTTCTTCAGGTGATGAAAATCTCTGTCCACGCAATTTATTCTTTATTTTAGGGAAAGTATAGAAATCATTAGGGCTTAGGTCGGGGCTGTACGGCGGATGGTCTAATAATACTATGTTTTCTTGCTCTAAAAACTCTTTTGTTCTATGTGCGGTGTGAGAACTCGCGTTGTCGTGATGGAGGATGATGCGGCGGTTGCAGTTCTCTTTACGGAGTTCAGAAACGACTTGTGGCAAACAAATGCTAGCATACCATTCTGCATTAACCGTTCTTTGTCCCTCAAGAGGAATAGTCGTAACATGGCCGGTTTTGGAGACAAACATGGCCACCATTTTTTTTTTGCAACACTGCGTGAACGAGCAATTTTTGTTGGCTTTAACTCATTTTCGAACACCCAAACTCGTGACTGGTTTTTTTGTTTCGGGTTCGTACGCGTATACCCAGGATTCGTCACCTGATACGATGTTGTATACACCATTTGAGGATCCTGCATGTAATCTTTCGAGAGTTCTGACGCACCAAGTAACGCGAGCCGCTTTTTGCTCTTCACGGAGCGAATGCGGTATCCATCGGGAAAACAACTTTTTTACACCTAATTGTTCATGCAAGATTATTTGTATTTAACTCATGCCAATGTCTAAAGTTGCCTGAATTTCGCGGTATGTCACATGTCGATCTTCCTCAATCAGCTTACGCATAGCATCAACGTTTTCTTGGGTGACTGCAGTTTTTGGACGACCTTGACGGGGATCATCACTGAGCTTGACACGTCCACGTTGAAATTCAGCAAAACAGCGATAAATTGTGGTTTTGGATGGGGCTTCATCACGAAATACAGAAATCATCCGGTCAACATACTGTTTTTGTGTTAAACCACTTCGAAAGTCATAATAAATCATCGCTCTTGAATTTTCTTGAGTCAATTCCATTTTCACAACGACTAAACAAGTTTGATAAAACCTTGTGGCAAGATCGAGAATCTTTTTTTAAATAAATAAATGGTATTCGATTTTTAAAACCAAGGGGTTTTCAATTAAAAAGATTTTAATATGACAGGAACAGTGGAAATATTCTATTCCCGATACTTTTAGTGCAGCCCTCGTAATAATCTCTGCTAACAGATCGGAGGCGTAACGTGGACTAATATAAACGTGACTCTTTTTTTCGTTCCCAAGATCTATCCTACTAAACATGATTTGACACGACATACCTACTCATAGCTATTAATTCCTGACTTCGCAGTCGCACTTTAAAGGGGCTTCTTGCGAGACCTCGAACAAACACGCTTTTAAATTTGTGACGTTCTTTTCCGATCTACGATCGGAGAGTGATCAAATTAATTAGTCATCTGTGGTCGAGTCTGAGGGCATCGCATTTGAAGGGGCCTCGTGAGGCCGTGAGCGAGGGTCCACTTCGCCCACGCCTTAGTTACGCCACTGTAACAGATTAATTCTATTTATCCGCTTTTTGTATAATCTTAATATCCGCAAATATGTTGTATAATTGTTTGTTATTTTATAACAAACTGCACCGAAACTTAAATTCTATTACTTAAATTAAAATTCATAATACAATATGCTTTTAACAATGGTTTCGAAAAAATCTTCTCTGGGATGAACCAGGAAGTAAACTAGCAGGACTTCTTTTTTAATTATTATTAATGTTCCCGTTAACAACTCAAAGTATTTAAGCTTACTAAGTATTAATGCTTGTGTTAGAAGTAGTTCATTACAATAGTCGAATGGTGATCCTTTCGGGTTTACAGTCCGCACCGATAACCATTAGGTTACTGTCGCTTCAGCTAATAAAATAAATAATGGCATACATAACATCATTTCCAGATTCTCACCAGTCGTATCCCCATCACCCACGCGGAAGTACACTACACGGCGGAGTCTCTCGCCCATTGCAATCAGAGCGGCCACCCTCAGTCCAGTCAGCCGACCAAATGTCCTCATCGGGAAGCGACGGTGTGACGAAGGGGATTCACCACTTTCAAAGCGCATTTGCACTGACAGACTAACGCCTTCAACGCCAGGTACCCCAGATTCAGATTCATTGGAATGCACATTCAGGCCTGTATCGCCTCGAGCTCAACCCATGAACGATTCACCACTTGACCAAGATACGGACAATCACAAGTCACCGAATCCCAGCTAATAGTTTGTAAGTCAGTTAACTTGAGGACATGATCTTTTAACCCAGTAAGAACCATGATATTGGTTGGCGCGTATATGCAAAGGCTGTGCGACTATTCATTTTGTATATTTGTTTAAGATTGTATAATTTTATGTTGTTTCATATTTATAGGTTGCAAATGTTTATTTCAGTATTAAGGAAAATTGCCAAACTGATTGTCTAGTTGACATAGGAACACATGCAGGAACATATTTCGTAGATCATTTTATATTAGAAAGTCCAAGCAGTAGTGCTATCAATGTTGTTCCTCGGTTCGATAAACAAAAGAGTCAGTATTAATACATAGTTTTTTTTTTTTCATTATAAAACTGAAATGACAAACGAACATACAGTGCACATGATGTTAATTGGCTGTTGCAGCCCATGGACACCTGCAGCCAAGTTTAAACAGAGTAGGCTACATGCGTTGTCACCTCTGATAACTAAGATGGAATGCCTTACAGCCTGCTATTTTACTGGCTCCCTATACTTTTTAAACTGAAATACGGCAGTTCACGTTACCTACTTAGAAAAGGATTCGTACCATCTAGTACAGGTACAGGCTCTTATGTAATCCATCTTAATTCTTAGGGATGTCAACACATCTGTGGGCCACCTTGGTTTAAAGATGGGTTCATATCCATTGACCACCGCAATAGCCACATACACAACATTTCACTACATAGACTATTTGTTTGTAAAAGTAAAACAAAAAAAAAACATTGTTTTGTTTTTTTCTAAGTTGTCATTTTGATACACTTTTTATTCCTTAACCAAGTTACATAATGTGCAACACATGCATTTACAAAAACCCAGAACACCTGATAAATTTGGGCTTCCATTAATTTGTACCTGTTAATGTTTTTTTCTTTTCAAATAAGGTATATTGTAATAATGTATTTTTCTTAAAAGTATTACTATAAGAAATTTCAGTTAAAAAAAAACTATTCCGAGAGAAGCGCCATATTGTTAGTTACATAAGTCCATAGCTCTTTGTAAACCAAATATACAGATCATGTCTCGATTGAAACGCTTTCGGGTCTTCGAGACCTTATAGGTTTAGTTAGCCATTTTGAACCTTATTTTACTGTATTAAGGGTTCTTATCGCGTAGTTTCGGTGCATTCGTATAGCCTACGACGTTTAGTTCCTAGTAGAACTTCATTAACGTAGCTTAGTTAAGAAGGAGCGAGTGCCCTATTAATAGCCAAAGCATCCAAAACTTTATATTATTGTAAATATTTTAGTTACGTTCATGTGTATTGAACGTATTATTGTAAATAGATTGTAGGATTAAGATGATGTAGCCATTAATTTAATTTTTTCCTGATATTAAAACCTGAATGACTAATTCAATTATAACGAAATATTTTCTGGTGGCAACATTTTACTTGCCATTTTTTGACAATAGTATAATTATAGATATACAGGGAATAACACTGTTTATTTTGTGTGGCAACATTCAATTCACCTTTAGTCATGTTTCTCTGTTTAATTTTGTAATCTTAGGAGTGGCTTAAATCTGCAAATAATTTTTAAATCTTTTATTATTTTAAAGTATAGTAATATATTTCCTTCATTCCTATTAATCTGTACTTTTAGCCAATATAAAATAAATATTATTTTATATAGGATAATAAGAATCTCAGTTCCAACAGGTGTTATATTGCATCAATGTTATAATTTTAAGGCTGTTGCAAATCTCCCTAAAATTGGAGAAAAATTATTTATTTCATCGATAATTTTGAATATTATAAAAGTTTATATAATTCTTTTATTATTATTATATTTATGTTTTATGTGCCATCAAGAAAATGACCTTAGAAGGCCGTAAACTCTCAAAGTGGTATTAAGGGAGTTACATGTTAAATAAGTCTGCGTGGGTTGTCTCTGTAGAACCCATGCACACATTAACCTCTTACACTGATATTAATTAATATGTGCTTCAGTATTTTTGATAAAGTAAACATTATGAATATGTTTCAATTCTTCACATCTAAATATTTTATATTAATTCTCCTACTAAAAATATATTTCTATAGTCAGACAAGTCTTAAATAAAATCTGTTAATATCAGCAACTTTTTTGTATACAAAAGCATAAAGTAATACACCTCCCACTTGCGGGGATAGAACTGGGATTGCTCGTCTGCGCTGCTGACATTTTAAACTCTTTACCGCATAATTCGTTTAAATTCTCTAAAAAAAATTAATGGATATTTTACAAGCAGAGTATGACCCAAGGAAAAAATAAGAAAATTAAACACTCAGTCAAAAACCTTTAGTTCCAAATCTTGAATAACATCTAATACAGCAAACATATTTGTGTTCCAGATTCGGTCCATCATGTAGTTTAGTGTTCATTTGAAGTTGATATAGGGTACATAGTGAAAAAGTTAACTATGTACCTTGATGTTTGTAAAATAACGAAATATAGTTGCAGTCGTAGTGTACTCGCCTTTTCATTATTATAATGTTCTCGATGTCTTGGCTCAAAGGGCGTCCTCTTTGGCGTGTATTTTTAGGTGTAAAAACTCTTACATCTTCTGGCATTAAGACATCTGTCAAGTTTAATTAAGTCTAGTAAGGACATATAAATTTGTTCCTCTTTCTGTTTAATCTTTCCTAACCTGTATTCTGTAAACACTGACATTGAATTAAGTAAATACACAACACCCGTGTACTTATTATAAATTGTTATTAATTTTGGGCAAAGAACATCTTTCCTTTTGAATCTTTTGACTGTCGTCATTGGTTCCTTTCCGACAAGAAGAACACAAGATTAGTAACGTGTAGTTGATCCACGTTGTGACCGATATTGTACGTCACCTACTACTGTTTATTTCTCCTTACACACGTTAATTTTTCATCTTGGTTTTTTTTCTGCAAATCAAGAATCGGTGCCCTATGTAGCCGTATGGGATCCTAAAGGGAGGAAACATTTTCGACATAGTCACCTTTAGTGCCAAAAAAAGATTAGAATTTTTTTTGGAATGATCTGCATAAAAAGAAATAACCTTTGAACGATATTTCTGTTGAATGAATTCAATGTTGTATGAACTGTTTTCTGGTTGAGGATGCATTCCCGTGAATATTTCGAAGTCATTACTAAATTCATTAGGTCCGCTCAACACGTAATTCAAGTAAACATATTTATGTGGTTTTTTGGTAATTATATAATCTTATTCATGAAGTACGAGGTTAAGTGAGGATCAATAGGTTAACATTCTTACTTTGGCTCTGAAAAGCCTATAGCTCAGTATAGTTAGGGGCATATATATAAGTTGCACGATTCATCGTTCTCGATGTCTTCATTAGGGATGTTCGATGTTTAGCCTACTCAAAACATCGACGTTGACCATTATCGATGTTTTTTGTATATGTGTAGATTTTATATATTGTTTCAAAATTATGTGGTATACACAGCAAGGGGAAAAGTAACAATTGTCTTGAATACCAATTTACGTAGAATAGTTATTATGCGACAACCGACAACGATACTACAAAATAAAGCGAAAGCAGTGACCACTGTGACATTACAGGTGACACTTGACAATTAAGTTTGAACACCATAATGATATTTTTTTAGGTTAGCGATGCGTTCAGGAATTCTGAATTATTCAAAATTTTAAATCTTCAGAGGACATGCAAGATTTAGTTGATATTGATTTCGCGGGTTCACATTGTTTGCAAGTCCCCAATGATCGATTTTGGGTTCATTAACATCGATGTTACGATGTTTGACATGTGTCAACATCGATGATCATCGAACATCCCTAGTCTTCATCATTCTGTACCTACCTCGCGGGGGCAAGGACGGGTTATGTCGGACTCGCATGGACTAAAATCCCCATGGTCTTCCACCTTCGCCACATATTGGCAGGCCCACAGAAACGCTTCCACACATATCCGCGGTCCCACGGCAGCCCCTCGGGAGGGGACTTCTCCCCCTTTTTCGCCTCATGTAAGGATAACTCCACCTCCGCAACGGACTCCTTAAGTCCATTACCCGAGGACCTTGAGGCCAGGAAAAATCGAGCACTCGAAAGTACCAGCTTTCCTGACCCCAGCGACGAATCTGGTGTGTGGCTCCGCCGCCAACCAAGTATCGGTCGCGGAGGGTAGGGAGAGCGGTACTTCGCAATACCGTCACTCCTCTCCATCAGTCTACACTACCTCAACCTTTCTTTCCATAGAAGTGTTGGGGATCCATTTTTCTACGTAGTGAATGAAGCAAACTTTATTATTTAATTTTCCCTATAAATTACATAAAATTGCTGCAAAATGGCGGAATCGACTGTTTTACTGACCTATTATAGTGTATTAGACAAAGCAGTACAATATAAGTTCCCTCTGTTGGTGTTTTATTGGATAGACCTTATGGACCAATTAGTGCCAAGCATAGTATATAGATTGCATCACTAGTCCTCTGCAACGAATTAAAGTTGACAGTCACAAAGTAAGAGTGACAAATTTGGCACCATATGCGGTAAAGGGTATAAAAATAAATTAAAAATATTATCTAAACAGGGAAATACAGAGAGGCTTACTGAAAGTACCATTATAGTATAAATTTTATTTTCTATCTTTTAAAGCGCTTGCATTTGTATGATAAGATGCCAAAACTGTTTGCAGTGTTGCCACATAAGATTTTTGTTAAGTCGGAGATTTTTCTTACATTCATGTTAATCGAAATTAAAGTAGATTGTAGGCCATGATTATATTATTGATATATGTAACACATTATTGTAGACATCAAATGAAAACCGATGTATTGTGATAGATATTGTATTTGTTATTTTTGTAATGAAAAGGAACAGCTGGTCATGGAAGCATTGGTATGGAAATTTAAGGTTTTTAATTACCTCAGATACACATGTATATGCTGTTATGAGATGCATTTTTTGTTTTAAATTGTATATAGTTTTTATTTAAGGTTAACAAGGGATTTCCAAGCCGGATGCGGTTCTGTAAAGAAGGATTCATAACTTCTTTGTTAAGGTTTTTTTTACCCAGGTTTCGAAGTGGATTAGTTAATAAGAAAATGGTCAAAGTATTATTAACTTTTGAGCTTTATACAAGAAGTAGAACAACATAAATTAATAAATTTTACATTTTCTACTATTGGTCAATACATAAATTTAATTCTGTTTCATTAATATGACTGACATTAGCTGTAATTTTTTTAAACAACCAATATTATGCATACTTATCGTAACAAATTTTAAATATTAAAAAAGGTATATACATTTATTCCACTAGATATATTTTTTATGTATGTAATTAGCAACTCGCGTAATTCGACGTTCATTTTTTATCTTTTTAAGTTTTAAATTATACTTTCAATTACCGAGACCTAACACCCACCATAGGTGAAGCTCCACAGAACTGCATCGCGTTTGCTTATTTAGGTCAGAAGGATATGTTGTCCCCACTACACGTGTACCTATAAATGTGAGTAGGTATCTTTTGTAAGTTTTGTAATTATTGATTGGAAGCTGGATGTGTTGCTTCTGGAATTACCGTTTCGTTTTCAAGTGTGATTAAATCACATTACAACTATCATTTTGTTTATTTTATCATTCAAATAAAATTACAGTTTAAAAACGACAACATTGATAATGACTGGGGGTGAAAATACTGGGTATAATCATGAAAAAATTGTATTGTCATTGGTTTTTTTATGTCTGCAAACATTGATATTAATCAGATGTCTAGAAGTCTATAAAAAGTTAAAAATTCCATTACAATTGTATACTCAAAGAAGTATATACACATGTAATGAAATTTTTAAGTTTTCATTTTGGTGGAGACTATCGGACCGTTGAAGTCTGTTAGTGAACTTAAGCTGCTTGAACATATTGCTGGAGGGTTTCCCTAAATCGTCACGCTTGTTTAAAGTGAAGGTAATAAACGCGTGAAACAAAAAGTAATGTGGAAGCCAAGAGATAACAAACGAGCCTGGATGAGATTCAGTCTGCCCTCACTACATCAACTTCCCACTTGGTGTATTTTAAGTTGCGTTTTTGTAATTAAAAATCAAAGTCAATAAACAAAAAATTGGACTATCCAATTAAGTGTCAAATGAAATTGGTTTGGAGAAGATAATAACATTTTTCTCGAGATATATTTCTTCTAGATTATATAGACGGAAAATGTTTTATAATAATAATGTCTTCCAGATCGAATTTTAACGGAGACTAGCCATCGGCGTAGGACACGATTATAGTGCCCAAGTATATGCACTAGTACACGCGCACTCTCTATTACCTCACTCTCATAGTCTGATGGGACGGTAAGCCAACACGACCGGAGAGAGATCAGGCGCAGGAACAACGGCTTTACGTGTTTTCAGAGGCACGGGGGTGAGACACTTTTAACTTGGCAGCTACTGAGAATATTTTGACGGAAAAACTCATTAATTGATTTAATTTTGGCCCGACACTGGATTCGAACCCGGGACCTCATTATCTGCAGTCGAGTTTGCTACTTACCAATAGACCAACGAGTCTAATAAATGGCTTATACTTAACATATGAACTTAATACAAACGCATCACGCCTCAGTACTAACATCCTTACAACAGTAGAATCGGACTCTAGGGACCTCAAATCGTAGAGATATTATGTTGAAACTTGGACACATGAGTAAATTCACGTAACAGAGATTAAGCTTCATACAACCGCTCGAATCGGTTGCACTACTACAAGCACGCGGGGCACATGTGCGTGACCACTGGCCGATTGTCGCATACGCGGCGGGTGAAAAAAAACCGGTTACGCTGGCACAGCCAGTGAACAATCTCAGGGTCAGTGCGAAGCACGTTGTTTGTTTTGTTAGTTGCAAGTTTGAATATCTTTATATATAAAAATTACGTGTCACATTGTTTGTCCGCGATGAACTCCTAAACTATTGAACTGATTTCAATGAAATTTTGCACAATGTGTGCAGTTTGGTTCAACTTGAGAGATAGGATACTTTTTATCCCAAAAAGTAACCTTCAATATTATTTAAAGGTCGTCGGAAAGGGCAGAACGTCTGCCTGGCCCGCTAGTTTTAATATAAAAACGTGATATTATTAATAATGATTGTTTATTGTACCGTGTATGAATAATACTAGAAAAAATAAAAATATATCATACTTTAACTATCCCAAGGAGTAGAATAGGTAAGTAAGTATTTGATTATTACTTTTGTATGATCCTTTTTTTAATAAGAAGAGGGTATTACACGGTGTGTTTTTACAAGCTTTTATTAAAATTTTGTAGGTATATGGGTGGGTTGGTATGTTTGTTAAGGTCACATATTGCAAGTAAGATTTGTACCACTTCCCGATGTGTGATTGAGTTGAAATTTTGTATATCGTAACTTCAGTGACAATGCAATATGATATAATATATTGTTTAATTTTTCTTCACCTATTGCGACAACCCTACGAAGCTTTGTCTACTACTACTACTACTACTACTACTACTCGTGTAATAACTTCCAAATGGGAAGTTTAGTCTTTCTCAATGTCAGTAAGCGAGACATGCGTCTCTGTCGCGTATTTGTATTGATGCACAAATTTTGCTGCAAATAAACGCCGGTTTGGTTTGCGTTCGACATGTAGCAATATACACTAAGTGTAGGATCTCCATTTTTTTCAAAAAAATATTTGGAAAAAAAACTTAAGATGTTACTAATGTGTTCTTTACATAGAAATGATGGCATACATTGTATTATGAATATATTTTGTCTTTATATGCACAGTCGTTTCGAGCACCTCAATTCAACCTCGATGACATGCAATGTGTTTTAGTGTGTATAAAATTTGAAAAATATTACATACGATCAATCGTTATATTTGTATTGGATACCCATTACAATCTATCAAAAGACCACAGCTCAACATAGGCTTCTCCCATATATTTCTTCATAGTTGCCACGTTTGGCAAGCGGTTTGGCAACCGCAGTTTTTTTACGTTTATTCAGCTGTTGTCAGGAAGATGCTGCTGCCTATCTCCTGGTTCAGTTTCCTCTGTTGCTTTTTACGACACCTACGGGATGAAATGGCATAGTGGATCTTACACCGCCACTACACAACACAGTATTGGATATAAATTAAAAAAAAAAAAGAATGTTTCCAGTCGTTGACGACAGTCTGTGGACTAAAAATTTAAAGTCCAACGAGGGTTGCTTAATTTTTCGTAAATATGATTTAACTTCCACTTGGGGTCTGTAAGTGCATCTTTATAAACGTGATTATTTTACCTATTTGACATCCTCTAAATTTTGAAGCACTAAGTTATGTAACTTAGATGACAATGCAATAATATAGTACCATGGAGTTGAGCCTTTAAAACTTTTTAAGAACAGATTTTATATTTAATTTCATAGATATAAATGATATATGTATCCAAAGAGTATCTAAATCACACATTATTATAAACATCTATACAATATGTGCTAGTGCATATTTGGTAAACTGAATTATTAAAAAGCATGCGTAGAGGAAACTAGAAGATGCTAGAAAGTTGTCATCGCCTCCCAATAATAAATACTCAGACTAGCAAAGTAGCTTCTATGAAAGACAATCGTACTTTCGATCGCCAATCAATCTGCCTAGTGAGGCTATCACGGCAAGTTCATTCTACAACTGGAGAGCAGTTTATGCGTGTACTGCTATTGTTGACGTTCATGAACCTTGAATGAAAAAAAAATAATAATTTACCAAACCAAAATCACTTATATTTACATGTCAGGAGGTTTACATTATTAACTTTGTATATTAATGACAAACGATATTAAGAAATAATAAACAGTTTTAAAAGTTGAAATTATTCTAAAACTTACGATTATTGAACAACATTATAACATTCCAATATTTTGTACTCTTTAAAATGTGATAAATTACAAAACATAAGACAATTGTGTGAATATCTCACAATAATTACTGTGTAAATTAATTATTAAAACATTACAAAAATCCATTAGCAATATAATTACAATTAAAATAATTAGCAATACATATCAATATATAAAGCCATTCCGTTGCGGTGAAGTTGATCAGTGGATTACAATTCCAGAATTCATGTCTCATTTAGATGTGTCACTAACCCACTTTCAGGCGACCTAACATATATTAGTTAGTTAAATAAATCGGATATAATTATTAGAGTGAGGCATTGCAAGAATATTTTTTATATAAAGCATATTATAATCAATTATTTAGATATAAAAATGTAAATAATAACCAGATACTTTTTTTTTGCCAAAATAATAGTTATTTCCCTTTTAATTGCCAAGCCCTACGATAATAGTTACAAATACACAACACAGATTTTGGAAGAAATTTGGTTATTGATATACTAGAAATATACATAAAGTTTTTTGCATAGTTATTAAAGGTTATTGAGTATTAATTTAAAATAAGCGCAAATGGCATATAGACCGAAATTATATTAGTGTTAATTTTTACAACTGTGTATAATACAAGTAATGTGGAATAATTTGTAGTTAGTGTGGATGGTGCAGTTAACTATTTTAGTTTATTTTTGAATCTAGCAAAATTGTCTACATTAAGCTAATTACATGTCACTATCCATAGGAAGACAGCATCTGTTTAAAGCAGAATACTCAAAACAATGTTATAAAGTAAAAACCATTTGAGGTTGCATGTGCGGAGCGATTGAGATTTGGTCGTTTTTGATTCATTTTTACTCTCAAACAAAAAATATAATTAGAAACTTTGTTTACCCAATTTACATGCATATATCTCCATACTTTAGAGGATTAGGTCCTCAAGTCTATTCGGTGGATTGCTGCCATACACAGTTTATGGCACATTAAAAAAAGTTAGATTCCATACAGCACTGGTACAATACCATTCACACATAGCGTCACATCAGTCTATTACGTTAACTCTAAATTGTATATAAACATTTCAAAGAAAACGCAAACTAAATGATACTCTGTATCACAAATATCAAAACAAATAAATTCAAAATTCACATCTAAAATGCAATAAATGGCAATGTATAAGTACAGGTTTAAACAACAGTTTTATTCGTTCTTTAGAACACAATGTAATATGCCAAATATTAATCAATTATCTGATACCTACTTGGTCTAAATTACCTTAATTTAACTACCATATGTCACATTTTTATGTTCTAATATCCCTGTATGAACTAGGAGGAACAGTTGAGAATTAATTTGAAACCAATTTTTGACTTCCTTTAAAAATGTGATACATAAAAGAAGACCAAATGGTTACTCATCTGGAAAAATAAATAGCATGTCTTCAATTCGTTTTTTCAGGTATTTTTTACCGACTTCAAAAAGCAGGAGGAGGTTCTCAATTCGAGTGTATATTTTTTTTCTATGTATGTTAGGAGATATCTTTGCAGATTGTGAACAGATTTTAATGAATAGGCTTTACCTCAAAGGTGGTCCCATAAATTTTGGGTGAAAATGTTACATATTGGAATATTGTTTAAGGGATTTCTTATGTCTTCGCGGATTAAGAATCGATATTAATGATTTTTTTTTTATTAAACAGGTTATACTTCAAGGATGGTTCCATATAAATTTGGAGAAAAAATTCCACCCTTAAGGGTTGAAAATAAATAAATTATGTTTTAGCAATTTAAAGTCGGTTTTTATTTTTTGTTGTATGTTTTTGTTAATTTCACCTATCCACCAATCGTTCGTCATTTTATATAGCACAGCCTAAGATTGTCAAACACGGATTCAAACTCATTGTACCTTTTAGTTCTTGCGGGAAAAATACTTATCGAGTAATAGTATAGTAGCCACAGTGGCACCTTACATTAAATTGAGGTCTTATCGGAATAACAGCTGATTTATTGCAATAATAATATTATCTAATATTACAATTTTATTTACTAACTATATGTTGGCACTATTCCAAGATATGTATTACAAGCAAGCATTTGTTTGCATTGACTTAAACATATAAATACAATTATGATCAATTTTTTCCATATTCTTTTTTAATTGCTTGTTACATTTTTTTGTACAGAAGCCATTGATTTACAGTCATTACTTTACCAACATTCGAGTTTTAAATTAAATAATTTGGACCCACCTTAGTACGCTTTTAATAGAATGTAAAGTGCCACTAAGCATTCTTCAGCTACTGAGAGCTGAATTATCTATCAGAGGCACCTTAGCGACTTCGAAGAATATTGTGTGTGAATACTTATTTCGAACTGTGCTGATAGCCGATTTTGGCTTTTTGTGAAGTGCCGCATTCTGTTCTAGTACTATTGGTAGAATGTCTTGAAGTTTGTATCCTGTAATTGTAAAAATAAATGTAAATATTAAATTATTACATAGTAGAACTTCTTTCTTGGGCCCAAGAGTTCATCTGGCTTAATGCCCTAACAAACAACAATGCACCCTCAAGCTGTGTTAGCTTGTGATGTAAGAAAGTATAATTAAAGACAGTTTAATTCCGCGACATTTCATTTTAGTCCTCAGGGTTGACAACACAATCCTTCTGTTCGAAGTTATTTTGCAAGTGTCCATGGGCAGCAGTCAACTACTCCCAACAGGGCCAATGTGTCAGTAATCTAATATATAAAAATTCATGTTTGTTTGTTCGTATTTTATGCGCTGCCATACCGTTCATCAGATTGCGGCTAAATCTTGTCAACTTATTGCTTGCACTTGCGCGAAGGTTGTAGGAATAGTACAATTAACTTACACTAGGTGGCGCGCGTATTGTACCGACAAATTTATTAGAAAGTTAATCATTTAACTTTAATGTTGAATGAATGTCTTATCATTACTAATTAAACAATATAACTCTTCCAAATTTTAAACGATATTTCCATAATTATCTTTTCAGCAGTGCAAAATGTCGAGTACAAGCTAGTGATATTAGGATATAAAAATAAATTTCATAAGAAATGTCAAGTTAACAAAAGAAGAGAGTAAGATTGCAGAGTAACATTTCTATATATTATGATCATTACACCTCATCACAGGTCCATTGTAGAACATAGACTTTCACCATAAATTGTCACAAAGCATAGTTTCCAATCATCTGCACCATACAGCATGTTCTAACATCGTCATGATACCTACAAGTAAGATATTCTTTTCACATTTTTGAAGTAAAATTTCTTTAGTCTATGTCCGTTTTACGCAGTTTTACTGCTGATCATACCACTCCTCACAGATTGACGCAAAGCTGTCTTGTGTCCCCTGCACCGCTAGGCACTTTCTTACGGCATCATTCCATTAATCCTTTTTACAAAGCTAGTGACCATGTGTTATATTATATAATTCACATTTAAACCGCGTGTTAAAGCGGTTTTTTCATAGTTCAACACGATAACTATAAATCGTCGTCGATCCTGTATCGGGATGTATGGAGCGACGTATTATGCTTTTTCATTGACCGACACGACACTAACACAGGTATAAATATATTATCTGTATCAGCCAATGAAAAACCGCTCTATTGGTTACACGTACATACAGGGTTATTTTGCAATAACCAGCCAAATTTGCAGAGAAGGTTCAGAATAAGTAATATAGGCAAATGGTGAAGAAAAATTGATTAAATAAAATCTCATTCTGTCCTTTTTATCTTTTAAACTGGTGGTGGAGTGGGTGATAATGCATTATTTTAACTGATTTTACTGCGCACGCACACATTCGTAAGGGTCGATCTGTAGGCAATTCGGGAAAATTTCAAATAAAAGTAGAAGAAAAGCTACTTGTATTTTCAAAAACTGCACTAACGGTATATCATTATTTATATATTTAAATTTAAACTACTCTTTGAAACCTTATATATGTCACACATTTATAATATTTTTTATAGATTTTCTGCCTGAAGGGTGCACTACTTGCCGTGTAGTGGCGGTTAAGAATATCCACTACCCCATATCTTCCCGTGGGTGTCGTAAAAGGCGACAAAGGGAAACAGGCAGGAGATGGGCAGCAGCATCTTCCTGATAACAGCAAAATTACAATAAAAAAACTGCGGTTGCCAACCCGCTCGCCAAGCGTGGCAACAGAAACAGAAACTTTTTTATTCAATATAGATTATAAATAATACTTATTGAAAGTTACTCTTTTGTTTGATTACCACTGGTTCGGAAAAAACCTCTGTCCTGGGAAGAACCAGCAAGAAACCCAGTGGGACTTTTTTTTTATAACAGCTTACAATCATGATTTTACACAACAAATTAGAAATAGCTTGGTAGCGATCACCTCATTTCCAGGGGTTATTATCATCCATAAATTCCTTAATATTATAATAACCCTTTTTATACAAACATAGTTTAATAAAGTTTTTGAACTTTGAGCAGGTCAAACTTTGTTGTAAAACTACTTTTATTTTTGTGTACGTACATTACATTTTCATAAATGTATTGAGAGGCCAAAGTTAATATATTAATCTCCTTAAATTTTTGTCGCAGCGACTCTTTAGGCTTTAAATCATAAATTGCTCTTATGGCCCTCTTCTGTAAAACAAATATAATTTCAGTGTCAGCTGCGTGTCCCCATAGCAAAATACCATACGACATTATGCTATGGAAATAGCTAAAGTAAACTAGTCTAGCTGTTTCAACACTGGTTAGACTTCTAATCTTTTTTACAGCATATGCTGCAGAACTAAGTCTGCTTGCTAGTTTTGATATATGGGGGCTCCATTGAAGCTTCGCGTCTAGTGTGATTCCAAGAAAAATGGTGGTATCTACAAGACTCAGTTTCTCCCCATTTAAAATTACATTAGTATTTAATTGTTTGACATTTGAAGTCATGAATTTCATACATTTCACAAATTATTAACATTGAACCAATTTACTAATTTAGATATAGCATTATTTACTTCGTCATATTTTATTAATTGTCGACTTGATTTGAAAATTAAAGAAGTGTCATCTGCAAATAATACTATATCCCCTACTATGTAAGGTAAGTCATTAATGTATACAAGAAACAGAAAGGGGCCGAGAATTGAGCCTTGAGGCACGCCCATTTGTACCATTGATCCGGAAGAGCTCATATTGTTAATGACAACTTTTTGCGTTCTCTTACTTAAATATGAAATTATTAATTTAAGAGCATCACTTCTTACACCGTAGTGTTGAAGTTTCCTGATTAATGTTTCATGGTGAACACAATCGAAGGCTTTGGATAGGTCACAAAATATACCCAAAGCATCCTGTGAATTCTCCCATGCATTAAATATATATTTAATCAGCTCAACACCGGCATCAGTTGTCGAGCGACCCCTTGTGAAACCAAATTGATTTTTATGAAGTAAATTATTTATATAAGGTATTACTTTACTATGCTTCATTAAATCAGGAAACACACCAGATTTGATACTAGTATTAAAAATAATAGCTAAATGAGGCGCGATTGTATCTATTATAGACGGTATAAGTATAACGGAAATCCCCCACAGATCCGCAGTTTTCTTAACATCAATAGTTTTAAAATATTTTACAATATCTTTTGATGACACTTTATGAAATGTAAAATTCTTTGTACATGCATTTACATTTTGTTTAAGTAATGATTCGGCGACGGCAGGAGAAGAATTCAGTGAAGAATTCAGTGGTCAAGATCGGAATATCAGTAAAATATTTCTCAAAAACCATTGCTACGTCCTGATCTGATACAGTTAATTTGTTGTTAACACTTAACTGTTAATTTGAATTGCGAGAGTTGATCTTACCAGTTTCGCTATTAATTATACTCCATGTCATTTTAATTTTATTGGAAGCAGTCTTAATTTTGTTGCTCACATGCAAAGACTTGGCGATGGAGCACAATCTTTTAAATATTTTTGAATATTTTTTTACATATTCCCTAAATTCGACGCTATGATTATATGACCTTTCATGGTAAATATCATATAACCTATGCCTGCTCTTATGGACTCCTACTGTCGCCCATTCTTTGAATGACTTCCGACTGTTAAAGGAGAATGTTTTAGAAGTAAAAGTATTATTAAATTCATTGCAAATAAGCTTAAATAATGGTTCCATACAAAAAATTAGGATCATTTTGGTATGAAAGTGATGGAAGTTTTTTCACTATGTTACTTCTAAATTTCTCCAAGCGACGTGCATTTACTGGAACAGACACAACTTTCTCATCTACTTGCTTTTTCTGAACATAAGGTAACGAAAGTACTTGTCCACAGTGATCAGAACTTAATTTTTGAATTATACATTTATGCAACGGCTTCACATTTGTAAAAATGTTATCTATACATGTTGCACTACATTGAGAAATACGCGTTGGCTCTATAAATAAATTAAAAAGACCATATGATTTAAACAATGATCTAAATTTAATATTGATGGAGGAAGCTTCTAGGAGATTGATATTAAAGTCTCCACATATTACAACAGATTTATTCTGTTTATTAAGCTTAGCAAAAACTTCCTCCATAATGTTTTCAAAAGTATCATATGTACAACATGGGGGTCTGTAGACGCTCACAACAATGAGGTGCTCCAACTCAACACATGCCATTTCTACAGTTCGCTCAACAGAGAGGCTCACAATGTCTTTACGTTTTTTACATGATAATAATTTACTAGCTAATATTAAGGAGCCACCTCTTCTTAAAACCGAATATCTATTGAAAGAACTGACCACCTGGTGATTACTGAAGTTAAACATTAAATTATAAGCTTTTAACCAATGTTCAGTAACATAAAATATGAATATTGTTGCTATTTAAAAACAACTCAATTTCTAGCTCTTTGCCTTATATATTTTGATGCACCAGGTGTAAACAATTTTCATTATCTTTCTGTGGAGTCATACAATTAAAGATTTGTAAGCCACATTCTAAATTCTAAATTTAAGTTATTATAACTGCTAGAGATTACCTCTATTGTCTCATTTTCTAATTTAAATTACTTGGAACTGATTCCAAATTGCATATTAAGCCATTACACAGCTCAAAAGAAGCAGATGTCTGTGTAGCCAAGTCCTTGGCTGAGTTAATATATAAATAATAAGATGTCTGTCTGTCTTAAATTATATTTTGATAGGTAATACCTATCTCTAGTCAAAAATTTCTTAAATAAATTATTTATATCTGTTAAATTAATTCTATCATTATAATTGTAACAATTAAATGTCAAGTTTAAATTATTATTACATGAAAAGTTATTCATTAATAAATTTAAATCATGTCTTATTTTATTTTCCTGCGGCCAACCCTGTATGTAAGGCAATGTAAACAAGATAATTTTATGTACATTTAAAGTATTTAGATTATCAATATATTTTAATAATTGATTTTTGTTTACATTGCCTCTTCTCCCAACAAGAATTATTAATGTGCTATTAGGACAAAATTTACTAGCTAAAACTTTATTCATTATATGACTAAAGGATGCTCCAAGCATGCAATAATTACTGATCATATGTCCTTTTAAACAGTTATTTAACATCATGCCCAGATTTTTGCCTATGTCATCACAATACATAATAACTTTATTTTTTTAATATTTACATTGCTTTTTAAAGTACTTGAAGTCCTTCAGAAGCGCTTTAATTCGTGGAGTTTAGGCGTGGAGCAGAAGTGCGGTGGACTTGTTCTTCAAGAAAGGCGACAACGCTCTCTTGAAGAACTACAGACCGATTTCCGTTCTGCGCCGCGTCTACGTGCTGTTTTCGAGAGTCATTACGAATAGTCTCGCACGCAGACTTGACGGCTTCCAGCCTCCCGAACAAGCCGGTTTGCGAAAAGGCTTTAATACCATAGACTACATACACACCCTTCGGCAAATTGTACAGAAGACAGAGGAGTATAATCTGCCACTTTGCCTTGCGTATGTGGACTATGAGAAAGCCTTTGATTCCGTAGAAATTTGGGCGGTGCTGCAGTCCCTTCAGCGGTACCAAGTTGACTGTCGGTATATCGATGTGCTGAAGTGCTCGTACAGTTGGGCTATGATGGCTATCCGAGTACAGACCCAGAGTACAAAACCTATTAAATTGCAGAGAGGTGTAAGACAGGGTGACGTTATATCCCCGAAACTCTTTACCGCTGCATTGGAAGATGTTTTCAAGCTTCTGGACTGGAAAGGATACGGTATTAACATCAATGACAAGTACATCACTCACCTTCGATTTGCCGACGATATAGTCATTATGGCAGAATCGATGGAGGACCTAAGCACCATGCTCAATGACCTCAATAGTGTCTACCAACAGATATGTCTTAAGATGAACATGGCTAAAACATGGACAAATATTCCGAATAGGTAAGTCCAACTTTGACCGAGAGGTCAATCGACGGATTCAACTCGGCTGGGGAGCGTTCGGGAAACTACGACACATCTTCTCATTAGACATACCTCAAAACCTTAAAACGAAATTGTACAACCAGTGTGTGTTGCCAGTGATGACTTACGGATCTGAGACGTGGTCCTTCACTGCTGGCCGTATGAGGAAGCTCAAGGTCGCTCAGTGAGCTATGGAAAGGGCTATGCTCGGGGTTTCTCTGCGTGATAAACTTAGAAATGAGGATATCTGCAGTAGAACCAGAGTAACCAACATAGCCCAACGGATTAGTAAGCTGAAGTGGCAGTGGGCCGGCCATATAGCTCGAAGAACCGACTACCGATAGGGAAGAGTTTCTCGAGTGGCAGCCTCGTACCGGTAGGCGAAGTGTCGGGTGACCCCTCACGAGATGGAGTGACGACCTGGTAAGACATGCAGGAAGTCGATGGATGCAGGTGGCTCAGGACCGTGCTTTGTGGCATTCCTTGGGGGAGGCCTATGTTCAGCAGTGGACTTATGAAAGGCTGTAATGATGATGATGAATGATGGGTGCACTACATGTAGGTAAGGTTTGCACTTGGAGAAAAAATAAACATAATTTACCCATATGCCTCAGTTCTTGGTTGTTTTTGTCAATGTTAATCCCTAATTAGTGATATTGTTGTACATACCAGTATAGTACTGTAGCGTGGGTGTCCATGTTCCCAGTGACTTCATACGCAGCGCGATGTAAAGCGCCGCGGCAGCCATCTTGCTGTCCGAATGTCCTAACAGTCCATATTCTAGAAGGCATTGCTCTAGTACGAATCGCGCAAGAGTCAGCGTCGGCATGGACACCCGAGCACACTATAAATAATTCAAGATAATATTAATTTTGCTCGACTTGGCGGGGGCACTGCCGTGCCCCCAGACGAAACTATGTTCGAGTATACAGAATTTGTTTTATCTCCACTTTTCTATATACCGTTACCATATGTGTAATAAATACTTTCATTGCATTGCATTGACCTCAACATTTAACACTCGCCAATAAATAAAATTAATCAAAATATGTCTAAACATAATATATTCAGGATAGTCATTTATCTAAACCAAGTGAAAATGAGCATGTGCTTCTGTAGAATACAATTTTTTATTAACTCGTCTATTGAAATCAAATTTCGAACATTTTACTAGGGCAGATAGGAGAAGGACGACAGTCTCAAGTAACAGCCCTTTCTTCGGCGAGTGGAGTGTAGGGCAGCCCCTAACTAGTGACAACAGACAGAGCGACTACCTGGTAAGACATGTAGGAAGTTGATGAATGCTTATAGTCCAAGATCGTGTTTTGTGGCATTCCTTAGGGAAGGTCTACGTTCAACGGTGGACTTGTGAGAGGATGTAAAAATGATGATGATATTGGTGACGTAGCTGTTATCGTTAAGTTTTTTTTTTTATATAGGATAGGGTGACAAACGAGCACACAGTCCACCTGATGGTAAGTGGTTGCTGTGGCCCATAGACATCTACATCTATCCTCGTTTGCGAATCAAAGTTCACATTCGTTGTCACCCGTGGGGACTAAGATGGAATGCCTCTTTTCCAGTAAAAGGGTCTCCGGTTCTCTACACTCACCATACGAAACACAGCAGTGTTAAGCTGCTATTTTACGCTGGTATTCTGAGTATGGTCCTTCCCCGGTCGAGCCGACCCATTCGTATTACAACTATACTACTAATATAGCTGCAGCATGGCTCTACCATATTAACTTATTTGCTATCCAAAATATCATAATTCATACTTACCCTCGCATATCTCCTGAGAAAACGGTAAGATAACGGTATACCAAGATCAAAGTCTATAACACGCAAAATATTCATCTCCATTTTGAGCATTTGTCCCAATGTATATGCTCCATCACAGATGTAGAGAAAATCATCGATGAGTGGTGGGATGCGTTCCTGTAATTTAAATGTTTGACATAATTTTTTTAAACATTTCTAGATTTTGATAAATTTGCAAATACATGTAATAAAACTAACCAAAAATAATTTATGATATTATTTCGATATTTTAGGTCTGGCGTGAACGAGATAGTTATACTACTACCATCTTTAGGACCATCCTATGGAGGCCATTTGGCGTTCTAGTATTTCTTATAACTACACAACAACCTTGGGATAACATGGGTTGTTGGTTTTTGTGCTGCCACTATATCGCAATTGTTTAATATTAGTGTAAGTCAAATGGCAACAAATTACTTATTATAATTGCATTTTAAAATTTTATTATGTGATAAGAGCCGTGATAGTTCGGGGCTATATGCTCTACGTGTATTTCACAGAACCCAAGCAGGCCAGATTCGATCCCGACGGCACCAATGAAATTGTTTAGAGCAATATTAAGTAATGATTTGCCACATGCTCGGCGGCAAAGAAAAACATTGTTAGGTAACTTGCATGTCTGAGGAATGAAATACTTTGTGGACATGTGAAGTCAGTGTCAACAAGCAAAGGACAACAGAACCAACAATGTGTGAAAACACTCATTATTGGTACTGTTGTTATCTCTGTTCTCCTGCTCGGTTGTTATTCTATCATGTGTCAGACAATGCTACCTTGTATTCTTTTTCTTTTTCTACAGCCTGTAAAAGACTACTGTAGGAAGGATATGCCATGCTGTCACACTTGGCAGGTGAACGACCGCAGTGCCAGATGTCTGTTTAACGCTGCTGCCTATAGCTGATCTAGATATTCACTTTTATATAATAATACTGGAGCAAATCACACAGCCCACTTAATTTTATCAAGTGACTACTGGCATCACATGAAAACCAAAAATCAAATAGATCAAACAAAAAAGGGCTACATGTGTTGCCATACTGAAGACTAAGGTAGGCTAAGTTAAGTATAGTCTCTAATTATCACTTAACACACAATTATCTGTCCCATTTACGCTTTTAAAACCAGACTACAACAGTGTGTGCATAGCTAGGTAAGAGATATAACAGGATGGTATCAAAAACATCAACGACAGTTACCAACACAGTTTCTAGCTCAGTTTTATTTTAGGGTACCGCGCAAAAACATTCCACACGGGCGAAGTCGCGGGGAACAGCTAGTATCTTATAAAAAAGCGGAAGATTTTTTGTTTGTTTGTTTAAACACGCTAATCTCTGAGACTAGCAGGCCGATTTGAAAAATTATTTTTGTATACATATAATAGCCAGATTCATTAGGAATAGTATAGGCTAGCTTTAAATATAATTTCTGTTTAACAAGTCGGAAGAAAAAGCGCTGCCGAAATGCTTTATCCGCGTGCTAAATATTTACTCCATCTAAAAAAAGTCCGCGATACCATATGCCTGTTACTTATACATAATAAATAACAAATATGGTATTTTGTGACAAAAAAATTATTGAAAATTAAAAAGTGATTTATGAGCGTTATTATTAAGCATGTCATATTAATCCTTACGAACGAAAGTTACTTCATAATCTAGACAATTTTCTACCTGCTGCATTTTCTGCTGTGCGTATACCCCGCGAAAGGAAGTGTGCTGTCGATTCGATTTATTTTATACGCGTACCTACTGTATTGGAACTAAGTTGTGATAAGATGGTTCAGTGTAAAAAGTGTAAGCTATTCTTATCAATAGCAAAGGACGAAGTTATTAAATGCAAAGGTTATTGTGAAGGAATCTTTCATAAAAAGTGCTTAAATGTTAAACAGTTCCAACAGAGAAATAAGCTTTGCGATGGTTGTTTCAAAACTGATAACAGTTCGAGAATGTAACAGTCCCAAATAAACATACAATATATCAGTAAATCTACAGCAGAATCCGTATTAACAGAAGTTAACAATAAATTGGAAATAATCTATCCGATGAAAAATCAAATACAAGAATTAACTGAGGCTGTCGAATTTTATACGGAACAGTATCAAAACATGTTGCAATTCAAGGAAATCGCCAAAAAAAAGATAAAAGATTTAGAAAATAAAAACGTTTATCCGCAAAAAGTCAATGAAGCGCTAGAAGAAAGGGTCTCTTATATGGAACTAAAAGAACTAGAAAAAATGTAGAAATAATAGGATTAGAGAATAAAAAAGATGAAGATACAAATCAGATTGTGCGTTTGATTGCTAAAAAATTAAATTTAAATCCTGATCATATTGAAGAGGCGCGGCGAGTAGGTTGTGAAAAACATAATTTAAAATTAAAAATTTTGTACAGCGGACTTTAATATAAGTTATTAAGAATAACTCAAAAACTATTGGTCTGACCTTGATCAAATTTATATGGGACTACACAAACAGTACCAGCTTTCAAATAAAAATGAATCATCGTAATCGATTTACCCAGTAAAAAGTTATGAGGTAACACACATAAAAAAACATACAGTCGAATTGAGTACCGTCTCCTTTTTGGAAGTCGGCAGAAAATGAGAATCACCCGCGGACTTTTATCGTGACGTTCTGTGCGAAGCTAAACAGAAACGAATCGATTGCACGAAAAAAACATATATAAATATATATGGGTGCAGAACCTTCGAGTTTTAGTTAAAAAGGAGGATAACGCAAAAAATAAAAATAAACGATCAGATGCAGACATACAAAAGCTAAATAAGGCCTGTAGCGAGGAATAACAACAACACAAAAGACTATTACTGGGGACACAAATATAAATATAATTGAAAACAGCAGCATCGTGGAAAAGTATAGAAACATATTATGTGAACGAGGCCTGCAATGCATTATCAATGAATATAATATGTACAAGAGGTGTACGCCGGTGTTTTAACTGCGTCATATATCGATCATGTGCGGGTGCGCAGCCGTGCCGCGCTAACGCACACATGCTCCACGTGTAAGTTGTCGGATAACTATATGATAGGAGTTAATTTAGCGTTCGGTGCATACGAAACGAAGTGCGATAGTGATCATTGTATGAATGTCCGTTATTGCTTTACGATAGGTTACATATCTCGTTAAAAAATATTTATGAGGAGTCCATAATAGCTATAAAATTAAGCAGAAATAAACGAGCAACATAGCTGTGGATTAATCATACATTAAAAATGATGATAGACTGAAGATATTATTTGGTTATTATGAAATATTTAGGTAAGACAGATGCAGTAACTAATATATGCTCAAATTTCGCTAAATCATTTACGGAGGAAATTGGTAAAATAAAACATTACTGTGATTGTAAATTTATAGATCGTACCACTTATGTGGATCTGAGTAACGTATCTTTCCGTTACCAAGCAGTATCATCGCACGAAATTGAAAAAGTTATAGATAAATTAGGCCGTAATAAATCACCAGGTATAGATGAAATAAGTGTAAAATATTTAAAATATGTGCAGAAAGAGATCAGCCCGTTACTTGCAAAATTTGTGATATTTGTGTACAAAACGGTGTATATCCAAATAACTTAAAAATGCAATTATTTGTTCAATGTAAACAAGTCAATCACTTAGAATATTTTAATTATAGGCCGATTGCTATATTGTCAGTCATAAATAAAGTGGTTGAAAAAATAATTGTTAAGCAAATTAACATCTTTCTGGAAAAAAATATCATATGATATCTAAAGCACAGCATGGGTTTAGAAAAACGTACAGTACATATACCGCACTACCACGATTTGCCGATGATGTTAATTATGAACTAAACACTAAAAATTATGTCGTTGTATTGTTCATTGATTTTAAAAAAGCGTTTGATACGTTGGATCACGAAATGCTTCTTGAAGCAATATGCAAGAGTGTGGGGATTCGAGGTCCAATGAAAAAATGGTTCCGCAATTACTTGAAGAACCGAAAACTACGCACTATGATCAATGGTACGATTGGGGACGAAGCTGATGGAACACTGGGTGTGCCAACCGGCTTCGTATTTGGTACATCTTATCGGTTACATCATGCACGTGAATAGCATTAATAACGTTGTAAAACATTGTGCCACCTATATGTACGCCGATGACACGTGCCTAATGTACGCCGAAAAGGGGCGTTAAACTTATAGCGGAGAGGGTGCAGGATGATTTAATTAGTATACTAAAACGGGCACATGACAACATATTATACTTAACATATCCAAGACAAAGTGTATGCTTCTCCACTCAGTATATAAGAGAAAAACTAGTGAAGAAATTAACATCTTTGGTCATTCGGACTAGTGCTTACATAATAAATTGGAACAATGCAAATGTACAACCATAGAATTTATGAATAGTTACAAATACTTAGGGCTAACAATAGACTGCAATTTTAGTTGGAAATTGCATATTAGCATTGTCTGTGAATCTGCGATATTATGCACTCGATTCAGCTCTGAGTTACGGACTAATTGCATATGGACATGCTTTTCAAACATAAACAGATAAAATTTTTAAGCTACAAGTTAGGTTAATAAAATTGTTTATTGATAAAAAAAAACAAAGGCAAAATATAACATAGACGGACGCTATAATAATTTATTTAAAAATTTTTAGAATATTACCTATACATGTAAAACTTTTGCAATAGATCAATTTAAATCTCTAGAGTTTAACGGACATTTAGCAAAAATATTAGAATTACTTCTCGAAAGAAATATGTTGAGCATTTGAGGGTTAACAATTATTACGACAAGAGGAAGAGAAAATATCTAGTACCACGTATTTTTAACAAGATATTTTCTAAAGACGAATGTAAAAATTAAGAAATATTTAAAAGGAAGTTGAAAGTATGGTTGCTAGATACGTGTAAAGTTAATATTGTCTAAATAAAAAAAATCGTCTTAATAGTTAAATGTGTAATCTATACATCTATACAAATAAATAAAATTGGATTGTCCGTTTATAACGTCAAAATAACAGCTTTTCACTAAATGCATATGAAAGTATATATGGTACTTATAACAAAAACACAATTTTTAAAATTTTTGTCTGTCTGTCTGTCTGTCTGTTTGTTCCGGCTAATCTCCGAAACGGCTGGACCGATTTTAATGGGACTTTTACTGGCAGACAATGTTATAAGGAGTAACTTAGGTTACTTTTGTTTTAGAAAAAGAATTAGGGTTCCGCGCAAAAAAATTAAAAACCTAAATTACACGCGGGCGAGGTCGCGGGGAACAGCTAGTTATTAATAAGTTTAAATATAATTAAGTATATAAATAACACTGCTAAGTTTAAATTAAATTTTTCAATATTTTTCAATTTTAAGTTTTAAATCTAAGATGTAATTAAATAATATATATAATAGATAAAATAAATTAATTACAGTAGGTACATTGAATATAAGTGGGTGATGTATTCGTCAACAAACTGCCCTGCAGTTTGGCGATAGTAGTATAAAGGCGGCTCTTCACGTTGGCCAACATACTGGCGAATGTGTTGGCCAACAACGATGGCCATCGTGTAGAGCGGGTGTTTAAGCTACGTTGGTACGTATTGAAACGATGGCCCACAAGTTGGCGCGAGATCCGCGTCTGGTGTCGGTTTTTTACAAAAGATCAAAGGGTTTTGTGGCAGAGTATTGGTCGCCGCATCCACACGTTGGGCGCACGTTCAGTTTGCTACGAGCTCCCAGAGTGAATGCACGCACCTGATTTAAATTTTATATGCACGCATCGTAACTAGTGTCTACATAACGGCAGTAACAATGACCAATGAAAAAACTTTTCGCTTTATAGAGCCCTACCAAGCCGAAAATTGCCTGTGAAACACAAGTCTTTTAAAAAAAAAAACGTTACCCCCACACTAGGATTTTCTCCTGTATCGTGGAGGCAGTTTAAAAACATAAATTGCATATGGACAAACACCCAGACCCGGAGCAATTATGTACAGGCTATACAAATACTTGTTCCGTGCGGGATTCGAACCCGCGGCCACCAGCGCAGCAACTCATTGCTAAGCCACTACGCCACGGAGCCGTCAAGAAATAAAATTTCTTTTTTTCCATTTCTTTTTGATCAACCTTTTCTTATACAAATTCACGTTGTAGTGATTGAAGTATTAATGTATTTATTGATGTATTAATTGATTTATTGATGTATTAATGCTATGAGACTAGGTAAGATACTAAAATCAAATTAAAAGGTAGGATACTAAAATCATGTTTTTACTGTCTTTATTTCCCTATTAGTTACTTTATTTCGTTAATAATACTGTAATTTTTTGCTATGGAAGAGCGAAGTCACAGGCATTATTTTGCTTACTAGGTGACCTCGATCACTGATCATAATGTAACTTTAATGTTTGATGAAATAAATTATTTATTATTATTATTAAGTTCGCCCTATGCACTACTTTGTGCATGAAAGTGTAAATAAATAAATATATTCTATAATTATATAATAACCCTTTTTAAAAAGGTTTTGTTTAATAAAAATTTTACAACAGTTTCATAGACAGGCTTCGCTTATTTTCCAGGCCTTAGTTAATTATACCTATGCCTAGGTGTGTTAATGTATATATAGTTTATTTATCTGTATAACGTTAGTATATAACAAAGAAATATTAAAAATTTATATTAAAAATATTAAATATTAAAAATAGTGAAAATTAAATAAAAAATAGTGGTATGCTGTGAATAAATAAACCGCGACAGCCGTTAGCGCTTCAATAATTATTTTAATAAATTCGTCCGCACATTGGCCTGATCCGAAGCAAACTGTACGACCTTCCAACGTGTGGACGCGATCACAATTTCTTGGCCAATATCTCTGCCAACACATTCGCCACTATGTTGGCCAACGTGAAGAGTCGCCATAAGAAATAACCGACTGTATTTTTGTGTAATCTATACAAATAAATAAAATTGAAGTATCTGTTTGTAATGTCAAAATAATAGCTTTTCACTAAATGCATATGAAAGTACATATTACTTATAACAAAAACACAATTTTTAAAATTTTTGTCCGTCTTTCTGTCTGTCTGTTTGTTTATTCCAGCTAATCTCCGAAATTGCTGGACCGATTTTGACCGGACTTTCACTGGCAGATAGCTATTTTAAGGAGTGACTTAGGCTACTTTTACTTTAGAAAAAGAATTAGGGTTCCGCGCAAAAAAATTAAAACCTATGAAATCTAATCCAGTAGAATAGAATCAATTAACTATATTAATAATTATTTTGCCAGTATTGGAAAGAAACTGGCAGATGAAATTTCAATAAATTACGTAAGGAATGAGTCAACAACAGCGGATTCGAATTTAATAAATCAGTCTCAATCTTTGGGCTTAAGACCCACCGATCCACTTGAAGTCGAGTGTTTACTGAGTAATCTTAAACATAATTCTGCACCAGGCTACGATGGAATTTCCAATCAGGTGCTTAAATCTACTAAGCACCTGATAATTCCCTCTATTGTGCACATTTGTAACCTTAGTCTTGAATCAGGTATGTTTCCTGATCAGTTCAAAGTTGCTTTGATAAGTCCTATACATAAAGGCGGAGACAGAGACAGTATCAGTAACTATCGTCCCATTTCCATTCTACCAGCCCTATCTAAAGTATTAGAACGTCTATTAAATAATCGTTTAAAATCATATTTTTCTAAATATAACTTACTTTCTGAAAATCAATTTGGTTTTATAAATGGAAAATCTACTGAAGATGCAGTTTTATCTCTAACAGAGTTCATTGTAAAACATGTTGACAGTAATAATAAATGTATTGGAATATTCTTGGACCTCGCAAAGGCGTTCGATACTGTCTCTGTGCCGATACTGTTAGCTAAGATGGAAAAACTAGGTATCAGGGGTACATCTCTGAAGTTGTTTATAAGTTACCTATCAAATAGAACTCAACTTGTAAGAATTGGAAGCCTAACAAGTGAAAAAACTAATATTAATTATGGTGTACCTCAAGGTAGCGTACTTGGCCCTACCTTGTTCCTAATATATGTGAATGATCTATGTGGGCTTAAAATGCGCGGTTGTAAAATTGTTGCCTATGCGGATGATACTGTTCTACTGTTTCATGCACCCTCCTGGCATGAAAGCATTGATTTAGCTCAGATAGGTCTCGAAGAAGTTATGTCATGGTTGAGAAAGAATTTGCTAACCTTGAACATTGATAAGACGAAGTATCTTACTTTTATGAAATCTTCAGTAGGTCAAAATGAACTTGACTCTTATTCTCTTAAAGCACATATGTGTGGTAACTCTTCTTCACTTTTATGTAACTGTCAGACCATAGAGAGAGTGAAATCCATTAGATACTTAGGTGTTACTGTTGATTACCTCTTAAACTGGCAAGAGCATATAATTAAATTAAAAAGTAACATTAGAAAACTAATACCAGTGTTTAAACGTTTAAGACATATTCCAATTGAACTACTCAAAACCATATATAATGCTCTCTGCCATTCGCTATTGTCATACTGTATTACTGCTTGGGGAGGTACTTACAAAACTTATATCTTGCGCACTGAAAGATCTCAAAGAGCTGTGCTGAAAGTTATGCTTTCTAAGCCTTTTAAGTTTCCCACAAGCAAGTTGTTCTCGGAAGTAAATGTGCTTACAGTCCGACAGCTATTTATTTTAAAATCTGTTCTTAAAACACATAAGAATTATAATTGTAACTTAAATTTATTTCAACAGTTAAGAAGAAAAGATCGAATTATACTACCAGACAAATTTCACTCGTCTTATGCTCAAAGACAAATAAACTTTTTGGGTCCTTACCTTTATAAAAAAATTAGCAATATTATAACGATATATACGCTAACGCGTTTTAAATGTAAGCAAGCTCTAACTAAGTTTTTAATGTCTTTATCTTATGAGGAAACTGAAAAATTATTAAATATAGATAGGTGAAACACAAACTCTTAAGGAAATATCACACACTCACACTTTCTTTCTCACACGCACATACACATATACACACACGTAATTACACACTCACAAACACACACACTTATTTACTGCACACTCGCATCTACCTATTAGTATTTTACACATAGTTTAAGCTTATAATATTGGTTAGGATTAATAAATTATTACATACTATAAAACATTTTACTTATTCTCCTTTTGCTTTTTTATTATTATGTTTTTTTTTAAGGAAATGTAATATTATTTGAGTCACAACCCACTAGTTGTAACAATTATTTTTATGTGGAATCTAGAATAAGTTCTTGTAAGAGTTTGCTATAATATCAATAAGTGTGTGAAATATTTATAACATGTCGCTTCTGCCTTGATCTTGTACCACACAACTAATCTTTTAGTACATACAGCCACAATGTTATTGAACCATTTGTCGGATTTTTTACTTAACTAATTGTTTTACGTCTACCCACTTTACATCGTTTATGAATCGTCGTATAAAATGTGTTTTTTTATGATTCTGTTATTCTATTTCGAATGTATTAAAAGGGGAGAGCTTAGCAGCTGTAACACAGGTCTGTGACCTAGCACAGTTGCTAAAGATACCATAATTATAATATTGAATTGGATTAAGTCTTAATTATATAAATATAATAAGGTTTTGTTTTATGTAAAGTGTTTTTGGGATCAATAAATTATTATTATTATTATTATTAATCGTAATAAATTATACGCGGGCGAAGTCGCGGAGAACAGCTAGTAAACAATAAAAAAACCGACGTTAAAAAGGAGGCGGTAATCAATTCGATTTCTTTTTTTTATGTGTATTCATGTATCCCACCTGATTATGAGTAGTGTATTTTATTTATTTATTTAATTTAACAAGTACACTTACGATATACCTAAAGGTATGTTTTATCACAATGACAAATTTATGACATTTTTAGTTGGCTTATAACATCAGATTAATATCAGATTTTTTTTAGAGGGATGATAAACCAGCATACAGTCCAAACCGAATATGTACATTCAAGCAAAACTCTAATTTAATTTTTAACCGACTTCAAAACGGAGGAGGTAAAACAGGTCAATACGACTGTATGTTTTTTTATGTGTACCTCATAGCTTTTTCTGGGTGAACAGATTTCGATGATTCTTCTTTTATTTGAAAGCTGGTGCTTCTCATGTGGTCCCATTTATATAGAAGTCGGTTGTACAATTCTTTTAATTTTTAATTATATGAAGATAAACTTGGCTGTTTAACATGTTATTTGGACGCATATTTTAAGATGTAATTAAAAATTAAAATAACTAAATACTCGGCTCGGCGCGTGAACGATGCATTACCAGAGCCGACCGACGAGAACCGAGAGAAACAATAAATTTTAATACCACACGAAAATGTTACATAAACGTGGTAGAGCCATGCTGCAGCTATATTAGTAGTATAGTTGTACCACGAATGGGTCGGCTCGACCGGGGAAGGACCACGCTCTCACAGAATAACAGCGTAAAATAGCAGCTTAACACTGCTGTGTTTCGTATGGTGAGTGCAGAGAACCGGAGACCCTTTTTACTGGAAAAGAGGCATTTCGTCTTAGTCCTCACGGGTGACCACGCATCTGCATTTTGATTCGCAAACGAGGATAGATGTAGATGTCTATGGGCCACAGCAACCACTTACCATCAGGTGGACTGTGTGCTCGTTTGTCACCCTATCCTATAAAAAAAAACATAAAATGAATATGTGGAATTTCTTAGTCAAGCAAAAATACATCTTACATCGAACTTAGACGCAATGAACAACGCCGAAGCGCCCAGCAGCTGTAGCTCTTCCTTTGTCAAATGATCTTTTTCCGGTTGCGTTTTTGTAGACCTTGTAAAGAATAAGTCTACCAGCTTCACAGCTAGGTATAAGGTCTCGTGGTTTAATTCGAAGCTTTCTTGAACTTCAACCATCCAGTCTACGAGGAGTGCGCGCATCCATGAGGTGATGCCTTTCATCCGTTGAAGATAGTCATCAATAGGGAAAAGCCGCTAAAATGTTGAAAAAGTATAATGTTAATGTTTATTTTATTCACTCAAAAACTAGATTTTTAATAATAAAAGCACTCCGATACATTTAAGTCAGTCAGTTTGACTGCCCTTATAGGACTAGTGGTCGTGTGGCGAATCCAAGGTCCGATCAAAATCAGGTATATATTTTTTCTTTCAAGAATTTCTTAGTAGCATCATAGAGACAGGAAGTCGACAGTGATTTAACCCTGTGCCTCGGAAAGCACTAAGCCGTTGGTTCTGCTCCTAAAAATCTCTCCTATCATGTCAGATTGCCATATCATAGGCCTTGGGACTGTGAGAATAAAGGAATACAGAGAGCATCTGAGTTTGCACACACACTCATACAATAAAATCTTGTCATACGTCGATGACCAGTCTCTGTTGAAACTTGCCGCCGTGACAGAAATTAGATCCGGAGAACATTATAGTTGTTACGTTAAGACAGTATGATTTACCATCTAAGGCTGCATCATCACTTACCACCAGGTGGGATGCTTGTCAAGCACTGGCTTATAATAAGTAAAAAAAAAGTTACTACTACTTCTACTGTAATTTTTTGGGGGTTTTATACCTAAATTGCATATGGATAAACACCCAAATCCGGAACAACCGGAATACTTTTGCGGGAATTGAATCTGCGGCCACATAATATGATAGTGGTAAAGAAGTAGGCGACAAAATGTAGAAAACATTACGACTAACTTTTTTTAACACTTTCAAGCTCTTACTTGTGAATTCGTTTACGCGGAATTTGTGTTAGTATTAAGTAGGTCTTATACTCGCTGCGGTCAAGCAAAGAAACTAACGGGGAGACATTTTTACATCTATACTATTACAAAATGTAGGTAACACAAAATATAATACAGTGGGACCCATTAGATGCTGGCGAAATAAGAAATTCGACATATGTATGTACGCTATACTGTAATTTACTAGAAATCATGACTTCTTCGCATTTATCAGTTTAATCTTACCACACGGAATATAAGAATACCACCGTCAAATAGTGTTTCGTATGGTGAGTGTAGAGAACCGAACAGCGTTTTGATTTGCAAACGAAGATAAATGTAGATGTCTATGAGCCACAGCAACCACTTACCATCAGGTGGACTGTGTGCTCGTTTGTCACTCGATCCTACATAAATATATATATATATATATATATATATATATATATATATATATATATATACATATATATACTTTATATATAAAGTATGAATACAATAGCTAATGATAAAAATAAATAAAAACAATTTTAAATACTGATTTACAGCATCCTCGACGGTAAAAGAAAACCGACATCTTAAAAATAAAACATTGCGAGGGCATACTAAGTCCGCCACCAAGCACTGGAGCCGTGTATTACACTAACTACTCTTAAGCCCTCTCAGAAATGCGAGAACACTAGCGATTTCAGGGAGGCTCTGCTGACAGCTGTGGGGCATATTAAGGCTTGTAACTTTATGTAAATAATAGAACGAAATAAGTTAGTAATAATCTCTCTCTCTCACCTCTCTGCTCCTCAAGTAATTGAAGATGTCCATCGCATAGTGCGATACTTGGAATGGATCATTCCAGTTTTCCTTGTCGAAATCAACAATGCCATCGGGCACCCGGTGGGGGCTCTCAGTCTCTTCATCTAAGGATCGGTTCACAGAGTCATCCAAGTTCACTTTATTCAGCTTTTCACTGATCGTTTTGCATTCTTCCTTTGTAACGTCAATTGGACTTCTAGAATGTTAAAAGTTTCTTGTTGGAATATCAAATGTAATAAATTTGAAGTAAAACTTCTTCAGGCGCGACTTGAGGATAACTCAGATCTTTGTTCGGACGGAAGTTCGTTCAATACCAATTACCCAGTTTTTACTGTTATATTTACTTGTAATTGTAGGGCTGTAGTTTTCTTTAAGAAACAAAATAAACAAACCTTTACGCGCGGTTAACCGATTCGTTGCGGCACCGATTTTCGACAACTTCTAGCTGTGGCGGCGAACATATATTTCATCGCCACAGAAGTTGATGACACGCCTATTTTGCCATCAGCCATGTGTAAAAATAATTTTCTTTTTATGCTTTTTTCACTTGTTTAAACCTAATTAAGTTTAGTTGACATCAAACATCAGCTACAAACGGAAGGATATTTGTTTTTAGTGGGTAAGTATGTGGTCTTCTACGTGTTTTCTTTGAAATTGAGAGTAAGTGACTTTTTTTATGCAGAGATTACAAACCTTTTGTACTATTTTTTGTTTTATAAAAAAATCATTTATATAAGTAAATCACCCTGGAAAACCTTGGTTTTTATTAAATTAAATTTTCACCTAATAATAACATTTGTAAATATCAAACAATCAAGTACCTTAATATGGAAAAAAATAAGGTTTATGATTCATTGATATTTACTAATGTTAAATATTATTTAATGTTATACAAATGTAAAAGTAAAGTGTAAAACGTCTAATTAGTAAGAATAGCAAAACAAGTGCTTTCAAAAGGAAAAAAACGCCGGCGCTATACGGCGGTGGATTGACTAAAGACTATTTATTAGCGAACTTTTTATGCATGAACGGTTCGAACAATTTCAAACAAAAATAAACCTAATACCATATCACAAGAGCACATGGTACTTCGTAGGTTTATTCGGTCATATGATAGTAATAAGACGGCAGTTCAACCATTTTAAGCAAAATTAATAAGACAAACGCACTGTTTTTTTTTAACAGGAGACTTGTTTTCCAGAAATTTATAGCAACTTGAGTCTGTGAGCGATCACAATGAGTGCTATTATTTGTTACTTATTAGACTATTTTTTCAGAACATGATTTAAAACCCACAAAGTAAAAAGAGTACCATGTACAAGTAAAAAAAATGATTGTCAACCACTAAAAATTTCAAATTTTCAAAATATCCAACTGTAGGCATGAACTACTTGCAAAATAATGAATATTTTGTTTTGGATAAATCTTCCAAAAACGCAATTTGAGCGAGTTATAACGATTTTTTAAAAGATGACTCGCGTGTCATACTCCACACAAATACATACTCCACATAAAATATGGCACGTCTGGCGTGCCATCCGCACTGAACCGGTTATAGTAAAACTTATTGATATTATATTATCTATAAAAATTAAAGTGTCTGTTTGTAATGTCAAAATTACAGCTTTTTACTAAATGCATATGAAAGTATATACGGTACTAATAACAGAAATACTGATTTAAATTTTTTGTCTGTCTGTCTGTTTGTTCCGGCTAATCTTCGTAACGGCTGGACCGGTTTTGACGGGATTTACACTGGCAGATAGCTGATATCATAAACTAACTTAGGCTACTTTTATTTTAGAAAAAGAATTAGGGTTCCGCTCAAAAAAATTATAACCCCAAATAACACGCGCGCGAAGTCGCCGGGAACAGCTAGTTTGAAATAAATAATAATATTTATTTCTATGACATGATATAATATTTATGTACAATCACATGCGTCGTGTAGTGGCAGCGTAAGAGAATCCACTAATTCATACCATTCCGTGGGTGTTTTAAGAGCCGACCGATGGAAATGTAACTCGAGATTGGCACTGGCAACTTCATAATAACCGAAAATAATAAAAAGCAGTGGTTACCAACCCATCTGCCTGGTGACGCAATTATGCCAAATATCCCCCTTTTGAGGCAATCTATGGAGGCCTATTTTGAGCTGTGGACCTTTGATAAGTAAGATAAGTTGAAAGTAAGATGGATATGTTGACGTTAGGAATAATAATTGTTATAATCAGATACAGTAGACAACCCTGTGTTTTAACTGCGAAACTTAACATCGTCGGTTTGAATCCATGTTTTTGACCACAGTCAGGACCTATCTTCATGAACATGAAGATTCAACTGAAATAGAATAAATTAGATACCCATATAATGACCAAACCGGTCTGTTTTTATAATTAATATAATAATATAATAGTTTAAAATAAATATTGTAAAAGTAGAACAAAAATCAATGAAAAGTTGATGGTAATTACAAGTAATGATGGTATCACTGCTAGAATTTAAAATTCTAGCATGTTTTTATTAACGACTAGCTATCCGCCCCGGTTTCGCACGATTGATTTCTGGATCTCGACAAACAACGCCACTTATCAGGTCCAATTGTGAATCTAAACCATTCTGTAATCAACTTAATCACACACAAAATTTCATCAAAATCGGTCCTGCCGTTTGGGAGTTCAGTCACATACATACGAACAGAAGTATTATATAATATATAATATGCATGCATTATACATATTATAAACCTTCCTCTTAAATAATTCTGTCTATTGATGAAAAACGCATCAAAATCCGTTGCGTGGTTTAAAATTTCTAGGCGTACAGACAGCGACTTTTTTTATACTATGTAGAGAAACGGTTATCTAAGCGAATTTCGGTCTTTGTTGAAGGTAGGAATTATCAATGGCATCATAAAAATGTTTTGAAAAGCTGTCTTAGTCCGACCACATACATACGGAATTCCGTTTCAGGATTCCGAATAGGTCGGCCTGATTTTGATGAAACTTTACAAACACAGATAGAGAGCAATACCAGGAGGGATCTAGATTATATTTTACTAAAAAAATTGAAGATTAATTCGATTCGAGATAAATTCGAAGACGATGCTGAAACATAATGTATCGAAGATTTAAAACCTCGACTTCAGAAGCTTTTACGTTGGTTACCCTTTTCGGTGCACTAAGCAATGAAAAGTCTTCTAAATTTTTTCTTCAAATCTAAATGGTAGCATAGAACAGAGGTTCCCAAACTTTTGAACGTAATGGAACACTCACTCGCCTTTTATTTTATGGAACCCCACATCAAATTATTACATATCATAGACAGTGCAATTAAGATAGTTATTTTTATCACATATTTTGCACCAATAATAATATAACAAGCAATAATAAATAATTTCGCGGAACCCTGGTGACATTTCCACGGGATCCTTAGGTTCCGCGGAACCCACTTAAGGAATCTCAGTCCTAGAAGTATAATTTATTGAATAAAAAAGCATTATACGAACTGTTTCTACAGTTCCAGAGAAATCGGTGAACATAACAAGGAGTGGAATAATTTACCGGCGACTTTCTGTCTTTCCATCCGAATACAATCCGGGCGTCTTCAAGGCAAGATTGAATAGACTTTTGCTACGGCTAAGACAGTGCGCTTTACCATCTAGGGCTACATCACCACTTACCACCAGGTAGGATTGTGTTCAAACACTGGCTTATATTAAGTAAAAAAGAACACCTAAAAACATACGCGACGAATATAGAACCTCTTCCTTTTTTAAAGTAGATTAGAGTAACTAATAGTATCATCAAATATCACAGATGTAAAATATCTTAATCAATACTTTAAATTTTCGTTCGTATATTTCCACGAAAATTCTTTCGTGAAATGAATTCTAATTTAAAATTAAAACCGAGACTAATTACAAACGTATTGTACGCGCAAGATCTTTAGTCTCACAAAGCTACCGACAGGTTAGTTTGTTGTTAAAAACCCCTTGCAAACTTGAAAAAGATATTAAACTTGACCTGATATTTGTAAGAAACATCCAAATATAACCGGATGCAAAAAGGCCTTTGCTCGATAGTAAAAACCCGCGAAAGAACTGCAAAACATGTTTCAAGTAATCTCTGATAACGATGTGTAACGGACAATTTTAAAGTCCAGCTGTTAAGTAATTATGTAAATGATTTTTTTCTGAACAGACACCGACCTCGCGTAGACAAAGCTATGGTCAGACATTTCATAAAAAATGTGTACATGTATTAACAAGCTTAAAGATACGTAATTCTGGTTTGCTATACCTGATCTAGAACCACGAACCGATTATTAGGCTGTTGCAACCTCATGGGATGAGACGATTATTCAACGTGGTAGAGACACGCTGTAGCTATGTTGTGGATGCAGCACGAATGGCTCAGCTCGACTGGGAAAGGACCACGTCCTCACACAATACCAGCGTAAAATAGAAGCTTAATGTGGCTATGTTTCGTATTGTGGGTGTAGAGAACTGGAGATCCTTTTACTGATAACGAGGCACCTATTTCAGTCCTTTAGGGACAGTGACAACGCATCTACATTTTGAATCTTAATCGAGAATCGATGTAGGTGTACGGGTCACAGCATTCACCTTCCATCAGGTGGACAGTTTGCTGTTTTCGACACTTGCCTAAAAATTTTATAATACTTGTAAACCTGGTTTGATCTCGATCGGACATAACATTTTTCATAACAGTTTCTAGATCCTGTCCGCAGAGATCGTGATCCTTGTCGATTTTAACGCCCATCACGCCGGATGGTTCGGTTCACATTTAACCGATCATGCGGGGAGATTTGTTTATGACTTTGCCTTGGCATATGGTCTTCTTACACAGCTGGTTAATTTGTCTACGCAGATTCCAGATGTGGAGAATCATGCACCTTCCCTGTTGGAACTTCAGCTGACCTCTCCTCATCCGGTCGGATATCAGGTTTCCGTCGACACCCCTCATTGCTTCTAGGGCCATTGTCTTGTCCGGAGGGTGGTGTCATTCACACTATCGTCGCGGTTGCATTCTGCCGCCGTGTTTGGCACTATAGGTCGGCCGATTGGGATAGGATGAGGTCTTTTTTTTGCATTCTACCCTTGAGGGCGGGTTTGCTTCTCACCGGACGATCATAGCGTTGTTGCTGATTCTGTCATTGATGTGGTACTTCAGGATATGGAACTTTATTACATCTTCTGTGGTGCCCATCGGAGGCAGATTCCAGCCAGGGTTTGGTCGCTCATGTAAAATAGCATCACACTATAAGCAGGAGTGCTACCAGGCCTGGGCTGACGACATCTTTACATCCCGAGACGTTAATGTCTCGGGATGTAAGCATCAGCGCTCTTCTAAAGAAGTATAATTCCGCCTACAGGCTCCTCAAAAGTCATTGCCAAGGCAAGGTCAGAACACATCGGCAGAATTGGCGAAAAGCTAGTTGGCCTTCCCTTGGTAACCCCTGCATTCTAGTCTCTTGCCAAGGCTATCCAAGGGAACTTCTGTCAGCCATCTCTTCCATATCTGCACAGAGATGACTCACTGGCCCATGCCGCAAAGGAGAAAGCCGATCTGTTAATCTCTCTCTCTCTCTCTCTCTCTCTCTCTCTGCGTCCAACTCGACTCTCGATGAAGGGGGGAACACACCGCCGACCATTTCGCGGTTTAAGTGCTCCATGCCAGATGTGCGGTTTAAACAGTGCTCGGTTCGCAAAGCACTCATCTCCCTGGTCGTCAACAAGTCGAGTGGGCCGAGTCCCTCCCATTGTGCTGAAGACGTGTGCTCCGAAGTTGGCACCGGTTTTAACGAGTCTTTTCCGGTACTTCTACGCCTAAGGTGTTGTCCCGAATTCATGAAAGACAGCTTTGGTTCACACGATCCCTAAAAAAGGCGACCGCTCAGACCCGTCCAACTACAGGCCTATCGCCATCACCTCCTTGTTCTCCAAAATAATGGAATCCATTATAAAGTTTTCGTCGGGGTTGATCAGCTGGTGATCTTCTGGTCTACCTAACTGATAGATGGGCGGGGTCAGTAGAGTCCAAGGGGAAGGCATTGGCTGTTAGTTTGTTCATAGCGAAGGCCTTCGATCTGGTCTGGTACAAAGCGCTTCTTTCGAAGCTCCCTTTCTATGGGCTTCCCGAGAAATTGTGCAATTGAATGACCAGTTTCCTTGTTGATAGGAGCATCAAGGTCGTAGTAGACGGTGCATGCTCTAATTACAAGCCTATTAACGCTGGTGTTCCGCAAGGCTGCGTGCTATGACCAACGCTGTTTCTACTGCATATCAATGATATGTTGCAAACTGGTAACAACGACAGCACTGGTAATGCAATATACACCGGCCGTGACAATATTTCTCGGAAAAACATCTCCGAATACCGGAATAAACTTGTATCTGAAGTCGAGTCTTTGCTGAACAAAGTCTCGGATTGAAGGCGGCTAAATCTAGTCCAGTTCGATCCCCAGAAGACACAAGTTTGCACGTTTACTGCTTAAAAGAACCCCTTTGTCGTATCTGCTCAGTTTCAAAGCACTTCCCTTGCTAGCTCAGCTAGCATCGAAACCCTCGGCGTCGACATATCGAATAGTGTGCAGTTTTGTGGTCACTTGGAAGGGAAGGCCAAATTGGCCTCTAAAAAGCTTGACGTGCTCAGCAGAGCGGGGCTCAAAATTATTATTAGCCGACCGAAAAATTAAATTATGTAAAATAGCAGAGGAGCGAGCTATACAGGTCAGCAAAGAACGTGTTGGAGAAATTTTACACGAAAAGGAGACTGACACGCTTTCATACATTCTTGGGCCCAGATTGCAAAAAGATGAAAGTGAAGCCAATTAATAGCTTATATATTATCAAAAAATCACTAATCAATTTTGGGGACTTTGGCAATCTGAGAGCAGAATTATTAAGAGATTTAGTAAAAGTGAGGTTATACAACAAGTTGGCAAAAACCAATACTAAACAGCTGATTTTTGGAAGTGCGATTGCTATTTTGGAAAGATCGTGGGCCTAGTGTATTACAGCGACTAATCGCTATCCATTGAATCAATATCTAGTAGATAAAATCCAGGCCGTAAAATCCACAATAACGAGTCAAAGTCAAACGCGTAAACAAGATTATTGGTGTTCGGTATGTTAGCAAGGGTCATACAAGTAAGATCAGAAGTCCATAGAAAGAAAGTGGTCAAGCAATATAAATCAATAAAACAACGGGAAACACTTAAAAACACACATGTACTAAACGATACGCAACAACTGATCATAGATTAGATTGAGTTGAGTCAGGGAGGAGCTGTCACTATCAGCACAGATTAAAAATACAGTTGACAAACACAAGTAATAAATCGAACTGTAAACGTGAATCGATTTTAAGATTTATTTTTATTATGTTGATATTTATTTTTTAAACTGTTAAAACACTATGTTAATATATTGTAATATATCTATTTCATTTCATTGAATCAATTATCTGATGTAAGTTATTTTTATGATTAATTGTTAAAACTAATTCACATTAATCGATTACAGTAATCGAATTCCTATTTTATTCGTGACATAAACTTATTTTCAAGATTTCTCATCTTTCAGATTGTGAATTGGGTTAATTTTTTAATATTTTGAAATAGAAAAATATAACACTTTTTTAAACCATATTTCAACTTATTACAATTGGGCCCAGAAATCCCAGTCTCCTTTGTGCCATTGGGTACCATAAACTTTCATTCCACTCTACACACAAAAGGAGAATCAAAAGCAAAGAGTTACAATAGTGTGCAAACAATTTTGATGAAATATGTAACCAGATAGTAAACTTAGAAGAAACTTGGATTCGCCAATATGATCCCAATCCAAATAAAAATGATGTGTGAAAAGAGACAGGCCACCGAAGAAATTCGTGGAAATATTGGCGTCTAAGATCGTTCCAACGACTTTAGACGAATTTCCAGGGATAGCTGATATTATGCTAATTTAATGGGTTAGACACGTGAGGCAGTCGTACAGAAGAGAAGAGGCAAATTGGTACGGGGTGTGATGTATCTACAATAAAACACACCAGTTTCACACGTTTACACATGACACAGGAAGTGTAGTGTAAATTGACCCCACACAGTAGAGTCCGAAAATCACAAGTAGAAAGAATACTAGATGTAAGACAATGATTATAATCTTTTCTTTTTCCCTAGTTTGGCAACTATTTCCAGATTCTCCCAGAATCATTCATTTTTATGTGGTAGAGCCAAACCATCCTTTCTTAATCTTTGTCACAACATCGTCTTGCAAACCACACTTCTCTTATCACACTATTTCTCACCCTGAACATAAAGTAAAACCATCTACGAAAACTTCGTAGCAAAGTTTAGTCTGATACATTGTGTGAGCTTCATGAACTTTTTTTTTATAGGATAGGGTGTCATCATCAATCAAACTACTGGTCAGATCTTGGTAAAATATATATGGGACCACATGAAAAGCACCAGCTTTCAAATAAAAAAAGAATCATCTAAATAGGTTTACATAGAAAAAAGTTCCAAGGTAACACAAAAAAAATGCATTCGAATTGAGTACCTACTTTTCTTGAAGTCGGCTAAAAATAATTTTACAATCTGAAGTTGGTGCAAGGACACAGTATATAGAAGAATTAAGGCCCAAATTTAGAATTTCTTTAATTCTTATTAGTTCTTTGGCTTATCCTTTTCATAAAATATATTTTTTTTTAAGTCAGTCCCCATTGTATCTTATAACTAAATATCACAAAAAGTTTTATTATATAACTTTTACTAACTTTACTGTTAAAGCATATTAAAGTCCACTGCTGAACATAGGCCTATCCCCTAGAATGCCTCATAAGGGGATATTTGCCATAGTTGTCATGCTTGGCAAGCGAGTTGGCAACCACAGTTGCGTTTAATCATTATATTAAAATTATTATTATAACTGTCCATCACCTGATTTATTTCCCTCTGTCATCACTTATGGCACCCATGGGATGATACGGTGTAGTGGATATTCTTACACTGCTACTACACGGAACTAACATTACACATATGAAATTATGTAATTTAATCAGCCTGCACACCTCCACTGCTGAACTTCCTCTGCCAATGTGGAGAAGATTCGCACTAATCTTCACATTTGGCAGGCAAATTGATGCAGTACCAGACATTTAACCCTTTGACTCTGCTGAATGTCGTCTGTCTGGGTTTTTGATTTAATGTCTTGATAATCATAAAAGAGATTGCCAACTATTGGTAACCATAGTCTAGTATTACCACACCCATAGGACTAACAGGAGTTATGAATTCTCTTAATAAAACAAAAAGAAAGTCTTATAAAAAATTACAAATGTATATTTGTAATAATTTATATATTTCAAAATTGGGAACCTATGTCAAAAGGATAAACTCTCAAACATTTTAAACTTAGATAAACATTTATAGCATAGAACTTAGACAAAATTAAATTATATATATGAACATGGTAGGTAGGATAACTTATACCAACTTTTTTCTTAAAGAAATTTTAACCCCATCAGGATTTTCTTCCTGTATATTAGCAGTTTACATATTACATAACCTGCACAAGGCCAAGGGCGGGGATATTGAAAATATCTGTAGTATATATATTATTAATATCTGTAGTATATACAGTTTATCTATACATTATAGTCCATTAGGAAATTATACATATAGAACATTATAGTCCATAGCTGAACATAGGCCACCATTTGCCATAGTTGCCATGCTTGGCAGGGGGTAGGCAACGAGTTTTTATTATTTACAATTGTTATCAGAACCATCTCTGACCCCTCTTACAACACCTACTGGTTGATATGGGTTGGAGTTCTATTATGTTGTCACTTCACAGCAGTGTGAGAGTAACTGTACTCAAATATTCAATTCAAAAAAATATATTGAAGGAAAACATCTTTAGGGAACCATAATTACTCAAACAATAAACTAATCAAGTTCACAAACATGGGCTTATTATGCACCCAACTCTAATAATGTTCTCCAAATCGAATTTTGGTCATAGCAGCCAGTCTCAATAGAGACTAGCCATCTGCACAAGACAGGATTACAGTGCCCAAATGTATCACAAGCACAAGTGCACTCTTTATTCCTTTACCCTCATAGTCCAATGGGACAGTTATCTGATATATCAGGTATAGATAGGATCAGGCGCAGCACCAATGGCTTTACATGCTCTCCGAGGCACAGGGGTGAAACACTGTCAACTTCCTGACTCAGGGCTGCTTCTGAGAATTCCTTGACAAACAAAACCAATAACTGATTTTTGACAGACCCAGGATTCGAACCCAGAACCTCATGAACAGCAATCAAGCTTACAACCACAAGACTGATGAGACAGACCCCATTCTATTGTACTCACAATATTAAGGAATACTGAGCCCAGTAGTTGGATGTTCTTTTCCATAGCTATATAAATTCTTATGAACACATACATAAGTTTTTACCAGGTGGTAAGATTATTGTTCTACCTAGAAATTCATCTGGGTAAGTTACCACCCTCTAAGCTACTTCTGCCACCAAATAACAGGATGTGCACTGCCACATTCCAATCTAAAGGATATAGAGAGCCAGGATAATTAGTCTTGATAGGTGACAACACATCTGTTGATTCCAGGTATCCATGGAATGCATCAGCCCGTTTATCATGAGGTGGACTATAAGTCAAAGGATAAACATCCAAATCCAGTAAAATTATTTAAAGACCTTACAATCAGATGTTCCTTGCAGGATTCGAACCAGTAGCCCATAGCATTGGGAGCCAATGTTTAGCCACTAAATTACACGCCGTTGGAATGATATTTACTTTTTAAATGTACACTGCACAACATAGATTCTCTCAAAAAGAAACAAACTTAAAACAAACAAGCTATTTTTAATACTTACATATTTTCCAATGCTGTCAAATATAAGGAAGGCTCTCCAGAAACATCACTGCCTGATTTGACAGAGGTCTGGCTGTTATTTTGACAATTTTCCTTGCCGAGTGATTTCCTCTCAATATGCTTGAGTATGCCATTTTGGGCCCTTGTTGCAACAGGTTTGGGTGGGTCCTTGACAAAATGCTTCTGAACAGACTCTATAGCATTTGTGGCCACTCTCTGCAGCTGCTTAGCCTTGGAACTTTTGCCATTCAGGACAGCTGTTTGTGGTTTGATGTTCTAAAAACAATAAACATGTTTATATTTTTTTCCTCATAAATTTGAAAGCTAGTTTTCTTGTGAATACAAGGCTAGTTTTCTTGTGAATACAAGAAGTTTTTCTTGTTTTCTCATAATAAACACTATATCATGGAAAACTATTTTTTAAGTAACTAAATAATAGAAGAAAAAAACACATCAACTTATGAATTAAATTATGAAACTTGTAGTTAGCCGTTTCCAAATACAGTTGAAAACTTTTGCCTAAATGATTATTTGCCATTATAACTTTATCACTAATGATAATCTATAAAGTAAATAAAGTTAAAGTTGATGAATAAATCTTTAAATTTATAAAAATATGGTGTTATTAGTAAATAATCTTAATAAAATACTTCTTTAACACAGTAAAAATAAATGTATATTGCTAAAATACAAAAAATCTGCATGCACTTAGGTTTGGAGGGAAAGTTCATTGACCTGATGATGACATGTAATAATAAACAATTTAAATTGTAAATAAGTGCATTATAAAATCTAGTGCTAAAATCTTTAGATCAAGTATAAATTAATAAAAACAAGTACCCTCCAAAATATATCATGCTAAAAATGTGGTATTAGTAACCTTTACTGTTGGGAGCACTTTGCTTTCCACCGTCACTTTTTTCACTGCCGTGACTTTATCCTTATCGTTGGTGGCGCAGGATTTATTGAAGGCATTTGTAATGTCCCCGAAGGCCGCCCTTTTCGCCGTCATGTCTTTTAGGGGACTGTCTGCTTTTCTCTTGTTTGTCACTTTAAGGCTTTCTTTATACGTTTTAAGAGTAGCCATTTGCTTACTCCTCGTCGTTATTCCGTTAGTCATGATACCGTTGAAGTTTTCATTGACGCCGATAGGCTTCGATGCCAACCTTGTCGGCGCCATGACTATCTAAGAATGAAAAAACACTTCCAAAATCATGCACTCGAGCACTTGACATTATAAACGATAAATAGTATGTAAATGTTTAGGACGCTATTATGATTATGAAATATAAATATCAATAATTACTTCAAAATGATAAATCTAACGACCAAAAATGGAGGCAAAACAAGTGAATACTAACAACTATGTCAAGCGTCATTAGAAATTAGATAAAAATAATACTTACGGTTTCTAGACGGCAGCGGCCGTTTTGTATTAAATATTAGCTAATTTAGAATTTAAACGAGCCCACGATTATTTGGCAATATAATACAGTCCAAATATATTTTCAATACGTTATTTCAACTCGCAACCGAAATGAACATTCTATAAAAACCGTTGCTTTAAAATTCTATTGGGGCAATGACTGGCCAATGATAGTGAAGCAGCTAAATGCGTTCCGTTGCAAGAATTATATTGCAAGTGTAATAGTATTCAACTCATTATTTAACTTTAATATTATAATAGGAATGTTTAATTTTATATTAATTTAACTTACTACTACTTACTACTAACTGGAATGTTTATTTTATATTAATTTAACTTATCCGTGTGATATACAATTATGTTATTAATTAATGTTTATGTAAACAATGTAGGTATTTAAAAAAATATTTATAACAATATCTACAAACTTGCATTTTTTTTAATAAATTTGTTAAGTATTTATTATAAATTTTTTAGTAGGTAACTTACTCTAAGTGTTAAATCGTTAATCATTGTCATCATTGCAATCACAAAGCACGGTCCTAAACCATCTGCATTTATCAACTTTCTGCATCTCTTACGAGGTCGTCACTCCATCTAGTGGGGGTTACCCTACACTTCGCTTACCGGTACGAGGCTGCCACTTGAGAACCTTTCTTTCCCGGCCATTGGTCGGCGATTCTACGAGCTATATAGCTGGCCTATTGCCACTTCGGCTTAATGATCCATTGCCTTATATTGGTTACTTACTCTGGTTCTACTGCGGATATTCTCATTTCTAAGCCGCAGAGAAACTCCAAGCTTATCCGTCTCCATAAATCGTTGAGCGACTTTGAGGTTTCTCATACGGCCAGCAGTGAAGGACCAATTCTCAAATCTATAATGTCATCACTAGCGACGCACTGGTTGTATACTCTTGTTTTCATATTTTGATTTAGACGTGACGAGAAGATGTGTCGTAAACTCCCGAACGCTATCTAGACGGTTGGATTTGTCGTTTGACCTGCCGGCCGAAATTGGGTTTACCTAGTCGGAAAATTTTGACCCAGGTAAACATACTCGTTTACAACTTCAAGCGTAGTGCTTTCAATTCATAATAAATCCAAATTGTCAATTATATCTGCCAGTGGCAGAATTTTTGTCGAGAACTTTACCTTCGCGGATTGTCGCTTCTTTAAACTATAACGGTTTGAATATAAGTTTGGATGGATTTAATAAGTAAAAATGATGCGACTTTGTGTGTGTGTGTTTGATATTAATAACATGTTAATAATTAACGGAAACAATGTTACAAGTGCTTCGATGGTGATATAAATATTATATTTTCTTATCCACTTTCCGATGGGTTAAGTTTTCGTCAAAATCTTTCAAAAACATTGCAATGTGAAACATCAGCATATTGTATAGTATTTTATGAATAAAATACTTATCAGACAAGGCAGTATGATTGAAGGACGTTTGCCTGCTACCATTGGCAAACATATAATGCCGCCTCCACACGTTTGGTGTTTGCCACATACACCATACACAAACAAACACCGACCACATTCACCCAACACAAACACGGCATCCACACGCTAGGTGAACGTGCTAGTATATTCTGGATAGGCGAACATGACGGATGTCGAGCTTGGGGCAGCGATTACTTTCGGATTGACCTAATTTTATTTAAAAATAAGGCAATATGAATTGCTCTCAAGGTTATTGTATTGAAGATTTTACACACCATAGAATCTCAAATGAATTCTCAATTATCACTGCTATAAATTGTCTTCAGGTTCAAATAAGTTTGGTTTGAACGCTTTTATTCGTATTGCATAACTGATTATTATGTAACACGTGACTCTAAATTAATCTAAAAACAAACTTTTATGAAACTAATGCTTGACTGGGGAATCGAACCCCGAACTTTCGTTCGACATTATATTGAATCTATTTACTTTTAACATAGATTATCTCTTTATTCGTAGCGCCTTATACAATTTAATAGCAATATTTTCAAAACGCACAATTGCTTATTTTTTTATGGAATGAAAATGATAAACTATTTTTTAAGTGCTTCGCCAAAACTAATAGTAGAAATGCATATGAACCGTTTTCTTCATAAAATGTTTAATTTTAACAGCTTACAATAACATTACAAAGTTATTAATGCAGCTAGTCTTAGGTCTTTTCTATGAAAATGTAACGAAATTTTTACTAATCCAAGTGTATTTTATAAGTTGGTCAACTATTACTCGTTAACTTCTTGATTCTACGTAGCTGTGATAGTTTTCCTTTTAACTGCATTATATAAACTACTATTGGGTATACTTTTCACATGTCGATCCGTTAAGTTACTAGAGGGAGGGGGGGGGGGGGGGCACATGACTCTAATGAAAAATAGCACTTTAAAGCTAAAAATGTTTTTTTAAGATTTTATTTCAGTTTTCTAGGCGTCGTTAATATTTATAACTGTGCCAAATTACAGCAAAATCGCGGACGGACGGACGGACATGGCGAAACTATAGGGGTTCTAATCAGGATATACTAATCTTATATAATTTTTTCGAATTTTATTTTGGGAATTGATGATCAATGATCTTGCTTTTACACGGGGCTCCTTATAAAAGGGGTAAAATATTTGTTACCCAATAAAAACATTTATTAGGAGTCAATCACATTATTATTGGGAGGTCTCTAGAAAACTTAAAAAAAATAGGTGGTAGATTTACTAACTTTTCGAAGTAGAATTGGTAGTAAACTCAACTTCTGAAATCATATTTACCTCCGAGACTAATTTCGGATTGGTAACATTGGCGTATAGTATAATAATAATAGCCACTAGTAACTCCTTCCGCCGCCCGCAAGCCGCAAGCTCGCGCGTACTACTGACTGATTGCCACACGTGTGGATACATAGCAAACACGTTTGTCGAACACCCTTTGATCGGTGCACAAACGCCAATCACTGGCATTCACATACAAACAGGCAAACAACCATCCACACGTTCGTGATTGCTGTTCGGTGTATGCTGTTCGCCGTTGTTTGGCAAGCGCGTGGATGAGGCATAACCATTTAGAGTGTGGAGCAAAAAGTAAAGCCGGCGCCAGATATAGCTTCAAACATTTGAACACTTGTATGATGCTACGTGTGGCATGGGACTTTGTATCAATGTACAAATAAGTGTTCAAAGAAATACACTTTGCCAAGCGGTTTCGGTTTTTTAGCGCACTTCAAAGCGTTCAAAGTCGACAGTGTTAAAATGTTTGCGTGGCCTGCCAAACTTGCGCAAATTTCAGTCGTGTGAGCGTCGTTGAGCGGGACGGTTGTGCACAGTACGTTTTAAAAATAGGTCCAATCATTAAGACAATAAAAATCAATCGAATGAATGTGATTTGTATGGTCAGCTGTTATCTGAAAAGATAAAGCCCTTGGATGAAGATGACAGGTTAGTACTTATTAATGAAATACTTGTATGTACATATTATATTGTTTTGTATTTTATTCTATTATTTTTTGCAGATGTAATAAATAATGACATGCACTTAAATAATACGGGCACGCTGCATAGACAAAATCGTCGTCCTTCTTGTTATGGTTTTACAACATAATGTGGAGAGATGTGTGCAAAGACCTTCAAGTAAGTGTACAAATGTTGTTGCTATATCTGGCGCCGGCTTAAGGCGGCTACTGATATGCCTACCGCAGGGGCAATCTAGGGTGTACAACGATTGAGGCAATATCGGAGCTGTCTCTACACACACGCCTGCCGTTCAGTATGAGAGTGTACGTCTTGCTGGACGCACGCGTTGAGAATGGCGCCATTTATATCAAAAAATCAATGAATCGGTATATATAGCCTTGGCTCTTTTTTATATAGAATAAGGGTGACAAATGAGCACAGTCTCCCTGATGGTAAGTGGACGCTGTGGCCCATAAACACCCACATTTATTAATCAAACAACTAATTAATAATTAGAACCATAATATAGTGCTTATAAGCTGCAGCATAGCTCTGCCACGCTATTTTTATGCTATCAAAGACAATTAAATGTGACTAACTTCACTCGTTATAATCGAATATAACCAATTTATTCTGTGATATAATTTAACTAACTAGTGCTTACTAACTATAATTTAACTAGTGTTATAAATGACCAGGATAGTTTTCTAGTGATGAGTTTTAATACATTTAATCACTAAAATTTGTATTATTATTTAATTATTTATTTAATGACATTTTATTTATATTTCAGTAATTCTAATACTATTGGAATATTTTATTTCCCATACTGGCCCTTATGATAAATTAGGTCGATATCTACTCGGTAACAAATTTAAGTAATGTTACTTGTAAGTTACAAAGTTTAAATAATGTTCTTTCTGCGGTACTACTGCAAAAAAAGACAAAAAGGAGATACTGGGTGAAGAAGCCGCTCTTTATACACTTCTATTACCCGTGTCCAAACTTCACGCTCTTTATTGTTGTTCATAGTAACCTGTACTCACATGTGTGCTCAAAAGTGTGTTGCGAAAGACAAACGAACTGATTGAAATTGCCCCAATTGCGCTACACACGCGACAGCGGCAGGGTCGATCTAGGGAGCAAGGTAGGTCTTGTGCCCCTGCCGTCCTGCCGCAGGGCCAACTTAGAAAATTGCCCCTGCTTGCCTACACACATCACAATTAAGGAGGCAATTAAGGGTCATCCCCACTCCTACACTCTAGATTGCCCCTGCGGCAGGCAAGTCAGTAGCCGCCGTTAATAATCTATCTGCCCTGCCTGCATAGTCTGCCAGCCAGTGAGCCAGTGTCAAATGTCAATGTCACAAGGGGGTTTTGGCGGGAAATTGACCGGCGGCGGTTTGCTGCTCCTGTATTATTGTTTAAATAATGGTTTGAAGTGGACTTTGATATGTAAAAGTGGTGTGATTTTGTGTATTAAGTGTCTACGCATGTGAACTATTAGTGGAAACAGTGAAACATGTGCTCCGATGGTGATGGGTTCTCAAGATAAGCTTTTTGTTTGCATAGGCGCCTTTAGATACCATCGCCAACTGTTAGCTGTCTGCTGGATCAAGTTGCCGTCAAAATCTCCCAAGAACTGCACAATGTGACGCATCAACATATTGTGAGCAGAGCAACAAGCAGTGAACTATGAAGGATAATTACAAAAGACAAGGCTGTATGGCATAGTTCCTTTGCCTGCTCTCTCGAGCGAATAATAAAATCAACAACGACAATCAATGTCACAAATGACGTTATCTGGTCATCTGGTGTAGCTTGCTACATATATATTTTTCTATGATCTGGTGTTTGTTTCGCTTTCAGATTCAGATCCAATCCTTATCAAAATTAAAATTAATTGTATTTTTTCGGGGTTTGAAAGATTTTCTTTTTTATTACAAGCAATTTTTAACGATTTATTAAATGTGTAATGATTATCCCATAAAATGTTAGGTGGGGTAAGGCTTAAAGTATCTTATACACACGAGAGGTCTTGTTTTGCTTACATCAGTCCAAAGTACAGTACAAATAATGAACAGGTAAAAAGAAACATTTAAAAATATTATATTAGAGTTTTTTAGCCATTGAGAATTCTTTGAGCCTTAAAACTTTGTCACATGTATATTGAGGTTATTATTTTGTTATTATCATGTTATTGTTGATGTATTATGATTATCAGCTGTTGAAAAACACATGATATTTCTCTAGCATACAACATAATATTAAGAAATGAAGTTAAGTTATACATGCAATAATATTAGACATAATTATCTAAAATGAAGTTTTATAATTTATTAATTGAAGTTTTTAGCAATCACAATATTTTTTTAAATCACTATTAAATGAAATGAATTTGGTTATTAATGCCAATAATTTTATTAATTATAGACACAAATTGTACAAGTACTAGTTAAAGAGAAACAGATATTTCTATGGGTGGTGTTCAGTAGCAATATACCTGAAGGTTACATAGCATGCAATCCTATTTACTGCAGGCTGATTGCTTTAGAAGAGGGTAGTGAAGTGTTTGTTTCACCATATAGCAATATCAAAATTCTGGATGAGCTATATATTGACACTGAGAGTCCTGATGATCAGGAAATTTTGGTAAAATGCCCTTTGATATTTTTTGATTGAACTAGAAAATATTTATTAAAAATTAATTTGTAAATATTGCTGTACTCATTTTATTTAAAACTATTAACACTTAGTCATAATGTTTGTGTCAATCCTATTTTTGTATTGTTACATTTTCTGTTAAAGCTCAAATATATAATATCAAAAGTTAAATTTTGCCAATTTGTCTATTGAAGCATAAATTTTATTTATTTGAAACTACAACATTTGTTAAATACAACAGGTAATGAAATATTGAACTGTTTCCAGGAACAAAATGCGGGGGTGTTGCAACTTCGAATTTTAGATCAATTGAGGCTTGTAGTAGCAAATCAAAAAGCAATTGTTTGGATATCAACATCAATGCCTATAATTTTTACACCAAAACAAACTGGAATTATTGTAAACCACAGTAGAGTTATTGTTAAAATAGATGCTTTTAATAGTTTTCACAGTAGTTTACCATACCAAGCAAATCTCCCTAAGGACACTGGAATTAAGTTTCATAACATAGGCATAATTAATAGTGCTTTGTTGCAGCCATATTTGAATGTGCCGAAAAAAATAGTTTTAAGAGCACTGCCACTAGATAGTGATGGTAAGAAGAATCTAATACATCCATACATAGTATTTGTACATGAAGATTTAATAGATGCAAAATATAAAGAATTAACTGTGATATTAGCTACGATGGAAAGCATACCCTCAATAGTAAAAGACAATGTTGAAGATGAGAATGATGTAAACAATCAAATAGATGGAATCTGTGTTGAATTAGTACTTATTGACAATGTTGTATTTAGGAGTCTCTGTCGTGAAGTCTACAATATTGATATACCAACAGTACTTATACCAAAAGCTTTAAATGCTATTGTTAATATAGAAAATGGTACTAAGATAATATTTAATATAATTGGTGATAAAGTGGAGCATCCAGAACACATAGATATTGTGACATATTCAGAGAAAACTCAGACTGAAATTGATGTTATAGAGAAATTTAAAAGATGTGTTGTTAATAACACACATTCAGGTAAAAAGTTTCTCATTAATAACAATATGATTAAACAAAACACACAAATAAGCTCTGGGTTTTTGCAATTTAAGCTTAAACCGGAAAACATGAAGTATACAATGCTTAATTCAGAGTCTTTTCGACAGTGTACTGTAGCTGCTAAGTGCCTGATTGATACTGACTTGATGCTTCCAAAGCCTGTTTTGTCCAACCTAGAATATGATTATAAAAATTATTGCAGAAGCATGAAATCTGTTCAGAAATTAGTTGAAAAAGTGGTATTGCATTTACAATTTGAAATACACAGAGAAGCGAGTTTCAAAGGAGTTTCAGAAATTAAAAGCAATGTGCTTATTACTGGTGAGTTATATACTAATATGTATACTATAATATCTTACTAATGATCCGCCCCCACATTGCACGGTTGATTTCTGAATCTCGACAACAACACCACCTACCGGATCCAATTGTGAATCTAAACCATTATCTAATCAACTTAATCACACACACAATGTCATCTAAATCGGTCCAGTGGTTTAGGAGGAGTTCAGTCACATATACCCGGACACAAGAATTATATAATGTATAATATGCATGTATTATACACATAACCCTTCCTCTTGAATCATTATGTCTATTGATGAAAACAGTATGAAAATCCGTTACATAGTTTAAAAGATCTAAGCGCACAGACTGCAGGGAGTGACTTTGTTTTATACTGTGTAGAGATAAAGATTTATTTTATAGGATAAGGGTGACAAGCAAGCACACTGTCCACTTGATGGTAAGTGATTGCTGTGGCCCATAGACATCTACATCTATCCATGTTTGTGAATAAAATGCAGATGCGTTGTCAGCTTTGAGCACTAAGATGGAATGCTTCTTTTCCAGTAAAAAGGATCTTGATAAAGGGTCTTTGTATGGGGTAGTTGATATTCTTACACCTTCACTGCATGGCATAAATAAAGATATTTTTTGTAATGTGAATTTAAATTCTGAATTTATTTCAATTTTATAAATTTTATAATTCAAAAAATATTTATTAAGATAGTATAAAATTATTTTTCAGGATTAAGTGGAACTGGGAAAACTTCCTTATGTCACATAGTCCAGAAGGAATTGACATTATGGTCACACATTTTGCACTGTAGAGCCCTAAAGGGTCGCAAAGATATACCCGAGGTTTTCGGCAAAGCAATACTAATGTGCCAGGAACATAGCCCAGCTGTTCTCATTTGTGATGATTTGGACTCACTAGTACCACCTAATGTGGAAGGTGCTTCTCCTCAAGATATTGCTTACTATCAACGGTGATTTTTATTTTGTTTAATTCTTATTATTCTGGATACTGATTTGTATCTCATGTGGAGCCAATGTCAGTGCAAAAATCCAAACAATATTAATGTTGTAAATTCATACTGTAGTACGCGAGGGTAATATGGTCATCCAGTTAATATGGTCACTTTCTTATAACTCAAAACTACGGCCTTGTCTGCATTGATGGCTCTGTGATACGATAGCTCTTCATCAGTCAATAAAATAATAAAAGGTGAAAAGGGCGCTGCTTTATCGACGCCATTTTGACAGTTGACATTATAGTAAATATTTTAGCTGATTTTAGTAGTGTGTACTGTAGTAAATTATTTTTAAGTTAATTTTTCGAAGTGTTCCTAATTATTGCCAAAGCATCTTTGCTATTTTTTTCTTAATATATTAGTTATAGTATACGAATTTGTGTTTTAGTCTCTGTCCTCCTAATAGTTTTGGTTTTATAGAGCGGCAAAGTTAAAATATAAGGTGACCATATTACCCACACATACCTTACTTTTAATTATTAAAAATATTTTATGATTTTCCAGACTTGCAGTGGTTATAAAACATTTACTTCAAACATGTTCCGGAGTGTGTGTATTGATGACCTCACTGAGTATGAAATCTCTGCATCCTGTATTGAGAAAATTTAACGGGAAACCTTTGTTTACTGCTCATTTTGACATTCCAGAATTAGAACAGGTGAAAACCTGATAAGTTTGTTGTATTAAATGTTTTAATATCTGTCATTTTTAAAATGTTTTACGAACTATAACAGTTTCAAGAATTAATTCTTTATCTACTTTAGGAGGAAAGAGTAGAATTATTCACTCATTTAATAAACGAAAAAGTCCGCGCGTCATTCGAAGTGTCCAATGATGACGTCATAAAAATGGCGATGGACACCGCCGGGTGCAGTCCTAGGGACATTATGGATTATTTCAACAAGATGATTTTCAAGGCTGTTAAAAAGAAAAGTGGGTTTTAGTTATTTCTATTGCTTTACTTTATACTGCTAAATATAGATAATATGAACAGTGCTTAAAAATCTACAACTAGACATGGGCCTCTTCCATTGTATTGGCGTTAATCACCATGTTAGGCAGACGATTTTATACGTGGTAGAGCCATGCTGTATCTATAGGTGTTATGTTTGTAGTATGAATGGGTCGACTCTACTGGGGAGGGACTACACTCTCACAGAATACCAGCGTAAAATAGCAGCGTGTATCGTATGGTGAGTATAGAGAACTGGAGATCCCTTTACTATAATTGAGCCATTCCATCTTAGTGCTCTGGGGTGACAATGCATCTGCATTTTGATTCTTAATCAAGGAAATATGTAGATGTCTATGGGCAACGGCGTCCACTTACCATCGGGTGGACTATGTGCTTGTTTGTCACGCCTATCCTATAAAAAAAAAGACGAAATGGCAATTGTACTACCATACGTCTGACACCTTTGGCGCTGCTTCCAGACAACAATCTGTTTTTCAGTCTGGTGATTAGTTGAGTGATACCAGGGTAAGAGAATAAATTTATGTGCTAATTTCATTCCTTTTGTGCCATAAGAGGGGACTATGGGATATCACAGAAAAATTTCATGGCATCTAATAAATAATGATATAACCATCTTGTTTACATAGAGTATATATTTATTATTTCTTACTTTTATTTGTTTTCATTATAGTCTCTTCTTATTTAAATTTTCACAAAGACACTACGTGTGTTGCTGTCACGAGCTTTGATTGATATTTGAAGTTGGTTTTGATGTATTAATTTGATTTATTTCTATTATAGAAGCGCACCCAAACGAGCCAAAGCCGCGGCTAATAGAAGACACAACAAAAGATGATGAAAAAGCAAACGCCTTTGACATATGGACGCCTGTGGGCGGTATGGAGGAGGTTAAGCAAGTACTGACTGAATGTATATTCTGGCCTTTAATGGTGAGGTTTACTTTTGTTCTCAATTTTTTATACTTATACAAAATTCGCGTAGATATCTTAAATATAGATAAAATGAAATAAGTTACACAAGTTTGGGGTATTTTTAATAGGTTTTTCAGAATCAAGAAGAAACAAAAGTAACAGCTTTTTCATACCTAATTAATTTTATTACTAACAAGCAATCCTCCCTGGCTTCGCACGGGTAATTTCTGGATCTAGACAACAGCGCCACCTACCGGGTACATTTGTAAATCTAAACCATTCAGGGGCCCAATCAAACACACACAAAAAAACATCAAAGTCAGTTGAACAGTTCTCACCCTGGTGGCAAAAAAAGTTGTGGATGCCTTCTGCATAATTTTTTTCATGCTCAGCAGTGGATTGTTAAGAAATGCTTCTTTTTTCCAGTATCCCGCACTGTTTCCGTCACAATCGTGCGGTATTTTGTTGTACGGGCCCCCGGGCACTGGCAAGTCGCACATCGGCTCTTGTCTGGCGCGCCTCACCAACATGAACCTGATCACTGTGAAGGGACCCGAACTCCTCTCCAAGTACATCGGGCAGAGTGAAAAGGCCGTAAGGGATATATTTGACAAGTGAGTTTTTTTTTCTTACAAATACAAAATGGCCATTAATAATAAATAATTGTCATTAATCTTAAATTAAATTTATTCGGTCTAATGAAGTAATTGTAACTGTAAATTCTTTCTTCTTTTTCTTTCTTTTTTTATAAAAACTACTACTTACACACTAGGATATTCTCTTGCATCATGGAGGCAGTTTACATACATTAATTTGCACATGGACAAATATTTAAAACCGGAAATCTTGTAAACGTACAAATATGTACAAAAACGTAAAAACGTTCCGTGGGAGATTCGAACTCTCAGCCCTCAGCATCGTAACTTTTATAGTTACAACAATTCAAGTTGTTGCAGAAGGGAAAAGAAATATTTATAAATAGAATACATTGCATTCTCTTTGTAAAATTAGGACTTCTAAACCTTTTCATTTTCAATTCAAAGGACCGCCACTGTTAAAATTTTATATATTTTATATGAATACCAAGTATTGTATATAAGTACCAGCTTATATTCTATTATAAGCTGGTACTTGACTTCTATTTTGGCTACTTGATGGTAAGTGGTGATGTGGCTGACAATGGGAAGATTGATGATGGCAAATTTTTCCACTCCACCCATTGAAGTAATATGTATATAATAGAAGAGACACCGCAACTTGGTTGTTTGTTACACGCGTTAGAGCACATGGGCTCAAACTTAATTATTCTATGCCATAATGGATGACTAGCAACAGGGTGGATTCTAACCTGCTGGCAAGGTTTATTGAACTACATGTTTTATGAGTTCCATAAGCCGACAAGCCAGATGTTTAGTCTGTGTATTAAGTTTTGTATAGATTTTGTTTAGTTATAACATAACATGTAAGAAAAATTGTACCAATACTGACATATATGGACCAGAGTCTGAAAATAAATACTTAATAATAATAATAAAAAAAGAAAGTACTCTATGCCTCCGACCATGCCCTTCACACTGTGCACATAACTTAATAACAGTGGTAGAGTCACGCGGCAGCTTTTGCTGTCGCACGGATGGGCCGGCGCGAACCGGGGTAGTACCACGACCTCACAGAAAACCAGCGTGAAGTAGCGGTTTATCTCTGCGTTTCGCTTGGTGAGTGCAGGTGGCCGGAGGCGCTTTTTACTGGAAATGAGGCATTCCATCTTAGACCTCACGGGTGACAACCCATCTACATTTTGATTTGTAATAGAGGATAGATGTAGATGTCTATGGGCCGCAGCAACCACTTACCATCAGTGTGTGCTCGTTTGTAACCCTTATCCTATAAAAAAAAAAACTGCCGCATTGATTTTGTTCGTGGTATCTGTTCTAGTACGTAGTACATATAAATTCAACCTAATGTATTTATTTTGTTCTCAGGGCTGAAATGAAGCGGCCATGCATTCTGTTCTTCGACGAGTTCGACAGTCTCGCGCCTAAGTAAGTCGCATATTGTAAGTACACGGGTGTTCGTACGTTTCTTTAAAGTAATAATACTTATTACAAATTAGTGAAATGAAAGGGCTTGATTCCGAAATTGTTTTCGAATTCGATTTTTGAATCAAAATGACGGTTTTTTTCGAAACTGGTTTTAAAAGCTTACCTCCGAACCTATTCGAATCGAGAAACACGATCGAGTTACGATCAAGCGTTAGGCACATCCGGATATTTCATTATCTGAAGATCATTGTTAGTAAATTAATAACTCATTACATTGCTGGTACAAGGTTGCCACTCGAGAACCTTTCTTCCCCATCGGTTGTCGGTTTTTAGAGCCATAAGGCCGGCCCATTGCCACTTTATCTTACTAATCCGTTGTGATATATCGGTTATTCTGGTTCTACTGCGAATATCCTAATTTCTAAGTCTATCACGCGGAGAAACTTGAGCTTCTGCCTACGGCCACTGGTTGTATGTATACTCTTGTTTTCTACTTTTGAGGTATAACTGACGAGATGTTTAGAACGCTGCCCAGTCGAGTTGAATCCGTCGATTGATCTCTCGGTCGAAGTTGGTCCTTGTAGAATTTGTCCCAGGTAAACATACTCGTCAACAACTTCGAGCTTAGTGCTCCCAATAACTACCGGCATAGGTGTGACATGGACGTGATACATGACACACGTTTTGTACATGTTCATTTTAAGACCTATCTATTGAAAAACAATATTGAGGCATAGTGCTGTGGTCCTTTGCCGATCCTGCCGTAATGACTATATATACCGTCAGCAAATAGAAGGTGGGTGTACTCGCCACTGATGTTGATACCATATCCTTTCCAGTGCAGTATCTAAAAACTGTATCACGACTGTGGATCGCGCGAGCGCCGGCTGGGCGGGTAGCTGACACGGTAAATATGGCACGCAGTTGTATTTACATTCACGACACTTACTGTTAGGCAAATACGAAATAAAGTTACACACTAATCTGAAATAAACTTTAAATCACGTTGACAAAGTGCGTACATAAATAATGACGGTGTTTTGTTAGTCACGTTGAACAAAATCAGTCGAAAACGGTTTACAAAAGAAAGAACTAGTGTTGTCGTTCTCTCGCAGTCGACTAAAGGAGTTACGGAGAATTGACCGTAACTTTGTGTTTTAGTTTGTAATTAGTACCGTGGTTCCCGGCTATAAGTATACATACAAGTCTTTACTAATAAAACAATTATCGTCTCCCAAGCTATGACGCAAGTTTACCGACGTCTAGCGCGTGATTCAGTTCCAAAAGGTCACATCGCATTATGCACGCGCATGAATCTGTTACGTATTAACTATTATATTAATGTTACTACTACAACTCACTGTTACTCTCCGGTCTCACTACTACTCACTAGTTCGGGAGCTTATCCACTCAACCGTCCGCCTCGCGCCAGTAATTCTCGCCTGACCTGTCCGCGAATTAAATGTCACTATTTTTTACAACCGCGCGAGACACTTAACAAAAACGATTACTACTGAAAAACTACTATAGCTACATTCAAATAAAAATATTCTCAAAAGACTCAAAGAATTCAAAATTTTATTTTGTTAAAAGAAAATTAGTACTAATTAAAAATAAAGCTTAAAAATGGGAATATCAAAAAATATCAACAAAATGTTTACCCAATATAAATATGAATAAATAAGTAAATAAATGAAAAAAATAGGCTTTAATAATTTCTAGACACATCTGAACAGGTATTTCGTTTATAAATTGCTATCAACGTGTTAATAGTGAATCATTATTTTATATTTTTAACACAAAAAACTGATTAGAATACATTTTAAACAACATAATCAATAAACGATGATCGCGTATAGTGATTTAAATTTAGAGCTAAATTATTATATGTAAACGTTTTGGAATTGTCGTAATGATACATATATACTAAAGAAAATATCTTCACAATTAGTTTGATGTACAATAACATTAGAAATAACGTATAAGAACAGAAAAGTTATCACATTTTTGATCGAATTTCTCACACGTTAACATTCCACAAACAAAAAGGCGAAATTTAATTTTAACTTTTTTTTTCCAAATATTTTGTTACTATTATACAGATAAAATTCACTTTCACAGACGACAAATTTCGTATAGCACCATCTATAATTTTTTACTGTATTAATAACAGCTATCTTTTGCGCTGTACGCGTTTAAACCGAAAGATGTCGTTGGTGCCTAGACAGGTGAGGCAATAATGGTTTTTGGGGACTGTAGTCACCGTGGACGGTTGAGTGGTTATGGATTCATTAAAACATATAGTGTAATATTTAAAAAAAAGTATTTCGGTGTATTTTTATAGTATTCTCATCTGGTTGGGCTGTATAAATAAAAGCAAATGATAAATATACATTAAATATAGTAAAATTATTAAATAAATAATACATAAAATAAATAAATACAAACCCGAGCAGGTAGCCCTTGGCTGGGGAGAATAAACGGCCGAGGGTTAGGGGAAAAAGAAAGAAACCGGCGGACATTGAAGTAATATGTATGTACGTACCAGAAGAGACATGGTTGTTCTCAACGTATAAAAGGGTATTTTGTGCCTATCATAGATAGTAGTGTAGGGCGTAGATGAGCCACTCTGACAAATTATTAGGTGACGAAACGAGAAAAGTTTCTTCTACTCTGCTAAAAATGGCGTCGGGATTATAAATTATCCAAAAATTACACTAGTGGACGCTATCAACTAGGTTCATTATTATTTCATACATTTTAATAAAATTAAAAGGATATGTTCTTAAATTGAAACAAACTAAATTACTTTAGGTTATATTTTAATTAACTTCATTTTAATGACCGTGGTTTGTGTGTTACATGTTTTGTGTGACATTACAGAGCTATTTAATATATACACTTAGCACTTCTAAACTTTGATAGCGCCATCTTTGAATAAAATGTGTAAAAATTTATTGATAAAATCGTGCTTTCAACGACTGTGAGATGGACCACTTAATATCAACGTAAAAGCAAGCTACTGAGGACTTTCATACCCCTGACTCCGACCACGCTCAAGGCACTGTCGCACAGATTTTGTCGGGTGTCTGTTTTAATACTTAGTAGGTATGATATACAAAAAAGTAGGTACACATTAATACAATGAAGGCGGATGATGCGGGTAGTATCGAGGAGCACCGCCTTCTGCATTTGAATACTATAAATCTGTTCGTATTTCAGACGCGGTCACGATTCGACGGGTGTAACGGACCGTGTGGTGAACCAGCTGCTGGCGCGAATGGACGGCGCGGAGGGCGGGGCGCGCGGCGCGCTGCTGGCGGCCACGTCGCGCCCCGACCTCGTGGACCCCGCGCTGCTGCGGCCCGGCCGCCTGCAGACACACGTCTACTGCGGACTACCCGTGCAGGTACACTTTACAATAAAGGAAGGCTAATAATAATCTTTCATTCACTAGATGTCGCTAGTATGGACTGAGGTGAAGTTTTTATTGTATGTCATATGATTGAGAAGTTGCGTTTGAAATAAAATGTTATCCGTTTCTTGAGTTTTTAACTTTTTTCTTGGGTTTGTTTCTTAACATTTTTCATTAGAATAAAACTAATTTTACGGATCTTATCGCGTTTAATTTAACTACTGATTTAAATTAAACGCGATAAAATACGTAAAATTATATACGTAAGATTATTCTAAATGTACCATTGTTACAACAGAGTGATCGATACGAGATACTGAAAACTCTGGCCAAGGACGTCGCATTAGACGATGAAGTAGATCTTCAGGAGTTGGCGCAGAGAACGGAAGACTTCTCACCAGCCGACCTCAAGTCGTTGCTGATCACAGCGCAGCTGGGTCGGTTAGAGAAACAACTGGTATGGGACTTTAAAATGAACTATGACATTTTTATTAGCGATTTTTTTATGGGATAAGGGTGACAAACGAGCACACAGTCCACCCGATGGTAAATGGTTGCTGTGGCCCATAGACATCTACATCTATCCTCGATTACGAATCGAAATGCAAATGCGTTGCCACCCGTGAGGACTAAAATGGAATGCCTCCTTTCCAGTAAAAAGGGTCTCCGGTTCTCTACACTAACCATACGAAACACAGCAGCATTAAGGTGCTATTTTACGCTGGTATTCTGTGAGAGCGTGGTCCCACCCCGGTCGAGCCGAGCCATTCGTGCTACAACTATACTACTAATATAGCTGCAGCATGGCTCTACCACGTATACCGATGATGAAACGATTATCTGTTAGCGCTATTATTATTGCGCTTGTGGGGATGCGAATAATCAACACACCACATATATTAAATAACCGTTTAATAATCCACGACTACGAATACGATTGTTTCTGTTTTTAAATAAAACATACTATTATCGATAAAGGAGCATAATTTTTATTACAATAAACTAATTCCAATAATGTTTGCTGAGATGTTAATAATCAAATTTAAGAAGTTTTCAAGCTTTTCAGGAGTCATTCTTGTTCTTTTTTTCAGTTTAGATCAATCCAGTAGTGAAAAAAAACCTCTCCGACGCTCCTGACGATGGTTTGATTAAAATATATATTTTGCTGCACATTAACAATTGAAAAAAAAGTCCTTTGAAAATAAATATCATAAATTAATACTAAATAAATTAATAATTTTTACGTGGTAGAGCCATGCTGCAGCTATATTATGGTTGTAGCACGAATGGGTTGGCTCGACCGGGGAAGGACCACGCTCTCACCGAATACCAGCGTAAAATAGCTTAACGTTGCTGTGTTTCGTATGGTGAGTGTAGAGAATCGGAGACCCTTTTTACTGGAAACGAGGCATTCCATCTGCATTTTGATTCGTAATCGAAGATAGATGTAGATGTCTATGGGCCACAGCAACCACTTACCATCAGTTGGACGGTGTGCTCGTTTGTCATCCTTAGCCTATAAAAAAAATAATCGCTAGATAATCTCAATGATAAATTCATCACTGATATTTATAAAATTTTGACGTAGTAGAGTTAAGCTGCAGCTATAATATTATAGTTACAGCACAAGTGGGCACACTCTCACAGAATACCAGTGAAGTAGTATTAGCTTCATGCTGTTGTGTTTTTGTACGAATAATTTAGAGAACTGGATACCCATTTACTTAGTCCTCAGGGGTGAAAATCTATGGACTGCAGTAGCCATTTACCATCAGTTGGACTGTGAGCTCATTTGTCACTTCAGCTTTATAGAAAAAAAATTAAATGGTTTCGGACTAAATTGATATTGTTTAGCTTCGTATGTTTTTTGCAGGTAAATAACGAGGAGAAGAATTTGGAATCTGTAGTCGTTTACAAGGAAGACATAGAGAGTGCTTTAAAAGAGACCAAACCGTCGCTTTCAAAAGAGCAAAGGCTTTTTTATGATACGATGTGAGTTTTATGTTCTTAATTAATATAATTTGTTAAATTATTCATGTAATTCCTTCCAAGTTAAATTATCGGTAGACGAAGTGTAGGGCGTCCCCCCACTAGATGGAGTGACGACCTGGTAAGACATGCAGGAAGTCGACGGATGCAGGTGACTCAGGACCGTCCTTTGTGGCATTCAATGGGCGAGGCCTATGTTCAGCAGTGGACTTGTGAGGGGCTGTAATGATGAACGATGATGAAATTATTGGTAATAGACATGGGTTATTAGGATCCTGGTAAATAAGGCGATGATTTGCTTACTATATATAATACAGTAGATCCAGCGAGACGTGACAACGGACTCTTCATGTGGCTTAGTAGCTAATAATTAAAAATTAAAAAATTTGTACAGCCGACTTCAATATAAGTTATTAAGAATAACTCAAAAACTATTGAGTCTAACGAACACACGAGACGTACTAGCTTTCAAATAAAAAAAAAATATCGAAATCGGTTCACCCAGTAAAAAGTTATGAGGTAACACACATAAAAAAAACATACAGTCGAATTGAGTAGCGTTTCTTTTTTGGAAGTCGGCAGAAAAATAAAACATTTTACTACCTCGTTCGTTTAGTCTCGTGATGCTAAGCGCGACTGCTGACCATGTGATCCCGGGTTCAAATTCCGTCTCGGGTCAAAATCAATTATTTGGTTTTTTTGTCAAGAAATTCTCATTAGCAGCCGGGAGTTAATTAATCTCTATCCGTTGCAATGCCATTTTTGCGCGGACGGGCGTTCTACCTCTCACCAAAGTTTTATCCTAAGCAGATGAATGTTATAGGAACGCATGCGAGACAAACAGAGAATTTTTTTTTTACAATGCTGTGGAACTTCTTTCTTATATAATATGTTAAATAATATGTAAAAGGCATTTTTTTTAAATGATCAACTTCTGTATTATTTAATATTATAATAAATATTTTCAAATAGTTTTTGTTTATTAATAATTATGAACTTTTTTACTTTCTTTATTGTTTGAGATTTAATTCCATAAAATTAATCGATTGAACGTTTATACGCGTGGTAATTTAAACAAATGAACCATTTAGTTTAGTATAACTTAACTCATTATTAAATATTTTACAGCTGTAGGAGATTAAGACGAGAAACGCTATTATTAACTTTCTAAAGGTCATTATTTAATAGAAATGGAAACTTTTTTTTTTATATAGATTATTACCATCCACTGCTGAACATAGGCCTCCCTCATAGATTGCCTCATTGGGGCAGGAGGGGGAGGGGGGGGGGGATTTTTGCTATAATTGCCACGCCTGTCAAGCGGGTTAGCATCGCAGTTTATTATTATTTTGAGCTGTTATCAGGAAGATGATGCTGCCTGTCTCCTGTTTCATTTTCCCATTGTTATAGAGATATAAATAATACTAATTGAGAGTCGTTTTTATTTTTAATTTACTGCTGGCTCGGAAAATACTGTCTGGGAAGTACCGGCAAGAAATCCGCCGGGACATTTTTTTTAAACAAAAAATTAACAGTTTTCAAGCATTTAAGTTGCACAATAATTTACTATTAAATATTTTACAGATATAGGAGATTTAGAGGAGAGACGCTATCGCCTGAACAGATGTCGGTCACGCAGCAAATGCAGAAGCAACGCGTCACTTTGGCTTGAATGTAATCTCATTTTAACATCACACAGGAACTTGTCTCGCTTTAGTTGTAAAGTGCACGTACCCACGCAAAAAGGATACAACCCACAAAAGCTAATCTTTATATATAAAGATTACGTGTCACGTTGTTTGTCCGCGATGGATTCCTAAACTACTAAACTGATTTCAATTAAATTTTGCACACTGTCTGCATTTTGATCCAACTTGAGAGATAGTTTTTATCCCGATAAATGACCCTCAAAATTTTTTATTGCGAATTTAAGGACTTTTATAGGAAAGGTCGTCGGAAAGGGCAGAACAACGTCTGCCTGGCGAGCTACTTATATTATATAATAATATTGACGTTTTTAAAATTTGTTCAGTAAAAAGTGATAATGGCTTTCTTTATTCTCTTAATTTGTTAGCTGTTTCAATTGTTAGTGACTCATTTTATAGAACAAGGGTGACAAACAAACACACAGTCCACCTGATGGTAAGTGGATGCTGTGGCCCATAGACATCTACATCTATCCGCGATTAAGAATCAAAATCAATCAAATGCCTTTTCACCCCTGACGTCTAAGATAGAATGCCTCGTTTCCAGTAGAAAGGGTCTCCGATTCTCTACACTCACCATACGAAACACGGCAGCATTGAGCTGCTATTTTACGCTGGTATTCTGTGAGAGCGTGGTCCTACCCCGGTCGAGCCGACCCATTCGTGCTACAACTATACTACTAATATAGCTGCAGCATGGCTCTACCACGTATAGAAATTGCTATTGACTGCGACTTTTTTTTACTATAAATAATAAGTAAGTACTAAAATTAGCTTTTCATACGTGTAATTTACTTAAATTACTTAGGTATAATCAAGGATAGTGGTTCGATGAGATTTGTTTATTATTTTGCTTGTCGACTGCGACTTTTTCTGGATTTCTTTTTATTACATGAAAGGGTGGATATTATTTTGAATTTTTTTGGTGAATTTCAATTTATTTTGAATTTTTAAATCGTGCAGGTTGGACCCTTTTTGCATAACTGCGTTTAATTAGAACAAACCAAAAATAATTGCTTAGCAGAGACAACTTAGTATCTAGATTTTAGGAATATGGAAGCATACTTTGAATCTATGCCTTAGATTTTTTTTATAATATGCACTATAAGCAAATTTTTGTTGCTATCGGTGAATTTCGTTTGGGTCACTTCTAGGTTCAAGTTTCTTTCCAGCCTCGTAACATGTTTACGCTTGGTATATTGTATTTGAACATTGCCATTTTGTTTTTAGTGGAATGGCGGCATCTCCGAATTTTTCTGCTACCAAAAATAAACCCTTACATTTTCCTAACCAAATAACTTCCCCTGCAATGAAATCTGTATTAAAATATTTCACCTCATTCGGAGGTGGCGCCGCCCTGGTGTCAGAAAAATTCGTGGATGTATCATTGACTAGTGTCAAAATAGGCAATAGCGATATATGAAATTCGATATATTATAAGGATAAGTTTGTTTGTATATTTTGTTGCTATTTTTATAATGGGTTTTAATGTATTTATTATATTGGCAAATAAATTGCAGTTTTATTTATCTTGTTTTATTTTATATGCTACCTAATAATTAAAAGTAAACAGAGGGAAACGAACCAGGAGATAGATAGCAGGGTATTTCTAATAATACCTAATATTAACCAAAAAAAAAAACTGATGTTGCTAAACAGCCTGCCAAGCTTGGCAACTACGGCAAAAATCTTCCCTATAAGGCAACCTTTCGGGTAGTATTATCTTCAGCAGTAGACTTTGGACTGGTTGTTACGGTACGGTAAACAGAATCAGTTTTAATCTTTTAGCGGACGTCATAAAAGACTGTAAGAGATCGGGAGCTCAGAGTAGGAGTGCTTGTTTTTATTTTTTAGCATTTTAATAAGATAAGGGTGACAAACGAGCACACAGTCCACCTGATGAGTTGCTGCGGCCCATAGATATCTACATCTATCTTCTATAACAAATCAAAATGCAGATGCGTTGCCACCCGTGAGGACTAAGATGGAATGTCTCATTTCCAGTAAAAAGCGTATCCGATTCTCTACCTCACCATAAACAGCAGTGTTAAGCTGCTATTTTGCGCTGGTATTCTGTGAGAACGTGGTCCTTCCCCGGTCGAGCCAACCCATTCGTGCTACAACTATACTACTAATATAGCTGCAGCATGGCTTTACCACGTACAAAACGTGTCTGAAAAATATTATGGATATAATATGCTAATTTAATCAATTCGCACTTTAGTGTCTTTTTCATAATAATAAAGAGTTATAGGGAGTAAACAGTCCACCTTATGGTAAAAGGGAAGGACACATGCAACAATAAATAATGTTATAGATTGTTTAGTTCACTGTTGAACATTAGGGATTAGTAAGCTGAAGTGGCGATGGGGCGGCCATATAGCTCGACGAGCCGACAACCCATGGGGAAGAAATGTTCTCGGGTGGCAGCCTTGTTCCAGCAATGTAATAAGTATGTAACATATATGTAATATATATGTATATATAGATATATATATATATATATATATATATATATATATGTATGTATATATATATATATATATATATATATATATAACCTATCTATCTTTCTATCAGGAATATGCTGCCCTCTCGTTTCCATGTGTCGCCTCTTACGACATGCCTCGTATAACATATGTTTACGCACGACATAAACAGAAGTAAAAAATAATAAAGCCTAAACCAATTTAACATTCGAATAGTCCTAACCCTAACTCTAAGTCCTAAAAAAATTGGATACGGGTCCAATTTTTTTCACTTTTTGTAAGTAGTGCCTGATACCTGGTACCTCATTTGATGTTAAGTGGTGCTTCGCCGACAAACGTCGATTCACTGATCACTGATGAAGCAGGGGCGTAGGAAGGAGGGGGGGGGGGGGGCGGCATTCAAAGGCGCCGGAAGGCAGAAATAGGGTATGACATTTTCGGAAAGATAACTCTCCGCTTTTTCAAAAAATGTAAAAAAATGAATATCTTTCTTTAAAAAAGTATAACGATCGCTGTAGCACTAGACCAACAAAGGAAGTAAGACGGAGCGCTGCGTAGGTACATCTCAAATGAAATGATGCCGAAACTATGTTCAACTTCTTGACGCATTCACGCACACTTCTTTCTTCTTTCTTCTTTACGAGCCCATAAAATTTCATTGCTGGACGCAAACATATGTAGCTAAAACCATGTTGTTGCTTGCAAATAATGATTTGAGATGCATAAAGTGCACGTGAGTGCCTGTTCTTACAATTAATAGTTGTCACAGAACATTTTGCTAATCATATTTTTAATACCGTGAAATTTGCAGTCTAAATGTCGTGAGATACATGTTTTTATGTTTACATTTTACTATGTTTTAGAACCGTCTTTAGAAACTATTATGTGGAACTTGTTTTATAGAAGTCGATTTTTAGTTTATATATAAAAGTCATAATATTTTGGTCTTTTTATTTAAAATTTTTTTTATACCTTTTTGAGTGAACTAAGCAATATCACAAGCTTAAGGCTACTAGAATATCATATTAATAAATATTTTTTGTAATAAAAACTTCATTGGCTATTTTCTCATCTTTAGATGTGAAATGTTACTTCAAAATTTAAATGGGCTTGAGCTCGAGGTAGGTACACCCTTATTGCCAATATGATAAAAAGGTTCAAAATTCAAAGTTACCGCCTATATGCGTTCCACTGCTGTGCACGCACAGGACTCCTCTCATTTCTGAGAGGGTATGTTAAAAAAAAAAAGAATTATTTAAATTGATTCAGCCGTTTTATACACGCGTCTAATATAGAAGTTCCTTATAGAATTTTGCTGTTATTTTTGACAAGGATAATAATAAAAATGTTTATTCATTTCTCTAATAAAGGTATTTAGCGCAAAATTGTATCAGTCTCAGAAAAACATAACTACAGAGGAAGTTACTCTCTCTAACTAAGCACCAAGATAACTGGAGTGTTGATCCAACTTGTACGCGAGATCCGATACAAACTCGCTTGTAGCAGAGCTATCAATTAGATCGTATCCGTGCTCCATCTCCTGTGAGAGGCTTGCGAGCTAATTATCCGCGCAGTATATCACGGATCAGGCGACGCTGTAGTCTAGATAAAAAGTTCGCCTATCAACGTCGCGCGTAATTAGGAGGAACTCTGGTTAATGTGTATTAACTTAGCCGCTGTTGTTAAGCATTTAAACAAGTTTACATTCTATCAAGGCGGCACATGAGAATGTATTAACCCGTTTTTGGTTTTTCTAATTCTTTAATATTATAATGCATTTCCGAAAGTAATGCTTGTTTCTATTAAATAAGCTGCAGACATGTAAACAAAGTTTAAGTTTAAAATGAAACATTAAATGGCAAAATAAAACTTTTTTTACGGATTTTATCGCATTTAATTTACTTATTTTAATTCCCGGCGTTTCGGCTGCTTTACAGCAACCCATGGTCACGGGGGGCACTGAGATGTTTAACGTCCCGATGTCACAGTTAGCTTAAGAATTCAACATGCCTACAGAATATGCAGTATTACTCAAACACTGCCTTACATCCGGCTATATATTGTGGAAGGAGGAGTTCTACAAGCAAGTAGATGGTGTGGCGACGGGCTCACCTGTATCTCCCATGTCGCTGACATATTCATGGAGGAAAATGAAAGCCCTTCTTACTTCTCCTGTAAATTCAAGATTCTACAAGCGGTATGAAGACGACACTTTCACAATTTTACCATCTGACAAAGTAACTGCATTTTTAGACCACCTTAATTCCATAAACTCTAAAATACAATTCACAATGGAGTTAGAGGCAAACATTTCTTTAGCTTTCCTAGATGTTTTAGTCATCTGAAATTCTGATAACACTATTGGTCACACTGTGTATAGGAAAAAGACCCATATCAATCGATATTTAAATGGTGAATCGCACCATTATCCATTACAGTTAGCTACCGTGGGAAAATCTTAGTTTCAGAGAGCACGAGGGATTTGTGACAGAAAACATCTGGCCGCCGAGCTTCAGCACGCTGAGCAAGTATTGCAAGACAACAAGCTTCGGGTCCCGCGCCTACGTCACAGTGACCGGACCGAGTGAAGCCGGTCACAGTCGAGCGTGTGCCTGCTGTACTACCTTATGTCAGAGAAGTCACAGACAAGATTGGCTACATCTTGAAGCGAGCTTCTTATAAAACAAACTTCAAGCCACCGAAGAAGATTAGCAACAAACTTTTACCATCCGTCAAGTGTAATATCCATCTACAAGATGCAGGAAAGTACAAGCTTGACAAACAAAAAGATTAATTCAAACCCTGGTGAAAGGACATATAGCTGACGTGTGGCACCGACGCTCTGGGAAGTCTGCAGATTTCTACCAAGGATGATACGGGAAGCTATTGAAATTAAAAAACATCCCAATTTCAATAGAGAAGATGGGTGGGTGCTCCCATCTGCTTGGGATCCTATAATTAACAAAATTTAATCCAAGCCCAAGCATACCACTGCAAGACTTAAAGATACTGTAAGATCATTCTGCGGGCTAACTGTGACATCGGGACGTTAAACATCTCAGTCCCCCCCGTGACCATGGGTTGCTGTAAACACCAGAAACGTCGGAAATTAAAATAAGTAAATTAAACGCCATAAAATCCGTAAAAATAGTTTTATTCAATGTGTAGTGCTCGCGTAAATATAAGAAACCATTATTAAATGGCAAAAGCTAAATACATTTGTATTTATAACTTGAATTTCATTACGACTCTTAAATTATTGTCGATTGTAGTTATTTAAAATTAATGCCTAATAACTAACAAACTGTTTAAATTATTAAAATGGGAATATAATTTACACGTTGTATTCTATACCTAATTAAAATAAAGATCATTTTCACAGCAGATAATCATATTTTATTGAAAAACTTATGCGCGCTACTGCGTCGCAGATTGAGATTAGTTCACAACTTGTACAATAATTTAGATTGAGCGATGATTCGGAACGCGCTGCCGCCGCCATCTTACTTTCCACCAAATATCGCGGTACACAGATCTCCAATTTATACATTATTTTATGCTAGAAATGTCATGATCTATATTACACACATATATAAAATTGAAGTGTCTGTGTGTAATATTGAAATAACTGACTTCTATTGAGTTCAGAGGTGGAGAGAAACTTTTTGTCTGTCTGTCCGTCCGGGCTAATCTTCGGAATAGCGTGCAAATACCTAAGAAGCCAGATATTGCAATATTACACACAGACACTTTAATTTTATTTATACGTATAGATTAATAGATTTTTATTTCAAATAATTTCCCATACCTTACATAGTTTTCGAGGTAATAGCAAAAAAAAAATTGACTTTAAAGTGGTTTTTCGATAGTTGAACTACTTTTACAATGACACACCATCAGGTGGACTGTGTACTCGTTTGTCACCCCCATTCTATGAAAAAAATAGCTACAGGTTTTTGACGGACGAAGTCGTGGTAAAAGCTAGTATAAAAAAGGATGTGTTAAAAGTTTTGAAAAATAATTGCGACAAGATTTGATAACGCCATACATAGGAAAGTTTACCTTTATATACACGTAGTCAAAAAAGTTAACCTCTATGTATATACAACATGTAACAAAAACCCTGTGGTTCCCGTTAAGTACGTTATCAGGATCAATATTCAAACCTATAGAAATATTTTTTTTAAAACTCGAAAAATATTTTTTTTATTTTATTTAAAAAAATAATTGTATGCAAATTGTATGTGTTTTTATTACCTATACATTGTCTGGGGAGTAAGAGGATCGTCAAAGACCCCGCTTTACTTAGCTTTAGCATCGGCTAGTGTCAGTAAGAGGCAATAAAACCACATAGAATAAAAAATAAAAAATAAAAAAATATAAAATAAAATTATGGTCGAGTTTAAAAAAAAGTAATATCTATAGGTTTGAATACTGATCCTGATAACGTACTTAACGGGAACCACAGGGTTTTTGTTACATGTTGTATATATATATATATATATATAAGTGGTAAAAAAGAAGTCCTTTTGATTGTAAAGGTTCCGTCTGGTATTATATACACCTTTATTCGTATTTGTGCCGCCAAACAGCAATGCCTGGACTACTGTGTTCCAGTTCGAAGTGTATGGACAGGCTGTGAGGTATTCCATCTTAGCCCTCAGAGGTGACAACACATCTGTAGAATTCCTTTTTTGAAGTTGGTTTCAGGTGTCCATGGACTACAGAAGCCACTTACGATTAGGTTGACTGTAAGTTCCTTTATCATTTGTTCCCCGGTGTGATGTCTAAAACTGTGTGAACGTACTAATAGCTGATGTCATAAATGGTTTGTCTCTTTAAGCTGTTATCCGCACTGTAATAATTTGTAATGTTGCTTTAAGTCTCCAATTGTTCATTATAATAAATAACTTCTGAACTGCTAGTTCGTTTATATTGTAAATATGAGCGACTATCCAACATTAACAAAATCGTATAACAGGAATTTTCTTTGAGATAAATTTGTTTTCTAATATCTGTGTCATATCTTGCAAAGTTTGAGCACCGTTTAATAGCTTAACGCGCATTTGTAACGAGTTGTGTAATGAATTAAAGCAGAATGCACGAGTTGCGGCAATATTCATTAAAATTCGCTGATACAGTTTGTTTAAATTATTATTCGTGTTAAGTATGCCTATAATATATTAAGTTAAAAATGAAATATTTAATAGGGTTCGTAAATCCGATAATTGACGTTGACCAAATTGCCTCATTCACTATAAATTTATTTTCATAAACTATTTTAGACGTGGTAAAGTCACGCTGCAGCTTTATTATGGTTATAGCACGAATTTATCGGCTCGACCGAGGAAAAACCACACTCTGAGAGATTACCAGCGTAAAATAGCAGCTTAATGCTGCTTCGTATGGTGAGTGTAGAGAACCGGGATACGTTTTTTACTGGAAACGACGTATTCCATCGTAGTCCTCGTGGATGACAACGCATCTGCATTTTGATTCTTAATCAAAGATAGATGTAGATGTCTATAGGCCTCAGCATCTACTTACTATCAGGTGGACTGTGTACTCGTTTGTCACCCCCATTCTATAAAAAATAGCTTATTGCAAAAAAAAGCTCAAAGTCAAACCCTATTAAATATTTGATTATTTTTTATTTGAAAGCTGATGTTATTCATGTAGTCTCATAAAAGTTTTATCAAGATCTGATCAGTAGGTTTTGAGTTAACCTTAATAATGCGTATTTAATTGACTTCGACTACACTGATGATGTGATCATTTTATTTATATTGAAGTCGATTGCACAAAATTTTTAATTTTACCACATGTTATAGAATAAGAGACAAACGAGCACACAATCCACCTGATGGTAAGAGGATGTTGTAGCCCATAGGCATCTATATCCTCGATTAAGAATAAAAATGCAGATGCGTTGTCACCCCTGAGGACTAAGTTGGAATGACTACTTTTCTTAAAATTGGTAGTCGAGGTTCGAATTAAGATTATTATTTTTATCGGTTGCACAAACTCATGTTTTTGGAACGAAGTTCATTATCGGACGGTACGGGTTTGGAGGAGATGGGAGCTAGGCGACAAAAAGTGTAAGATTTTTTCGTCATTACCCCTTGTGTCATAGTTTATTTTAAATGACGCTTCATTTTAATAGACGCTAGTAATACATTTATTTGTATTTGTTAATCAGTAATATAATACCTTTATCAATAATAAGGAACTTTGTTCCAACCGAGTGTTCAACGACACTCACGCATGTTTATTTTTTTTTTAATTTTTATTGCCTCTTTTTGGAGGCTCATAAGTACCAACATATGTGGCGTTATTTAGATTTATGTTAATTAAAGGCCATTTATTTTATAATTTTTTCCTATAATATATAGCTTAGATCACTCCTGACATTGTTCTCTATCTGTTAGTGAAGTTTTATTTAAAATGGGTTCAGTAAATCCGAAGGTTAGGCCGGGCAGATAGAAATACATACAAAATATTCTAAGAATGGTTAATTCATGTCTTAATGGTATGAAAATAACCCTCTCAGTTCAATATAAGGCAGTTATTTCGATATTACAAACAGAAATTTATTTATATATATAGATTTAGAATAAAAAACGGATGCATTGTACTGTTACCAGTTTATTGGTGTTACTTACTATATGAAATATAGCAACATTGTTCTGCTTATTTTCCTGATATTCTGAGAGAGCAGATTAGATTATTCTATGCGAGTCGATCCATTCGTACTTCATCCACAATAACGCTCTACCACGTCAAAAAAAGCTACCACAGCTCCTTGATGTATCTCACACAGCGTATTTTCATATAATTAATTTTTAAATTTTTGGTTATTTAAACTTATTTAGAATTTGAAAAAAAAATATGATTGATTGATTTAAAAAGAAGAAAAATTTTAATATTCTTATTTTTATTGAATTCTCCAATAGCTTACTCTACGGCGTAGCTGCCCCTGTAGCAGTTGTAGCAATAATACAAGCTTTTCGACTGTATATAATGCTACGCACAATTCCACGCCACAACTCTACTATTATTAATACTATTAATACATTTATTTCCTCATCTGGTTGGGCTGCATAAATATATAAAAGAATACGTAAATGTATAAAAGAATACGCTATATTTAGTACTATTATTAAATTGTCCAATAGTTTACTCTACGGCGTAGCTGCCGCTGTAGCAGTTGTAGCAATACTAAGATTTTTCGACTGTACACAATGCTATACCACAACTCTACCGTTATCTGGTATAAGAAAGAACCACAGTGCGCATACTTGTGCACCATATGAGGTTCCAGGTTTGAATCCCGGGTCAAGACGAAATCAGTTATTTGTTTTTTTGAATACCATGTCACGAAATTCGGTCTGGAGGACATTATTATATTATGCATCTGGCGTAAATGATATGATTAGAAAAGATTAGAATAGAATATTTTTTATTAAGTATAGGTTATAAATAATTCTTATTTTGTTACTTTGTTCATTATACCGCCGCGCCGTCTATCTGAAGCCATAAAATTATTCTTCTATAGTCTCTCCATAGAGATCAAAGTCCTCTTACATATAAACCAAAGATACCCAAATGAAGTGATATATGTTCTGACCTTACGGCTCTTATCCACAAGACAATGTATAACATTTTTATTTATTAATATATCTGTCAGATAATGAGGCGTGAAAGAAAGCTTAACAAAGCATTACTAAATAATTAAATGTACAAAAGGGATCCTTGGCTGTTACCAAATAAAAATCTTGAAGGTGAAATTAGGACCCTTCTGTTTGGTTCAAAGAAAGCGGTTTTTATTCCGCTTAAAGTAATTATTGTATTTTTCTGAAAGAGTTTGTTAGCGGACCATTCAGGCGGGACCCGGACGCTTGCCGTGGTGCAGGGACGAACTTGCACGTGCAGCGATATTCGAAAATTCAAATGAGGGGTTTTACTTGTCGAACAACAATGAAATGAAGGTTTATTAAAATATTGTTGAGTATATATTACACAACAGTTTTTTTTTAAATTTAATTAAATTACAAACATACTTGTGTGATAGCTCAGGTATCAAGCGAGCAATAAGGGACCTTGCCAGCATCAATGCAATTGTTAATTGCAATTTTAAGTGAATATTTACCACGTGCTCGGTGTTAAAAGCAAACATCTTCCCCTTACCGTATGAATTATTAAAGAGATGGGAAGAAAATTATTTTATTATATATTAGAAGTTAGTACTCGAAGTCATAATTATATGGCTTCGTATGCAGTCTAGGCATCACATAGACAAAATGTCAATTACCATGGACTAATGATTTACGTTCGAAATTACGACAGATATGCTTCTTCTAATTTAAGGTATTTTTAAATATCAGGTTTTTCATTAAGCTAGAAAAAAATCATAAACTTTTGTGTCCATATATGGCTGGTTATGCGGTACCTAAGGGGTTAAAGAAACCCGCATATATGAGGATTAAAATATTTAGAGCACCAACACTCACTGAAACATCGTGGTGTTCTTATTACTCCGAAACCGTCTTATAAATGAGAGAAGGCCTGTGATCAGCAGACCCACGTATTTGGGCTGTAACTAAATTTTTATGTAACAAATGTGCTCGCAGTCCATCTTACGGTATATTACGATAAGTAGCTACTGTAGTTCATGCAAACCAGCGGCTACCTCGAAGTAAAAAAGATTCAGATTCTTCACAAAGGTGTGTCATAACCGGTAATGTCTATATCCTATAATTGAACCTGCTTAAAGCAACAGCTTTTGCATTGTGTTTGGTGAAAGAAATAGGTAGCTCAGTGATGTCCATCCAAACAGATTTCAAAGCAAAAAATGATGACCTCCTTCCGATCAATTCCCCGGCAATATACTGTTGGACTTTGCTTCTTTTTTTGTAATACTCGTTTTATATACAATAAGTTAAGTACAATAAGTTTGCGGAGGTGCACACTGACTGTTTTTATACGATCATCAGAAAGCACCATTTCTCAACTAAATCACTTTTGAACAAAAACATCCTGAGCATATTTGTCAAAAGGTGGAACTCGCCAAAGCTATGGTGCTGAACACATCTGCATAGTGTAAAAACAGTGTGACGTAGTTCATGCGTCAAAGCATTGTTTTACCGTCTCCACTAATTTTTTTTAACTTTCCTTGTTTTTTATTAATTTTTACTAATATAGGATACGCTTATATAAATTACAGTTGCTACTAACAAAGCTATGGACCTGCAAATAAAGTCATTCATTCAATAAGACAACAAAGCAATACAAAATATCATTTATGTATACGAAAATATAATAAAAAACATTCAAAGTTCATCCCTGTATATGAACCAGAGTTTTCTTGTTTTCCTTGAGTTTTCGTAGCTTTTCTTCGCATTTTCTTTCGTTTGGTGCCTTAATTAGCCTCATTCAACACCCTTCGCCACCTCCCCACTCCAGCGTTCACCCCAAATTATCTTGTTTATTGAAAACACTTTTATATTTCATTTTTATGACTCCCAACGGCTTTTGAACGAACATATTGTTTTTTAAAATCTATGGTCCTTTATTTCCATTTTCCACCATAGGTTACACCGTTCGTGATGGCCGTTTATTGAATAATGTTTCACAGAATCACATAGGTTCTTTCTGTCATTTATTCAATTAGAAATGAGAAGAGACATCATCACTGCGATTTTGATACTTTGGTGTTGAGCTTACCAAACTAACGACGAGCTTACCAGCTTAAAAGTAAATAATAATAAACTTTATTTACAAGAATATGGTTGTAATTAGTTATACATGTTCTACCTAAACGGTGTGCAAATTCTAATGGTCAAGTAAATATCATAGCAATATTTACCGATTTTTAAACAATACATAAATTATATTATAGTGTTAAATCAATTTAATAATTAATTATGTATGTATTAAACTGCATTGCAGTGCGGCGGACATTTCTTTGCCCTAAAATCGTCTCAGAAATGAGAGGAGGTCTGTGCCCAGCTGTATGACGTATATAGGCCCCTATGGGGGATGCCTATGTTCAGTTGTGGACTTTAATAGGCTGTAACGTTAACGGTGAAGTAATAACGATATTTATTCATCAAGTAATCCGCATGTTCATTTGCCTTCTTTTATAGAAAACTTAAAAAAAGTTTGAAATAACTATTTGGTTTCATAAGGTTTCGGTACTATGAAATTGCCTTTCATAGTAATTTCAACTTTGACTAATTTATTCAGTTATAAACTTATCAAAAATCAAGTAAGATATTATAGTACCGGAAGTTTTAGCACTAACACATAAGCATTCACTTACCCCCGTGTCCTAACTCGATGTGGAATAGTGGAAGACGATTTGGATGCGGCATCAAATATAAAGAGACTTTAAAAGAATATTAGCTATGCTGTTAACATTATTAGTTCAGAGAGTATTAACCACTCCAACTTAGCTTTAAATGCTTTTACTAGGAGTGGTTTACGACAGTAGTCGAATGGTGAATTCGAACCTATAACTTTAGATTTTAACGGTGTGTGTCATAACTATTAGACTATTATCGCTTTCAAACCCAGACTTTAGATTTTAACTATCATTAGATACTATCGCTATCTACCCACAATGCAGTCATACATTGCACGATTATTGGCTCCGGTTGAGATTTGAACACAGGATGCACCACCGAGTTTCTTTGCGCGTAGTGGGCGTAGCTTAGCGTAACAAGGTAGATCAACATCCCGATTTCCTATTTTTCACGATTTACCTTGAATTTTTAAATTATTAAATTATGTTTCAACTAATTTGTTTGACTTTATGCCCTGAATCTGAATAAAAGCAAGAAATTTTATCATTATTGACGTCCTAGGTCATTAAATATTCGACATAAAATATGCTTCATTTCGTTTGAGAAAACTAAATCACTACACTTGATAAGTATTGGAATGGGTAACACGTACAAACCAAAAAGAACGATATAAAAATATCAAAAATCTTAAAACTTAAGAAAGAAAATAGCGCTGCCAAACAAAACACGTATCGCGCTATCTCCACCTGAGCCGCCCAGACGTGCCCGTAAAAGAAAAAGGGGCGAAGTCTTTCGGAAGCGAGCTTCTGATAAGCCGCCATAATGGCTCCCGCTGATAACGCGCTCCCGCCTTTTTTTCCCGCCAAAACAGCGCGCCATTGTCGCCGGAGAATGGCGACACAAAGACCACTCCAACAACACAATGTGATTTGTTTTCTTACTAAAGCGCTGTAATTTTTGTATACTATACAGGCATTTACAGGTATTTTAAACGTATTATATTTAGGACAAGGGTTGATTTGATTTTTTCGCAAATTTTTACTTTTTGACACAGGGAGATATTTTGTAACTTTCTTTTTTTTTCAGATTTGTCCAACGCTCAAGTCTAAACAGACAGGTTATTTAAGAGCAAACAGACAGATTATTTGTTGTTTCAATGGATACACTGCTTTTTACCCGTCATCATGTTATTATCACCACGTAATTAACAAAGTGCGTCACATACTGGTGAGGGTGGTATATGGAGTAGTTGGTAGATCCATCTTAGCCACATCTTTAAATTGTTTTTTTTTTACAAATATTGTAATATACATTCGAAAAAAAAGTAGCACAATAAATATTTTTTTACCTGTAAACTATTCTCGCAGTTTCTGCTATATAACTATTAACATATTACTGGGCCACGCGATAAAGTGGGGGGCTTGTAAAGCTCACAGGTAGACTTTGGCTGCACTCGTAAGCGGTTTTGATAGCAAATGTTCAACTGTGAACTTATTTTAGACTGGAATGATAATGACGATAATATTTGAGACATTTAAGCATGCACAAATAATATATTTAATATTCGTAATAACTTGGCTTCACAATATTATTACGATAAAATAATTTAATAAAGCGCGAGTGTTATTAAAATGTTAATAAAGTTAACATACGCAGCCAAGTGCTCTCGATTTGATGTTTTAATAAATTCTTAATTGACACGTATTAGAATTTTGAAGTAAATTACAAAGGAGGGCAATCTCCGACGCGCCCTGAACATTAGCGGTGGGGGGGTGGGGGCGAGCGACAATTTTTTGTTTTTCTCTCACGTTTGAGTCAGTGGACTTTATTCAGTGTGCGAGAAGGAGACAAAGGCAGGACCACACATTGCCTTTGTTAAAGAGCAAAAATAATAGAGAGAACGGTCGTTTATCTCTTTTTATGGCGGAGCGGTATCTTCGCGTCGTCGCTATTATGGAAGACAATTTTAGCGCGAAAGAAAACTGCTTATTACTGAAAGTGTCTCCATATTTTTCACATTTTAAATGGACTTTGTGAATGGAGAACATTATTCGTTATACTGATACTCTATATAGTTTATACGACGTCATTACTCGTTTTAATTACATAAGAAGTTTTTAGAGCTATGGTAGCACAAGGAATTAGAGCTTGCTTCAAAATTTCAAAGTACGCTTGTTCTATCCCCGCCGGCACCGATGTAATTGTTGATCATTTAACACGTGGTTGGCGATGGCGACAATTATCCAGTCTTAGAATTGAAAATATTTCGATGACATGTGAAGTGCGAAGCTTTTAGAGCAGCACGGAGGATCCTTCCCACCCTTAAAACCCTTTAAAAAATAAGAGGCTTTTAACCAACCGTGGTTCCCCTGGTGTTGCAGTTGTTCATGGGCGGCGGTAGTAGTAGTAGCCGTATACTCGTTTGCTCCCTCTTCTATAAAAAAAAAACTTTAGGCTGTAGCTAAATACTTTGCAGATTAATGTAACTAAGTATAAAAGAAATTGAAAAATTAATATACGAAGCGTTTTCAATATTGTGGAGGCGACATAGAAAATCTAAAACTACCAAACACATTTGTAGGTACACTTATTTCAGATAAGTCGTCTATTGTGCCCCTTTTCTTCGCATCACTTCTATCTAAGAATTAGATCTTCGCCCGTAAATGGATTAAGAAGTTAAGTATTTATTTACCGTTGGTTTAATCTGAGATCGTTGCGGTTAGACAAACAGATGGAAAGAAAATTATACGCTTTGTTAACGTACGCATTAAGGCGACATCATCTAAGTCATTGTCATTTAAAATTAGAAGAACAGTTTTTTTTAATACGTTAGTAGCTGAGTATACTACTAACACAAGTTAGTAATACCAGTTACTCGACTTTATATAGTCAGTAATTAATTTTTGTGATAATATATGCAAGTTTATAACAAAAAAATCCCAGAAAATAAACCATTATTATTTTATTAAGAAATTTATGGACGCTTATAACCACTGGAAATGAGGTGATCGATACCAAGCTATTTCTAATTTGTTTTGTGTAGTTATATGATTACGAATTGTTTTTTTTTTCAAAAAAATATACGGCTGGTTTTTTTGTTTTCTCTCAGGACAGAGGTTTCTCCGATGCAGTGTAAAAGCATAAATGACTATCAATATGTATTCTTGTAATGTAGTATATTAAATAAAAACTATTTTATTATATACTACCTACTCTTAATTTATCGAATGAGGTGGTTGGTGGTTGAATGCCGTTTATGTAATAATAACAAAGTATTAAATGCACTTTATACTTTGTTATTACTACATAAACAGATCCCCCACTAGATGGAGTGACGACCTGGTAAGACATGCAGGAAGTCGATGGATGCAGGTAGCTCAGGGCCGTGCTGTGTGGCATTGCTTGGGGGAGGCCTATGTTTACCAGTGGACTTGTGAAGGGCTGTAATCATGATGATGATGATGAAATGCACTTAATAATATTTATTATTAAATACTGCTGTATCAATTTAATAATAAAACTGCAGTTGCCAACCCACCTGACAAGCGTCGTAGCTATGCCAAACTTCTCCCTATGATGGATGGGGATCTATTGAGGAGGCCATGTTCAGCAGGCGACTTTTATAGGTTGTGATGGATGACTGTTGTATCATCTTTTTCACGCGTGCCAAGCCGGAGCGGACCGCTACTACTCATATAAAGCACTAATACAATATGTCATGCCATAATGAAAGTATTCGCAAAATCATTACTCGTTCCGGTAAGTGGTAAGAGACAAACATGCTGAATTCCTATCAACCAACACTAGCCGCAGTGGAGAAGCGTAGGAATATCCACACAAAAAATATAAGTTATAAAAATATAACCTATAGTAGAAGTATTTAAGAATTCATGCCACCGCATTCGTATCCACATAGCTACAAAAACAAGTCCACTATCGTTGGCATTCAGCCAACGAAGAATCTCTTCCAAGTACGGCTATTTCAAAGTATCTTGGTTCCGACATCGCCCACCCTTAATTTTCTTTCTTCGGTTACACAGCTTGTTGACACTACGAAGTACTATTAGAAATAAGATGTTTGGGGACAATTTGCTCGATAATCAACTTTTTAATTCCATTAGCGTCAATTTTGTTTGTTGTTTGCCTCAGATTAAATTGTGGGTTGTATCGTTTCGGTACAGAAAGCGTAATTGAAGACTACAGCAAACTTTGTAAATTCGTCGTTTATTTTTATCGAAAGCAGACTGTATTGTAAGTGTAGAAAACCAGTATTTAATAAACTTTTAAGTAATTAACTGTAATGATTTGGTGCGGGGGAGAATCGGCACACCGTTATTCTTTTAAAATAGTAAAATCGCATTCAAGGGGTGAGAAAACGTGGATGTATTTAATATTGGACTTATGACAATCGAATTCACGCATAAAACTTACAAAGGTGATATAAATATACAATTAAAATATTATGTAAACAAATTTCTACCCACTTATTTTTAATAACATCATCATTCACTATGAGTATATATTTACCTATACGTAATATAAGTACTTTAATTTAAGTGACAAAAGCATAATATGGATTGTAAAACAAAATTCGTGAGTTCGGTCTGCTTTTTTTTTAAATTAAATCTATTTTGCAGCAGAAATAGGTAAGAGGGAAAAATTGTTGTAGCACGAATGTTTCGGCTCGACCGAGGAAGGATCACGCTCTCACAGAATACCAGCGTAAAATAGCAGCTTAACGCTGCTGTGTTTCGTATAGTAAGGGTAGAGAATCGGAGACCCTTTACTGGAAACGAGGCATTCCATATTAGTCCTCACGGGTGACAATACATCTGCATTTTGATTCGTAATCGATGGTAGATGTAGATGTCTATGGGCCGCAGCAACCACTTACCATCAGGTGGACTGTGTGCTCGTTCGTCACCCTTATTCTATATTAAAAAAAAAACTTTAATAGTTTAAGAGAGTACTTTGCTTTTCATCCGAAATTTATATAGTCTGTGGTGCTAGCACCGGGGACTATAGTCAGTTGTTTGTCAGCTTTTTTACATATAAAAAAGCTCTATCTGAGCTAATATGAATACCAGGAATTAGTTTAAAAAAATAGAAGCAGAAATGAGAATGTTTTCTTTAAATATTTCCATTAAGACAATAAACTTAATAAACAATCAAATGATGACCGGTAACCTAATTTATTTCTTAAATTGAAAAAATATAGAAATCATAGTCTTATTTTAGCGCAATATAACGTGAAACGAGGCGTACGTTTTCAACTGTTCACGGTGGATAGGCATTTATTTGGTTTAGGGCGGGAAGGCGCTAGATTGAAATATATTTAATTTATGCAAAATGGAATACGTCTATGTTTTGTATAAGACCAAAGTGTGATTGTGTGATTTGTTTTGTTTATTTTTTAAATATTTAAAAAAAATATTAACAAAACTAACGAAATTAGTTCAGTCCATTAAAATAATAATAGATTCCAAAAGATTGTTTTTAAAGTAAAACATTAATTTTACACACCGTGTAGTGGCGGTTAAGAATATCCACTACCCCATATCTTCCCGTGGGTGTCGTAAAAGGCGACAAAGGGAAACAGGCAGGAGATGGGCAGCAGCATCTTCCTGATAATAGCCAAAATAACAATAAAAAAACTGCGGTTGCCAACCCGCTCGCCAAGCGTGGCAACTATGGCAATATACCCCCCATGAGCAATGACAATAATAAACGGCCCCCAGTCCCCGGCGGCCCCGCTATTCCTGGCTACGGTGGCGACCATGGTAACGGCGGGGCAGGGGGTGCTAAGAATCTCCGGTGGAGGTTCGGTTGCCACCTACGACGACTCGACCTGGCAACATACAACGCACGCACCCTGAGGACTGACGAGAAGATTGTGGAGCTGGAAGAAGAGATAGACAAGTTACGCTGGCATATTATAGGATTATCCGAAGTCCGAAGAGAGGGGGAGGACACGGTAATCCTCGAATCCGGCAACTTGCTCTATTACCGGGAGGGCGACCATCTGTCCCAAGGAGGTGTCGGATTTATCGTCCACAAGTCTCTCGTTAACAACGTTGTAAAGATTGAGAGTGTGTCGACGAGGGTTGCGTACCTTATACTCAGAATCACCAAACGGTATTCGCTGAAGGTCATACAGGTTTACGAACCAACCTCGGCACACCCCGATCAGGAGGTGGAGGAAATGTATGAGGATATCTCTAGAGCCATGCATTCCTCCAAAACCCAATATACGGTGTTAATGGGAGACTTCAATGCAAAACTAGGCACAAGAGAGAACGGTGAGCTGAAAGTAGGGAAATTTGGAATAGGGCAACGGAACCCAAGGGGCCAGCAGCTGGCCGACTTCATGGAGAAAGAGGGACTCTTTATGATGAACTCTTTCTTCCAGAAGCGGCCCCACAGGAAGTGGACCTGGTCGAGCCCCGACGGTTCGACAAAAAATGAGATTGACTTCATTATGACGACCAGACGACAACTGTTCAGTGATGTCTCAGTGATCGCGAGGGTGAAAACCGGCAGCGATCACCGAATGGTTAGAGGCACACTGAACCTAAACGTTAAGTTGGAGAGGTCTCGTCTAATGAAGTCAACGCTCCGTCCCCCTCGTGCTCTAATCCAAAGTCCCGAAACCTTTCAGCTCGAGTTACAAAACCGTTTTCAGTGCCTAGAAGACTGCAATGAAGTGGACGATTTGAATGACAAGCTCGTGGAAACTGTCCATGCGGTCGGAGCTAAGTTCTGCAAGACCCGCCGCAGAAGAACACAAAAACTCTCCGATCACACTCTTAATCTCATGGTTGTTAGACGGGAGATGAAGCTACATTCTTCAACAGATTTAACAGCATACAGGCAACTGAACAGACAGATCTCCAAATGCATGCGGCGGGACTTACGCAAATTCAATACAGCTCGTATTGAAGAAGCGATCGAGCGGAACCAAGGCTCCAAAGTCTTTGCCAGAGATCTGTCTGCCAGAAAGCGCCAACTGTCAAAGCTGAAGACAGAATGTGGCAGCATCGTTTCCGGGGCACCTGAGATTTTGAGTGAGATTGAGAGGTTCTATGGGCAGCTGTACACGTCATCGTTGGAGCCGCACGCAAGTGTGAGTAACGATCCAAGAGCGAGTCTTATCCGACATTATTCCGATGATATCCCGGACGTCAGTCTGAGCGAGATTAGAATGGCTCTCCAGCACCTTAAAAACGGCAAGGCCCCAGGCGAGGATGGAATTACAGCGGAGCTTCTGAAAGCGGGTGGAAAACCGGTACTTGAAGTCCTTCAGAAGCTCTTTAATTCCGTCCTTCATGGTGGCATTACACCGGAGGCGTGGAGCAGAAGTGCGGTGGTCTTGTTCTTCAAGAAAGGCGACAACGCTCTCTTGAAGAATTACAGACCGATTTCCCTTCTGAGCCGCGTCTACGTGCTGTTTTCGAGAGTCATTACGAATCGTCTCGCGCGCAGATTTGACGACTTCCAGCCTCCCGAACAAGCCGGTTTCCGAAAAGGCTTTAGCACCATAGATACCCTTCGGCAAATTGTACAGAAGTCCGAGGAGTACAATTTGCGACTATGTCTGGCGTATGTGGACTATGAGAAAGCCTTTGATTCCGTCGAAATTTGGGCGGTGCTGCAGTCCCTTCAGCGATGCCAAGTTGACTGTCGGTATATCGAAGTGTTGAAGTGCTTGTACAGTAGGGCTACGATGGCTATCCGAGTACAGAACCAGAGTACGAAACCTATCCAATTGCAGAGAGGTGTAAGACAGGGTGACGTCATATCCCCGAAACTCTTTACCGCTGCATTGGAAGATGTTTTCAAGCTTCTGGACTGGAAAGGATACGGTATCAACATCAATGGCGAGTACATCACTCACCTTCGATTTGCCGACGATATAGTCCTTATGGCAGAATCGCTGGAGGACCTAAGCACTATGCTCAATGACCTCAATAGTGTTTCCCAACGGATAGGTCTTAAGATGAACATGGACAAAACAAAGATCATGTTTAATGTCCATGTCACACCTATGCCGGTAGTTGTTGGGAACACTAAGCTCGAAGTTGTTGACGAGTATGTTTACCTGGGACAAATAGTCCGACTAGGTAAGTCCAACTTCGACCGAGAGGTCAATCGACGGATTCAACTCGGTTGGGCAGCGTTCGGGAAATTACGGCACATCTTCTCGTCAGGTATACCTCAAAACTTGAAAACGAGACTGTACACCCAGTGCGTGTTGCCAGTGATGACATACGGAACTGAGACGTGGTCCTTCACTGCTGGCCAGATGAGGAAGCTCAAGGTCGCTCAGCGAGCTATGGAGAGGGCTATGCTCGGAGTTTCTCTGCGTGATAAACTCAGAAATGAGGATATCCGCAGTAGAACTAGAGTGACCGACATAGCCCAACGGATTAGTAAGCTGAAGTGGCAATGGGCCGGCCATATAGCTCGAAGAACCGACAACCGATGGGGAAGAAAGGTTCTCGAGTGGCAGCCTCGTACCGGCAGGCGAAGTGTAGGGCGTCCCCCCACTAGATGGAGTGACGACCTGGTAAGATATGCAGGAAGTCGATGGATGCAGGTGGCTCAGGACCGTGCTTTGTGGCATTCTTTGGGGGAGGCCTATGTTCAGCAGTGGACTTGTGAAGGGCTGTAATGATGATAATGATGATGATGATTAATTTTTTGACTTCAACAATTGGATAAGAGATTTTTTTTTTATAGAATAAGGATGACAAACGAGCACACAGTCCACCTGATGGTAAGTGGATGCATGGCCCATAGACATCTAAATTTCAACCAAATTCAAATATACAGGGCTACAGATGTGTCGTCACCTCTGAGGATTAACTCTGTATGTCTCGTGATGTAAGTCTTATGTATGTTATATATTGTAATGGCTCTCTGTAGTCTTCATAACAGAAAGCAGTGCACTTACTGCTGTTTGGCGGCAGGAATAGGTAAGAGGGTGGGTACTTAAACTGTTAGGCATAAAAGACCACATCAATATAAAAAAAAAACATTCGAGAGTGTCGTGGAACACGCGGTTGGAACGAATTTCCTATCGTAGTATATTATTATTGATAAAAAACGTATTATATTATTGACTAGCTGTTCCCCGCGACTTCCCCGCGTGTTATTTGGGGTTTTAATTTTTTTGCGGATCCCTATTTATTCTTTTTCTAAAATAAAAGTAGCCTAAGTTACTCCTTGTGACATCAACTATCTGCCAGTGAAAATCCCGTCAAAATCGGTCCAGCCGTTTCTGAGATTAGCCGGAACAAACAGACAGACAGACGAACAGACAGACAGACAGACAAAAACTTTAAAAATTGTATTTTTGTTATTAGTACCGTATATACTTTCATATTAAAAATTAAAATTATTTGCATTTAGTAAAAAGTTGTAATTTTGACATTACAAACAGACACTTCAATTTTATTTATTTGTATAGATTACTGAATAAAATAAGACTTCATCACGGTTAGTCATTTTTACTGACGTCTAATTCTAGTACAGACACTACCTAGCACAGGCACAGGCTGGAGCCGCGGCTCGCGGTTAGCCGCCACCGCAAGCCGCTTCTGTGTGGGAGACGCTTAAATATGATGATATAATTTATATATTTGGCATATGACAATAGCCACATGCTAAGATAGGTGTAGTCTCTCACATTTTTAGTTTTCTTCAGCGTTACTAATCTGTAATGTTGGTGAATATGTAGCTTTATGTCCCATGTTGTTTTGGGACTTGTAGCTTATAACGAAAAGGACGTGTGTACCAATTTGCCTATATATATAATTATGTCGTAGAAGGTGACTAGTGGGATATTGAGATTGTGATTGTGTAGGCGACGGGCTAACCACCTATCTATTCACAATTTCCCATTTAATTATACCTACCTTTTCGGCTATTATAGGCGTGACGCTATGTATATGTACTATTAAAGCTTCATATTAAAATATACTTTTTTAAATAGCCCCTCCTTCTCAAATTGTAACGATTGAAACTAGCTGACGAAGATTCATTATTATTCAGCCATGTTTCAATAAGAATATTTTGTATTATAAGTTCTTTTTTATTGCCAATCAAAAACTAGACACTTTTTTCTTTACTATATTTATTATATGGAAATTTCAAACATATAACAACAATAACAGAATTGATAGCTTGGCGCACGTAAAGGGATTGAAAGTGAATAAACGATTCAATCGAAATGAAATTTATAAGAAAACGTCATTTAGGATTTTATGTGAGGTATAACGAGGCGGTGTGATTGATGACAGAAAAGACGATATTCAATTCTAGATTTCGGTATATATGACATATTAATAATTTTTCTCTTCAACCATAGAATTTTTTTTATAGAATAAAGGTGACAAAGTGGCACGGAGTTCGCCTTATGGTAAGTGAATGCTATAGCCCATAGACATCTAGATCTATCCTCGATTAAAAATCAAAATGTAGATGTGGACTAAGATGGAATGCCTCGTTTCCAATAAAAAGGGTCTCCGGTTCTCTACACTCACCATGAGAAACAAAGCAGCATTGAGCTGCTATTTTTTGCTGGTATTCTGTGAGAGCGTGGCCCTTTCACCGGTCTATTCGTGCTACAACCATAATATAGATGCAGTGTGGCTCTACCACGTATAGGCTCAGTTATTGACGTTTGCAATGTGTTGTTCAATTTGACAGTTAGGTCTCTGAAAACCAGCGCTGAACTCGCGACTGCAATATCACCATCAACAACATAAGTAAAGTGAGGTCAGTTTGCTTATTGATACAATATTTGAGTATATGTTTGAGAATTTTTTTTTTATTTTGGTAGCATTCATTGCTATGCGGACGACAGCACTGGTGATGCCTTATATACCGGCCGTGCCAATATTTCTCGGGAAAACGTCGCCGAGTACCGGGACAAACTTCTGTCTGAAGTCGAGTCTTTGCTTAACAAAGTCTCGGATTGGGGGCGACTAAATCTAGTACAGTTTAATCCTCAGAAGACACAAGTTTGCGCGTTTACCGCTAAAAAGAACCCCTTTGTCGTATCTCCTCAGTTTCAAGGCACTCCCCTTGCTGCCTCATCTAGCATCGGAATCCTTGGCGTCGACATAACAAGTGACGTGCAGTTTCGTGGTCACTTGGAAGGGAAGGCCAAATTGACCTCTAAAAAGCTCGGCGTGCTCAGCAGAGCGAGACAGTATTTGATGCCGGCACATCGCTTGCAACTTTACAAAGCGCAAGTTCGGCCCCACATGGAATACTGTTCTCATCTCTGGGCCGGAGCACACCAGTGCCAGCTCCTTCTACTTGACCGCATCAAGCGCAGAGCGGTTCGAATCGTCGACGACCGAGTTCTTTCTGATCGGCTCAATATACTGGCACTGCGTAGAGATGTTGCATCTCTTTGCGTATTTTATCGCATCTATCACGGGGAGTGCTCTGAGGAATTGTTCGGACTAATTCCAGCCGCTCAATTTCACCACGCACATCGCGACAAAACTCGCGTTACCATCCATACCATCTGGATGATTGGCGGTCCACCACTGTGCGATTTAGAAGAAATTTTCTCCCTCGCACAACTTCCTTGTGGAATCAATTACCTCCAGCGAATTTTCCGGACCGATATGACTTAGGAACCTTCAAGAAAAGAGCTTACACCTTTCTAAAAGGCCGGCAACGCATCTGCAATTCCCCTGGTGTTGCGGTTGTTCATGGGCGGCGGTAGTCACTTACCATCAGGTGAGCCGCATGCTCGTTTGCCCCCTCATCTATAAAAAAAAATAATTAATTTCACTTATAATGAAAATAATTATTTTAATAACTCAAAATGGCAAATATTATATAGGTAACAGAATTATCCGAATTTTTCACACGATCATAGTGACATCTAGACATGAAGCGTCACTAGCCTATATTGGCAGGGTGCGGACCGCGAATTCAAAAGGTCGTGTGTTCGAACCGCCATTCAACTATTACTCCTAACATAAGCATTTTAAGCTTACCAGGAGAGAATATTAGTAACGTTCATAGAATTGCTAGTATTATATTTAAATTAAATAAATTCCCGCTATATAACCAGAAATTTACTATATTCTTTTTTATAGGATAGGGTGACAAACGAGTCCATCTGATGGTAATTTGGTTGCTGTGGCCCATAGACGTCTATATCTATCCTCTTTTGCAAGTCAAAATGCAGATGTGTTGTCAGCCGTGAGGACTAAGATAGAATGCCTCTTTTCCAATAAAAAGGGACTCCGGTTGTTTAAGCTCACCATACGAAACACAGCAGCATTAAGCTGTTATTTTACGCTGGTATTCTGCGACAGCGTGGTCCTTCCCCAGTCGGACCACGCTTTTACAAAATACCAGCGTAAAATAGTAGCTTAACATTACTGTGTTTCGTATGATAAGTGTTTTTACCGGAAAAGAGGCATTCCATCTTAGTTCTCATGGCTGACAACGCATCTGCATTTTGATTCTTTATTGAAGATAGATGTAGATGTGTGTGCTCTCTTGTCACCCTTATCCTATTAAAAAAATTTCAATAAAATATAATATTCTAGATCCCTTCTGGCATCGCTCTCTATCTGTTCGTGAATTATCCCGTACAGATGGACAAACATTTTAAAAATGATTGATAATGTCTTGTCAGTTACCTAAATATTATAAATAGTCATTTAAATTTTATTTACATATAGGCTTACTTTACTTACTTTTTTTGGGCATTACCCGTAAGTGCCTGTACAATAGTATGTATTCTGTGCCGTTAGTTAATATAATCATGGGAGCAACCCGGACGCAATACTAGAGTAGTACTCGCACCAATTCAGATGGAGTCCTAGGCAGAACATTACACCTTGTAGTATATATATGAGTAGATAGCCTGATGCTCAATTACTTCAACGCTGCTAAATTTTAATATGCCGTTAAGTCTTGTGCTGTCTCTATCACTTTAAGTCAATGTGATGATTATGGGAATACTTTATCTGTTTAAAATAATTAAATGTCATTTAAAACTTTCCTACATTTATTCGTAGGTACTAACCTATTAGAGATAAAAAACGAACAAAAGCGTTGGGTATTGCGACGATAGTCATTTACTCTTAAAAACAAAACCCCATTATCAACGTCCCATTCGCACTGGCCGGAATCGTGGGGGAGCGCGGGAGATTTGAAATTGGAACCAAATAGGCGTTAAATGGCAGCGTGCGCTGTCATAACGTCATTTGGCGTTCATCAGCGAGCGAAACAGCATCTCCGTTTGGTGCACGTTTTATTAGCGTAAGGAATAGCGGGGCACAGTGACTCGGAAATTGATATTTGCATCGAGGAATATACCGGGCGGTGATTGCATTTTCTTTGCAGCGTCATTTAATTTCGCTTGAAGGCTTACGGAAACTAGACGTTTGGTTTAGCTTAATTGTACACCGTCTGCCGTGAATTGCTTAGTTCGGTCATCCAATTTATGTAATTGTATATCTTATTTAACTCTACGCGTACGTTCTTATAATAAGAACATAATATAAAAAAAAAAACAGGATTGACAAGGGGAAATTTTTCAACGTAACTATCTGTTGAATTAAAAATTCAAAATCAATTGAATTTGGTGCTGTCAATTGAAAAGATTATTGCAGCTAAAAATTTATACAAAAACACTAATGATTATTATGGCAGCTCCGTGGCACAATGGTTTAGCAATTGAGTTGCAGCGCTAAGGGTCGCGGGTTCGATTTCCGCTCGGAACAAGTATTTGTATGGCCTACAAATAATTGTTCCGGGTCTGGATGTTTGTAAACTGTCCCCTCTGTATAGAAGAAAATCCTAGTGTGGAGGTTATGTTTTTTAAAAAGAAAAAATAATAGTTTTATGGCCAATTACTCAGACGCTACTCAATTTTAAGATGTCTCGTGTGTATTGACGATCGCAGCACCAGGCGTAGCGTACATTTGTCACTGGTTCTTAGGTTTCAGTACGTTTGGCGTAAACGAGTTATTTACACCACCATCTATTTGAATCTTTAATATCTTGCTAGTATATCTCAAATCAAATCAAATGACTGTTTAGATGCGTTATACAAATATCCACTACCCCATATCGTCCGGTGGGTGTCGTAAGAGGTGACAGAGGGAAATAGAAACAGAGATTATATTAGTTATAAAATGTTATAAAAACACTGCGGTTGTCAACCCTCCAATGAAATTATTAGTTGCAATTTTAAGTTTTTTTTTTATAGGATAAGGGTGACAAACGAGCACACAGGTCACCTGATGGTAAGTGGTTGCTGTGGCCCATAGACATCTACATCTATCTTGTATTACGAATCAAAATGCAGATGCGTTATCACCCGTGAGGACTAAGATGGAATGCCTCGTTTCCAGTAAAAAGGGTCTCCGGTTCTCTACACTCACCATACGAAACACAGCAGCGTTAAGTTGTTATTTTACGCTGGTATTCTGTGAGAGCGTGGTCCCTCCCTGGTCGAGTCGACCCATTCGTGCTACAACCATAATATAGCTGCAGCATGGCTCTACCACGTATAAGTGCTGGTTTACCAGGTTTTTCATGCGGTATACCTAGATCATTCAATACAGCCCTTAAAAGGCCACTGCTGACATAGGCCAACATAGGGGCCCATATAACATAGATTTCCTCATAAGGGATTTTCCCACATTAATATCTACGTACATTATTTTCTTGCAGTTCGTCATTCCATCTAGTAGGGCGACGCCCTACATTGTACCTGCCGGTGCGAGGCTGCCAATAGAGAACATTTCTTCTTCATCGGTTGTTGGTTCCTCGAGCTATATATATATAAAGCCGGAGCAGCACCAGAAGTGACTGAACTGAGTAAGTGGCGCAAGTATGAGTTTCTTAGAGATGATTGCATTTTGTGCCATATTTGTGTCAAATTTGTGACCATCGGCCGAAGTTCCTTAAGGAAGTGTATCCACAACTTGTCGATGCCGCTGGTGGTAAGACGGTTATATCTTTTCTCGCACAAATGTTAAATATAATCATTCAATGAGGAAACGCAGCTGGCGTTCTTGGTACTATACCGCGAGAAGAAGGACTGTATGACAATTTAAGTTTTAATTTTTTTTGTTATTCTTATAAATATTGTATATCTTAACATAAAGTTTTACATAATATATGCTTTTTTTTAAAGCCAGTGATCGTTCTTGTGTCGAACACGAATATCCGTTCTGCCATTTTGGAGCGCAGGCCACCGGAAACCTAAGTATATTCAGTTTCGCGCGCCTTTCTGCTAGCGGTGACAGTTTTCAATATTTTACTCTTATTTACTGCGATTATTTATGTTGTCTATTCTTCGGGACGACACTTCGCTGGACCGTTCAAGTGAGGCTTTTATAAGTCGACCTTTAGGGCAATTGGTAAAAGGACCATTGATATTTTTACGTTCGATTTTTATGAGTCAACTTGGAATATTTTGATGGACCTTCTTTAATATTTTTAGTATTATTATTGTGCTAGCTGTGCAACTTCTTATATAAATATTTCGGAATAAAGGCTTATCTATATAGCATGTAATAAAACAACAAACGAATTACGAATTAAAACATAGCTACGGCCGTATTTTTGCATGTAAAGGCAACTCATGTATATATATCGGTACCGCTTTTATTATATAGTAAATAAATATAAGCTCTTGCGCCAGGCACTCAGAGGGGTAGGCAGATACTACATTTAGTTCAGTGGTTAAAGGTATTCTTAACTTGGCTCATGTTCAATATATCGCCAATTTAGTCGTTAAACTTCCTTACCGGTTCTGCCTCTCTAATGCAGCATAAATTTGCTTTGCCACTCTTTCCACATTCATTCTTTCAAACTAGTGCTGCCAAATAAACTAGTCCTGCCAACTTCAAAACTAAAATCTCATTCTTCCAGCCCATGCGCCATGTTTATAAAAGTATATAATAAATTACCCGAATATGTAAAAAAACATTAAAGACGAAAAACATTTCGTAAAAAAAATTAAAGCAACTACTTATGGCTCCGTGACGCAGTGGCTTAGCAATCAGTTGTTGCGCTGGGGGCCGCGGGTTCGAATCCCGCACGGAACAAGTATTTGTATGGCCTACAAATAATTGTTCCGGGTCTGGATGTTTGTCCTTGTGCAATTTATGTTCGTAAACTGTCTCCACGACACAGGAGAAAATCCTAATGTGGGGGTAACGTTTTTTTAAAGAAAAAAAAAAACAAAAAAAAAACAAAATAACTTATAAACAAGTGTTATACTTCTGAATTTTTAGAAGGCAAAAATATAATATAATATAGATCATCATCATCATTACAGCCCTTCACAAGTCCACTGCTGAACATAGACCTCCCCCAAAGAATGTCACAAAGCACGGTCCTGAGCCACCTGCATCCATCGACTTCCTGCATGTCTTACCAGGTCGTCACTCCATCTCGTGGGGGGACGCCCTACACTTCGCCTACCGGTACGAGGCTGCCACTCGAGAACCTTTCTTCCCCATCGGTTGTCGGTTCTTCGAGCTATATGGCCGGCCCACTGCCACTTCAGCTTACTAATCCGTTGGGCTATGTCGGTTACTCTGGTTCTACTGCGGATATCCTCATTCCTAAGTTTATCACGCAGAGAAACTCCGAGCATAGCCCTCTCCATAGCTCGCTGAGCGATATTTAGCGATATTTATTATGTAAACATATATATGTTAGGTAATAATGAAATGCCTTCCAACATAATAAATTACAACAAAAAATCCTAATAAAATTTAAAATAATTCAAATAATTTAATAAAAATTCAACTGTGCTAATTATACTAATTATAATAATACCTTAAATGTCAAAATCAATTCATTAACAAAAAATTATAATAAGCGTATTGCAAATTCAATGTGTGTATGTTTAAATGTTATAAGATAATAATAATAATAATAATAAGATTCTTTATTAAAAACATATATATGTTACAAACAAAATGTTGCACTGATTCCTAAACTAGGATTAATCCTGTATCTTAGGATATCAGTACCTTCCCATACAATTATACCATATAAAATTTTTTACGCAGACTATTATAAAACAATTTTTTTTAATAAAACTAAGTTATTTCTTTTCTACCGAGTGTATGTGTGTGTGTGTGTGTGTGTGTGTGTGTGTGTGTGTGTGTGTGTGTGTGTGTGTGTGCGTGTGCGTGTGCGTGTGTGCGTGCGCCTGCGTATGCGCGCGTGTGTGTGTGTGTGTGTGTGTGTGTGTGAGTGTGTGCACGTTCTTATTAGCTTATACGTTAACACTAAGAAGTCTTTCACAAGCATAGTAGTCAAATTCTTTTAACCAATCTAGCAAAACGATTTTTAATTTAAAGTTGTTTAGCCTCTGTATAACTTTTGTTTTGTTGAATCTATTATATAGCCGAGGCGCAAGATATTCGTAATGCTTTCTTGCTATCGAGCTTTTCCTGTTAGGAGCAGGGTACTTTACAGTTCTTTTGTTCTTAACATTTATGTGTGGTACAGATAAACGATGGTACCGTCTGATGCATTGATACACGAAAGTTTTCCGAACAGACAAAACACCTGTTTTATTATATAGCAAGCTGGTCGGGTAGCGGTAAGGTAAGAAAAGCATCACCTTTAGGATAGCTCTTTGCGCTCGTTCCATTTCCATTAAGTGTGTTTTGCACGCACCACCCCAAGAACATATGCAGTAATTTATTAAACAGTGGCATAGAGCATTATAAGTCTGGACTAAAAGTTGTTGATCAGCTATTATTCTTAAGTTTCTGAAAATAAATAATAATTTTCTTATTCTTTTGGCCGTATAAGAAATGTGTGGATACCATGACAGATTTTCATCTATTGTGACACCCAGGTATTTAATGTTCGTTACCCTTTCTATATGAATACAGTTGGATCTTGATTGAACATGCGTTTTGTTACATGAATTTGAATGTATGACTAGGCTCAAATTTATTTTGTGATTCGATGCTTTGGTTTTATTGAAGCAAATATATTTCGTTTTGGAGATGTTCAGTGTTAGTAAACTGTTTTCCAGCCATTTATTTACTATAGTTAAACCAGTTTCAGTTAGTTTTCGCACAGTATCCCAGTCCTTCCCGTGAAACAACAGCACAGTATCATCAGCAAACATTATTATAGTGGCTCCTGGAAGGTCTAGTTTGCACAGTTCATTAATATAAATTAAAAATAGAGTTGCTGCTAATGTGCTTCCTTGTGGTATGCCATAGGAGCAGTTCTCAGTGTCGCTAAATTGATTGCAAATGCGTACACTTTGTTTTCTATTTTTTAAGTAGTCGGAGATCCATCGAAGGGGTACGTCCCTGATGCCCATATTCTGCAGTCGTGAGATTAAGATTGGAATTGAGACGGTATCAAAAGCTTTTTGGAGATCTAAAAAAACCCCAATGCATTTTTCTCCTGTATCGAGATATCTCGATATTTGTGTGGTTAAATCTAGCACAGCATCATTTGTTGACCGACCCGTTCTGAAACCATACTGGTTTGGTGCTAGTAGGTTGTTATTTTCTAAATATTTAATGATTTGTTTATTAACAATTTTCTCTATTACTTTAGATACTATTGATAACAGAGATATGGGTCTATAGTTGGACGGATTAAGTTTATCTCCTGCTTTATAAATGGGAATGATAGTTGTCAATTTAAAAACCTGTGGGAAACTACATGATTCAAAGCTAAGATTACAGATGTGTGTGTTAATAATAATGTTAATAATAATTAATTACTTAACAATAATAATAATAAATGTCTCTCCTTCATAATATTGTTGTACCCATCTGCGCCCATAGAGATATCATAAGATTATGTAACACCTTTTGTAACCTATGGAATGCAATGAAGTTATTAAGTATTGAGTAATCTCTAGTCTAAACATGTAATAGCGGTGTAAGTATATCCACCACCCCATATCATCCCATGAGTGTCGTCAGAGGCGACATAGGGAAACAAATCAGAATATGGGCGCAGCAGCGTCTTCCTAATAACAACTAAAAATAAAAAAACTGCGATTGCCAACTCGCTTGCCAAGCGTGGCAACTAAAGTAAATATGAGGCAATCTATAGGAGAGGCCTAAGTGCAGCAGTAGGCTTTAATAGACTGTAACGGTAATGGTACTACAACTTCCCACAATAGAGTATAGAGCCCCGTTTACTCCATGATATAAGTATGTGTGTGTGTTATTTATGTATATGGTCTTCGTTACCGCTAGGAACTAAAATTGAATGTATTGTAATTACTAATGTCATGTAATCAGTTGGTATGTGCGCCTGTATAACAATTTGATTTATAAAGCAAGAATGATAATGCGTTGTTAAAAATTAAATTATAACGTGGTAGAGCCACGCTATAGTTATAATATGTTTGTAGTACAAATAGGCCAGCCTCGACCAGACTAGGACCACGCGCTCACAGAAAACCTGTGTAAAATAGCAGCTCAATGCTACTGTGTTTTGTATTGTGAGTGTAGAGAACCGGCGACCCTTTTTACTGGAAATGAGGCATTCTATCTTAGTCCTCACGGCTGACGACGCATCTGCATTTTGACTTGCAAAAGAGGATAGATGTAGACGTCTATGGGCCACAGCAACCAATTACCATCAGATAGACTGTGTGCTCTCTTGTCATCCTGTCAACGTATATCTGCATTTTGATTCTTAATCGAGGATTAATGTAGATGTCTATGGGCCGCAGTATACACTGACCATCAGGCGGACTATGTGCTCGTTTGTTCGTTCTATAAAAACAATTTTAATTTAAACAATTTTAAGTCCGCGTAAATAAATAAATAACTCTAACGTTACTTTATAAAACTATCAGTCTGTATTAATATAACGTATCTAGATACACAACGGGGCCTCATTGAATGCAGAAATCTTCAAAAGCCAAGTCGAGTCCGTACACAATCCCCGATACGTTTTTATTCAGATTTAGTCTCCCTTTTCGCGTTCAGGAAGGCGTGCCGGTCACTTTGTGAAACTCCACTGAGCGTGGTGGCTGGAAAAGACAATGTTCTGGAAGTGACATATGAAAGAATTTCTTATTACTATTGTTGACTTTAAGACTGTCATGTTTTTTATTTAATTATTTAAAGAAAGTTACTTCCGCACTAGGACTTTCTCCTGTATCGTGGAGGCAGTTTACATATCTAAATTTCACAAGAACAAATATTCAGACCTGGAACAATTATTTGTAGGTCTGTGTATTTGTTTCGTGCGGGATTTGGACCCGCGGCCCTCAGCGCTGTAACTCATTGCCAAGTGTCAGCCAATTAGAATATCCATCAAAAATGAACATAGTGAAGGTTGCACCGAAGACTGTCCCTCAGAAATTTAGCTGGGTCCCAGAGATCTCATATGGTAGCATTCAACGACTCTTCACCAATAAACTACATACATGTTGCCTAAGTGTGTGTAAAGAAGAGACGAGTTGCAATTTCAGGGAAAATATTCAAAGTACCAAGCTGACTAATTTTTTTATGAGAATTTGTAACTATGGCTGAAATAAGATTTTATTATTTTGATCCGTCGATGGCTAGAATGAGATCGGATAAATTCATGGTATTTCAGTATTCAGGTTATGGAACTGGAGTGTGCTTTATGTGAATGCGAAGGAATTATAATTCTGCAATATTTGAAAGAGGGACCTACTATTACGAGCTTCTAATGCAAACCATTATTTGGTTTGTTACAAGATTGCGCAAGGTCATTTAAGTAAAAAGAACAGGGCGAATAAATGTCCCGTTTCATTAAGATAATGTACTCACAAAGCTGAATTTACAATGCCAGCCATCCGAGAAGCAAGCTTCGCGGTACTTAAACATTATGTTTTTCTTGGCTCAAGAAATAGTTCCAGGGAAAGAAATTTAAAAATATGATGGTAAGTGGATGCTGTGGCCCATAGTCATCTATATTTATCCTCGATTAAGAATCAAAATGCAGATGAGTTGTCACCCCTGCGGACTAAGATGGAGTAACTCGTTTCCAGTGAAAAGGGTCTCCGGTTCTCTACACTCACCATACGAAACACAGCAGCATTAAGCTGCTATTTTACGCCAGTATTCTGTGAGAGCGTGGTCCTACCCCGGTCGAGCCGACACATTGGTGCTACAACCATTATATAGCTGCAGCATGGTTCTTTCACGTAAAAAACAGAAAGTCAGTACACAATATATATGGCATGGCATGCCGTGTAATGAAAAACCCACTACCACATGTCATCCCGTGGATATTATAAGAGACGACAGAGAGAAGCAGCAGCATCTTCATAATTACAATTCACAATAAATTAAAAAAAGAAACTGCTGTTGTCAACCCACCTACCAAGCGTGACAACAAATATCACACCGCTATGGCAATCTATGGGATGTTTTCTAGATTATTCCTTGTAGTTTGCTCTCTCAAATTTAAAATCAGAACGCAAGAGATATGGTATGACGTGCAAGGCGGCGTAAAACAATCCACTACGCAACGATATGATTATCACAAATATCACCCCTATGAGTGTCGTCGACTATAATGGGCTGTAATGATGATTATAGCATGGGTCTGTAGCAAAACCAGCAGTGCTCCCACATTCCTGGCTAAATAGGGTGGCACAAACCATGAATACTTAGTAGTAGGATAGTTAAAACCCTGATATAACTTAGTAGTACTGAGTAGACAAAAAGTGAAATCACCTAGTAGCTCTATATCCGTGTTTCTAGTGTATTACAAACGCAACGGTAGCGAGCGGACGCCAGACTTTTATACGTTCATCCGATTAAGCTCCCGTATATGCTTAAAATCTCTTTGTGGAGTTTTGTTGTCGGTTAATCGACAGGCTTTGCGCGGCCGTGTAGAACGCCTAAGAATGCTCAAAGTGAAAGGCACAATCGAGTTTTTGTATTATGTATTTGTTTGCTAGGATTTGCTCTTGGATAACAAAGACAAGCAAAGATAATTAAATCTAATATATAAAATTCTCGTGTCGCGGTGTTTGTTACCAAACTCCTCCGAAACGGCTGAACCGATTTGTATCAAATTTTGTGTGCATATCGGGTAGGTTTGAGAATCGGCCAACATCTATTTTTCAAAATCCTAAATGATAAGGGTGACTTTTTCATTTTTTATTTTCATGTTATTATGATTTAGCATTGAAAAATAAATAAAAATACAAATTTTCACTCTTCTACGATCAACTCCTGATTTTTAATCGCGATTTTTAAAACTAAAAAATATTTCATAGAAATTATGTATAAGGCAAAACAACGTTTGCCGGGTCAGCTAGTTAATTCATAAAAATAAAGTTCTTCTATACAAACAACTATGTTTGAAGTGTCTGTATATAATATTGATTTAATTGGCTTCTATTAAGCTCATGGGCATAGATTAATGATAAGTCATCGCGCGCTCTGACGCGCGCGATGACTTATCATTAATCTATCCTCATGGGGTTATTTGCACGCTACTAAGACACAAACAACCTTTTTAACATTTTTATCTGTTTGTCTGTTCGTCCGTCTGTCCGGGCTAATTTTTGGAATAGTTGAACCGATAGTGATGAAACTTTACGAACCGAGTAATGCCAGGGCTATCAAGGCTATATTTTAACTCAAAACCATGAATATAAAAAAATAATAATTATAAAATAATTAATTATCTTGAATCTAAGTAACGCCTCATTGATAGATCCTATGCAAACGAAGCCGGGGCGGGTGACTAGTTACTAATATAATCAAAAATTCTAGACTAACTAGAAAGCATTTTGTAAAAAATTCTAACACACAAATACTCATAATGATTTCTTATATTTACGCGAACACTACACATCGAATAAAACTACTTTTACGGATTTTATCGCGTTTAATTAACTGAAGGCACTCCGGGTTAACTCTGACATCGGGACGTCAATCCCCTCAGTCCCACGTGACCACGGTTGCTGGAAAGCAACCTAAACGTCGGGAATATAAAATAATTTAATTAAACGCGATAAAATCCGTAAAAGTAGTTTTATTGAACACAAATATTCAGTCATTAATTTACTATAGCCTATAAAAAGTCTTCTGTTGAACATAGGCCTTCCCCATAGATTGGCTCATCACCTCTCTGGTTGGTGACAGTTTGTTTTCAGTTCTTATAAAGAAGCTGCTGTTGCCCATCTCCTGTTTCATTTTGCTCTGTGGCCTCTTAAACCACTAAACAATATGTGGTAGGGTTTTTCTACTTCTCTCTTCTACACGGTAGTGGCGACAAAGAGATACAACGATACTGACGGTACAGATAACAATATACCTATATCTAATTATTCCTTATCTCGAGTTCGCCTATATTATAACAGTCTAGAATATATAAGTATTTTTTTTCTGTAAAAGTCACGGTCTATAAGAGAATCTCAGTAGCGAAAAAGAATATTTCTTTCTGAAAACTTAATGAGCATCCAATTTTTTTTTATAGAATTAGGGTGACAAACGTGCACACAGTCCACCTGATGGTAAGTGGTTGCTGTGACCCATAGACATCTGCATCTATTTTCGTTTGTGAATTACAATGCAGATGCGTTGTCAGCCTTGAGGACTAAGATAGAATGCTTCTTTTCCAGTAAAATGGGGCTCCAGTTCTCTACACTTACCATACGAAATACAGCAGCATTAAGCTGTTATTTTACGCTGGTATTCTGTGAGAGCGTGGTCCTTCCCAGGTCGAGCCGACCCATTCGTTCTACAACTATACTATTAATATAGCTGCAGTATGGCTCTACCGCGTAAAATTTGCTCCAATTTGGCGGGTATAGCATGACCTCAATATAATATTTTGTTTATTCAGTATGTAGGTTTTATAATAATAGTTGCTTACGGCTGAGAATGTAATAAATCAGCGCTTATAGTTTGGTACCGACACCGGAGGTTGAACTCTGACTACAGGCGTAAGAAGATCGCTTACTTATACTTTAACTGTAAAAGTATTATATTCTTAATCAGCCAACGGCTTTCCGCCATATAAAGGCTTAACCTAAGGTACGTCACCGCGCAGGTCTCCATTCTTTCTAGCCAGGGGACTTCCCACATTACTTCAATCTAGTTACTGTTATAGCCTATTAAAGTCCACTGCAGAACATTGGCCTCCCCCATAGATAGCCTCATAGGGGGATAGTTGCCATAGTCACCACGCTTGGCAAGCGATTTGGCAACTGTTGGCAACTCTGTAGTTTCTTTCTACACTCACGGGAATATATTTATGTCGTAGTGGATATTCTTACACCGCCACTACATGGTAACGTACTACGTCGACGTATAATTATTCATTTATTTTACAATTGATGTCTTATAAACGTCCAAAAAACAAAACATAATACAACACGCTAATTAAGCGAACAAAACAAGCTAAACCGCCAAGAGAAAGCAACGAATTGAGACCATACAAAACATCTCGAAGGCAGCAACTCAATTACACGCCCACAATTCATAATAAAAGAGCCTCTATCGAATTACAGCGCGATTCGCGCCCCGCCATTATGCGAAGAATCGTCACAAACGAAGCATTGTTAACTACACTAGCTGCCATTGTCTGCTGTTATCGCCCTACGTCGGTTTTTGCTGGCACTCTTCCGTTTTACAGTGATTTATAACACAGATGTGATATTAGGCAGCAAAATAGTGAAAATATTTTTTTTATCTGTTTGTGATAAATGTTGCCAACATGGACCAATACCATGTATTTTATAATTTTGTAAAAGTTAAACACTATCTTTGACACGAAATATATGCGAGAATTTGTAATTGTGTATATTCAAAATATTTATAGGAACGGGTCCGCCTGCCAAGCGTGACTAGAAAGGCAAATACTTCCTGTAAACGGAGATGCCCATGTCCAGTGGTGAAATTTTACAAACCTATAAAGAAAAGAAAGAAAGAAGATAAACGAGTAAATTAGGTGTGGTATTAACTGTAAGGAATCCTTATTTACGATCGTTACGCGTGGTAATAATATGTCACACTGTTATTTATAGATTGATTACAAAACCATCAAGTAAGCAGTAAGTAAGAAACGTTAGCAGTAAGTACAAAACGTACTGCAAATTTTACTAAGTATTACTCATTTGTAGTGTTTGTTTTATATTTAGTTATAAGTTTACATCACAAACTGGAATGGAAATATGTTTCAGTATAGATTTTTCTCACAGAAGCTATACATTATTAGGCAACGAATTATAGCAGTTTATCATTATTTAAATACTTATTCCCATTTATCATTGAGCATCGACCTCGCGCCCTTACAAAACCTTATCGCGATATTTGTTCAGTTTTTATTTTCACTGTGATACACCTCTACGAATATAGCTCTACAGTTATTTAACATTTAAAATTAGATTAATTCCTTTGCAATAGGGTTTTAAATGGCTTAACATGTGATTTAGTAGAAGAAAATGAAACGTGGCCTTTTACACACAGAGTTGGAGCGGAAATAAGCTTCTTTGTGACACTATCGTATCGGATCGTCAACCGCTTCCTTTCTAAAGATTATTGTAGACGTAAGAGCAAATAAAAGTTATCGGCGGTGCCGCCTCCTCGTTTTTTTCATTTGCAGTATTGTATTTCTTGAACATTTAATAAAGTTTACTTTGTTGTTTTATTTTCTTCTTGATTCTATTGTTTATTTTATACACAACAAAGTATTTAACTTTTGATTTTTATTATATAGATATACACACAAATATAGGAAAAACAATGATAACTTGATTTAAATCAAATTATTTTTTATTTGGTGGATAAAGATTTAGTGAATTGGCATAGATTAGTACTCGTATCTATGCCCAGTAAATAAGGGCAGATTATTTTTTATTTTCAACATTACTTACTTTTTAATTGACCTACTAGAAGAAATTAAAATCCGAAATAAGTAGTGCCAATGTGTAAACGACCTGGTAAGACATGCAGTCGACGGATGCAGGTGGCTCCGGACCGTGCTTTGTGGTGTTCCTTGCGGGAGGGCTATGTTCAGCAGCGGACTTATGAAGGGCTGTAATGATGATGATGTGATTGTGTAAACTCTTTATTCATGATGTAGATTACAGATCATGAATAAAGAGTCTGTTCTGTGTACCATTAAAATTAAGTGATTTTTTTTAAACTTTTTGTCTATCGTATCTCATAATGGTGTAAAAATGATAAGGAGCCGTCAAATATTAACTATGATTTCTTTTTGTAAGTATGTTTGTTGATTACATAAGTCCCACATACATAGTAATAGTGTTTATGATATGGCCGTCCCCATTACCATTTAAAAAATTAAAAAATTACAACAAATCACGTATGTTTTATACAATAAGTGCGACTTACCATCTAGGACTTCATCACTACAAGGTGGGATTGTACTCAAGCACATAGGTTAAAATTAAAACTTGTCCGTTGCAGTTATTATTTGAGAAGGAAATAAAGAATTCAGTTAAATATATAATAATAATAATAATAAATGTTTTTATTGACATATAGATTTAACAAATGTAAGAACAGTGAGTTAAACATCTAAATAATGTTCAAGACAAGATAAACAAATATTTTCCATTGGACCCCAAACTAGGATAATCCTGTATCTTGGGGTCCGAAAATATATCATTCAAGTATATAATTCAAGTATGTCATTCAAAATGTATGATTTCAGCTACACTGACCCTAAAGTTAGGTCCATTCAGCGTCCCACCTTAATTATTAGATCATTTGATCGCGTTAGTAGGATATATTTTTTCTGATGATAGTATCTCATCTTACATTAATTTCTCAACGTTCAAGTTCTCCGATTTCTCTGAACGATTGTTTTATGATAACAATGATGTGATATGATGTCCGATAGTGGAAGAGGGAGAGTGGAATTAAGTTTGCGCATACTTCTTCAATCTGTACGATTCCCGTTCACTTTCTGCAAAATGTAACCTGAATCCGTGCCTTTGCTAGAGACTGAGAATTATGATTATAATCAAAAGCCTCTTAGCCTTTTCATTGAGTCCAAAGTACAGACGTGGCATTTACTGAACGACTTTAAGTGCTTTACCCTAAGCACCGGGTTGAAACACTGGCAATTTACTAAATCTAGGCTGTTACCGACATTTTTTTGACAGAAAGACCCATAACTGATTTTGACCAGATTTGGGATTCGACTATGACGACACATGGCCACGCTTACGACTACTAGATCAACAAAACAGTCATATTATAAGTATGCTGCCTCTCTAACCCTTCAAACTGACACAGAAGAAACCGAGTAAAAAGATGGTACCAACCGAACGGGCAAGAAACTTAGTTAAGTACAGCAATTGGCAATTACATTGGTACTGACGAACTGAAGTTGCTCGCGTGATTTCGCGCAATAGTACCCCACAAATAATCCGATTGGCCCTTTTTTATAAGAAGCTGTCTTGGTGTAAAATGTCTCCGCACCTCTGCTCCTCGCAGGTACCTTTGGCCTTAAATTTAATTAACCGCTTAAAGTTGACGTTTGGGAAAATCTTAACCCCTAACAATTTTCATGAAGTTAGATTCATTACATAAAGTTAGCTGGCTCACGTTTAAACAGCCTTAAAGTCTGTATTGTGCTAAATCTACATCAAACTTTGTGCAAATAACTAATAAAACACAAATAAGTTGTTTGTTTTTACCGTATAGAAAAGAAATACTATTTGGTAGATAAAAAAGTGTCGGGCTCGGAGCGGGTGTCATGGCGGCCCGGGGGCGACGCCATAATGGCAATTTTTCGTATACAGAGGCGTGAATGCAATGAATGCGAGATGTCGCGTAAACGGTCCGCGGCGTGCAAATTTGGCGCCTTTGTGTCGAGCGACGGGCGCGCGTGACGCGCATCCGATAGTGTTCATTGTAATATTACGGAGTTCGTTCGCTATTACTATCGAAAAATCGCTGTTACCGATGCTCAAGACAACCGGTAGATTAAGAACATATACGTTTAGTTTATGCCATGTGATAGCGACGGCTTATTTCTTTCTTAAGTAGTTGAAAGTCCTTCAAGAGATATCTTATGGTATCCGGCAGATAATAGACTAACTTTTTCAAAACGGTCAGTTTCCAGTATTTAGACCAGAATTGCACTGTATAGAGTAAAGTTACTTTTACTGTTTTCATACTTTTACGGTTCTCAGTTAAATTTGGATCGCATTAGGATCAAAACTTGCATATTCGTACTTACACTCAATGTGAAGTATTCGAATAAAAATGAAATACAATAACCAGTTCTTTTTTATGACGAAGGTATTATGATTTGTGACAAGTCACTAAAAGGTTTCGTTACTCAGTGTTCTGCCCCTTGACGTTTCTGGATCATCACATAAATTAGATAGCATCTGTGTATATCAGATAGCGATACATATCCATTGCGTCACGGGATTGACCGGTAGCTTCAATCACAGTCATTTCTGAGCTCACTTTGGCCGGTTATTTGTTTGCGAAGCCGGGAGCGGCACCGGATGACTGGCGAATCGGAATGAAATGTTTTAATATTCTAATATTGGTTCATTGTTTTTTACTTATAATGTTGTGTTGAGGTGGTGAGGATGAATCCTTACCCTAATTTTGTCTACTGGGTAAACTAAAAAGGGGAGGCAAAGACCAATCTAATTACATAACTGGCCTAGATTAATTTCGATAACAAGGAGTTGTGTTTTCTTACCGACTTCAAAAAAAAGAGAAGTTTACTATTCGTCCGTATTTAATAGGTAAATTTTTCAGGAATAGTCCCAAATAAAAATAGGGGATAAAGTTTTTTATAGAACAAACTTTTATTAAAAAGTAAAAGCCGATTTCAAACAACTAAAAATAATATATAAAGTAATTTCAAATCCTAAAGTCGGAATTTTAATTCTTCTATACAAATAACTTTCTTCTTCTATACAAAGAATGTGAAATTCTATAGAATAAAATGAGAAAGGTATAAGGGCTTATTGGCCAAATACTCAAACGCTAGTCAAATTTAAAATGTCGTAAGTCTCATAGTGTCACAGTCACTTTGACTTAGTGATGGAGACAGCACGACACTTAACGGCATCTTAAAATTTTACAGTATTTGAGCATTTGAGAATATGCGTATTAAATTGCATTGTTGTTTGCTAATGAAAGGGGATAAATTAGTGCATTTGATTCAATTTTGGGCTCATACATGACACACCTCTCAAGCATCGAATCTGCTTCAACCATTAAAGTCGGAAGGTACATTGAGTCTCAATTACCCGTAACCCATACATACAACGAAATGATACTGCACATTGAAAGGGCCGTACAATTCCAGTTAGCTGAAGCGTCTCTCCGTCCGCCGACGCGACGGATAAGCGTTGCAAATTGCCGCGATCGACCGCCAAATGACGGTCATTGTGGCGCGTATGTCTTGTGCGATACATTCACGTGAAATGGTCTTTGATTTTGTGAAACTCAAGGGATTTCCTTAAAGGATGATCTTTTAGAACAATCAGTATATTTAAAATTTTACTGGGTGGTGGTAGTTTTACCACTTCACATCTTTTCAGCCTAGGAATCTGTCTGGGTAGATCCTCCATCATCACACCCTTATACCCATTTCTGCCAGCTAATAGCAGTGCTTGCATTGTTGTATTTAATTCTGGAGTGTATAGAAAGAATGCCAGTAAAATTACAGTGTGAGGCATTCCATATTAGTTCTCAGAGGTGGCATCTGTATCCTTATTTGTTCTAAGTTGGCTACAGGTGTTCATGGCTTACCTTCAGGTGAGCTGTTAGTTCGTTTGTTACTACAGTTCTATGGAAACAAGTTCATTTTAAAATTTTCGGGTAAAATTAATTCATTTCTGTAACAAAAAGTTACTTTTAAAAATTTACCTTGACTAAAAATCCACAAAGGAAGCTGTTTTCGTCTCTACAAGTACAAATAATTAAACAATATATAAAAATTATTTTAATGGCTTACTTCTTTTATTTATAGGATAAGGGTGACAAACGAGCACACAGTCCACCTGATGGTAAGTGGTTGTTGCGGCCCATAAACGACATCTACATCTATTCTTGATTACGAATCAAGATGCAGATGCGTTGTCACCCGTGAGGACTAAGATGTAATGCCTCGTTTCCAGTAAAAATGGTCTCCGGTTCTCTACACTCACCATACGAAACACAGCAGCGTTAGTCCTTCCCCGGTCAAGCTAACCCATTCGTGCTACAACTATACCTACTACTAATATAGCTGCAGCTTTGGCTCTACCACGTAACTTTTTTGTCTTTTGTAACTCGCACGTTTCGGGCGCTTTACAGCACCTAAGGTTACGACGCGAGGGATTGAGGTGTTTGACGTCCTTATGTCATAGTTATTGAAGGCTACCTTCAACTTTCAAATATAAAGTTTTGACCCGATCTGCGCAGAACAAGCTTACAGCATCTTCATATCTTGCAGTAGTAACTTGGTTTAATTTGTATTAATTATGGGATTCCAAGCAGGTCGATGCACCCAGCCGTCTTCCCTATTGAAATTAAGATGGTTTTTAATTTCAATAGCTTCGCAAATCATTCTTGGTACGGAACCGGGAATCTTTTGCGAGAATTTGTGGTTTATCAAATCTGATGTAATAATTGGGACGATCCTGGTATGTTCCTGATTTCTCGGAGCATTAGTGCTTGACATCAGCTATAATATTTTCTTTTAATCGGGTTTTTATATAATTATAGATTTTTTTGTTTGTTGTATGTAAGAAGAGACCACATTGACAATCAAGATTTTACAATCCTGCATCTTGTAGAGGGATATTACAATATATTAAACACGAATGGAAAGAAGAAAAGTCGTAAAATAAGTTATGTTTAATGTTACGAGTATATTGAATGTGTTTTAACTTTAATCTTTATTCTTTTTATATATTTTGTGCCAGAAAGTTGGTAGACGTTTTGATTAGAATATAAAGTTGCTGAAAACGAATACAGTTTTATTTAATCACTTTCTAGCGTAAATTTTAATCTGTCCGTCTGTGACCGCGAGCGAATTGCAATTATGATGGGCGGCGGATTTCGTTTCTTTCCGCCTTTTTATTTTTCAGTCGTTCAGCTTAGCCGTATTTGAGATAATGTCATTTGGATTAGAACGTCGTGTCCCGCCTCAAAAGCATTTAAGTTCCATATAGGTAGGTAGATTGCAATTAATTATGGAAGGTTTAAAAATTGAATCCAGAACTGCATCATTTTTTATGTCTTGTAATTTTACCATTCTATCTAGTTAACGTTACCGTTAGAGCCTTTTAAAAGCCCATTGCTGAACACATGAACCCATGGATTGCATTATGTTGACATGGAATTAACATAGTTGACACGCTTGGCAGGTGGGAAGGCAACCGTATTTTTTAAAATTTGTTATTAGGAAGACAATGCAGGTCATATCTACTGCTTTGTTTCCCTTTGTCTCGTTTTACGACACCCACGGGACGATACGGGTCAATATACCGTCACAATGCGGCAATAGTTTAACTATCTGCTGTTAAATTGTCGATTATATTAATATCTTCTTTTTCTTCATTAGCTCATAAAATGCCACTATTGGACCAGGGCTTCTCCAGTTGTAGGGAGGATCTGCGTTAATCGATAATCTTTGACAGCCCACATTTGACCTTCTTCAAGTCATTCTGAGTATTTTACGCCTGGCGTTAAAATACTATTATACAGCCATCTATCCGAAGCTATTAATCTTTCTGGCATGTTCCATTGTTGTAATAAAAATTTGCACCTTCTATAATCTGTGCTTTTCTCTAGCATTATATACTCTATGATAAAAGCACTCTCTCTACTCTGTGGTCATTACTAGTATAAGGTACTGTATTTTGTCACTAATAAATTTTTGTTTAAATTCTTTAGAAAAGGATATTATTTTTATATGTGATGTTAGATTTCACACACACAAGTTTAGACATATGTTTAATTATAAATTATATTTCGTATTATGAAATTATTGTATTGAAACATCGAGAAATCTTGTTTGATGATTAAAATATAATTAATAAAAATATAATTAATAAAAATTCGTCTCATCCTAACATCAGATAATGAATTGTATTCTGTCGGATTGCATAGAAAAGACAAAGAAGCACGATGACACGACGCTCATAACTTACCTATTACAAAACGTAAAGCAATCAAATAGTTAAAATAATTTGAGTAAAAGAAAATAAAAAAAAAAACAACAACCATATACAAATATGATACATTACTGTTATTAATTCTGTCAAAGTCATGTGTTATACAGTGCAATGTCATAAGTTATACAGATATTTTTGCTGGAAGGTCATTTTAGGAGGCTCCATTTTTTTGTATGGAGAAATTTTTTCGAAATCGTGTTTAGAATCAACAGTTTTCTTAGATACACTTACGTTAGGGATTAACATAATTTTTCCGCTGCCACAAACTCTATAGAATTGTATAAAATGTGTCTCGGCGACGCCAAGATCTTCGAATTTTTTGTAACATTTTTCTGCTTTACGGATTTTTGTAACATTTTCACTTTTAGGCTTCAGTTTAATGCTGCCCTTATTTTTATTCCAAGGCGCTATGAACAGATTTTTGCTGCGCCTTTGACAATAAAAATATAAACGCCTTAGTTGTTAGATAAGGATATCAGATCATTAACCAAGAGCGGCGATAATTTGCGGAATGTTTCGCTAAAATGCGATCGTTCACCGCCTCGACAATTAGTTGCTAAAGGGTGTTTATTTATGGGGTTAAGCTATGTTAACCATGGTTTCGACCCGTCCAGAGACGGTCTATAGTCGGTAATTTTTTAAATATATATAAAACCTCCTATGCTTTTATATCATCATATATTAAAGCTTATCAAAACTCCACTGCTGAACATAGGGCTCCCACATAGTTGCTACGTTTGGCAGGCAGTTTGGCAACGATAGTTATTCATTGATATTTTATCATGAAGAAACAACTGCTTATATTGGCTAGCACAAGTCAGCCGAGATAAGAAGAGAGCAAGGCCAAAGAATACTACAAAGCACGGCCCTGAGCCACCTGCATCATTTATTATTTTATAAAATAATTATTGTAATAAATAGCGTATTAAATTGGCTTAGATGAAAAAATATTACATATCAGACATAATTTTTTTGTAGAAAGAGAATTAATTGCGATGGGATGAAATGAAAAACGTTATTGTACTGTATTTTTTCCTTAAAAATCAAAAAAATAATAATTATATATAAAAATGGCTCTCTTATTCTCAATCGCTTACAAATGGCGAGATTCGCCATAACTAACACGCTTAGTAGACGGATTAATGCAGGTATTATTTATTTTAGTGCCATATTCGTGGAATCTGCTGTCGTTATCAGTTTCAATTCGAATCCCTTCTTGATTTTTTACAGTCTAAATACAAAATGTAAGTATAACTCGACCACAGCGTCACCTATGAGGTCCAGATATTGCGTTTTTTATTTTTGGTTTTAAATTAACATATTATGTTGTGAGTATGAGTCGTATTGGTTCATAAATATAAAATTTTTGTTAATAATTTGACATTGCTACCTATTGAAACTTAGCATATACGTAGTACTATTATTTATTCTGTGGCATAGCTATGAACCGTCGTTTCGGCAAAACAAATATTACTGTATAAATACGACCTCTATTGGTCAAGTCTTTCAGAAATTATACGACCACTAACTGACGCACCAACGATAATATTTATAAAATATTAAATAATTAGAGGTAATCTTTAAAGGGATGCCAGTTAATTATGAAGGTTAATCGGCTTATAGGTAAAATCCGTAGAAAAATAGTGGACACCCTACTATTAAGCTGTTCGGGCCCTCGGGATGAGACCCCCTGTGTCATCATCGATGTCGCGCATCTAATCGTTGACTGCTCCCGCGCGTAACCTTAAATTATTGTTTTTTTTATTTGGCACTAATAAAAAGCGTGCGAGATTTACTGCATCATTTTATAAATATGATAAATAGAATTTTATTTGTATGGACTCTCTATTGACGTAAGTTACATTCCAAGGGTGGGTACAGTTTTCTTATCATAATTGATAGGCAATAGTACGGTGAGGAGTCTTCAGTGGAGCTCAAGTGTAGTGAGAGATATCACACAGAGATACACGGCATAAAATAAAATTACGAGTAATTCCAGGACATACTAGTTCCAACAGTTTCTTTGACCAAGCTCTCTATTTAATTTATTACATCAATTTACAAAATCGATTTATTGATAATTTATACTGGTGAGGTTTCATACTAATAAAAGAGATAGACGGAGCGCTGCGACCATTTCAAGAAATGTCAAAACTAAGCTCAACTTCTTAACACACGCTCAAGTATACATTTCTCTTGTTCCAATCTCTACCGGCTCGTGAATATTTACGTCTAGTTTTGTCAAGCCTTGTCAATGAAACTGAGAAAGAAAGACGGAGCATGTTTCAAGTGTAGTCGAAACCAAGCTAACCTTCTTGACACACACTCAGGCACACATCATTCTTCTTCCTATTTTTACCAGCTCGTAAAAGTTCAACGAAATAAAGTGTTAATATAATAAGTCTTGTTACTTTATTTCAATCGGGTCTCAGACTAAAGAAATATAGACGAAGCGCTGCGGACATTTCAAGTGATGTCAATACGAAGGTCAACTTTTGATACATACTCACGTATTTTTCTTCTTTGTGTCTCTATCAGCTAGTGAAAGTTCACTGATAGACGCACACATAGTATGCTTATAAAACAATGTTGTTGGTTGCAAATGATTTAAGCTGCATATTATACGTGAGAGCGTGTTCTTATAAAGTTAAGCATAGTTTTGGCTTGCGTCACTTCAAATTTAGGCAGCGCGCGGTATGTCTTTCTTTGTTGGTGTGAGGGTCGAGTATGAAACCTTCGTTTAACAATTTAACAGCCTATAGATATCTCACACCTGCTCTGTTCTCTTTTTATGAATATGTCCGTGAATAACCTTATACAGTGGCGGTGTAAGAATATTCACTAACGCATCTCGCCTCATGGGTTTCGTAAAAGGCGGCATAGACAAACAAACCAGAGATAGGCGGTAGCGATTTTTTAACGACAATTAGAAAATAAAAAAACTGTGGCTGCTCACCCGCTTGCCAAGCATGGCAACTATGGTAAATGGACATTTGGACTTACGAGGTTATATCTTCAGTAGTGGACTTTGATTGGCTGCGATGATGATAAAAAACTGTAAGAAAATTTGAAATGGGAATATCATATTTATAGTCGTAAATAGCTTCCAGTGTGATCGCTGTGGTATCCCACACGAAATATTTATATAATTACTAAGTTCAACATCAAGTTTAAGCAACACGTCCCGTTAAGAAATATAAAATGTTTTAAAAAATAAGGGTGACAAACGAGCACACAGTCCACCTGAAAGTAAGGGGATGCTGTGCCGCACGCATGTGCGACATTTACACCTATCCTCCATTGAGAATAAAAATGCAGAAGCGTCGTCACCTTTGAGGACTAAGATGGAACGCCTCATTTCCAGTAAAAAGAGTCTTCGGTTCTCCACACTATCCAAACGAAATACACGCATTCGTACACAACCGTTAATAGCATGCACCTTACACCGAGTAAAAAATATTTGGAGATCGTATAGTTTATATTTATATTATATATGGAGCCATATGAGCAGTATAGAGTTCACCTTCAAATTTCATATCATTGTTAATATTGAATATTAATTTTTACGTGGTAGACCCATGCTGCAGCTATATTAGTAGTATAGTTGTAGCACAAATGGGCCGGCTCGACCGGGGAAGGACCACGCTCTCACAAAATACCTGCGTAAAATAGCAGCTTGACACGTACTCGTATGGTGAGTGTAGAGAACCGGAGACCCATTTTACTGGAAAAGAGGCATTCCATCTTATATCCTCACGGGTGACGACGCATCTGAATTTTGATTCTTTATTGAGGATAAATGTAGATGTCTATGGGCCGCAGCAACCACTTACCATCAGGTGGACTGTGTGCTCGTTTGTCACCCTATCCTATAAAAAAAAATTAATTGCTGATTTAGTACGAGCAGTACTACAGTGGAGTGGTAAATTTATACTAAGCGTGGTGGTAATCTGCATGTATAACAAATTAAAAAAAATGTAACGATAGGTATGTGGATATGTGAAAACCACCAACACGCATTGGAGTAGCATGACGTACTCGTTCCTAGTATTTACGGCCAATTTATTTCATTAAAATACAAATATGTTAACGTATTTAACTAAAATCCTTAATCGAAAATGTAATTCGCAAGCGGGCCGCGCACTGAACAACAATTTGTATGACCTTCAATTAATTATTTCGGGTCTGATTGTGTTGATTGTCAATAGACAGTTTGTAATGTATAAAGCTTTCAAAACACTGGAGAAATGTCTATATGTGCGATTTATTCAAAAAGATGAGTTTGTTTTAAATAGTTATACAGTGAAAACATTAGTAGTTCTTCTAGAACAGGGAAAATTAATCTTGAAAGGAGTCGATTGGTTGGTTTATATTTGAACATGTGCGTCGCGCCCTCTATTGTTCAGTCTGAGTGTTTATTCGACGATAATCGAGTGCGTTCCGGATTAATTTCTCTCCCCCGTTGTTTTTAAAGATGTTGCCGGGCGGGTGACTCTTCGAGTGCTGCTAGAGTACCGGGCCGTTCGAACACATGTCTCTTTCGATTATACTTTCAATTTTCTCCAAATTAATAGTCTCATAGTTTTTTAAATGAAAACACTTTAAAGAAAGTTACAATTTTAGAATAACCTGTAATATAATGGGTCGGGGAAAAAGTTTCTTCGTATTTTATATGCAAATTCAAGACATTATTTTAAAGTTTAATTGCATTTAATTATAATAAATATGTGCCGTTTTGTTAGATAACTTACTGCAATCTTGTAGGTAATAACATAATCCCGTTGCTGTAAAAATCTTGGAATTTTTTTATCAAAAAAATGCGACAAGTTGTTTTGACAGTTCTCTCTTAATGTTAACTACGCAAAGAATTCTGAAAAGACCGAAACTGGGGAAAATCGGAGGGTGCAAGGTCAGGACTATATAGTGGATGCATTAACACTTCCCAACCAAGTTCTCTCAATTTTTGTTGAGTGGCCAAAGATGTATGTGGTTTAGTGTTATCATGATGAATGACCACTCCTTTTCTGTTGACCAATTCAGCCAATTTTCTCTTGAACACAATTTTTTCGCGACTTGAGTTGCATTTTTCCCTTTTTTGTAATAAAACTGGCGGGAAAAAGTTTTTTACTTTTTATTTTTATTTTTCTTAATGTCTTATGTGTATTGATATTAAAATCAGCCAGATATAAACAGTACAACCAAAGAGATTTTTCTTCAACTTTATACAAACAAAATTCGTAGTAAATTAACTATGAATTAAAATAAATATAAATTTTATTGAATATAACTAAGTTGAAGGTAGCCCAGGCTAATATCATTGGGACGTTAAAGACTTTTACGTCGTACGTACGAAGAAAGTTAAATTAGACGCTATTAAATCGGTAAAATTAGCTTACTTCGAGCATTATTAGAGCTCCAAGTAAGCCTTTTTTATATTTAGAATTGACTTACTTTTACAAAAAAAATAAATTGTAGTTGTCGTTAACATGTGGTGGTGTAAAAGAATTCATCACATTCCGTAGGTGTCGTAAAGGTTGACTAAGGGAAATCCTACAAATGTTAGCCCCCAACAGATAGCGAAATAAGCATCTTGTTGTATGTCAAAAAGTCAAACCAGGGACAGAGAAAAGGGCGGTTTCTGATACCCTGCCGATCCGCCAAATATTTCATCGTCATTCCGCCTGCCAACCTTCTCAACTGTAAGAGACGCCAAGGTTTAGCAGTGGTTATGAGGAATTAACGTTATAATAATTCTTGGATTGGAACGGCTCTGTGAAATGTATTGGTCCCTTGGGAGAGAGATAAAGCCCTAGTGTGGAATGCTACTTGCGTAGAAATTGTGGCGGCTTCTCATCTCAGGGGTACCTTGTTTAGAGTCGGGCGGCATCAGAGGCAGCTGAACTGAGTAAGTGGCGATTAGGAAAAGCAATGATGTACTTATAAGTTATAAAAGCTTGGTCAACAAGACCCATGACCTAATCTACACATAAATTAAATTAAAGTGTTTGTCTGTAATATCCAAAAAATTTCTTTCGATTGAGCTGAGGGTGTTATTCGGATGTCATCAAACCATGAATAACTATTTTTAATTGGGCCAATCTTTGAAATGGTTGAACCCATTGTAATGAAACTTGACGAACAGATGGAGAGCAGTTCCAGGAGAGATCTAGGCTATATTTCATTCGAAATTTTTTAATTTTATTTGTTAAGAAATGGAACAATTGATAAAATAGCGAATCCGGGATGGGCCACTAGTCTTAGAAATATAAAAATGTCAAATCTAGACAAGGTATAAAAACAAAGACATTCTTTTATTCATAGTTTATTGGATGATTGCTTTTTTAAATGTAACCGTGTTACAAAACACAGACTTTTTTTATTAAATCTATCTTCATAATTATTTTTCAAGACTGATGTATAAACGAACGTGTATAAAATGATAACAATAAACAAACACCAATCTAACAATAATAACCTAAACAATTTAACATATAATTACTATCAACAAAATTCGAGTTATCGGTGGGAAATCAGGTTAAAAAATATTTTTAAAGTGAGAAATATGTCAAATTAAAAATATCTTTTTGGGAAATAAAGATAATTTAACAACAAAATATTGAATTGACTCCTTATATCTTAACGTAAATGTTAAATTTTGACAATTGGTAGAAAGATAAGCAATGATAAAAATGGAACATAATCGAAACAAAGCTACCGATGAGAAAACCTATCAGAAATGTTTTTCGCTAGTATAAAAGAAATGTGATCTAAATTAAAAACCTAATACAGTATTCGCGTATTATATAAATTTATGCACGAAAAAAAAGAAAATTACGGTCAAAAATAATAGGTTACAAGTACAGAAAAGAATTATAAGCTCGAAGTTTGATGTCTAAAATTACGAATACACCTTTATTTAAAAAAGAACTAAAATTAAATATTATTTATTAAAAAAATAATAAAAACATACATATTATATGATTAAATCCAACTTCTGTTAAAAATGAAGTCACATATTTGCTCTCTTTACAGTAATAACAACTTACATAAAAATATTTACACGTGAAAATATAAACATAGAAATATCATAAAAACAGTTTATGTGGTAATTAATATTGCATCTTTCATTTGAATAAGGAATACTACGCTAATGTTTTAATAATGTCAGTCTAAAAACTTCGAATGCGATAAAAAACAAATTCCTTAAATCGTAATTAATTAATAATCGCTGACTAAGAATATATAATATAGTGATGTGTAATTTTGAAGTATATTATATACAATTTTATTAAGCTAATTGGGACATAATATACAAACCATGTTTATTTCATTAGGTTAGATTAATAACCACAATTTTTGATTAAATAAATCCAGCCATAATTTCGTTAGATATTTATATAAAATATGTAAAAATAAACTGTTATGAGTTTTTTTTATTAAATTTAAGTTAATATATGATCCATATTTATTTAATGAAAAATATTATGAGGATAATTGTTATGCAAATACATTTGAGAAACATCGTCTGTAGTTGTTTATTTATTGATTACAATAACAATGAAATAATAGAAACATCTTAGGTTACACGGACTGTTTGGAAAATCTCAAAAAAAAAAAAGAAATAAACACAATATTATGTTTGGCTTCTCGGGTTATAAAACGGAATAGACGTAAATATTTAAGACATTCCTGGTAACTTTTTATCGTTTTCTTATTTCAAATTTTACGTTGTTTTAAATTGAAAACCATTTACAAACTGTTACTAATCTTCTACATATAAGACAATAACACATTCAGGTATTTGCTACTCTATGATATGTTGTTTATTCAAAGACGAGACTATTCAGAAGTCTTAAAAATAAATAGGAATAATAAGGGAATGTATATACGATATGTATTCGTAATACGATGTAATATATGTATATACGATACAATTCTTATGTAATATCCTTGTATCTTCTTCCATATGAAAAATTTTGCTTTCTTCAAGCTGAGCAGATTTTAGATCATTTTGTATCATTCAACACTGTTATAATAAATTACACTTGAAAGCTTTAAAACCGTAATAGATCGTTGGTGCATCAAAGTGATATTGTCTCCAACAGAACATAAAAAACTGCTTTTTGTCCCTTCTGTGATATGCCCGCTTCATAGATTTTGAAAACAATAGCTTATTTATTTAAGAAAAATTTCTTAGAAATGTTAATTGCATAATTTTTATGTTAGTACAATATAGAATATAACATATTAGCACTATAATAAAGTAGTCAAGGAAACCGTACGCTCTTTGAGAATGATTTTTAATTTGATGACTTAATGTATTTTTAAATTTCAAACGATTCTAAAAGATCTTACAATACTTGGGTAGAAAAAATAAAGAATGCCTGTTACATAATTTTTCATTTCTCAACTTGCATCATTATGGTCGTAAGCAACTACAAACCAAAAGAATGACGCGCATATGTACATTTTGAAATCTAAATATAACAATTTTTAAAAACACGTTAGTTTTATATCTTTACAAACACCTAAAGTATTATTTATATTATGTATGGCCTCTTACTTTATTCTAATTAAAATATTACCTACTCGTGTTTTTATATACAGGTTTGACTTTGTCTAATTTTTACATTTGGCTTATTTTCACACGTATTAATTTTGTGCTATTAGAAATCACTCTGTTTCCTTATGCAATTAAGACATTCATATTTTGTTATTCAATCGCAAATATTTATGTCAAATTCTTTCATTAAATAATTGATATGTGTTTGAATATAAGTTTACGACTAGTTCTTTCCTTTTCATCGTATTTTGAATATTTTGCAGTGGTGACACATATTATAAAAATGGTACCTAGTTCAGTCAAACCAATCAATGTTAATACTTTGGTGAAAAATTGTTAAAAATCTTTAACTGTTCGATTTCGTAACAGAAAAAATGTAGAGCCTGCTGTTTTTTTGAAGTTATACTTATTTTGGGGCGTTTGTGAAAAATAATGAGAGTGAATTTTTACGATGGGCGCGCACACCGACACCCGACACCTAACAACGACACCATGAAGTTGTCACCTAAAAGAGACAACCTCAGTGGGTAATTCTAAAAAAGTTTTTTGCTTTGTTACGATAAAAAGGTATAACTTCCTACGTCCGTACATAAGTACACACACACTTTTTTTATTTGTATTTAACACAACGTCGAATGAAGTTTTATTAGTACTTTTATTATTCGTAGTAATTGGGTTTAGGTTTTCAAAACCAAAATATAAATTGATACCAAATTTTGCCCATAATATCAATTTTTTCAACTGTCTTCACTATTTAACATTGCGGTTGTACCTGTCTTGATGCATGGCCTCCAAGCTTCAATAAAACATCGGTTGTATAATGTGTTGAAACCTAAAGTTCAAACAGTATCCCACTTAATTTTGAACTAAATATTTGCTTACCTGATCCTTCTTTAATGTTAACAATTTTTTTATTGGAAGAACATTTTATATTGTTTATGTTATATTAACAACTGTCTATTTTTTCTAACACCAATCATGTACATCACTTTCATTGTCACTTGTAATAACACAACTAGTGAATCAGTCTTTTCAGCTTACACACTATCAGGGCTGTCCCTCTCTTGCATGGACGTAGAAGGTCGCTCCCAATGCTGTAGAGGCCTGGCCGGGAGCGGCACCGGTCTTCATATAACGTGCTGGGGCGGTTCTTCATCGCTCTTCATAAGGACGTACGCCAGGGGTCGCTTCACTTCTGTTGGAGGGGGTGACGGTGTCCTCCTTGGAGGACATCCGCAAGGTGAGAGGGCGTTGCTGTAAAACGCGCTGCTGTATAACGCACCGCCATATAGTGCCTGCAGAAAAACGTAACATTTTAGTACATTGATTATCATAATTTTTCTACCGACTTCAAAAAGGAGCCGTTATTCAATTCGACTGTATGTTTTTTTATGTGTGTTACCCATAACTTTTTACTGGGTGAACCCATTTCAATGATTCTTTTTTTATTTGAATGCTGGTGCTTCACATGTGGTTCCAAATAAATGTGATCAAGGTCTGACCAATATTTTTTGCGTTATTCTTAATAATTTATATTGAAGTCGGTTGTACAAAATTTTTAATTTGAAATTATTTATCAACTGGATGTAAAAATAGAAGAAACAAGGGGTAAAATTAAAAATTTTGTATGAACGACTTCAATTTTTGAGTTATCTTTAATATACATTATTAAAGATAACTCAAAAACTACTTGACAGACCTTGGTCAAATTTATATGGGAATACATGAGTTACAACAGCTATCAAATAAAAAAAGAATTATCAAAATCGGTTTACCTAAAAAAAAGTTATGAGGTAGCACACATAAAAAAACAGTTGAATTGAGTACCTCCTCCGTTTTGAAGTCGGTTAAAAATTAAATTAGAGTTTTGCTTCAATGTACATATTCGTTTTGGAATGTATGCTCGTTTATCTGAAATCTTGTCCTTTTCTATTCACGGGGAAAATCTACCCTTGAATAGAAAAGGCCAATCATATTCAGCAGTAGACTGTTACGCCCTTAAAAGAGAAGTGAATAATATTATTTAAATTGAAAGTGAGAACATTTAAATTTCTATTCTTTCTGAAAACGTTTAAATTTTGATATTCGCAGTTATTATGCAATATTTACAGTGTGTTTAAGTCTTCCTTTATAAAATGTAATGCGGTATACTTCTGTGACAATGACTGAGTTTCAGTGAATTTTAGGCGGAGAAATTTAAAGTTTATGTTACTTAGCATACAGACACTAGTAATAAAGTCATCTATGCCCAAGGTCATTAACTCTTATAGTACATTAGTCTAATAGTTAAAGATATAGACTAAGAGCCCGTGTTCGTCACACCTTCTTAGTTATTTTATAACAGCTAACAATTTGTCAGCACATGCTCCCAACATAGGTAGGCACCATTGTGCCTACCTATGTACTACTATGAAGTTTGGATCATCGTGGCTTTGGCAGGTAACGGGTAGCAGAGGTGTATAAAATAGCAAATTAAATTTGTCCATATTTTCTTCGGAATAATATTAGAATTAATCACGTCATCCATTGCCAGCTACTTAATATCGTGCCAACCCCTTGCCAGACACACAACTACACAGATTCTTAAGACTGCCATTAACAATTTTATTGGTGCTAGCGAGAGTCGAACTTTTTATTATTGAATAAGGGTGACAAACTGGCACACACTGAACCTGATGATTAGTAGACCTAGTGGATGCTGTGACCCATAGACATCTACATTTTTAACAGTGGTAGAGCCACGCGGCAGCTTTTGCTATCGCACGGATGGGCCGGCTCGAACCGGGGTAGTACCACGACCTCACAGAAAACCAGCGTGAAGTAGAGGCTTACCTCTGCGTTTCGCTTGGTGAGTGCAAGTGGCCGGAGGCCCTTTTTACTGGAAATGAGGGATTCCATCTTAGTCATCACGGGTGACAACGCATCTACATTTTGATTTGTAACAGAGGATAGATGTAGATGTCTATGGGCCGCAGCAACCACTTACCATCAGGTGGACTGTGTGCACGTTTGTCACCTTTATCCTATAAAAAAAAAATTCTCAATTAAGAATCGTTGTCACCCCTGAAGACTAAGATGGAATGTCTAGTTTCCAGTAAAATGGGTCGCCGGTTTTCTACACTCACCATACGAAACACAGCAGCATTAAACTGCTATTTTAAGCTCGTATTCTGTGAAAGCGTGATCCTTTCTCGGTCGAGCCTTATAGTGTTAATTTGAAAATTAAATTATATACAGCCATGATATAGCTGCAGCTTGGCTCTACCACGTTAGAACTAGATTAACAATCCAAAGGCAGATGCGTTGTTGCCCCTGACGACTAGGATGGAATGCCTCGTATCCAGTAAAAAGGGTCTCCGGTTCTCTACACTCACCATAGGAAACGCAGCAGCGTGAAACTGCTATTTTAAAAACTGTATTCTGTGAGAGCGTGTACTTTCCCCGGTCGAACCGACTCATTCGTGCTACAGCCATGATATAGCTGCAGCTTGGCTCTACCACGTTAGAACTAGAGCTACCAAGGCTCGTAAGATTATGCTATACCGTGTATGAAATGTAGTAAGCGCCACCCACCTGCAAATGTGCCAGCTCCGCTGCTAACTTTCCGTCATCTGAAGGTAACTTTGCGAACGGATAGAAGGGGTATGGTAGCGGTGGAAATAGTGCCCTCCCAAGATCAGGTTTCTCGGGCAGAAGGTGGTGTGGCATTGGTATCTGTGGCATCGGATGTTGTAGGGACGGCGTGATCAGACGCGGTACGGGCGCCATTAGACCGCTGATACCGAAACCGAATTTCGGTTCCTTCTTCACCAGCGCCTTCGGTTTCCTACGTGGTCGGTATTTGTAGTCGGGATGTTCTTTCATATGTAAAGCCCTGTAGAACAATACCATACTGTTAACATAACATCTTATCAAAAGTCCACTGCTGAACATAGGCCTCAAACATAGATTGATGGGAGATGCTACTTTTCATCTCCTGTGTTATTTCCCTCTGTCGCATCTCATGATGATTACATGGTAGTGGATTCTTTTACAACGTCAGTACACGGCCCAAGAAAAGGCAAGTTGTAGAACAGTAAGTTATATGTAAAATGTTGTTGCACAAAAAGTAGGTATCCATTCCACGTACAGTTTAATATTTTTTTAACAAACAAATTCACATAGTATATATATATATATATATATATATATATATATATATATATATATATATATATATATATATCTGTATGATTTATATATATAAATCATACAGTATAAAAATTGAGCAAAATTAGAACAAGTCTAAACAAGCCATCGTGCAGTTTAATAATTTTTTTAACAAATTAATTCATAGGATCTATACTTTCGTACGGTATAAAAATTTAGCAAAATTAGAACAAGTCTAAACAAGCCATTCACAATCCAAACTAATGTTAAAACACCAATTTATCAAAAGTGCATTTTATGGGTTGGATATTTCTGATATAACTACGCATAATCATGACATGAATATTATTTGCAACAAAATATTTCATTATTTTGTCCATAAAGATACAACATTTAATTATTTATGGGGATAAATCTTGTCAATAATAAACATTTTACTATTATATTATATTCTAGGAAAATTATATCTTTTGTATTTTTTACGTATAAAGGCTATAACTTTAACTTTTATCTTTATTAATACCATACTTGATAATAAAAATTAAAATGTGTATACTATACTTTCAGGTAGGTACTTCAGGTAAGATAAGTAGGATAAGGTGATTTATTTGTTAGAATATGGTACATTTAAGTTGTTATAAAATAATTTAGATCCTAAATATTCTGCAGTTTTCTGCTTACAAATATTTTCAGACAGATTATGTTAGAATATAATAGAAAACTAAGACATTAATTATCTTCTATACATATAATAAAACTGTAAATAGCAGATGTCTGTACATTTTATATTTTTGTAATAAAAGTGATTGAGGGGTACTAAAAATAAGTAATTAAATACATTTCTACCATTTTTAGAATTTTCTGTCTGTCTGTCTGTCTGTCTGTCTGTCTGTCTGTCTGTTTGTTTGTTAACGTATCACGTATAAAGTACTAATTTATATCATAAGAATTGTTAAGGAAATTATAAAGTGTATCTTCGGGTTACATTTAGTCTTTATTTCATTAAAATCAGTTCATTCCATCAAAAGTTATGATAAATAATCTGAAGTATGGGTAGGGAAGTATAGGTACGAATTTGCTCAACGGTGGCTTTGTTTGAGTCATGAAGTGCATTTTAAACTAATATCATATCATAAATCATAGTTAAATTATGTAAAATAATGATATAATTATGTATATCTAAAACGCAGTAAACAAAAGTATTAAAGAACGTATTAAATATATTATACAAAAATATATTAACCTTATTAACTAAATCTGAAGCACAATAGTTAACCCATTTCTTCGATAGATGGTGGTGTTGTGAAAATGTAATGCAATTGCAATGTGGTTTTTTCCTGTAGATGAGTTTTCATATTTACTGCTAATCTTTATTATATTACTCGCTGCCCTACTGCGTGTTGACAAACTCAATTTATTCTTTACCGCCGAGTACTCTATGTGGTAAATCAAATTTTAAAAGAGCTATTAACAATTGCGTTGGTTTTGGCGAGAGTCAAACTTTATTTTTTGCTTGATTTATAAGTTCTCTTGCGTTTTTTATAATGTATCAATCGCGTCAATTAATCTCTTTTATTTTTAGAATTGATGTTAGCAGCGCCATCTCTCTTTAAATATATACATATAATAAAAATGATGATAACATGTTGTGTCTCTTTCTGTACATTGTATATATATTTTGGTGGCTAAAATCTTTATGGGGAACTGAAAATAATTAAATAAGAACATTTTATAATTTTTAGAATTGTCTGTCTGTCTATTTGTCTGTTAATATATGAACGCATCACGTCTAAAGTAAACATCTTTTATTTTCAAAGAAATCGTTAAGAAAATCATAAAGCGTATCTTCGAGTTACATTTAATCTTTGTTTTATTAAAATTGGTTAATTCTATCGAAAGTAATGATTATTATTTTGAAATGTAGGTTCGAATTTGTTCAATGGCGCCATAAAATCTCAGAAATAGTAATAAAAAGATTTGTGTGTAAAAAAACGTTCCATAATAATTAATATATTTATACTTAAAACACAAAAAGAGATTTAAAAAGGATGTTTTCTCACACAAAGGACGTAATAGATGGAGTTGTACAAATTACAAACTTTTCTGAATTGCTGTGTTGAGATTTTTCGCCGATGAATCGTATTGAGACTTACTGAAGAAATTTGTATCCATCGAAGCCATACAACGGAACCCGATCAAAAATAAAATTTTTGCAACGAAATGTCGTGATATTGTATTTATAATATATGCAAAATCAGTACTGCCATTTTAGCGCTTTGGGAACTAGATTTAGCGCTTTTTTGGAATGTATAGCGCGCATTTCGAAATTTTAGCACCTAGCTTAATCCAGCGCTTTTTGGTGTATTTAGCACACATTTCAATATTTTAGCGACTAGCGGGTTATTAACTCTGTTATAGCAGCACTGTTAGTCCACATTACCGATAATAATAATAATGACCTTTATTATTTTTTCCCACAAATAGTACATTGCAGTTTATCTTTTTCAAACATATTTTTTCCACAAAACAAAGAGCATGGGAGACGAGTCCAAACTAGGATACCCTGTGCTATGGATCTCCTGGCTTCCCCTTTAGGATGATCAACTTGATTTTTTTACCGACGACTATAAGCGGGGAAATTCCCTTTATTAAAGTTTTCGTTCATGGTTTTGGCAACGCATTTATTTTGCTTTATTCAGTTTCAGTCAGTTGCTTAGAGCACAGCTAAGTTAAAAGTTACATAGAAGATATAACACAAAGAAACTGTGTAGCAACCGCAATCAGATGCTGACATCTGAAACTAAGTTGCGAAATACATTGCACTTTAAAACAATTAATGACATTTTTATTGTTCGTACAGTACTAACTACTGTTGACAGCAATTGCCATAATTATAAGTCGATGTCCTGCGAAGTATTGATACATCAAAAAAATATTGCCAGAAAAAAACTTAATGTTGTTTTCTTTATTATGATTACGTAAAAAAACACAAACTTTGTTTGTAGTTAATTTAGCGCGAAATCTAGGGCTTTTTTAAAGCGCTGTTTTCATGAAATCTAGCGCTTTTTGTGTTGTCCCAGAGCTGAATGAGTTTTTTTTTATCTGGCAGCACTGCCCAAAACCCTCTATTAAGAAGTAACTTTCCTTTCAGTTTTAAGCGCGTTCAGTTCCCAGTTACAGTGAGCGTGTGTTATGCGATGACGTAAATAAAGCGCAAGGTCAAACTTTACGCGTTGTAGGAGTGTACCTCAGTACTGACTGTTTTGCACATGGCCAACTCTATGTTGCTTTTTCCCGCGTTAGTAGCCCCCGTAACCTTTTTGTGTACATCCCGGCTAAGCCTACTTCTAACGTCGTTTACACAGAAGCTCTATCATAAACGACTTAGAACTTTGATGATAATGATTTATTTAGTTACCACTTATTGATACAGTAATGAAATAAATCGTTTAATATTCTCCTACCTAAACGACAAATTCTTTATGTAAAACCTGTATACGCGAGCTACGCCGCGGGCACAGCTAGTTATAGAATATAAATATACTTACAGCTATACTTAAGGAAACTAAATAGCATCTATATAAAAACAAAAATGTCAATCAATTAATTCATAATTTTTTTAGTTACAATTCAAGTCAAATTTATCTTTTAAGAAGTCATTTATAGAGTAATAACATTTATTTAAAAGAAATTGAAATAATTTACTTAGGTACCACCGTCTCACCTATTTTTACAGCTAAATAGCAGTAAAAATAGGTGAAAATAACTGCTGTGTTCCGGTTAAGAACTCGAGAGAGAAAGAACTCAATTAAGAACGAGACTATGAGGCATTTTAGTCCTCAGATGTCAACGCATCCGTAGCCTTCTTTGTTGGAAGTTGTTTGAATGCGTCCATGGGCTGCAGTAACCATTACAATCAGGTGGACTGTACGATTATGTTCGTTTGTCACTTCAGTTTAAAAAAAACCCATAAAAGAGAAAGAGTTACTCAGAAAACAGTAAAAGAGCCCTTGTCTAGAAAAGTGCGTCATAGATTTTAATAAAATTATCAGATATATTTGTTACAATATGGCACAAAATCACAACATTAGTATCAACTTTTATTATTTAATTTTCACAAATTCTATAAGCACGCCGACAAAACGGCACAATGAAATGCCACTGGACAAAATAACATTATTATTTATGCAATAAAGCGCACAATTGTCGCGAGCGCGCACCGCCCTTAAAACAACAATGTCGATTCAACAATACACGGATTATTGCATTGTCCGAATCACAATCGAGTGTTATTCCATACCCTTCGCTATGTACGTCACACGGTCAATAAAATGTTAATCTAATGTTCATAGAATATAAGGTTTAAATTTGAATGTGGGTGTGGGTTGTTGCTACGTATAGTGCTGGGGTGTGAGGCGACACTGCGTCCGATTATGCGAGCTTTGTCATAGAATCGCGCGATTGTCAGCGAGTCGTTTGTAATTATTCGAATGGACTGAGGGAGAATGATAGTTCGAGTTCAGAATGCTGAGGTTTTCGGTACTGTTTGTTGAATGTATTTATTTGCACTGTATTTTCCGTGTGATTAGATCGGGATTAAATTGGAGGCATGTTGGCATTTTATCGCTGTATTTTTGGACTTGAACCACGACAATTGCTAGATATTTTTAGGGGTGGTTTTAAAAAGACAAACGCGCACACAGTCCACATGATGGTAAGTGGATGCTGTGGCCCACAGAAATCTACATATATCCTCAATTACGAATGAAAATGCAGATGCGTTGTCACCCCTGAGGACTAGCGTTGAATGCCTCGTATCTAGTAAAAAACGTCTTCTGTTCTCTACACTCACCATACGAAATACAGTAGTATTAATTGACTATTTTACGCTGGTATTCTTTGAGAGCGTGATCATTCCCTGGCCGAGCCGACCTACTCTTGCCACAACTATAATATAGCTGCAGTATGGTTTTACCACATAAGAAGATTATTTATTTTAAATAGTGGATAATTAATGTGTCTGTGCCGTGGTAGCCTAGAGGCTAGAACCACCGTAAATTTCATATAATATGTGACTACCCGGGTTCGATGCCTGCTGACACAGTCAGTTGCTTTTTTAAGTGCTGATTTACCTTGTGCTCGCCGGTGAAGGAAACATCGTGAGCTGCATGTTTAGCAAATAAAATATTTCGAGGAAATTTTAAGTGTGCTTCTTACCCCTCTCAAAAGGAGATGGCTTATGACTAGCCACTTTCACTTCTTCAGCAGTCACTTTGTGCGCCAAAACCCTCTTAATAACGAGAGGAAGCTCGTGTCCAGCATTGTGATATAAAACTTTTTCTTGTTCATATAATTAATAGAATCAGGCGTTACTTTGCGAAAATCCATGTCATGTTTCGCCTCTACACGTGTCGTATTGTCGTCAGTGGTGTGTCTTTCCTAGTGTAGTGGTGTTGGGAGTGGTGGTGCTAGGATTAGTGGTGATGGGGATAGTGCACGCGGTTGAGAGGGGGCGGGTGGTGCTCTTCATACTAGGTAAGACATATAATTTTATTTTTTTTCAAATTCAAATTCAAATGGTTTATTGCGAATATAGGTTGATACAGTTGGTGTTTACATAGTTTATCACTTATAGAACAAACAGTACAGCTATATTCCGCCATTTGGCATGCAATGTCCATCACATTTTATTACTTCTATATTAAATTACTTAAACATACTCTAGTTAAAATTGGAATTCACATGATACAAAATCAAAAATAATAGCGATAAGTCAATTTAGATAATATTGTATAAGTCAAGTCAATTTAGTTATTCTCAGTCATGTAACAGTCAATTATTGAATTTCATATTTGTCTTCGAGATATTCTTTCACACTGTAGTATGCCTTATTAAGAAGAAATTGCTTCAATAGTATTTTAAACTTATCTATATTGGAGCATCTCAAAATGTGTAATGGTAAATGGTTATAAATTCTAGGGGCCATACAAAATACACTGTTGTTAAATTGGGCTGTGTTGTTTGATGGAAAACATATTTTTTGATTATTACGTTTACTGTGTAGGCACGCAAATAAAGAAATATGCGTAATAACAAAAACGGCTATCTCATATATATAAAGGCACGGAAGTGTTAACAGTTTCAGACTAATAAAAAATGGTTTACAACTATCCGTCTGTTTTAACTTCACAATGGCTCTTACACATCTCTTTTGGGCTCTAAATATCATTTCATTATCTACAGAGTTACCCCAAAAGATGACACCATACCTTAACACCGATTCTACATAACCGTGGTACGCAGTGATGACGGCAGATTGATTCACAATTGTTCCAAGTCTATATAGAGCATAAGAGAACCGATTGAGTTTAGTACAAATATCTTCCACTTGAGATTTCCATTTTAAGTTTGAATCGAGATTGAGCCCTAAAAATTTTGCATTTTCGACTACATTAATTTCTTGTCCGTTGTAGCAAATAGTAATATTTATTAAATTATTTTTCACGTTTCTGAATGTCATTAGATTTGTTTTATTTAGATTAATTAATAAATTATTATTTGATAACCATTGAATTATTATGTCTAGTGTTTGATTTATATCAGATATCATTTGATTTTTGCTTGTGCTTGTAAACATCACTGTGCTATCGTCTGCAAATAGTACCATATCTTGATTTATATAATTTGGTAAATCGTTTATATAAACAAGGAATAACAATGGACCAAGAATACTTCCCTGCGGTACTCCTTGAGTTACTTCGCGATATGAGGATGAGTAAACTATTTGTCTATAAGTTTTTGAGCATATACGGGTAATTTGTGTACATTGTTGTCTATTTATTAAGTATGTTTTTATGAGATTGAGGACATTTCCTCGGACTCCGTATGCTTCTAGTTTACTTAAGAGGATACTGTGATTAACATAGTCAAAAGCTTTAGTTAAATCCATATATAGAGCAGATACTAAGTGCTTATTATTAAGGCTTGTCATTACAGTACGTCGAAATTGAAAAACAGCTAAATTTATACTTTTATTCTTTCGAAATCCGACTTTTTTTTCTTTTCCATCATCTCGTAAGAGTTCACAGTAGGGTATGGGCCGCTCCCGGGAGCAAGAGATTTGCCTTAATTGCACACTTAAATAGAATAGAATAGAACATTTTTTATTCAATATAGATCACATGTAGGTATGTAATTCTTATTGAGTCATTTTTTACTTTACCACTGGTTCGAAAAAACCCTTTGTCCTGGGAAGAACCAGCAAGAAACCCAGTAAGATGTTCCTCAGTGCGTTCCATATGGCAAGCGATTAATTTCAAAAACATTACTCAAAAAACTATTTCTTGTAACTTCGTGAACGCATAGGTTTAGGATTCTTATGAGAGATGTTCTTTACTCGAGTTGACTGACGGATAAGCAAAATAGTTAAAACCAAGGCTTTCATTGTTACATTGAAGTTTTTCCTTCATACCGTGTGATTAAGTGTAGTGGAAATAGACCATCGCAGCACCAAACATTATGCATATTCGTTCGTATCGCCAGAACGCCAGTCTATGAAGAACAAGAGGACAATAAAACACTTAGTTCCCTGCACCTCTCCAGTGCTTAATGGCAGGCTCCATATTATATCTTCGAAATATTTTAGACTTGCTCGTTTCCTTGCCATGTATTCTTTCACTGACGAGCACCAGGAAAATCGCCTTGTAAAATTGCAATTAACGATTTCATTGGTGCCGGTGGAGCTCGATGCCGGGCTTTTCGCGTACTGTGATTATGGATACATACTTAACCAATTTTTGAATATCATACAGAACCAACTCATAAAAAGCAAGAAAATAAGAAATTTAGCACAATTTTTTTGTACCTTGGTTATCTTGACTAATTATTACCGTGCTGCCGTATTACGAAAGTTGTATAGAAGAAAATATTTTTTCTGTTTATAAAAATTTTAAGTGGTACTGTTTTAAGTAGTAGTAGTAATATTGCTGTATGGCGAATGGCTAATGATGCGAATCGGAAATTGTTTTAGTGGTAAAGGGGATTTTCCGTCTCTCTCTTAGTCTTCGGGATTGACGATCCATTTGCATTTCTGATTCTAATTCGAAAATAGATATATTTATGGGTGATAGTTTATAATCATCTAGACTGTGTGCTCGATTGTCATCGTTGATAAACAGGTGAAGACGCAGGAAAAGGCGAATGTATTATCTCACAGATCCCTATAATTCTCAAAGACCTCCTACAAAAATGCCTAAGGGCAAAAACTATCCTTCTGTTATGACTTCTATATAAAATGTCCACATATATCTAATGCTCAAAGACTATAAATATTGGAGTCAGACGGAATGACTTGCAAGATTCTCTACAGATCTACAGTAGCATCTTATCTCTCATCTTATCTCTCATCGTATATGGTGTTCTGCTAGGTGTTCATGATCAAGATCTGCCTCTATTTGACAAATAAGTCATTATATCTAGTTAAATCCGAGCGAAGCTATTTGCCGTAGTAAGCAAACGAGCACGCAGTCCACCTGACGGTAAGTGGACGCTACGGCCGATAGATACCTTTCTCTATTCTCGATTAAGAATTAAAATTCAGATGCGTTTTCAGGTCAGAAGTCTCATCATCAGATTGAATGCCCGTTTTCAAGAAAAAGGGTCTCCGAATCTCGTAAATCACCATAAGAAACACAGCAGCATTATGTACTTTGATATCTGTGAAAGCGTGGTCCGACCAATTCGTGGCGGCAGCACGAATGGGTTGACTTTACCACGAAAGAAAGGAGTTCTCAAGTAAAAATAACTTAAAATTTACAAGATTTGTGAAAATAGTTATATATAGCTATCAGGGTTCACAATAACACCTTTTATGTTTGATTTAGTTTTGCTTTTTGCTCCATTCATGTCCCTACAATATCAAATACAAACACTGATCGAATCTTGGAAAGTCTTCGGAATAAACCAAATAAAAAATCGGGGTCGTCGACCGCTGCACTATCAATTCCTTCATTACTGTGTTTACGAGCCAACTAAACACGATAAGCGCAAGGAAAATAACAAAATATCTCGCCCAAGAAAAATCGTATCGGTTTTTTTATCGGGCATTTTTGGCGTATCTCCGTCCGACTTAATCGAGTTGGGCAAACAGCTATATAAATCGATATGATTCTCGATATGAGACGACGCTTTATTTCGTTTATAATATTGAAATCGTTTCTTGTTTGATAGTAAATATGGTGGTTTAGATTTATTTTATTTATTGCCTTTTGCATCTTATTTCTATAGCAAATCTCACAGCGGAGATTGAACTAGAGGGGTGAACTTTCTGGTCTTTATTTCGTAGCTTTACATTGGTTGTATATTAGTCGAATATTTGCTTTTTTCATCTCGATTAAGACGGAAGTTGGCTAGAACATATTCATTAACGAAACACTAATATGATGAATGTTCTGTTTTCCGTTAGGATAAGTTTCTTAACTTATTACGCTCTGAGGATTCTGACTAAACCTAATGCGGTATTTAGATAGATAATCGATCTCGGGATTGAGAGTCTCGATGATTTTTGTCTGTTTTCGATACCGTATCGGTGAACGAATGCTGTAAATTGAGAAAGATAAGTTATAAATCAAATTCATTTATATGCCATATTAAGTATATCAGTGTAAGCAGTATAAGTGCGTACTTTTACTAAAATTATCACCAAAATATTAAGTTACTGTAATTCACAATGAAGTAGGTAAATACAAAATTTAAAAAATGACCTCGGTTTTCTGAAAAAAATAAATTCAAATTTTAAGTAACCTTTAGGCGTTTGTTGCGCTCATACGGCGCATTTTTAAATAAAAATCTTTTAACAATACTGATGTTGTATAATTTTGTTATCATATTATTATCTCTGACCGTGTATGTCCAGCCGTATTTTGATTGTGTGGAGCGATCAAATAAAAGATGATAAAAAAAAATAGGAAAGCAAACAGAGGCGCGTCTTTTTGAGCATTGTATTGACCGATAGCGACAAGCCAAAGCGCCTTTTGTGGACACAACAGTACAATAATATGTATCCAGTATCAAAAATATGTTAAAATATTTTTAGTTAAAGTAGTAAGCAAGTATTAATTAGCAGTAGTGAGCCGTGATAGCTAGGCTATATCTTTTTTTTTAAATTGAAGTGACAAATTTATACGAGGCAGAGCCATGCTGCTATAATAGGGTTGAAGCAAGAAAGGGAAGGCTCGACAGGGGTAAGACCACGCTCTCACAGAATACGTAAAAGTAGCTTAAAATAGCAGCTTAATGCTGCTGTGTTTTGTATGGTGAGTGGAGACAACACAATAAATACCTTTTTTGCTGGAAATGAGGCATTCCATCTAAGTCCTCATGGGTGAAAACGAATCTGCGTTTTGTTTTATTTGATAATAAATGTAGATGTCTATGATTCACAGCATCCACTTACTGTGGACTGTATTCGTCACCATATATGTACTATTAAAAAAACGAACCAACGTCCACCTGATGGTAAGTTTTTTTTTATTCAATATGGATCACATGTATGTAATTTTTACTGGTTCTGATAAAAACCTCTGTCCTGGTAAGAACCAGTAAGAAATCCATGACCATTGGGAATAAAGAGATCTTGTACATATATTTTCTAGGACTTTATTGTAATAGCGTTACATGTATATTACTGACTCTGTGGAGTCGAGAAACTGGTATCTGCTACTGTAACTAGCTTGTATTTGTTTCTAATGTTTACAGAGTGTATATCACATTTTTTTACCAAAATTACCTTTGTTTTTGTAAACATACATTAAATTTTCGTAAATATGAGAGGCCAAAGTTAAGGTAATAATTATTTTTTTAATTTTTTCTCTAAGAGACTCTCAGTTGTAGGTTGTAAATAGCTCTTATGGCCCGCTTCTGCAAATATATATATATGTATAGTTTCTAAATCAGCCGCATGTCCCCATATGAAAATCCCATAAGACTTTATAATAAAGAAATAACTGAAATAAACTAATCTAGCGGTCTCGGACACTAGTGAGACATCTAATATTTTTTACAGCATTAGAACCTTTTACATCGAGAGTGGTGCAAAGAAAAACAGTGGATTCTACAGGGCTCTGTTCTTCTTCATTTAAAACACATTGGTATTCAGATTTTTAACATTTTGTATTGTAAATTTAATACATTTAGTTTTATTACCGTTTAAATGTAGACCCTTTTTACTGGAAACGAGGCATTCCATCTTAGTCCTCACGGGTGACAACGCATCTGCATTTTGATTCGCAAACGAGGATAAATGTAGATGTCTATGGGCCACAGTAACCACTTACCATCAGGTGGGCTGTGTGCTCGTTTGTCACCCTATCCTATAAAAAAAAAGATATTAAACGTTCAACCAATGCACTAATTTTGATATAGCATTATTAACTTCGTCACATTTAAATGTTAGTTTTAAACGTTTAAGTCTAAAAATCAACGAAAAAATACAAGGTAAGGTAGGTCATTAAAATAGGAATGGGCTGAGAATTAGCCTTGAGGAACACTGGAGTTGTTACTGCAGCTCATGGATAACACAAGAAGGATACAGATGCGTAGTTAATTCTGAGGACTAGGATGGAATGCCGCAATTCCAGCAATTATAGTTGATCTCTACACTCTTAAGATTGGAACACATTAGTACAAAGCACAGTTGCTTGGTAGCAAAAGTAATCACGGTATGCGAGCAACCTGGACTCAATAAATTCCCGTCAGCACGAGTGAAATTGTTAATTGCAATTTTAAGTGTTATTTTACCGCGTGCTCGGCGGTGAAGGAAAACGTCTTGAGGAAACTTGTATATCTAAGAGATACAATATTACGGGAACATGTGGAGTCCAACACCACGCACTGGAGTAGCGCGGTGGACTAGTGAGGGCATCCACGACATCTTATGCCACTAAGGTAAGGTAAAATATTTCAAATGAAATATTTTTGACAGCGAGGGAAGAAAAAAGAAAAGTGTAGTGATTATTGCTACTTTCTGAAATATTATTTATATTTTATATTTTATATTCGTTAGATTACAAACGGGTAAACCAAACTACGAATATTACTAAAATTAGAAGAATTTAAAAAGTTAAAATGTGTAAAAAATTAAAGAACACAGCATGAAAAATGTTTCAATGATGATGACACTGTGTGACCATAAGTGTAACAAAGTTCATCTTAGTCTTAAATAGCGACATCTGGTGCGCGGAAGATATTAGGCCTCTTTGCTTGTTGCCCTCTCAAAAATAGTTGGTCTGTGCTCTATAAGTGAGACTGCCGCAATTTTACTTTTTTTATAGTAATCTGTTCCGTTGCACTCATGTGTTATTTGAGAAGGTATTTGGCGACTTATCATGGCTTTCAACCCGGTAATCACTACAGGTAAACTTAGAACTTGTAGAGTGGTTCACGATAGTAGTCGAATGGCCAATCTGAAATTTCTATACATGGTAGAGCCATGCTGTAGCTATAAATATGTTTGTAACATGAATGGGTTGGCTTGGCCGGGGAAGGATCACGCTCTCACAAAACATCAGCATTAAATAGCGGCTCATTGCTCATGTGTGAGTATACATATGATGAATGTAGGGAACCGAACACCCTTTTTGCTGGTATATAATACGAGGTATTCCATCTTAGTCTTAGGATATATGTAGATGTCTTTGGGCCACAGTACTTATAATCAGGTGGACTGTGTGCTTGTTTGTCACCCTTAATCTATAAAAAATCTCACAGTTTTTGAGTTCGAGATCCACACCTATTAGGCTACTGTCGCTTTTACGTCTTTTGATTTGGAGTTTCTTTACCGGGTACGGGTACGCGAAATGAGTTAAAAGTAAATTACAGATTATAGACGGCCCACTGCTGGGCTACAGCTTCTTCTTATTCCTGAAAGGCTTGCGAAACTATTTAGTCAGCCTCTTTGCTCCAGTGGGTGTTAGCGGATATTCTCGTTTTTTTTTAAATTTATTAATGTACACACAACAAGATACAGAAACAGTCTTATAGTGAGTTCGTACAAAGGTTCTTATTCCATAATTTAGTGAAATATCTTCCAGTAGACCCATAAAGGAAAATATATTATAAAGGCAAACTTAGTGCGCACAATTAGTACCTGTTAGTAGTAGGTAGTCCACTATTACTCGTATATTTTATTTCTCAGACATCACGTTGCTGCAAGTTGCATCACGATAATTTCCTTCACCAACGGTACATGGTAAATTAACACATAAAATTGAAATTAACAAATTCATTGGTGCCGGTGGGGATCGAACCGGGTGGTTCGCATACTTTGGAGTTTGTGACAGCCACTTAGATTTGAGCTACCAGGACTTTTCTCTTCTTTTACTGAACACCTTTGCAACAGCACATTGATACAGCAAGATTGTCTAGGGTGAATAATGTTACGATGGTTTCTAAACAGAAACCATCGCATCCACTAACCACGCTTTAACCTGTTTCTGTAACTATGCGTCAGTACATCTAATGCTGTGTTTCGCTCCGCAGAGTATAGAGAGCAAGTACAACGAAAGGGTGTGAGCGTCCATCTTAGTAATAAAAGACGACAACATATTTGTAGACTTCTTTGTTTGAAGTTGGTTGTAGGTATCTGTGAGCTACATAAAATAGTAGCAGCAGCAGCAGCAACCGGTATCTGACAGTTACCAACGAGATGTAGATGGTAAAAAGATTGGCTCGAATGTCTAACGATTTAAAAAAAAATCTTGTAATAGTAAAAATATTTTATAGTGCATATGAAAGTTGAAAATAATAATTCATTTATAATGAAATATATTTGTTTTTCATTTTATTTATCTATAGAATAAGGGTGACAAACAAGCACACAGTCCACCAGATGGTAGATGAATGCTGTGGCTCATTGACATTCACATCCATCCAAGAACTAAAATCAGATACCTTATCACCCCTGATGACTAAGTTGGAATGTTTCATTTCTAGGAAAAAATATCTCCGGTTCTCTACACACACACCATTCGAAACACAGCAGCATTAAGCTACTATTTTATGCTGGTATTCTGTGAGGGTCCCCAGTCGAGCCGACTTGTGGCGGTGGAAGGAAAAGGGGAGATCTCCCGCCGGGGCAAGGTGTTTTGCCCGGGAGGCAGCCAACGCTCCGAGTGGTGGTTCGGAGCTATTCTATATATACTGCTTTAACTTCTGAACTTTGTTAGCGCGATTTAGGCTTCGGCGTGTTTCGCTTATGGCGCGACGACAGCGCCACTACAGACTCATTCGTGCTACAACCTTAATATAGCTGCGGCGAGGCTCTGCCACGTATTAAAATTCGCAACGTCACGCTTTCATAAACCTTGACTGCTCTGACTAGCAGCGTGGAATAGCAGCTGTTTCTCATGATGTGAGATGAATCCGGAAACGCTTATATGGTAATGAGACATTCCATCTTAGTCCTTAAGGGCGAAAACGCTTTTGTTTTTTATCCTGCGTTAGTACACACTTGAATGAATTGTGTGCTCGTTTGACACCGGTACTTCTTTTTTAATTTTCAATTATTTCATAATTACTGACACAAATTTAGGATATTCTATATTCTCTGTAATATCCACAAGGTAAGGTTTTTATAAAAATACTTTAATTTTTAATGTCTTAAAACAAAGAGAATTAATTTTATACCGTAACAGAATATGTTCTATTTGTATATGTTTCCTTTTATATCATTAGAAACAATATTAAATAACAATATATTTAAATGAATAAAACTTTCAGTTTCCAGCAATTAAGACCGCAGCTTTGGAAAGGCAATTCGAATGTGGAAACTTTTACCGCCACTCCACTAACAAACAAATTCGCAACCCCACTCCCGGCGCAGCGTACTCGTAGTCCTTACAAAGAGCTAGACCGAACGCATAAGCTGCTTTTTATAGCCCTGCCGGTACCCGATAACGTGGAGCGCCCCTAACAATGCAAGATATTGCTATGAATAATAGATAATTGTCCCACTTCAATGGCGGCAAGCTTTCGCTTTAGATTAAATTGATTTGTTAAGTTGCGATTTGCTTGCGGGTGATCTGATTAACGCGTCACAGGGGTGGGGAGTTCGTATGAGAAATCAAAGGATAATTTTTTTTACCGCTTTCTTGTATTGTAAAGGCCTTAATACATGAAAAGTAACTGTTCGATATAATTATTGACATAATTATTTCTCATATTTTTATATTTACGCATATATATCTTATTATAAAGCTAATATTGTTGATTTTATAGCGTTAATTTTATTTTTCAATCAACGATACGACTGTGATAAAATAAAAAATAATTTATTTAACAAACATTTAGAATTAAAATTTAATGACTACGAAGAAGAAAATTTAGATGCTCATTATACTTTATATATGTGGTATAGTATAAAAGGGACATTAGAATTTTTTGACTTTTTAATTTTTAGGAGAAGGCAGCACAAACAAGCATGTAAGTTACCACCGCCACCTATGAACAACTGCAACACTAGGGAAATTGTAGGAGTGTTGCCGGCCTTTTAAAAAGGAGTAAGCTCTATTCTTGAAGGTCCTTAAGTCATACAGTTCAGTATTCGTTTTTATAAATTGTTTGTTATCGACAATCACAAGGCTTAGTGGTCAGAGTAATTGGCTACTATGCTGCGGATCTGGAATTCGAATAGCGCCGGAGCCAATTTTTTTTAACGAAAACTAAATATACATAAAAATAATTTTACAGACTGAGTTAGGTGTCCTGATATCAGAGTCCGGGTGACCTTCAGATTTAAATAATATTTTTGGGACTATCTACGGAGGATAACCTCACAGTATGTTGAAGAGTTATGTTAAATACGCAAACTAGGAACTGGGAACAAGGTTAAAATAACATTATGCAACAACAATCGCCAATGCCAGGCGGAGCCGCAAGCTTTCTCAAATAGTAGAGGCATAAACCGTGTAGAGGTGGTAAAGAAAATAAAATTTGCCAACAGTTGCCAACCCGCTTGCCAAGCATGGTAGACCTATGTTCAGCGGTGGACTTTCGATAGGTCGTAGTGATAATAAAGAGGAGGAATATTTAGCAGCGGGTTATCATGGGAGAACAACTGTTAAAATTAAAAATGTTGTACAACCGACTTCAATATAAATTATTAAGGATAACTCAAAAACTACTGGTCACACCTTGATCAAGTTTATGTGGAACCATATTAGAAGTACCAGATTTGAAATAAAAAAATCATTGAAATCGGTTCAGTACTTATAAAAACATACAGTCGAATTGAGGACCTCCTCCTTTTTGAAGTCGGTAACAAAGAAGATTTTGTAAATTAAAAGAACTATTCAGGGAAAGATGTGGTAAATTTTTAGCTGACTTCGAAAAACGATGCGGTACTCAATTCGTATATTTTTTGTATGTATGTTACGCGTTATCTTCGTTGATTGTGAACCGATTTTAATGATACTTATTTGTTAAATAGGTTATAATTCACCTTTGGTCCCATATGTAAACAATTTCTTCCTGGGTGGCAAAATAGAAGATGAAGTTTTAATGTAACTATTTTTTACATTTTATCTATCATTTAAATCTATCTATTATTAAAAAAAAACGTTTTTAAAAAAAAAGAAAAAAAGGAAAGAATTATACCACGGGTAAACCTAACAGCCGTTATCGTAAATCTTTCAAAATACGGAAAGGAGAGCATTTGTAGTGCTGGTCTCTACATCTAATTAAATAATTATGCTATTAATAAGAATCTCAAGCACGATCTGTGGTGCCGGCAACAATGAATCAATCATGTACTTTTTTAAAAATATACTCAATGGTAATAGAAAACAACTTCGGAGACTTTCATGTTATGGTTCATCATCATCATCATCATCATTACAGCCCTTCACAAGTCCACTGCTGAACATAGGCCTCCCCCAAGGAATGCCACAAAGCACGGTCCTGAGCCACCTGCATCCATCGACTTCCTGCATATCTTATCAGGTCGTCACTCCATCTAGTGGGGGGATGCCCAACACTTCGCCTGCCGGTACAAGGCTGCCACTCGAGAACCTTTCTTACCCATCGGTTGTCGATTCTTCGAGCTATATGGCCGGCCCATTGCCTTACTAATCCGTTGGGCTATGTCAGTCACTCTGGTTCTACTGCGGATATCCCCATTTCTGAGTTTATCACGCAGAGAAACTCCGAGCATAGCCCTCTCCATAGCTCGCTGAGCGACCTTGAGCTTCCTCCTCCGGCCAGCAGTGAAGAACCACGTCTTAGTTCCGTATGTCATCACTGGCAACACGCACTGGTTGTACAGTCTTGTTTTCAAGTTTTGAGGTATACCTGACGAGAAGATGTGCCTTAATTTCCTGAACGCTGCCCAACTGAGTTGAATCCGTCGATCGACCTCTCGGTCGAAGTTGGACTTACCTAGTCGGACTATTTGTCCCAGGTAAACATACTCGTCAACAACTTCGAGCTTAGTGCTCCCAACAACTACCGGCATAGGTGTGACATGGACATTAAACATGATCTTTGTTTTGTCCATGTTCATCTTAAGACCTATCCGTTGGGAAGCACTATTGAGGTCATTGAGTATAGTGCTTAGGTCCTCCAGCGATTCTGCCATAAGGACTATATCGTCGGCAAATCGAAGGTGAGTGATGTACTCGCCATTGATGTTGATACCGTATCCTTTCCAGTCCAGAAGTTTGAAAACGTCTTCTAATGCAGCGGTGAAGAGTTTCGGGGATATGGCGTCACCCTGTCTTACACCTCTCTGCAATTGGATAGGTTTCGTACTCTGGTTCTGTACTCGGATAGCCATCGTTGCCCTACTGTACAAGCACTTCAGCACTTCGATATACCGACAGTCCACTTGGCACCGCTGAAGGGACTGCAGCACCGCCTAAATTTCGACGGAATCAAAGGCTTTCTCATAGTCCACATACGCCAGACATAGTGGCAAATTGTACTCCTCTGACTTTTGTACAATTTGCCGAAGGGTATGTATGTGGTCTATGGTGCTAAAGCCTTTTCGGAAACCGGCTTGTTCGGGAGGCTGGAAGTCGGCAAGTCTGCGCGCGAGACGATTCGTAATGACTCTCGAAAACAGCACGTAGACGCGGCTCAGAAGGGAAATCGGTCTGTAGTTCTTCAAGAGAGCGTTATCGCCTTTCTTGAAGAACAAGGCCACCGCACTCCTGCTCCACGCCTCCGGTGTAATGCCACCATGGAGGACGGAATTAAAGGACTTCTGAAAGGGTGGAAAACCGGTACATGTTTTGGTTGCGTGGAAGAAATTGCTATATAGTTATAAGCAACTTCAGTTGATTTTGAGCAACCTTCACTTGATTTTCAATGTTTTCTTTATCTTTTCATTTTGTGTAATCAATTAAAGTATATTCATTAATACATGTTGAAAAAATAAAAAGAACCATTCGTTTTTGAAGTGTTTTTTTATCGACCGGCAAAGGACTATTACATTAAACCGGAGCGTGATGAGAACTGGAGATACTTTTTACTGGAAACGAAGTATTCTATCTTAGCCCTCGAGGTTGACAAAGCATCTGCATTTTGATTTTTATACGAAGATAGATGTAAATGTCTATGGGCTACAGCATTCACTTACCATCCAGTGGATGCTCGTTTGTCACCCTTATTCGATAAAAAAAATTATTAACAAAAGCCGTGGTAGCTCTAGGCTGGGCGCTGGTGGTAAATTTCACACTATGCGAGTAACCCGGTTTGGTCCTTGCCAACACTATTGGAATTATTAATTGCAACTATAAAGCTGATTTACCACGTGCTCGGCAGTGAAGAAAAACGTTGTAAATAAATCTGCATGTGTGATCATATTTCTAGGATATTTTAAGTCCGCTGATAGCTGATACGCACTGCAACTGCATGCCAAGCTAATTTCGCCAAAACTCTCTCAGAGAGGCACATATAGTAAAGTAAAACTAAAGTTACAATTTTTATACGTCCCACTGTTGGGCTCATTTCTGACAGGTATTGAGGGTAAAGATGTGTTGGCGTTTCACAAGTTTTAGAAATAGTTTTCTTTAATCTCTCATTCTTAAAATCGTTATAGGTGTTGTCATAGTAAATATTGTTAATGTACTGCCTCGTTGGTGTAGTGGTTGTAGTAGTACGACTGCTGATCATGAGGTCCTGGGTTCGAATCCCGGATCGGGCCAAAAAATCAGTTATTGAGTTTTTCCGTCAAGAAATTCTCAGTAGCTGCCCGGAGTCAGGAAGTTGGCGGTGTCTCACCCCCGTGCCTCGGAAAGCACGTAAAGCCGTTGGTCCTGCGCCTGATCTCTCTCCGGTTGTGTCGGTTTACCGTCCCATCGGACTATGAGAGTGAGGGAATAGGGAGTGCACCTGTGCTTGCGCATACACTCGGGCACTATAATCCTGTCCTGCGCCGATGGCTGGTCTCCGTAGAGACTGGCCGCCGTGACCGAAATTCGGTCAGGAGGACATTATTATTATTGTTAAATGTTTATATAAAAAAAATTAATTAATTAAATAATTTTTTTAACTACAATTCTACCAATTCCGTTACAACGTATATTAAATTAATAATTTATTGACGTCACACAGCTGTATTCTTTAATTTTATGAAAGGGAAACTGATGAGAAGACGCCACTTCACATAAAGTTGAATTGTTATTATTTTGTAGTCATGCATGTTTCCTCAAGTCTTTAATTCCGACTATGAGGAGAGGATACCATGGATTGAACTCTGATCATTCGCAAAGACAGATTTTTCAGAACCTAACAAACACCAGAATAAACACCGCGGCTCAGCTTAGTTTTAATTAATAATTATTTTGAGACAAGATAAGAACTTAACATAAAAACAAATCAAACTTCGTGTTAATAAATGCGAGATAAACGTCTCAAACATCCGGACTTTATTTGCTTGTTTGCATTTTAATCACACCACTGTTCATTTATGCCCGCCCGGTGAAGTGGTATGATTAACAAATAATAGTTTTTGTCTCACAGCGATAAGTAACAGGTGTGCTCGCTTGTTTTGTTGGCGTCTGTTTGGCCTGTGATATGGAATTAAAAAGATAATAAAAGGTGTATCACAGATTAAATACCTTGTTTTTGAGATGTGTTTGTTTTAGTCTGTGGTAGATGTGGCTTATAGTTGGATTGGGTGTTTGTTTTAAAATGTAAATATGATTGTTGTTTAATTTTGTTATCATGAAGTGTTTTCTTATTTTAATATCAGTTTTTTTTGTGTAGAATTCTTTTGAGATCAAATAGTTTATTAAAAATTTAGTTCTGCTATTTACTTTATAACACACGATATGTTTAGAAGTTAAACAAAATGTAGATAATTATATATTGTTTTAAAAGATATTTTTGTTTAAGGAGATGGGCAACAGTGTCGTTCTTATCATCATCATCATTATAGCCCTTCAATAGTCCCCTGCTGAATATAGGTCTTCCCCGAAGAATATCACAAAGCATGGTCCTGAGCCACTTGCATCCTCTAATCTTTCTAATCACAACTAGAAAATAAAAACTTGCCAAATATCCTTCTTATGAGATGATATATATACCTAACTATTGGCAGTACACTTTGATAGGATGTTGTGAATGACTTTTATGAAATCATAATTTGTTGCCTGTTAATGTCTTACTCCAAGACAAATTTTGCCTATACTGGGCTGTGAAGATAACCATCGTAAGAAATCTGCATTTTTGAGAAATTAAAGTTAAAATTAACTAAAATTTTATGGAGTTTCAATTCCCGATGTTTCGAGAACTTAACAGCACAAGACAAAGGTCCCTTCCAGATTTAATGTATCTGATGACCTGACGGACTGACTATAGATAACCGGTCACTCTTTAGTTTTTAGAGCTATTGGAGCTTTGAGCTATTGAGGATTATCCCTTAACATTAAGTCTAATTTAAGATGAGCTATAAATGTCACCAATTTTTGTCAAAGATAATTCTATAGAAATTAAAAAAATATATCATTATTTTTGATAGAGACGACAGCTGGGCTAGTGCCCAGTTGTAGTCCACCGGTGTGGGGTTCTGTGATTATCATTACAGTCTATCTAGGATATATTATAAAGGATATTTTGTCATCATTGCCATAGTTGGCAAGCGAGTTGGATACCGCACTTTTTATATCCCAGCTGGTTTCCCTCTGTCGCCAATTACTACACTCACGTGGCGATATGGGGATATTCTTACACCGTCACTACACGGTCAATACCGCCGTAACACGGCCAATAAAATTAAATCCGAAGACGTGTGCATACTACTGCAAATATTCAAAATACTGTTAGCTTTCTTTGCCTAGATAAGAACAATAATTAATAATAACTTAAGCTGTGGGTAGCCGGGGTTAATTATGACAATTGTACGCCAAACACTTCCGACTTTCACCTGAGCATGGGTATTGCTAATCGCTCGAAACGGTGGGAATTCAAAATAGTTAAAATGTAAAGGTTACAAAATCGGTAGGGTGACTTGTTTTATTCATTATCGACGCGCCTCGGCTTCGCCTTGGTAGGATATATTTACGTGGCATCATTTTGATTTTTAAAATAATTATCAATTACTATTTATTTTATCAATTTTTCCATTTCACACAAAGTTCGCTCATCACTCATGGCATTACTCTCTTACAATCGGTTCAGCCATTCTAAAAATTAGCCCAGACGGACAGATAACATTTTTATTTATATTTAGCCCTGAGCTCTATAACAGACAGTTTTTTGATCTTACCAATTACCAACTGACACTTTTTAAATGTGTAGATTTAAATTAAAAAACTTCATAAGCAAGCATTTCCATTTGAGTAATAATACAACCGAGAATCATAAACTGATAAACATTAATCATAAACATTAATTAATTTTAAGAAATAGATAATATAGATGATACGTGGTAGAGCCACGCTGCAGCTGTACGCTCCACGCCCTCACAGAATACTATCGTAAAATAGCAGCTTAATGCTGATATGTTTCGTATTGTGAGTGTACTGAAGACCCGTTTTACTGGAAATGACGCATTTTATGTTAGTCCTCAGGGGTGACAACGCATTTTGATTCTGCATTTTGATTCCTAACAGAGGATAAACGTAGATGTCTATGAGCCTCAGTATCCTCTTACGATTAGGTGAACTGTGTGCCCGTTTGTCACCCTTATTCTATATAAAAAAGATAGATTGCCGCATCCGTGCCGTTTACCATAGCACCAGTTGGCAGGCGCTTGATAGGCGCGTTAGCAACTGCAGCTTTTTTATTATTATTTGGGTTGTTATCAGAAAGATGCTGCTCATGTTTCAGTTTCTTTCTGTCGTCTTTACTACAACCATAGGATAATATAAGGCAGTGGCAGTCTCCTACACAGCCACTATTCGGCAAATATTTTATACAATTAAAAGTAAAAGGCACTTTAAAAACATTTTTTTATAGGATAAAGGTGAAAAACGAGCACACAGTCCACCTGATGGTAAGTGGTTGATGCGGCCCATAGACATCTACATCTATCCTCTATTACAAATCAAAATACAGATGCGTTGTCACACGTGAGGAGTAAGATGAAATGCCTCATTTCCAGTAAAAAGCGTCTCCGGTTTTCTACACTCACCATACGAAACAGCAGCGTTAAGCTGCTATTTTACGCCGGTATTCTGTGAGAGCGTGGTCCTTCCCCGATTGAGCCGACCCTTTCGTGCTACAACTATACTACTTATATAGCTGTAGCATGGCTCTACCAAGTAAAAAATAATATTTTAGTAAGAATAAATTAATAGTAGTGTTTAAACTTTTAAATTCTTATATATTAAATAGTCACAGTAAATTTCAAAAGAAACCTGCAAAAAGTAGCTTCGTTACCGATTTTTAATGCTCTTGATTCGATTCAATTAACTTTAATTAGTCGAATAAATATATTTTTTGAAATTCAATTAATTTAATATTTAAATATTAATTTCCTTGAGTTCGTATTTGATATTTTATATTATAGGTCCATCCATTGAAAGTCCACATACATATAGGATCTATTACATAAATTTCTATTCGATATGCCAGTGCGAGTAGTACTTATTGAAAGTCATTTAAGCTTTTATCACTAATGACGGAACAAAACCTCTGTTCTGAGAAGAACCAGCAAAAAATCCCGCGAGACTTTTTTTTTAATATTTAGTTGTGCAGTTACACGTAAACACATTTAGAAAAAACATGGTAGCGATCAACTCATTCACAGGGGTTATTATTATTAATTACATATTCTTTAATATTATAATACACATTTTATACAGCTTTTGTTTAGTAAAGATTTGAAAGAATTTGATATAAGAAATAAAATGTTGTAGATTAATAGCGATTATAAGTTACATGTCAATAATAATTACATTGTGAGATAGATAATTATTTTCTTCCCGATTTCGAAAAATACTTAATATTTAAATAAATATTGATAATAACTTAAAAGAAATTCATTGCATGATATTCTGTAACTGAAGTAGATTATATACAGGGTTATTTTTCAAAAAGTAGCTAAATTTTAAACTTCAGTTCAAATATATAAATAATGATATACCGTTATTGCAGTTATTGAAAATACGAGTAAAGAAGGCCTCTACTTTTATTTGAAATTATCCCAAATTGAATGTGATTTATGGGCAACAACGTATTGTTTACGTTAGTGTTCTAATTCAGTTCATTCACCATGAATGATTAATGAACTGAAGAAGTGAAATAATAAAACCGTAAAAATGTTGTTTTATTTTGATCATTACTTACAAATTACATTATAAATCAATGTTTTCTGTTGTTTAAATAATGTTTATGGTTCAAAGTATACAGAAATTGCATTTTTCCAACAAATAAAGTTTTTCGAATGATCCCATTAACAAAAAAACTTACAACTTTGACAGATCCCCATCTTTATTTTTGAAGATACAAAAGAATTAAAATAAAATTTGTACTCCACTCAAAGGTAACTAGAGTAAGAAAACATTTTGCGGTTCTCTTTTTCATGTATGGGACCCCTTGAATTAATTGAATTTCTAATTTAATATTCAGTTTTGGCTCAAAATTATACATCAAAAAATATGAAAAAAAAAAATAACAATAGGTTATTAAAAAATCCAAATAGTACTGTACATACCCTTAATATTTTCTGGTAATTAAAATTTTGTGGTGTATACAAGGTAAGATAAAGTCTTTGGGGGAGCAGTGGACATGCGATGGGCTGTGAATAATTCATAACAATAGTTTACCTTAATCTCTTTGCTTCGTCAATAAATGGCCGCTTCTCCATTTCGGTGAGAAGCTTCCACTCCGCGCCAAGCCTCTTTGATATCTCCGAGTTGTGCATCTTTGGGTTGTCTTGAGCCATTTTTCTCCTCTGACCTCTGGACCACACCATAAAAGCGTTCATTGGCCTCTTGATATGTTCAGCTGGCTGTTTTCCAAGAGACATTTTTCACGATTTTTTCTTTATATTTTTTATTTTAATTTTTAGTGTAAACACTGCTTTTGTTCGTACATTATTTTTTATATATTTTTTGATGTTGTTACTTATGTTTAAGTTACATAAATTTATATAACGCTGCTGTATTATTTATTAAATAATTATTTTATAACGTTTACTTTGACTGCATTCAACAATAATAACAAAAGGTATCGTGATTGGAAACTGCGCGCCCGTGAAAAGCTCCCGAAAGCTCGATGCGCCGCTTTTCTCGCCTGTGTCACAGTTTGTGTCGGAGCCTTGGCTCTAAGTTCTCCCCTGTCTCGATCCCCCCTTAAATTAAATTGGCCAATCGTCGGGCGCGGAGGGCGGACGCTGATCCCCCATTGGTTTAAGTCAGGTCTGTCTCACGGCTCCGCAACAGGTGCCCCGGCTTCTTGTTAGCATGTTTATTAGCGAGATTAAATTCCTTTTTTGTACCGCAACCTTCGCTTAGTGAAAAAGAACGCGCCCCCGCGTAATTGGATGGCAACAATTTGAAATGTATGTGGCGTCGAGAGTAGGTTCCGCGCGAAAACCAGAGTCATGCATATGTATGTATTTATGAGTAAAGAGAGGTAGAGTCGAACACGTATTTGATTGACAATGAGTTCGAGATATGGCAATTTTAATTTTGAAACATTTCGCTTTAAAAATGCTGAAATTGAAGAAAAACAACTTTACGTAATGATATTTTGAAATAACAAGTTACTTGATATTAATTAAATAATATTATTTAATATTATTTATTAATTAAATAATAGGTAATTGTTATTTTGTAGAATTCAATAAAAGAAAAAGTGTGTTCTTAACAAACAATACAAACATTCCTTTTATATTTGTTTTTTAAGGGATTTATAAAGTAACTGGAAATGGCTTGAAGTAGGTAGAATATATTTTTAATAATTCTATAAAGGATAAAAGTCGAAGAATAACATTGAAAAAAATCCGTCTTGAAACTCAGGAGCAGTTTTTTTTTTAATTTTTTCCACATATTTTTGTGTAGGATAAATAGAAATATATTTTCTCTTGTTTTCTTAAAATATTAAATTTCCATTTTGTTAATAGATCTATAAATAAATCATAATATTTTTGTTTTTAATTTTAACGTCCTTAAACCCTTTTTGTTTCTCTTACTAAGCAGTAGTTTTTTGTGGCGTTTGATACAAATTCCCTTTATAAAATAGCAATTTATTTATTAATCTGAAATTTGCCATTGATTTAGTTTATTATTTAATTATAATTTAAAATTAAAACTCAATACAATTTGCAATGTGGTCTCTTCTTGGACTCTTCTTGGACTTCTTCTGTGGACTTCGAATAAGCTCTAAACAACGGAGCTGCGTATTCCCACAGTATGACTCGGGGAGGTATTGCTTTATTACGCTAAACAATCGTTTTACAATATACTTAGGATGAATATAATATTGCAATTACCAAGTAAAGATTATACATAAGCTTATAGAAAGTTATATTGTAACAATACCTTGCTCTCTAGGAGTTTGTCTGGGTTGGAACTACTCTCTATTTTATTTCTACTGATAATAGTAATAGTACTGTGCTAAAATCCGTAGGGAGAGAGCCACTATCATTATAGGCCTTGAAACTTTTAGGCTTAGTTCTCAAGGATGACATTGTATCGGTGATGTTCTTTGTTCGATTTTGTTTCCAGTTGTTCAGTAGTCACTTTTAGGCGTAGTAATATATAATAAGTAATATATAGTCACTCTATTATTATTTAAAATATATTACAATACTAACATTAAAAAATAATAAATAAGAATTAAGGACTAATTATACAGAAGACAGAAGAGTATAATCTGCCACTTTGCCTTGCGTGTGTGTACTATGAGAAAGCCTTTGATTCCGTCGAAATTTGGGCTTCCATTCAGCGATGCCAAGTTGACTGCCGGTATATCGAAGTGCCGAAGTGTTTGTACAGTAGAGCTACGATTGCTATCCGAGTACAGAATCAGAGTATGAAACCTAACCAACTTAAGAGAGGTGTAAGACAGAGTGACGTCATACCCCCGAAACTCTTCACCGCTGCATTGGAAGACGTTTTCAAGCTGCTGGACTGGAAAGGATGCGGTATTGACATCAATGGTGAGTACAACACTCATCTTCGATTTGCCGACGATATAGTCCTTATGGCAGAACCGCTGGAGGCCCTTAGCACTATGCTCAATAACCTCAATAGTGTCTCCTAACGGATAGGTCTTAAGATGAACATGGACAAAACAATAATCATGTTTAATGTCCACGTCACACATATGCCGGTAGTTGTTGGGAGCACTAAGCTCGAAGTTGTTGACAAGTATGTTTACCTGGGACAAATAGTCCGACTAGGTAAGTCCAACTTCGACCGAGAGGTCAATCGACGGATTCAACTCGGTTGGGCAGCGTTCGCGAAATTACGGCACATCTTCTCGTTAGACATACCTCAAAATCTTAAAACGAAATTGTACAACTAGTACGTGTGGCCAGTGATGACTTACGGATCTGAGACGTGGTCCTTCACTGCTGGTCGTATGAGGAAGCTCAAGGTCGCTCAGTGAGCTATGGAGAGGGCTATGCTCGGGGTTTCTCTGCGTGATAAACTTAGAAATGAGGATATCTGCAGTAGAACCAGAGTAACCGACATAGCCCAACGGATTAGTAAGCTGAAGTGGCAGTGGGCCGGCCATATAGTTCGAAGAACCGACAACCGATGGGGAAGAAAGATTCTTGAGTGGCAGCCTCGTACCGGTAGGCGAAGTGTAGGGCGACCCCCCACGAGATGGAGTGACGACCTGGTAAGACATGCAGGAAGACGATGGATGTAGGTGGCTCAGGACCGTGCTTTTTGGTATTATCTTGGGGGAAGCCCAGCAGTGGACTTGTGAAAGGCTGATGATGATGATGATGAAGGACTAATTTACACTTTTCAATCATCTGATAAGAAGCCAAAGATTTTCCTATATTTTCTTCTAAATTACATTAGAAAAATAAAGGTAGCAAACGAGCAAACAGTTCACCTGATGGTAAGTAGATGATGTGGTCCATAGACACTTACATTTATCTTAAAATGCAGATGCGTTGTCACCCCTTGTGATTAAGATGAAATGCATCGTTTCCAGTAAAAAGGATCTCCGGTTCTCTACACTTACTAAACGAAACAGCAGCACTAAGCTGCTAAGACACGCTGGTATTCTTGTGAGAGCGTGGCCCTTCCCCCGTCAAGCCGACCATAAGTGCTACAACCATAATACAGCTGCAGTATGGTTCTACCGTGTATAAAAAGAGAAGTACATACAATACATTGTGTAATTGACTAACTTATTTTATCGACAGGTTAGTCATTAATTAAAAGAAAATATTTTGCATGAGTGAGTCTATATTTATGTTTGTATAAATTATCATATCCTAAATTATGTTGAGAGCCGTGGCAGCTCAGATGGTTGGCGCTCGCGTTAAATTTCACAGTACGCGAGCAGCCCGGGTTCGATTCCCAATGAAATTGTTAGTTGCAATTTTAAGTGCTGATTTACCACGTGCTCGGCGGTGAAGGAAAACATTGTGAGGAAACCTGCATGTCTGAGAAATAAGAAAAAAAAAAAGTATTTCAAAGACATGTAAACTTCGCCAACACGCATTGGGGCAGCGTGGCGGACATTTCCTTGCCCTAAAACCCTCTCAGAAATGAGAGGAGGCCTGTGCCTAGCAGTGGGACGTATATAAGCTGTAACTTTAACTTTTTTTAAATTATGTGTGATTCGAATAGCACTTTACTCTTATTGTCTAGGACCAACCATGAACGAGGAAAAGCTTCAGATTTTTTATTGAAATATTTCAATAATTTTAGTAGAGATTTTTTTTTAGGATAAGGTGACAAACGAGCACACAGTCCACTTGATGGTAAATGGAAGCTGTGGCCCATAGACATCTACATCTATCCTCGTTTGCAAATCAAAATTTAGATGCGTTGTCACCTGTGAGGACTAAGATAGAATGCCTCTTTTTCAGTAAAAAGGGTCTCCGGGTTTCTACACTCACCATACGAAACACAGTAGTGTTAAGCTGCTATTTTACGCTGGTGTTCTGTGAGAGCGTGGTCCTTTCCCGCTCGAGCCGACCCAATCGTGCTAAAACTATACTATTAATATAGCTGCAGCATGGCTCTACCACGTATAAATGTTGTAGCCGTGTAGTGTTGGCCTAAGACAATACATCTCCTCATAATATCGTTCCGAGGCTGTCGTAAGAGGCGACAGAGGGAAACTGAAACTGAGAGGCAGCTATATCGTACAGACGTCTGCTCAAAATAATAGAGAACCGTGTTTTTTAATCCGCCCGCCAAGCATGGCTGTGGCAAATATACTTCCCTCCTATGAAGCAATACATGGGGGAGGCTTATATTCAGCTGTTAACTTTTTATTAGCTAATTTATATGAATGATGTTATATTGCAGTGTGTAAATGCGAAAATACAACAAAGGCAAACAATAGTGGTCTATTTTAGAATTCAAGCAGTTATCTGAGATATCGGTAATTATACTAACACTACTATTTTACTATTTTACCGTATTTACTATAATAGTGATAGGACTTCTCTTCAGTCAGGAGTCCGTGGGTAACTTTTTTATAGGGTAAGGGTGACAAGTGAGCACACAATCCACCTGATGGTTTTATTTATAGGATAAGAGTGACAAACGAGCACACAGTCCACCTGATGGTAAGTGGTTGCTGCGGCCCATAGACATCTACATCTATCCTCTATTACAAATCAAAATGCAGATGCGTTGTCACCCGTGAGGACTAAGATGGAATGCCTCGTTTTCAGTAAAAAGGGCCTCCGGTCACCTGCACTCACCAAGCGAAACGCAGAGGTAAACCTCTACTTCACGCTGGTATTCTGTGAGGTTGTGGTACCACCCCGGTTCGAGCCGGCCCATCCGTGCGACAGCAAAAGCCGCCACGTGGTTCTACCACATTTCTAAAAATGTGGTGGTTGCTTGGGGCCCATAGACATGTACATGTTACATGACATGTGATGTGAAAAAAAAAAACTACAAATAACGATTTTCGAAAGTTTTCTCTACTTGTGCTGTGAGACCTTGCTTCTGGCCAAATTTCTTGATTCTAGGTCAACGTCAACCCTATAGCTTTTGATTTAGGTTTTGATTTATTTGTGAGATTTATCAAAATACGAGTATGTCGCATAAATAGCCGTATTCATTTATTACGTTGACTTACGTATTTGATATTTATTATTTGATATTTTATTACGTATTTGATATATATTATACTTCCACGCGTTTCTGAGAAAAACGGTCTTAATAGACAGACAGACGACAGACAGACGGACACGAAGCGATCCTATAAGGGTTCCGTTTTTTCCTTTTAAAGTACGGAATCTTAAAACCGTCGATACACCACCACGTCGATAGTTTATGTTATTGTAGTGTGCGATTTTAACTCTGGAGCTGCAGCTAGTAACATATACAAAAAGAATGACAATTCAGCTTCGCTTTCATCCACTCTTTAATATTCATTGAAGCATGCTACAGGGTACAAGCTGCTGGAGCGTGACGAGATCGGAACAAAATTGGAGACCTGTTTTACTGGTAACGAGGGACTAACCTAACCTAACCTAACAAATCTTTTTTTTATAGAATAAAGATGACAAATAAGCGCAAAGTCCACCCGATGAAAAGTTAATGCTGTAGCCTGTAGACACCTATATTTATCCTTCACTAAGATTTAAAATGTAGATGCTTTATCATCCCTGAGGACTAAGATAGAATGCCATGTTACCGGTAAAAAGGGTCACCGGTTCTCTCACTCACAATACGAAGCACAGCACATTAAGCTGCTATTGCACGATGGTATTCTGTGAGAGGGTAAATCTTTTCCAAGGCCTAGTGTCTAAGAAATAAAACCCATTTTGAAATGTATCCAGTAGTTTTTCCGTGATGCGCGCACAACTGCAAACGTCTATCATTTTATTTATATAGATTATTAATATAGAATAATATTTCGTATATCAGCCATATATTTCGCTTATAAATTAAATAAATATTCTTTAATGCCTGCTCGCCATTCAGGTTTATGTACCGTTGATTGTACGACTCGCGACGTGTGGAGGCGAATTTGCATGAGACCGGCTGCGGTCCGCAAACAATCCCGCCTGAATGCGCCCTAATGGACGCCTCATCTGTTCATAATTATAGGGGGACTGGGCACGCAAATACTAAATATTATGATAATTTGCTTTGTGAGGACACGTTAAATTTACAAGCCAAAGTCTTCATCGGTTTTTAATACTTTTAAACTCTATAGAGTACTGCCAAAAGATATCGTTAAATATTCTAAAACTATTGATGTTAAGAAAACGGCAGATTTATGGGCGATTTCCGTTAAAGTTATTTTATCTATAATAGATATAATAGCACCTTATCTAGCCACTATATTTAATACAAGCGTCGAATCTGGTGTGTTTCCTGATTTAATGAAATATAGTAAAGTTATTTAAATCTGGTAGTACATTAGACGCCGCTAATTTTAGACCGATTTCTGTACTACCAACATTTAATAAAAATATTTTACAAGGGGTCGCTCGACAACTGACGCTGGAGTTGAGCTTATTAAACTTATTTTTTGTGCACGACAGAATTCAGAGGATGCTTTGGGTATATTTTGTAACCTTTCCAAGGCCTTCGACTGTGTTCACCACGAGACATTAAAAAGGAAGGTACAGTACTATGGTGTCAAGAACACAGCGCTTAAACTTATTATTTCATATTTAAGTAATAGAATGCATAAAGTTATTATCAATGGTAAAAGTTCTTGCGGGTCACCTGTACTAATTGGTGTCCCTCAGGGCTCGATTCTCAGCCCATTCCTGTTTCTGGTGTATATTAATGACTTACCTTCCCTTGTAGGGGATAATCATGATATAGTATTATTTGCTGATGATACTTCCTTGATTTTTAAACTTAAACGTCAATCATTTAAATGTGACAAAGTGAATAATGCTATATCAAAATTGGTGCATTGGTTTGACGTTAATAATTTACATTTAAACGGAAATAAAACTAAATGTATTAAATTTATAACAACGAATGTTAAAAATCTGAATACCAATGTGTTTTTAAATGGGGAAGAAGTAGTAGTAATCCACTGTTTTTCTTGGCATCACTCTCGACGCAAAGCTATATGTCCAAATATGTCCAAACTAGCAAGCAGACTAAGTTCTGCAGCCTATGCTGTAAAAAGATTAGAGGTCTCACTAGTGTCGAGACAGCTAGAGTTTATTTCAGTTATTTCCATAGCATAAAATCTTATGGGATTTTGCTATGGGGAAATGCGGCTGATTCAGAAACTATTTTTGTTTTACAGAAGAGGACCATTAGAGCTATTTACAACCTAAAACCGAGAGAGTCTCTTAGAGATAAATTAAAAAAAATTAATATATTAACTTTGGCCTCTCAGTATATTTACGAAAATTTAATGTATGTTCACAAAAACAAAAGCAGTTTTAGTAAAAATAGTGATATACATTCTGTAAACACTAGGAACAAACACAAGCTAGTGATACCAGTTTCTCGACTCCACAGAGTCGGTAATTCATTCTTGAGGCAATGTATACGCTATTACAACAAGGTCCCGGAAAGTGTACAGGCTCTTTCTATTACCAAGTTTAATTGTTTTGTTAAGTTGAAACTGTATAAAAAGGGTTATTATAGTATAAATGAATACATGGTTGATAACAACCCGTGGGAATGAGGTGGTTGCTTCCAAGTTGTTTCTAAAATAAATTTTTTACTTATATAGCTTGTACAACCATTAACGTAAAATTTGCTCTTAAAAAAAGTCCCGCTGGGTTTCTTGCTGGTTCTTCCCAGGACAGAGGTTTTTTGTCGAACCGGTAGTAAAGTAAAAAATTACTTTCAATAAGAATTACACATGTGATCTATATTATTATATTATTTTACTTATTAAAACCAGTGCTTGACCACAATCTCACCTGGTGGTAAGTAGTGATAAAGCCATAGATGGTAAATAAACCGTCTTAACGTAACAAAAGCCTATTCGAGCTTGCCTTGATGATGCAGATTTTATGATATAATTGTATTCGGACGGAAAGGCAGACGCCGGCAAATAAATCCACTCCTTTTTTATATAATTAGGGTGCCGAACGAGCACACAGTCCACCTGATGGTAAGTAGTTGCTGTGGCCCTTAGACATTTACATGTATTCTCGATTACGAATCAAAATGCAGATGCGCTATCAGCCGTGAAGACTAAGATGGAATGCCTCGTTTCCAGTAAAAATGGTCTCCGGTTCTCTACACTCACCATACGAAACACAGCAGCATTAAGCTGCTATTTTACGCTGGTATTCTGTGAGAGCGTGGTCCTTCCCCGGTCGAGCCGATCCATTCGTGCTACAACCATATATTCGTAGTAGCTGTCGTGTTGCTCTACTACGTATAAATACGCGATACGTATGTTTTAATTGGATAAGACATTACATTACTTTTTACAGGTAACCATGGGCTCTATGGGGGATTTCACGAGAGATATTTTCTTTTTCAGTTCATATTTCATATCATATTATTATACAACAGGCTTCATAGTATTCATATATTTTCGTTAGGTAACGCTGTCCGACGTCGGTTATTTGTATGGCGGGTGTGCGTGAAATTGAAATAGAGCCTCCGCGATGATTCAGTTAGGTTACCTCTGTGCGTTGTACGCTCGACGACTAAAGTTTATATTATAACGTCGTCGTGGATTTTTTTGATACTAGTATTATTAAAGTATGTAATTTCGACTAAAAGTGATATTCGTAATATTTTTACATAATGAGGTAAAACATAAATATAACTGACGAGTTCAGATAGATAACTATTTATTAACTTTCTAGGTGGTAGGACTCCTTCTTCTACCTGTAAAGTGAGTGTGTGTTAGTGTGTGTGGACAGTTAGAGGCTGATGATAAAAAGCAGATAATATTAACTGGATGATAACAATGCCCATCAGACTGAGTATCGGTCACGGCGGAAAGTCCCAACCGAAACTAACCATTAGCGGCTATAGTGCATGAGTGAGTGCGCAAGCACAATTGTACTCTCTATTGCCCTCATATCATACCCTCACAGTCCGGTGAGACAGCAATCCGACTCGATTAAAGAGAAACCAGGCACAGGATCAACCACTTTACGTGTTTTGCGGGGCACAGGGGTAAATTACCTCCAACTTTTCGACTCCGGGCTGCTCCTGAGATTGTTTTTAAACAAAAACCTATTAACTGTGCAATTATGGCCCGACCTGAAATTCGAACCTAGGGCCTCATGATCAGCAGCTGCGCTGACGACCATGAGGACCTGGGGATTCTCTTATGCCGGTAACATATGACGGAGAAGCATCCATCTGTTCTTTTTTTAAAAGAAACGTTACCCCCCACTATATTTTCTGTTATATAGTAGAACCATTTTATATACATAAATTGCATGTAAATAAGCATTCAGATTCTGAAAAATTATTTTATGCCATACAATTACTTGTTCCGTGTGGGATTCAAACCCGCAACCCCGAAACTCGCAGCCAAAAGCTCAGCCACTACGAGCAGTCAGATCAAATAAAACTTTATATGTACGGAGATAAGAAATGATTTTTTAGTGTGTGTTTTTTTACCAACTGTACATAAAACAATCCGGCGGTGCCACAATATCGCGTTATACACCGTTTTGCCGCATCGCCGCTTCGCCACAGGCGGTCGTCCTCGCTGCTGTACTTCTATATCGTGTTGTGTTCAACAATTTTAATATTAATCGGTGCTAATGCAATTGTCTCTAGCGTTACTTTATAATTTTTTAACGTTACCTGCAGACAAACGGACAATAAAATCGACAGTAGCCTAATGGTAGGGTGCGGACTGGGAACTCAAAAGTTCGTGGGCTTGAATCCGCCATTCGAGTATTGTCATGGACCACTCCTAACATTTGCAGTTTAAGCTTACCAGTAGTGGTTAAAGTGAATATTAGTAACATTTAAAGTATGTTTGTATTTTTTTTTAAATACAAAATCAAAGACACTGTACATGGTAGGTGAAAGTTGGTACAGGTGACAGGTTTTTGTTCTGCTATTAGAACTATTTTATTTTCGATGCGCATAAGTTTTATATATAGCTGGCATACAAAATTAAAAAGATGTAATTGTTTACATTAGCGCCTGCCGGTATCGGACGACCTTCCGTACGGCCCCTGATGCTTGACGCGTATAAAAATAAAATGGCCGGGCACATGAGGGGTTAATCAGAACTTAAACCAAAGCGATGTTTTTGGCCTTTATAATTATTGTGAACAGGTGCTACTTTTGGGGGCTGGTCAGCTCGGGTTTGCTATGCATAGATGTCCTGCAATATTTTAAAATTAAATTTATATGTAATAGAACCTAGCTGCAGCTATATAATTGTTATAGCAAGGTGGGACCGGGGATCACACTCTCACAGAATGCCAGCGTAAAATAGCATCTTAATGCTACTGTGTTTCGCATGGTGAGTGTATAGAACCAGAGATCCTTACTGGAAATGAGACGCTTCATCTTAGTCTTCAAGGGTGACAACTCATCTGAATTTTGATTTTCAATCGAGGATAGATGTAGATGTCTATGGGCCACAGCATCCACTCACTATCAGGTGGACTGTGTGCTCCCCCTAATCTATAAAAAAAATCGTACAACAGCTGGCATGCTTTGCGATGCGACTTTGTTTCGTTAATTTTTCTTCGATAAAAATGTTTTTTGACGTCGTCCTCCGCAAATCTTGCTGTTGCAGGTGCCATAAGTTGTAGGAATCGGCCATCGTATCTTTGTCATCGCTTCCCAACACTATTCTATTGTATTCGCATTGGGGCATGCGTGGTGGACATTTATTTGCTCTAAAACGCTCTCAGAGATGAGTGGAGGCTTGTTCCCATCTCTGCGCTGGGGCACCCCAGTGCCAGCTCCTTCCACTTGACCGCATCCAGCGCAGAGCGGCTCGAATCGTCGACGACCGAGTCCTCTACAATTGGCTCGATTCATTGGCGCTGCGAAGAGATGTTGCATTCCTTTGCATTTTTTTTCGCATTTACCACGGGGAGTGCTCTGAGAAATTGTTCAGATTAATCCCAGGCGCCAAATTTCACGAACGCACATCGCAGCAGAACTCTCGATAACATCCACACCATCTGGATGATTGGCGGTCCACCACTGTGCGATTTAGAAGATGTTTTCTTCCTCGCACAACTTCCTTGTAGAATCGATTACCATCAGCGATTTTTCCGGACCGATACGACTTAGGGACCTTAAGAAAAGAGTTTACTCCTTTTTAAAAGGCCAGCAACGCATCTGCAATTCTCCTGGTTCCCCTGGTGTTGCAGTTGTTCATGGGCGGCAGTAGTCACTTACCATCAGGTGAGCCGCACGCTCGTTTGCCCCCTCTCCTATAAAAAAAGTGGGACGTATATAGGCAGTAACTTTTGAACAGGATGGTTACACTATCGTCTATCGGAAGTCACATAATCTTATAACATTTTCCTTAGACATTTTTTAGGGTTCCTTAATTACACAAGGAACCCGTATAGTTTCGCCATGTCCGTCCGTCTTTCTGTCCGCGGTTTTGCTTAGAGACCCTAGGTGCAACAAATCTGTAATTGGGCATAGTTATTGATATTAATCACGCATAGAAAACTGTGAAATAAAATCTGAATAAAACATTTTTATTTTAGGTACTTCCCATAGAAGTAAATGAAAGATGATTTTTTTATCCCGTCTATTCCATCATCGTGGGGTATCGTTGAATAGGTCAATACTAGGGGTATGGAAAAATATCTTTTCGATTTAGGAATCCGTTTGCTATATATTTAGCTTTATAATGATATTTTTCATTAGAGTCATGTCCCCCCCCCCCCCTCTACCAACTAAACCGCTGTTTCTTTGGAAATATGAAAAGTATACACGATTGTAGTATATATAATGAAGTTAAAAGGAAAACTATCACAGCTAAGTAGAATTAATTTAATGAGTCATAGTCAAACAACATTGAATAAAACTATTTTTACGGATTTTATCGCGTTTAATTAACTTATTTTATATTCCCGACGTTTCGGTTGCTTTCCAGCAACCGTGGTCACGGGGGACTGAGGTGATTGACGTCCCGATGTCAAAGTTAACCCGGAGTACCTTCAGCTTTTTAATTATTAATTTTGGTCCGATCTACGCAGAATGAACTAACTGTGTCTTGAAGTCTTACAGTGGTATGCTTGGGTTTAGTCTTAATTTTATGAATTACAGGATCCCAAGCAGGTGGTAGTACCCAGCCTCCCTCTCTATTGAAATTAGGATGTTTTTTAATTTCAATAGCCTCACGTATCATCCTTGGCAGGAATCGATGTTCTTTCGCGAGGACTTGTGGTTTATCAAATCTAATGTAATGACGGGGGCCGTCTAGGATATGATCACAAACTGCAGACTTCCCGGAACGTTGGTGCTTCACGTCAGCTATGTGTTCTTTTACGCGGGTTTTTATTGATCGTTTTGTTTGCCCTATATATGAGAGACCACACTCACAATCAAGCTTGTATACTCCTGCATCTTGTAGAGGAATATTGCACTTGACGGATGGTAAGAACTGACTAATCTTCTTCGGCGGCTTGAAGAATGTTCTAATAGAAGCTCGCTTCAAGATGTAGCCAATCTTGTCTGTGACACCTCTGACACATGGTAGTACAGCAGGCACACGCTCGACTGTGGCCGGCTTCACTCGGTCACTGTGACGTAGGCGCGGAACCCGAAGCTTGTTGTCGTGCAGAACCTGCTTGACGTGCTGAAGCTCGGCGGCCAGGTGTTTGCTGTCACAGATCCCTCGTGCTCTCTGCAACAAAGATTTGCCCACGGTAGCTAACTGTGAAGGGTGATGGTGGGATTCACCGTTTAAGTATCGGTTTGTATGGGTCTTTTTTCTATACACAGTGTGACCTACGGTGTTATTAGGATTTCGAATGACTAACACATCTAGGAAAGCTAAAGAATTATTTGCCTCTAACTCCATAGTAAATTGAATTTTAGAGTTTATGGAATTAAGATGTTCTAAAAATGCAGTTACTTTGTCTGATGGTAAAATTGTGAAAGTATCGTCTACGTACCGCTTGTAGAAACTTGGAGTTACTGGTGCAGTAAGCAGGGCTTTCTCCTCAAAGTCCTCCATGAAAATATCGGCGACAATGGGAGATACCGGTGAGCCCATCGCAACACCATCTACTTGCTTGTAAAACTGTTCCTTCCACAATAGATAGCCAGATGTAAGGCAATGTCTGAGTAATACTGCATATTCTGCTGGCATGTTGTTTTCCTCTAGTTTCCTAGTTATAATTGAGATGCAGTCTTCAACAGGTAGGCATGTAAATAGAGACTGAACATCAAAACTGACCATAGTTTCATTGTCAGTAAGACATAGGTCTTTTATCTCACTGACAAAATGGTATGAATCCTTAGTGTGTGCTCTTGTATGTCCTCTGAGTGGTGATAGTACTTTTGCTAAGTGTTGAGCCAATCTGTAAGTTGGCGAATCGATCTGACTCACTATTGGACGTAATGGAGCGTTCGGTTTGTGTATTTTTGGTAACCCATACAACTTCGGTAATAACGTGTGCCAAACCGCCGAAGTTGTATGGGTTACCAAAAATACACAAACCGAACGCTCCATTACGTCCTATAGTGAGTCAGATCGATTCGCCAACTTACAGATTGGCTCAACACTTAGCAAAAGTACTATCACCACTCAGAGGACATACAAGAGCACACACTAAGGATTCATACCATTTTGTCAGTGAGATAAAAGACCTATGTCTTACTGACAATGAAACTATGGTCAGTTTTGATGTTCAGTCTCTATTTACATGCCTACCTGTTGAAGACTGCATCTCAATTATAACTAGGAAACTAGAGGAAAACAACATGCCAGCAGAATATGCAGTATTACTCAGACATTGCCTTACATCTGGCTACCTATTGTGGAAGGAACAGTTTTACAAGCAAGTAGATGGTGTTGCGATGGGCTCACCGGTATTTCCCATTGTCGCCGATATTTTCATGGAGGACTTTGAGGAGAAAGCCCTGCTTACTGCACCAGTAACTCCAAGTTTCTACAAGCGGTACGTAGACGATACTTTCACAATTTTACCATCAGACAAAGTAACTGCATTTTTAGAACATCTTAATTCCATAAACTCTAAAATTCAATTTACTATGGAGTTAGAGGCAAATAATTCTTTAGCTTTCCTAGATGTGTTAGTCATTCGAAATCCTAATAACACCGTAGGTCACACTGTGTATAGAAAAAAGACCCATACAAACCGATACTTAAACGGTGAATCCCACCATCACCCTTCACAGTTAGCTACCGTGGGCAAATCTTTGTTGCAGAGAGCACGAGGGATCTGTGACAGCAAACACCTGGCCGCCGAGCTTCAGCACGTCAAGCAGGTTCTGCACGACAACAAGCTTCGGGTTCCGCGCCTACGTCACAGTGACCGAGTGAAGCCGGCCACAGTCGAGCGTGTGCCTGCTGTACTACTATGTGTCAGAGGTGTCACAGACAAGATTGGCTACATCTTGAAGCGAGCTTCTATTAGAACATTCTTCAAGCCGCCGAAGAAGATTAGTCAGTTCTTACCATCCGTCAAGTGCAATATTCCTCTACAAGATGCAGGAGTATACAAGCTTGATTGTGAGTGTGGTCTCTCATATATAGGGCAAACAAAACGATCAATAAAAACCCGCATAAAAGAACACATAGCTGACGTGAAGCACCAACGTTCCGGGAAGTCTGCAGTTTGTGATCATATCCTAGACGGCCCCCGTCATTACATTAGATTTGATAAACCACAAGTCCTCGCGAAAGAACATCGATTCCTGCCAAGGATGATACGTGAGGCTATTGAAATTAAAAAACATCCTAATTTCAATAGAGAGGCAGGCTGGGTACTACCACCTGCTTGGGATCCTGTAATTCATAAAATTAAGACTAAACCCAAGCATACCACTGTAAGACTTTAAGACACAGTTAGTTCATTCTGCGTAGATCGGACCAAAATTAATAATTAAAAAGCTGAAGGTACTCCGGGTTAACTTTGACATCGGGACGTCAATCACCTCAGTCCCCCGTGACCACGGTTGCTGGAAAGCAACCGAAACGTCGGGAATATAAAATAAGTTAATTAAACGCGATAAAATCCGTAAAAATAGTTTTATTCAATGTGTAGTGTTCGCGTAAATATAAGAAATCATCATAGTCAAACAACTTATAAAATGCACATCATGGATTAGAAAATTTTCGTTACAGAGTTGTAATAGAACCGTGTGTAAATAATAGAAAATGACCTAAAACTATTACATTATAACTTTGCAATGTTATGGTAAACTGTTAAAAACAAACATTTTACAAGAAGAAAACGACTTATGTATGTATTACTACTATAGCTTTATTTTCTCATTTGAGGATCTTTCTTACTTACTTACTACTTTCACTTAGTTATTTAGTTGGTAGTTATTGAAGGCCACATTCAAAGTATTCATACAATCATATAGCCTCATAGAATTTCATTCGTCACACTCTTGGTTTACACGGGCGACCTCAGGATAATTTAAGGCAGTGGTGGTTTACGTGAAGGTCCGTTACGGTCATATACATATGTATATCTTAGGGTTGCATTGCCAGGAATATAGAGATAGATAGTCAACATTGATCATCTTTGTACCTTGGCATGTGAATGATTTGATATAAATTGTATTATTTTCAAAATCGAAAAGTTTTTTAATATTTTTTGAATACCACTCTCTATTGGTCTGATTTGAAATTATCCCTCAGTTATGATCTTCTTATTTAAGCCTATTTTTAGTCGTTATAGCAATCAAACCGCGAACTGGATACTGTATTGGTTGTTCGCAGCGGCTCAAAAAGATCGCTGTACAAAAAAAATATTTGAAAAACCAAATCTCATACATACTTGATTATTATAATAGTCAGATATTTTTATTAAAATATTGCATGCCGTAAGCGCTAGGCGCGCCGGTATGTTCTACTAGGGATCCAACGTTTTGTCGCATGAGATCGTATCTAGCAATCATATTGTACATATAAGTGATATAAAAAGCACATTGTAAGAAAGATAAATTATTGTTGGACTTATTAATATTTTTTTAATATCGATAATTGCTATTTTTACATAAAAAAGGGTTTTAGTGGCTTATGGTGTGGATTTATCAAGTCCGCCAGGCTTTGTAAATACGATAACTTTTGAATAACTCAATATATTTTGAAAACTCTTCATCTATCATGTGGGAAGCCATTGAATGAAAATAGAAGTTTAATTTTTAGGGTTCCGTACCTCAAAAGGAAAAAACGGAACCCTTATAGGATCACTTTGTTGTCCGTCTGTCTGTCTGTCTGTCAGACCCTTTTTCTCAGGAACGTGTGGAGGTATCAAGCTGAAATTTATATCAAATACTCAAGGCTACTATCCCTTCCTCCCTTCATTCGCAAGGGAATCAAAACCTACAGGGTACTTCCCGTGAACTCAGAATCTTAAAATTTGGTACAAAGCAACGTATTATAGCACATATAAAGAAAATATTGCGAAAAGCATAAATTTTTGGTTACATCATATAATAAATATATTTTTAGTAATTTTAAACTTACATATACCTACGGATTTGTTCGGAACCCACGTTGAGCGAGTCCGACTCGCACTTGGCCGGTTTTTTTTAGTTTAGTTATAATAATATTATTTCTGCGGCAAAATGGCTAAATTTTCGGTGTTTTAAGCAGCCTTGTACTTTATTTTACTAAATAAACAGTGTCTCACTCCGTCATTCCCACAGAACATACATATTATATAACTGGTCATTCCGGCCTCGGCCGCCGTCGTGAGTGGATACCATACCACTTGTTTGCAGCGAAAAAGATCGCCGTAGAAATACGAAATATTCCAAAAACCAAATTTGATACATACTTGACTAAGGTAAGATATTATAATTATTTTTATAATCACAGATTTTTATTACAATATTTTGTTTCGCTAATAGTACGCAGGATTTATATATAAATATATGTACTTATGCATCTTGGATTTTTATAGACCTGAAAGTGGACTTCGGTATCTGCTAATGGAACTCCTCGACGAGGAGTACTAGATGTGCTGATTTTGGGCTCGTTTTGTTAGTTATGATGAGACTTTACCTTCGGACTTGATAGATGGACTTGAAAGTGTACTTTGATGACTGCTACTGAAACTCCTCGACGAGAAGAACTAGATGTGCCGAGTTTGGGCTCGTTTTGTTAGTTATGATAAGACCTTACCTCTGGACTTGATAGAGTAACTTGAAAGTGTACTTTGATGACTGCTACTGGAACTCCTCGACGAGGAGAACCAGATATGCCGAGTTTGGGATTGTTTTGTTAGTTATGATGAGACTTTACCTCCAGACTAGATAGATTGACTTGAAAGTATACTTTCATCACTACTACTGGAATTCTTGGACGAATAAGACTACAAATTACAATTTTTTTTAATTTTTTCTCTCTCATATGAGCATTATGTGTCGTGCACTTTTGGATTTTCCAAACTTTTTTTAAATTGAATTTTGACATAAAATTACCGGAAAATTGGAAGTATAATAAGGTTATTAGTGAAAACTTGTATGTATTTAAACTACTTTAAAAATTTCGTATAATCATGTCATACGTAATTTTTTTAAGGCGCTTAGGATATGCCCAATTAGATTTACCAATAGTTTAATTAAGTAACAGAACGCAAAATGTTGTCATTAATAGTATGAGCTCTTCCCGGTCGATAGTACAAATAGGCGTGCCTCAAGGCTCAATTTTCGGCCCCTTTCGATTTCTTGTATATATTAATGACTTACCTTACATAGTAGGGGATAACCATAATATAGTATTATTTGCTGATGACACTTCATTAATTTTCAAATGAAAACGACAATTATTAAAATATGACGAAGTAAATAATGCTATATCTAAATTAATAAGTTGTTTAATGTTAATAACTTGCTTTTAAATGACACTAAAACGAAATGTATGAAATTCATGACTCCAAATGTCAAACAATTAAGGAACTGAGTCTTGTCGATACCACCACTTTTCTTGGAATAACACTAGACGTGAAGCTTCAATGGAGCCCCTATATATTAAAATTAGCAATCAGACTTAGTTATGCAGCATATGCTGTGAAAATGATTAGAAATCTTACCAGTGTGGAAAGAGCTAGACTTGTTTACTTTAGTTATTCCATAGCATAATGTCATCATATGGTATTTTGCTATGGGGACACGTGACTGACACTGAAATTATATTTGTTTTACAGAAGAGGGTCATAAGAGTAATCTATGATTTAAAACCTAAAGAGTTGCTCCGACAAAAATTTGGCCTCTCAATACATTTATGAAAATGTAATGTACACAAAAATAAAGGTAGTTATAAAAAAATAAGTGATACTCATTCTGTAAATATTAGGAACAGACACAAGCTAGTAGTAACAATTACTCGACTCCACCGAGTCAGTAATTTATTCTTTGGACGATGTATATGTTTTTATAACTAAATCCCAGAAAATATACAAAATTTTACCTGCTCAAAGTTCAAAAACTTTATTAAAATAGTTTGTATAAAAAGGGTTATTATAATATTAAGGAATTTATAGATGAATATAACCCCTGAGAATGAGGTGATCGCTACCAAGCTATTTCTAATTTGTTTTGTGTGGTTGTGTAACCTTTTTTTTATAGGAATAGGGTGACAAACGAGAATACAGTCCACCTGATGGTAAGTGGTTGCTGTAGCCCATAGACATCCCCAACTATCCTCGATTACAAATCAAAATGCAGATGCGTCGTCACCCGTGAGGACTAAGATGGAATGCCTCGCTTCCAGTAAAAAGGGTCTCCGGTTCTCTACACTCACCATACGAAACAAAGCAGCGTTAAGCTGCTATTTTACGCTGGTATTCTGTGAGAGCGTGGTCCTTCCCCGGTCGAGCTGATCCATTCTTGCTACAACTATACCACTAATATAGCTGCAGCATGGCTCTACCACGTCCAAAATACATGATTGTAAGCTGTTATTTAGAAAAAAAGTCAAGCTGGGTTACTTGCTGATTCTTCCCGTTTTTTTGTTTTGAACTGGTGGTAATTAAATAAAAGAGTGACTTTCAATAAGTATTATTTATAATCTATATTGAATTAAAAAAATTCTATTTCTGTTTGTGTTTCTTCTCTGTATTTTGATTCCTAATTGAGGATAAATGTAGATGTCTATGAGCCACAGCAGTCACTTACTATGAGGTGAACTATGTGCGTTTGTCAACTTCATTCTGTAAAATAAAAAATATAAAGCACATAGGAAAAATCTCAAAACTTCTTTTAGTTTCTAATTTATACTTGTATAACTATCTCTTTTATGCGAGACGTAAAATAATCAGATTGACGACGGGTAGTATCATGAAAAGTACGAAACGTATTTATACTGCCAGGGTATATTTGTCTGCCAAACGTGATGAAAGTAAAATATAACTTAAAATACAAAAAACCCAAAACAAAAAGAGCTGACGATCTTCAAACGGCTGAGTGTATTTTCTTGAAATATAGCTAAGAACACTCTCGATTAAGACACCTTTCGAACGAAAAAAACCTTAATCTAAATCAATTCCTCCGTTCAGGAGCTATGATACCACAGAGGGACACTCAGATACACAGACACACACTACAAACTTATAACACAACTCTGTTTTTATTGGAGGTTAAAAATAAAAACAAATCATTGCAGGTATTACATGGATCTCACAACTTTTTACGGTAGAAGAACTGAGTTGCGAGACTTGGTTTTTTTTACAAGTTATGTTTTTGATGGCATAGTCTATTTTAGTGGTCTTTAATTTGCGCGTAGTCATCGTTCGTAACACGTAGCACCGTAGCCCGCAGCTACAATAAGCGCAGTGTAGAGCCTACGGGCGTAGAGGGAGAGTCATTCACACATTGTTTATCTTGAATTCGAGACACTGACGGAGACAATATTACGGACAAAAACTTTGCTCTTATTAATGTGGTATTATAACAAACGTAAAATTATTTGTATTCTCTATCGTATTGCGACAACTTTCTGTTATATATTTTTATATTAAATTCAACAATGATAAGAGTACTGGAAGAGAATTATTATATAGTTTTTTAATTCATCAATGGTTTAAAGATAATAAATATATTTCACGCTATACGTGGTAGAGCCATGCTGCAACTATATTCAGAGTATAGGTAAATAAAAATTAATAAAATTTAAATAAAAAAATAGTATCTTATAAAAAAAACGCTAAATAAATTTATTGCAAGAATGAAATTCTTCCCCTTTCCAAAAATAGTTAATTAATATAGATAAGGGGCTATTTTTGAATCGTCATATAAAAGTCTTATGATCGTTTCATACAATAAAAAGTTCAATTGTTTCAATTTTATTCACATTTTCAGACAGGTTATAATTTATTTGATAGATAACTTCTATCTGAAGGAGGCCTAAATGTAAATGAAAGTAATATTTCATTCACATAGTTAAATGCTCAATAATATGTAATTGTATATATACATATATATATATATATATATATATATATATATACAATATATTTGAAATAAATATATACAATATATTTAGTAGTAGATTGGAAAACACGTAGGTCACTCAACAAGTTTTGAGATATACAAAAAGTATTCCAGATACTATTAATATTTATTTTACATCTTTTCAAAATATTCTCTATCATGCTCTAGACAAAGTTCCATTCCCCTAAACCAACTCTGAAAACACTTTTGCCAGTCTTGATCTGACAGATCGGAAATCGCTTCTTTGTAGGCAGCCACGGCTTCTTCGGCGCTTGAATAAAACTTGCTTTTTATTTTTTATTTGGCTCTTGGGAACAAAAAGAAATCACAAGGAGCTAAGTCAGGACTGAAGGGTGGGTTACTTAGAGTTTCAACACCAGATTCCTCATCATCATCATCATCATCATTACAGCCATTCACAAGTCCACTGCTGAACATAGGCCTCCCCCAAGGAATGCCACAAAGCACGGTCCAGAGCCACCTGCATCCATCGACTTCCTGCATGTATTACCAGGTCGTCACTCTATATAGTGGGGGAACGGCCTACACTTCGCCTGTCAGTACGAGGCTGCCACTCATGAACCTTTCTTCCCTTTCTTCCCCAGATTCCTCAATAAATACTTTTGTTCTAAGGCAGGTATGTGAAGAGGCGTTATCGTGATGCAGCACGATTCCCTGAAGCCCGGTCTTTGGTCTTCTTTCCCGCACAGCTTTAAAAGATCCATCGTTTTAAATGAAAAGCGCGGGAAGCGTTGCAGGAAAATAAATAGAACTTTGTTTTTTTTTTTTTTAATATTGAGCAATTGGCTTATGGAGTTCTATTTTTAAATAAATTTCCTTATTAGAAACATATAACACCATCCTAGGCGAAAAAGGAGTCTTACCATCTAGTAAAGCATTATCAGCTCATCATCAGCCCCGAAAATTCTACGGCTGGTATTTTTGATAATCTGTGATGAATAAAAAAATAATAATGCATTGTAAGACTTTTTTAAATTTACAGTTGGATATTTAGGCCTTGGCGGTGTAAGAATATCCACTATCCCATATCGTTCCGTGGGTGTCGTAAGAGGTGATAGAGAGAAAGAAACCAGGAGATGGGCATTAGCGTCTTCCTGATGATAACTCGGTTGCCAAGCCGCTTGCCAATCTTGGCAACTACGGCAAAACCCTTTTATGAGGCAATCTACGACAGAGGCCTATGTTCAGCAGTGGACTTTTATAGGCTGTAATGACTGCTTCCGTCAGAATATTTTTTATTGAATGTAGGTTATAAGATAACTCCTCCTTGAATGAAATTCTTTACATTCAATAGTGGTTCGGAAAAGAACCCTGTCATGGGCAGAGAGCGTGGTCCTTCCCTGGTCGAGCCGACCCATTCGTGCTACAACCATAATAGCTGCAGCATGGCTATACAACGTATAAAACGTCTTCGGTTCTCTACACTCACCATACGAATTACAGCAGCATTCAGGTACTATTACACGCTGGTGGTGTGAGGGCGTGGTCCTTCCCCGGTAAAACCGACTCATTCGTGCTATAATCATAATGTAGTTCCAGCGTGGCTCCATCACGTATGATTGTAATGTAGTCATTAGTATTATAATAATCCTTATAAAGATGAAGTATTATATTATAAAAGTAACAAAACAGAATGGCGTCTTAAACGTCTATGTAAAGCAACTATGATACACAAAGGGTCTCCCGCACACCGCCTGCTGTATTGAACGGGTAGGAAATAAAATATCGTATCAATAGCGACATAAAGGAGCCGCGTGGACGCACCAGCTTACATGAGATTATGTTACAAAGATATTTCTTACACATAAAAAACTTAATCTGAGGATATTACAAAAACGTGGCTGCGTTGAAAAATAAAATAACATTTTATAAAAGTTATCTATTAACACGGACATAATGCTACATATAAATATGTAAAGCATTCTAGGTTTTATAAGTATATACTGATTCACAGTTTTTATTGAACACTCTTAATTATATACTCTAATTGGAAAAAATTGGGCACCTAGGTTTTCAAAAGTTGTAACATGGTTAATACATATTTTTTATTTTCATATATAATGAAAATACTGCACTTATTGGCAGCAAGGAATCACCTTCTAACCGTTTTTTAATTAATTGCTGCATATATTATTACTTATTTAATTTTTTTAGACCTATGTAAGTAATTTTATTATTTCTACTCTTTTGCTAAATGGTCTTTCCATGAATTATTGCATCCTTTTCCAGAAACTGGCCTCAATCAATGAATCTCATCTCCTGATATCATTTCGAGGTCCTTTGAATATTAGAGCGACTAATATTTAACCGTTGGGATACATTTATTTATTTATTTATTCTTTGTTGCATTCCTTTGCCCCTTTTTCTAGCAGCACTATAGCTTGTGGCAGCTGATATCTTTTTATCGTTCATTTAATAACACTAAGGTTAACAACGCTATACTAAAAGCAATTAAATCAATGATGACTAGTAATTTTCTGCTCACCAGATATCGCTAGTTGACACTGAGGTAAAGTTTTTTGTTACACAATGTAATTTAATAGAGAAGTTGTTTTTTAATAAAAGTTTATCAGTTTTTAGAGTATTTTATAAATACACAAAACAATGCGTCTGTGGTTTGCTCTTTAATTTTTGCACATTTTTAACTTTTTTTTAATATTTCTACTTTTATGAATATATGTGGTTTGGTTCATTTATTTTTAATGTTATTATTATAAAATATAGCTAATAGTACAAAAAGAAACAATAACTTTTACATTTTCCGAACAAATTAACTTCCCCGCTATGTTACCTGTCAAATATTATACCTCACTTTCTAGGGCGCCGCCCTGGTGGCAGAAAAAGTCGTGGATGCCCTCATCATTAATAGAACAAGATTCCAAATTTAATGACGTAATCAAAAAACTGAATACAATTCGCTCAATTTAAATTTTCTCAATAAGTTTGAATTCGGAATACATTTTTAATACGCCAGGAAGTATTAGTGGTATTCATAATGATTTCTTATATTTACGCGAACACTACACATTGAATAAAACTACTTTTTTACGGATTTTATCGCGTTTAATTAAGTTATTTTATATTCTCGACGTTTCGGTTGCTTTCCAGCAACCATGGTCACGGGGGACTATAAAATCCGTGAAAAAGTAATTTTATTCAATTAGTGGTATTATTATATACTAGAAATATTTTCTTTTTTTTAAAAGATTTACAATATTAATCATTATTAGTTGTGGAAATATTGAAATCACCAGCTATTTTGCCAAAGATCTTACATTATGCACATATTTATTTTATCCAAACATAGATGAACTTTTTGAAATTTTAGCATGTTTATTTTTTATTGTTTTAAATTAAATTGGAATTTAATTTTTCACTAAGTATATTTATAATAATTTTATTCAATTTCTAGAACGTACATTTCGTTAACTGTAGCAGCCTGGTGGACTTTATCCCACTTCATAAATTGTCTTAGAAATGGAAGTGTCCAGTACTTATAATGTATTAAGACTGCTTCATTTATTTATGTACGTAACAAAAGTGATATATTATATGTTTTACTTATAATCAACTATGAACGGCAGTAAGAAAAAAATAATGTAACTTATTACGTGGACGTACCAGCTTGTAGCAACTTAATGCTGCTGTGTTTCGTATGGTGAGTGTGCACTCCATCTTAGTCCTCAGCAGTCCTCTTGGCCACAGTATCAACTTACAATCCGATGGAATGCGTGCTCATTTGTCAACCTTATTCTATAAAATAAAACGTTTAGCTTTTAGCGCAAAATTTTCGGATATATCGTCAGGTATTTCTCCCACTAGAGAATTCTTAGATAGCACAAGAGACATTTTATTTTACGGGGTGTGGAATAACATTTCACTCTATTCTATTCACTCGCATTTGTATTTATTTGTTTGTTGCCGAATCGAGTGCTTTGAATGTTCCCAATATTTAATAATGATTATACAAACTGAAAATTTTCCATTTTGCTTATATTTTCTTTTTTTTTATAGGACAAAGGTGACAAACAAGCACACAGTCCACCTGATGGTAAATGGTTGCCCATTATATGTGGCCCATAGACTATGTAGCCCATAGACATCTACATCTGAAAATGCAGCTAAGATGGAATGCCTCGTTTCCAGTAAAAAGGGTCTGCGGTTCTCTACACTCACCATACGAAACACAGTATATACACAGTTTATATTAAGATGATGACAAAGTGACGGCTGCGTGAAAAAATCCATCAACCCATACTGTTCTGAGAGTGTCGAAAAAGGTTAAATTGAATGGAAAAAAAATTTCGAAGATATTTGAAGTCCCCCAACACATATTGTGGCAGTTCCGCAGACATTTCTTTGCCCTTAAAACCCTCTCAGGAATGAGAAGAGGCCTGTGCCCAGCTGGGGGGCATATTTAGGCTGTAACTTTTACTATGATCACAGCGCAAATCGTTATGTAAAGAAAATTACAGCTCATGCTGATTTTGGCACTGTATCGAGGTTATTAATTTCTATACCAGGTCTTCATATTTCCGACAAGTCTTTAGTACCAGGAGAAAATCCTAGTGTGGATATAACATTTTTTGAAAATAATAATGAAATAATAATAATAATGAATTATATCTTGTGATATTTCTTAGACCCCTGAAAGTTTCAAAGAAATTTGAAGAACTGAAATGAATAATTTTTTTTGTCGTATTAGCTTCAGAAGGGCTTTGATGCATGTCTGTACAGTATGGGATAAGCAAATGTATTTTATATTTTTTTTATTTTTAAAAAGATTTTATGTTCTTTTTAAAGTGAGCTCTTACTACTTTTGAACGTTTAATTTTATGAATTATATTTTATTAGAACTTAGTACTTACCTACTGAAAATAGAACAATTAAAACCACATACGTACACTTCGGCAAATTGTACAGTAGACCGAAGAGTAATATCTGCCACTTTGTCTTGCGTATGTGGACTATGAGAAAACCTTTGATTCCATCGAAGTTTGGGCGGTGCTGCAGTTCCTTCAGTGGTGCCAAGTTGACTGTCGGTATATCGAAGTGCTGAAGTATTTGTACAGTAGGTCTACGATGGCTATCCAAGTACAGAGCCAGAGCACGAAATCTATCCAACTGCAGAGAGGTGTAAAACAGTGTGACGTTATATCCCCGAAACTCTTCACCACTGCATTGGAGGTCGGTTTCAAGCTACTGGACTGAAAAGGATACCGTATTAAAATCAATGGCGAATACATCACTCACCTTCGATTTGCCGACGATATAGTCTTTATGGCAGAATCGGTGGAGGACCTAAGCACTATGCTCAATGACCCCAAATTATGTCCCTTCGGATAGGTCTTAAGATGAATATGAAAAAAAAACAAAGATAATGTGTAATGTCCATGTCAGACCTATGCCAGTAATTGTTGATAGCACTAAGCTCGAAGTTGTTGACGAATATGTTTACCTGGGCCAAATAGTCCGACTAGGTAAGTCCAATTTCGACCGAGATGTCAATCGACGCATTCAACTCGGATGGGCAGCGTAGAGATTACGATACATATTCTCGTCAGGTACATCTTAAAGCTTGAAAACAAGATTGTACAACTAGTGCGTGTTGTCAGTTATGACTTATGGAATTACGGATTTTCACTGCTGGTCGTATTAGAAAGCTCAAGGTCGCTCAGCGAGCTATAGAGAGGGCTCTGCTCGGGGTTTCTCTTCTTGATAAAATTAAAAATGAGGATATCCACAGTAGAACGAAAGTAGTTTTTTCTGAAAATGTTTTAATGGAAGTTTTCGAATTTCAATTGGAAGTTCATTATATATTTTTTTTGCACATAATGGGACAATTTTTCTTAAATAAGGCAGTTTTACATAACCTTATATTTAATCTTGTTACGTACCTAATTGAGAATCTTCTATTATCAACACACCTCTGAAATAAATGTGGATATTTTTCATCCGTAGGTCATCACTGGCAACACGCACTGGTTGTACAACTTAGTTCTGAGGTTTGAGATATGTCTGGCGAGAAGATGTATCGTAACCACCCGAATGCTGCCCAGCCTAGTTGAATCCGTCGATTGACCTCTCTGTCGAAGTTGGAGTTACCTAGTCGGACTATTTGTCCCAGGTAAACATACTCGTCAACAACTTCGAGCTTAGTGCTCCCAACAACTACCGGCATGGATGTTAAACATGTTTTTTGTTTTGTCCATGTACATCTTAAGACCTATCCGTTGTTAAGCGCTATTGAGGTCATTGAGCATAGTGCTTAGGTTCTACAGCGATTCTGCCATAAGGACTATATCGTCGGCAAGTCGAAGGTGAGTGACGTACTCGCCATTGACGTTAATACCGTATCCCTTCCAGTCCAGAAGCTTGATGGCGTCTTCCAATGCAGCGGTGAAGAGCTTCGGGGATATAACGTCACCCTGTCTTACACCACTCTGCAGTTGGATAGGTTTCGTACTCTGGTTCTGTACTCGGATAGCCATCGTAGCCCTACTGCACAAGCACTTCAGCACTTCGATATACCAACAGTCCACTTGGCACGACTGCAGGGACTGCAGAACCGCAGAACTTCGACGGAATCAAAGGCTTTCTCATAGTCCACATACGCAAGACAAAGTGGCAGATTGTACTCTTCTGTTTTCTGTACAATTTGCCGAAGGATATGTACATACATATATGGTCTATATGGTCTATGGTGCTAAAACCTTTTCGGAAACCGGCTTGTTCTGGAGGCTCGAATCCGTCGAGTCTGCATGCAAGCGAATCGTAATGACTCTCGAAAACAGCACGTAGACGCGGTTCAGAAGGGAAATCGGTCTGTAGTTCTTCAAGAGAGCGTTGTCGCCTTTCTTGAAGAACAAGACCACCGCACTTCTGCTCCACGCCTCCGGAGTAGTGCCACCATGGAGGACGGAGTTAAAGAGCTTCTGAAGGACTTCAATTACCGGTTTTCCACCCGCTTTCAGAAGCTGCGTTGTAATTCCATCCTCGCCCGGGGACTTGCCGTTTTTAAGGTGCTGGGGAGCCATTCTAATCTCGCTCAGACTGGCATCCAGGATATCATCTGAATAGTGTCGGATACGATAAGACTATTTGTCAACAACCAATCAGACGCCAAATGACTAAAAGTGAGCAAGTTCGTTCCTAAGAGCAATCATTCTTTGCCGTTCTCTACCTGCGTTAAGTAAAAGACCCCTTTATTATTGTTATTATTCATTGACTTCACCGGGCTGATATTTTTACCTTTTTGGATAGCTGATTTTGGCAATGTTTTTTTTAAAAATATCCATATGTCTCATGTCATAGTAATTATTTGAAGTACGTAACATTTTAAGATAACATTACACATAAAATTTAGGATTTAGGTTTGTTAGTTGGTTTCTCGCTGTTTAAACCGTTCAATTCAATAACAAAATGATAGTAATACTCTGCAGGATGGCCCCACCATCTGTGAAATAACATTAAACCTTTAAGAATGCTTCGTATGTCGCTCAAGACACTGTACAAAAGTAAAGTAAGCTTACAGCCTATATATAAGTATACGAGAATGCATCTTATGCTGCTCAAAACCCTGAATAAAATTAAAGTTACAGCTTATATATAAATATATTAGAATACTGTGTATGTCGTTCAAGACATAGGGCAAAAGTAAATCAAGCTTACACCTTATAAATATATAAGAATGTTTCGTATGTTGCTCATGGCACTGTGCAAAAGTAAAGTAAAGTTGTAACTTTACTACCTACATATAAACGTTTGAATAAATGCTGCGTATGCCGCTCAAGATACCGTAAAAAAGTAAAGTAACGACCTTTATAATATAAAAATATGAAAATATTCAAATGTCGCTCTAAACACTATTTAAAAGTAAAGTAAACTTACACGCTATGTATAAATATACATATGAGAATATTCGAATGTCGCTCAAGACACTATGGAAAATTGAAGTAAAGTTACATTCTGTATACAGACATTTGAAAATGCTTCGTATGTCGCTCAAGATTTTTTATTATGGGATAGGGTGACAAATGAGCACACAGTCCACCTGATGATAAGTGGTTGCTGTGATCCATAGACATCCACATCTATCCTCAATAAATAAACAAAATGCAGATGCGTTGTCACCCGTGAGGACTAAGATAGAATGCCTCTTTTCTAGGAAAATGGGTCTCCGGGTCGCTACACTCACCATACGAAACACAGCAGTGTTAAGTTTTATACGTGGTAGAGCCACACAGCATGTGTGCAGCTATATTTCTGGTATATTTGTAACACGAATGAGTCGGCTCGACCGGGGAAAGACCACGCTTTCACAGAATACCATCGTAAAATAGCAGCTTAATGCTGCTGTGTTTCGTATGGTGAGTGTACAGAAACGGAGACCCTTTTTACTGGCAAAGAGGCATTCCATGTTAGTCCTCACGGGTGACAACGCATCTGCATCTTGAGTCTTTATTGAGGATAGATGTAGATGTCTATGGGTCACAATAACCACTTACCATCAGGTGGACTGTGTGCTCGTTTGTCACCCTTATCCTATAAAAAAAGCTGCTATTTTACGATGGTATTCTGTGAGAACATGGTCCTTCCCCGGTCGATCCGACCCATTCGTGCTACAACTATACTACTAATATAGCTGCAGCATGGCTCTACCACGTCAACTACTATGTGGAAGTAAAGTAAACTTACATTCTATGTATAAACATTTGAGAATACTTTGTATATCGCTTAAGACACTGCAAATGTAAATTTACAACCTGTATATATTTCATCTCTGGACACAGACCTCATTTCTAAGAGCGTTAGAGTTATTAGATATTTATGTTACTTTATAACGCGGTAGAAACGTCGTGTACGAGCATTGTATATGCATTCCAGCTTCATTTTCTTGGCAACTTTCTGATAATAAATCTATATAAACATAAACAGATACTCGCGGAGGAAGCGCGGCGGACGATTTCAAACATAAAACTGAGACTTAAAATCCGCAATAACAATAAGTTAAGACTTAAGGACTCTTTATAGTTTAAGATTTTACTCGTATATTGCTTTGAAATTAAAAAATATTTAGGAACATGGGTTGTTATTAAGTGTTATTTACCATTGGTGCCTGCAGGGACATCATTTTTCAATTTGTAAAATTTACTGAGGCTAAGCGTTCGCTACTAATTGATTTACAACCGACCTCAAAAAAGGAGGAGTTTGTCAATTCGATTGTACGACTTCAAACAGGAGAAGGTACTCAATTCGACTGTATGTTTTTTATGTGTGTTACCTCATAACTTCGTTTCGGGTGAACCGATTTCGATGATTCTTTTTTTATTTGAAAGCTGATGCTTCACATGTAGTACCATATAAATTTGATCAAGATCTAATCAATAGTTTTTCAGTTATTCGTATTGAAGTCGGTTGTACAAAATTTTTAATTTTCAAATATTTTACGTATGTTACCTTAGAACTTTTAACGATTTCGATGATTCTTTTTTTATTTGAAAGCTGGTGCTTCTCATGTGGTCCCATATAAATTTGATCAATATCTGACCAGCAGTTTTTGAATTATCCTTAATAATGCGTATCTAACTGACTTCGACTACATTGATGATTTTATTAATATTGAGTTCGGTTTTAATTTTTTTTTTACCACTTGGTACCTATATTACTCTTCTTTATGTCTTTTTCTTCATCGACGTATAAGAATCAACATCAGGACAATGATCGTAATTAACACGTTTGGAAAACGGACTGGCATTTGCAGCACCAGATTAATGACGTAATCCTCTTCTTTGCTACACTTGGCATTTTACGCCTGGTATATACGAGATGTTGCCGTGTGAAATATGTGCCTTGTTGTGACTGCGTGAGAGAATCTACTTTTCCGTATTATCCCGTGGGTGTCATAAGAGGCGACAGTGAGAAAGAAACAGGAGATGATGACAGTTCAATAATAAAAATAACTATATTAATAATTGTTTAAAATGTGAACAAATCTATGGAAACTGACAATATACGCCCGCCGGTGGGGGTATACCTTCCGGCGGCAAAAAAAAAAAAACTCAATTAAAATGTGGCTACTGTAATCCATGAGGCTATCTGTGAGGGAGATTTATAATCAGCAGAATCAGCAGTGGACTTTTGAAAATATATGAATAATATTTGAATGGAAACCCTATACGACAATCGGATCGCATCATATAAACGCCCTTCACACTTCCCCCGCGACGCCACTTCGAGCGGTCGCTTTTTGTATCTCCTATTATAGCTTTATAGGATCTTATTTTCATAAATATGGCGGCTTAAATACCCCCTTTATGTCTCCAGTGATTTACAAAGTGGCCCCTTGTCGAGGTGGGCTTGGGAGGTTTACGACAACGGACATAAATTTCACGGTATTTATCATTGCGGTGGGAATGTCACTTCATGAAGTGAAATGAATTGAAATAAAATGAAAACTCTCTATTTTTCGACGTGTGATATTAAAAATTGACAAACGTCAATATAAATATCTTCTTCTTCTTTTAAATTATGGCTTCTCTTGATAGAATTCTGCCAGTGTCAAGTCAGTCAAACTTTACAAATTCGGTTGACAAGCGTCAATATAACTTTAATTTACCGTAGTTTAAAAATGAGGTCCTCTGCTCGGAGAAAAAACGTCAAATGAAATTCCGATCCTCTTTTATGTATTTTTTAAAGACCAATGACATTCTTTATCAAAAATGATAAGAAATAGAATCCATTCCACTTCACTCTTTCTTCTTTAATATGATGAACTAAGGTTATAAAGCATTATGAGACACTAGACGTATTATAGATCAAATTAATAGGATTAAATAGTTTTCTAGAGCTTTTTATTATATACGTTTTATTATATTAAATATTATAAAAGTATGATAAAAAAAAACTAAAACTGATAATTATCATACAGTCCTATTCCCCGTGCTAACGTGCCAAGAACGCTGGCTGCGTTTCCCCGCTGAATGGCATTACTTAGCCTTTGAGTGAGAAAAGAACCAGCCCTCTTATTACCAGCAGCAAAGACCAGTCACGGATAGAGTTCCTTTAGGAACTTCACCGCACCTGAACCCCACAGATCGATAGTTTCTACAGCAAATGGCACAAATATGTAGTCATCTCTCAGAGACTCATATTTGCGCCACTTACTCAGTTTAGCTGTCTCTGATGCCACCCCGGCTCTAAACGAGATACGCTTGAAATGAGAGGCAGCCAAAGTATCTACGGAAGTAGCATACCACACTAGAGCTTCACCTCTCTCCCAAAGGACCAACGTCATACCGTCGGATCTCTTGCCATCGTCTCTAAATATTCCACAAGGCTCTAAAACCGAGGGAACATTTATAGAAACAAGATCCTTTCAGATGACATCGCTCACTGATGACATCGTTCAAAGAACCGTGCCGTAAAAACCTACCAGCAATTTTCTTACATGAAAGTCCGTGGAGCCCAAACTTATCGACGCTGCTACCATGGAGTTAGTGTTGCCCAAATGCAAGAACAAGACGGGACTTAGCCAGTCTTTGTCTTGGTGCAAGACCACGACACCTGGCCTTGGTCTTGGTCTTGGTATTGAGCTCCTAGTCTTGGTCTTCGTCTTGTTCTTGCAGCAGGAGTCTCGCAAGTCTCGCAATTACTTATTAGCCTATTGCTATTTATTAAACGTTACATTAGATCTTAGAACAACTTAACAGAGTAGGTACCTTTTGAGCTTGAATTAACATGGCCATAGTAAAGATCAAGCAAATTATTAAATGTCTAAATATTTAATGAGAAATTCGGAAAACCAACTGACACCTTTGAACCCACGACCTAAGCGATCTCTGTCGATGCTCTAACCAACTGTGCTATCTATCGTGTCCCACGGCGACGGGTGTCAGTCTCTTTCTTAATAAACATTTACATTAAATAAGCTTACACGTGCTAAAACATGGTAAAACATATAAAAACAATGACATTAACTTGATTGTATTTTAAAGAACATTATCTGTCTAGAAAGAGCTTGATAGACCCTTATCTTATACGTATAACATATATATAATAATATATAATGAAATAACAGAGTTGTACAATTTACCATTTTTTTTAAATGAAAAATAAAATACAATACAAATTAAATTACATAACAGTATACAATAGCTTGGACATTACTGTTACTTTATACTACGTTAATTAAATTAAATTTGCCTAGGTACGTTACTTGCTGTATTTATCTATGTACTTACTAACTACTAGAGTACGAAAGAAGGTAATAAACCGACACTGCTAATCAATTTTTGGAAGTGTGTGATTTTAAAACACAAAATACGCGAACATGACTTCATTCGTTCGAAATTCAAAATTTAAATATTTTTTACTCATTCATTTTTTTTTCATTACAGCCCCTCACAAGTCCACTGCAGAACATAGGCCTCCCCCAACGGATGCCACAAAGCACGGTCCTGAGCCACCTGCATCCATCGACTTTCTGCATATCTTACCAGGTCGTCACTCCATCTAGTGGGGGGACGCCCAACACTTCGCCTGCCGGTACGAGGCAGCCACTCGAGAACCTTTCTTCCCCATCGGTTGTCGGTTCTTCGAACTATATGGCCGGCCCATTGCGACTTCAGCTTACTAATCCGTTGGGCTATGTCGGTCACTCTGGTTCTACTGCGGATATCCTCATTTCTGAGTTTATCACGCAGAGAAACTCCAAGCATAGCCCTCTCCATAGCTCGCTGAGTGACCTTGAGCTTCCTCAACCGGCCAGCAGTGAAGGATCACGTCTCAGTTCCGTATGTAATCATTGGCAAGACGCACTGGTTGTACAGTCTCGTTTTCAAGTTTTGAGGTATAACTGACGAGAAGATGTGCCGTAATTTCCCGAACGCTGCCCAACCGAGTTGAATCCGTCGATTGACCTCTCGGTCGAAGTTGGACTTACCTAGTCGGACTATTTGTCCCAGGTAAACATACTCGTCAACTTCTTCGAGCTTAGTGCTCCCAACAACTATTTTTTACTCACGTAGGCATTATAAATACACTTTTGAATCTATATCTATACATATAATAAATCTGTAGAAAAGTCGTGTCTGTAATTCTAATATATTCTTGAAAAAACAAGTCTAGGGGACTAAATAAAGGGTTCTGAAGCCAAATGTGTGGTTTTTAGAATTTTTGTCTGTCTGTCTTTCTGTCTGTCTGTCTGTCTGTCTGTCTGTGTATTCCGTATTCACACAAAAACTACTGAACCGATTTACATGAAATTTTGTATGTAGGTAGTCAGTAACCCGGGGCAACTTATAGGCTACTTTTTATCCGATTACGGAACTTCAAAAAAGGATGGTTAAGTATATTAATTTCCTTTAGATGTTAATTTTCTGTTGTATCTTAGTTATAGGCGGAATGACGGGTGTTTTTCAAATAAATACCATATTACCATATTTGTAAATAAAGTTTAAAATATAATCTTGGTAAAATAATTCGAAACTACACCGATTTCGTATTCAAAACAGCGCCATCTATCATCAAATGGAAAAAATTGTATATTTTGCCTTCAGTTACTAATAAATGAAATAATATAAATAATTTACATTTATATGATTAAATTATTAGATTTTTAAAATCATTAAAAAATTGTAACGTTCAGTTTTTTAGTATTTTTGTTATTTTATTTTAAAAGTGTAATAATTTCAATAGATAATAGTGACGTCTATCAAAAATATGAAAATTGATAAGGTATTTATTTCAATTACTAATATATATGTAAAGTGATAAAAATTGGTCTGTCTGCAATTGTTGCAAAATTTTCATTATCATCATAGTTTTATTAAAGAGATTTTTATGTATGTCGTGGCCAGATCGTAGAATTGATCATATATCATAAAGTAGTCTATCATTTCGTGAAAACACTGAAAAAATGACTGAAATGAATGTATATTTAACACTATTTGATGACCGTGTCATGATATAGCTTGACCAAATCAATGAATAGAAATCTTTTGAAGTTATTAGTAACTAAACACAACGTTGCTATTTCATAATATGGTCATATGACGATATCATTATCATTTTTCACCGCTAGCGGCGCTGATAGCTTATTTTTAACAGAAACAGAACTTTTAAGAGAATTGACATCATTTTATCCCTTATTGATATAATAAATAAATGTTCGTTTTTATTGCTGATATTACTAGATGGTATAGTTTTGGCTTTCATTATTTCATGTAATATTAGCGCCACCTACTTCTAAATAAATTAAAATGGCAAGACATTGATAAAATGAAATAATACAATGCTACTGAATATACGATGTAAATAATTGAATCATTTACATTCCGTTCATCCCGCGTTGGTATCAGTGCAGCGAACTCTTTTTTGGCCAAAAACTCTACAGCCTGTGCCCAGAAGTAGCATGTATGTAAGCTGCTTTTTTTTAAAACTTTTCATGGGGCAATATATGCAGTTTTTATTTCATTCGTGTTTTCGGGTATGATAATTTATGTTTTCACTCTACCGTAAATATTAAGGCTTGCAAAGATGAGTAGAACTCATTATCGTCAGCCTATCAAAAGTCCACTGAAATGAACATAGGCCTCCCCCATAAATTGTCAAGTAGCTGGATATTTGCTATAGTGGCGGGTTGGCAACCGCAGCTATTATTATTTTGATCTGTTGTCAAGAAGATGATGCAGATCATACCATCTACTATTTTTTCCTATGTTGCCTCTTACGACGGGACGATATGATGTGTTGGATTTTCTTTCACCGCCACAACAGTCCGAACATTTTTCTATTCCCGTTCATGAGTGTAGTGTTCCTCACGTTCACTGTGTATAAAATTTATAAGGAATAAAAGTAATTTTAAGGATTTTATCGCGTTTAATTTTAACATTTTAAATTCCCGATGGTTTGGGCAATTTACAGCACCCATGGTCACGGGGGGGGGGGGTGGCAGAACTGAGGTGTTTGACGACCTGATGTCATAGTTAAAATAGAATAGTTAAAATGCAGTAGTAGTTTGAATTTAATTTTATTAATCATGGAGACCTTAACAGATAGTAGCACTCAGCCATCAGAAATTATAAAGAAGCCAGAAATTAAAAATATCTTAATTTTAATAGGGAACTATTAAAATTAGGATATTTTTAATTTCAATAGCCTCGCGAATCATCATTGGTAGGATTCGGTGTTCTATTGCAAGGGTTTGTTGTATATAATGGTTGGAATGATACTAAACTTGTTTCCCGGAGCTTCGGTGCTTTCATTCGGTGAGGAGTCAAGATGCGTAAAAAAACCCGTAACATTAGTTTTAATACATGTGTGGTATTCATTATTATAGAACTGTATTTATGAAATTTTCAAGTCTACTCGAAGTAAATAAAAATATCTATATCTTTTTATGGTGGCAATCAATATTAAATAGGACCAATGGTATGAATAAAATGTCTCAAATAAACATTATATTACTTTGTTAAAACTAAATTTACTTTAACTATGAATATATATATGTAGAGAGTAAAATGTAAATAATAATAATACATTTTGATTTCAAGACTATTTACCTTTCTTATGGATACATCGGATTCGGAAGACACGCCATATATAAAAAATAGTAGGAGTTTCTAGACATATTATAAGTATATTCACGTGTTTCTGTAGCATGTTACCAATCATCTACGTCTAATAATATTTTAGAATGAAAAAAAATCTCTGACAGACATAGAGACATAGACACCAAGGTGACTCTAAAAGTGATCGAATATTTCTAAATTTGACACGGAACAGCATTTAATGATGTCCCTAAATTCAAGCGCACGCGAGCGAAGCCGCGGGTAAAATGCTAGTATATAATAAAACTAATTTTACGGATTTTATCGCGTTTATTATTCTATATTATATTGTATTTATTTTTCTTATCGTTATTAATTCCTGACGTTTCGGGTGCTTTCCAGCACCCATGGTTACGGGGGACTGAGGTGATTGACGTCCCAATTTTAAGATTATTATATATATGTATATATATCTTTTAAAATATCCGAATATTTCCAGACTGGGCTCGAGCGGAGTAAGTATGTAAATCTAGGTACAAGTAGACAATATTTGAAAATAGTTAGAGCAATGTGGGGGTTTAAGTTATACAATTTATCAACGTGGTTTAAAAACTGCTCCAATTTTGTTTTTAAAACAGTAAAAAAAACGTACTGACAGTTTTTATTCCTGGAGAAATATGATTGAAATTTTAAATTAAAGTGTCTCTGTTAGAACTATACTGAACTAAACTGACTAACTGAGGACCCTGTCAACTGTGTTTTATGCAAATAAAGAATTTGTATTTGTATTTAGACAAATTATTGGAAAAAAATATTTCACATTTATTGCTATTTGGTTCAAGATCAATATTTTTAAAATTTCGAAATATATGAGTAAGATCACTGAGGACGGCATCTGCTCTCCCAGTGTACCGTCGTCCAGGTACCAGACATTCAGCTTGGATTTCAAATATTTTGACTGTAACATTGCTAAACGTAATGATAAATTTCGGGGTATTGTTAGCCACTTCTTTCAGCAGAGTTACCCTATCGATAGAGTTAAAAGCAATTAAATTAAAGGACTGTAATTAAAGCTGTAACAGTGAAAAAATTATTTAAAAGATGTGTGAATATTATAACACAATCTTATATAAGACACACACTAATCTTGAAGCTTGAACCTTAAATCAAAATATAGCTTTGATGACTCCATTATTATCTTTAAGTTAACAACGGAATATTACTAGGTGGATCAATAAGTTTTCGAAATGCGTTCAATTTTTTTTAAATCTTAAATTCGTTCGTAGTTAAGGCTATAAAAAACTAAATTAAAAACTGTACGCAGGTTTTTATTTTTCAAATTTCACATTTGGCGGGAATCTCGTATGAAAAATGGAGAAACTCGAACTGCGTGCGGTAAATAAATATTTCGGCCTGAAAAAATTATCTACCAAAAGTGTTTTTAAAGAATGCAGTCTACTTTGGCAGATAATACTCCGTCTTATTCTGAGTGGCATACTGGTGCGCTGAATTGAAACACGCCAGAATCGCCTGCAATGACGACACTCACTTCGGATGGCCAATAACGGTCGGTACGCAAGAAAACGTTAAAAAATTGATGAAATTGTTAAGGGACCGGCCCTTAAGAAACGCCCAAATAGGCAGTTACGGTTTTAAAAATATTAAAGAACTGACTTCATTGAATGACACCACAAAAAAATCTTAATTAGTTAATAGATCTACACTTTCACCGTGTGATATTTATAAAAAAATCTTGATTTTCGAGAAAAAAAATCTTCAACAATGGTAAAAGCACTTAAAACGGCCTTTTCTATTTTAAATCTCTAGGCCATTTCGTTATTACTTTAGAAAATCTTTTTGGCTAAAACGTGAGCTAAAAGTAAAGACAACACATTTACCGTTCATTATTTTTACTAATTCAAACCAAACAGCTATAATCTAAGACTAAATATCATTCATATATTAACAGAAATCGTCCATACATTTTAGTATGAAACGGTTAGGTTTCCGTAATTCGCTTTATATTAGAGAACACGCGTGAAAAAAATTTAGTGCCGCCTCAATTTTCGAGGTGAGTGCACGTCCGCTTGTAGCCCGATTTGACAAGTCGAGTCGATACATCTATTGTTTGACACAGCATAAGGGTGGGTCGCGAGTGTCGGACATATTATCTATTTCAGTTATATAATATGGGAAAACGCAAAGAAAGTTATTATAATAAAAAATCTAATCAATAATGTTAGCATTAGCATATGAAGTGAACCACTCGGAAACTCGCTAAGCAAGAAGTCTCTTTTAGGACTTGACTCAACCACCGGTGCAGTCATATCTGGACCTTACGTAAATTAATGATCAGTGGATTACCCTGTGTGGAGTCCACCCATTGCGATATCATTTAAGACTTTCTGGAATAGTTCTGTCCTGATTGACTCGTCCGGTTCTTTGTTGAGGTTACCATCCGATTACGATGACGTTTAGGTTATTTTAGTAATATCTTATGCCGAGGTTATTATTGCAGTAGTTAAATTTAGATTGATAACTAATATTTATAATATGGAAGTTATCTAGTCAGTTAGGCTGTCTTCCAATGTTATGGCTTTTCGTTAGTGCTGACAAAATACAATACGTAACAATAACTCTGTGGCTCCCTTTAAAAGTCAACCAGATAAATCAACATAAAAATAATCAAATTAAATTTAAATAAAAGAATGCTTGTAAATTGTATGTGGATTGATTACATCTTATAAAACACAAAACCTTACTTAACATAGGTATTTTTTATCGGTCGTTGATAAACAACCTTTTTTGTTTTTAAATCTTTTAATGACAATTGAATTGTGACAAAGTTTTATGTTTATTAAACTTTTCATGTTTTTAAATATGTAACTAATGAAAAAATACGGGCTCAAAATAAGTCAGTTGGCGTATACTAGACGACACTTTTGCGATCATTTGAAGTGTGTGTAAATTTTGAGGATTTTCGTATCCTAAAGTCCTATGATGACGAGCGGGTAGCGGGTTTGAGTTTGAGGAGCGTGCGAAACGCGGTTTATTTTATAGTAATTTAATTTTGTTTATTACATTATTTTAATGTGGATCCATTTAAAAATAATTTATGTTACATATCGAATAAAGTTTCACATGAAAGATGATACATTTCTCCTACAAATAGTTGCAAGTTTGAAATTAATCACGACATTTTATACTTGAAACAAACTTTTTTTTAAATATTTTTCCCAAATCTCTAATTAGTAATAATGTGGTTTACAACATAAGTATCCAATAAAAAATTGTATTGACGGTGAAAGAATATTCACCACTCCAAATATTTTTTTTTTATAAGATAAGGGTGACAAACGAGCACGCTAAAATCCCATTCATAGTACACCTATACGTCCCTGAAACGATCAACGGATTGTTTGTTACATACTGTATAAATTGTTAAAGACACTGTGATTGTTTAAATCTTTATTAACCTTTATTTTTAGGGTTCCGTACCTTAAAAGGAAAAAACGGAACCCTTATGGGATCACTTTGTTGTCCGTTTGTCTGTCTGTCTGTCAAGACCCTATTTCTCAGGAACGCGTGGAGGTATCAAGCTGAAACTTATATCAAATACTTTAAATCTACTATCTTTTGGAGCTGTGAAAAAATCAAACTACTAAGCCAACGCAATCAAAAGATACAGCCGTTTATGCGGCAAATTTTCGACATTAGCAAGGGAATCAAAACCTACAGGGTACTTCCCGTGAACTCAGAATCTTAAAATTTGGTACGAAGCAACGTACTATAGCACAGATAAAGGAAAAATTGTGAAAGACATTAATTTTTAGTTAAATCATGTAATAAAAATATTTTTAATCATTTTAAACTTATATACCTATGGATTTGTTAGGAACCCTCGGTGCGCGAGTTCGACTCGCACTTGGCCGGTTTTTTAATAAAATATCATTCTTATGAAACCCACATTTCCCATATTACACAAAACATTGATAATATTTTAATTTTTTTCATAAATAAAAAGTAATAGTTAAAATAATACCTAGAAAGCGTACACTCTGGCCCTATCCTTTGTCGTGAGCTATTAATTACGGGCTCGCGTACTTCGCAATGTGACAAACAAATGACATAAAAGAAATTGCAAATGGCTACATACAATGCGTGTTTTTTGAGACATTCATGAACATCCTACAAAGACGAACGCGTGATAGACGAATATGTAACTTGTGCAAAACACCAAAAGTAATTTATTCATGTCCAGGGTGCGTATAATAACACTGCAAGATGCGTCTGTGTGGCTAGAAAATATCAATGTAGGTGTTCTATTAGAAGTTCCCACGCTCAAGGACTACAGTCTTAAGGTAGATTGACGTGTGACTATTCGTTATTTAGCTAAGGTTCTAAAGCTTTCGTTTGATATAATTCAGTTTATTTTAACATATACCTTAAAATTCAAAAAGCTGACCGTGCGGTGGGCTTCTTCGAATATGAACAGACGCCCAAAAGAAAGCAAGAGTTGACATTTCGAAGCTAAATTTAGTAATCATTGGAGAAGATCCAGATTCTTTTTGTGCTCGTTTTGTAACCGTAGATGAAACTTGGGTACATCATTTTGACCCGGAAACGAAAGCAAGGTGTGGAAAAGTCCATCTTCCCCATCAGCCAAGAAATTTAAGGTGTCTGCGTCCGCTGAAAAAATAATGCCTCTGTCTTCTGGGATGCGGAAGGTATAATAATGATCGACTATTTAAGTAAAGGAGTGACAATAACCGAGGAATATTGCGTGCTGGAGTGCTTTTTCATCATGATAATGTCCCTGGCTATTGTTGCAGTCGCTGCGATCCGAAATGCTGTTTTAGTTTGTGCAGCACTCACCATATTTTCAGGACCTGGCTCCGAGTGATTTTTACCTTTTTACTCACATGACAAAACCCCTCGTGTACTACAAAATTCGACAGTTACGATGAGTTGATGTGTGCTGCAGTGGCCCTTTTTGAATCCCAGAATCAAGCCATTTTTCCAAGGGAATTAACGAACTGTGTATTAGTTTAAAAGGCGATTACGCTGAAAAAATAAATACAATTTACATATACTTATCCTGGAGTTTCATTGCGTTTCGAAAAACTTTTTTTTTTAAAGAAGAAGGGGTAAAGGAGCATACGGCTTACTTGGTAAGTGACTATCGCTGTCCATGAACAACACAACAATGCAACACCAGGGAATTGCAGGTCCGTTGCCGGCCTTTTAGAAAGAAGTAAGCTCTTTTCTTGAAGGTCCCTAAGTCGTATCGGTCCGGAAAAATCGTCGGTGGTAAGCTATTCCACAGAGAGGTCGTACGCGGAAGAAAACTTCTACTGAGTCGTACAGCGATGGACCGCCAATAACATTTCGCACTGTATCTAACCGCTTCTCTAACCTCTCATAATCAATAGCATGTGCCTGCGCTAATAATAATGTTCTCCACACCGAATTTCGGTGCCGGCAGTCTTAACTAAGACTAGACATCTGTGCAGGGCAGGATTATAGTGCGAAGTGTGCGCAAGCACATGTGGACTCTCTACTAGACCGATGGATAGGCAAAACGATACGACCGAAGATAGATCAGGCGCTTTAAATGCTATCTGAGGCACGGGGGTGAAACACATACAACTTTTATAATGTTTTTATAATGTCTTCCTTTCTTTACTTGGTAAACTTCCTGACTTCGGGCTGTTACTGAGAATCTTTTGACAGAAAACCTCAATAACTGATTTTGGTCCGACCCGGGATTCTAACTCAGGACCTCATGATCATCATGAGGTTCTGGGTCATCACTAGACCAACAAGACAGTCATATGATGCTGATATACCATGTAACCAGCGCTAATAAAGCTAATATACCATTCTCAGCCCGAAAATGGTCAACTGTTGAGCATGAGCCTATCGCACAGTATGGAGGATATGCCATAGGCATTTGGTGAGCGCAGAACCAGACGTCTTTCTCGCACATATGACTCAACTTCCGGTCATCAGTCGGCTGATTCTATATCTGGTATATTTTATACGAGAGGGTTCTGCGCAATCTATCGAATACCATAAGGGATTTCTGGTGTATTATTTATTCCTTAACGACGCCCACCGTCGTTATGACCACGGTTGTCATTTTGCCTCAGAGAAATGATTTTACTATTTACGTAACTTTTTCTTTATAGGAGACGGGGCAAACGATCATGCGGCTCACCTGATGGTAAGTGACTACCGCCACCCATGAACAACTGTAATACCAGAGGAATTGCAAATGCGTTGCCGGCGTATTAAAAAGGAGTAGGCTCTTTTCTTGAAGGTCCCTAAGTCGTATCAGTCCGGCAAAATCACTGGTGGTAATCGATTCCACAGAGAAGTTGTACGAGGAAGAAAACATCTTCTAAATCGCACAGTGGTGGACCACATCCAGATGGTATGGCTGGTATCGCAAGTTTTATCACGATGTGCGATGGTGAAGTTGAGCGACTGGAATTAGTCCGAACAATTCCTCAGAGCACTCCCCGTTGTACTCCACGTGCGATAAAATACGCAAATAGATGCAACATCTCTACGCAGTGCCAGTGAGTCAAGCCGATCGGAAAGAACTCGGTTATCGACGATTCGAACCGCTCTGAGCTGGATGCGGTCAAGTGGAAGGAGCTAGCACTGCGGAGCCCCTGCCCAGAGATGGAAACAGTATTCCATGTGAGGCCGAACCTGCGCCTTGTAAAGTTGCAGGCGGTGTGCCGGCATGAAATACTGGCCCGCTCTTCTGAGCACGCCAAGCTTTTTAGAGGTCAATTTGGCCTTCTCTTCCAAGTGACCACAAAACTGCACGTCACTCGATATGTCGATACCGAGGATTCCGATACTGGCTGAGACAACAAGGGAGTGCCTTGAAACTGAGGAGATACGACAAAGCGGTTCCTTTTAGCGGTAAACAGCAACTTTAAAAAAAAACAACTTCTCAGCAAAGTCTTGACTTCAGACACAAGTTTGTTCCGGTACTCGGTGACGTTTTACCGAGAAATATTGGCACGGGCGATGTAAAGAGCATCACCAGTGCTGTCATCTGCATAGCAATGTATTTAACCGGTTTGCAATATATCATTTATATGCAGAAGAAACAGCGTTGGTGATAGCACGCAACCTTGTGAGACACCAGCGTTAATAGACTTGTAATCAGAGCACACACAGTCTAATACGACCATGATGCTCCGATCAGCCAGAAAACTGGTGATCCAATTGCACAATTTCTCGGGAAGCCCATAGGAAGGGAGCTTCGAAAGAAGCGCTTTGTGCCGAACCCGATCGAAAGCCTTCGCTATGTCCAAACTAACGGCCAATGCCTCCCCCTTGGACTCGATCGCCTGCGTTATTTAAACAAGAAGATTACCAGCTAAGCGGCCCCAACGGAACCCGTACTGGCAGTCACTAATCAGCTGGTGCTCCTCAAGGTCCGCATGAGCTGGCAGTTAATAATGGACTCCATTATTTTCCAGAACAAGGAGGAATCTGCGTACAGATTTAAAAGAAATCTAAGATAAGTGCAGTTTGCTAAACGTATTGGGGCAGTCCGATGGACGCGTCCAAGAGTGGGACGTACCTATATAAACTGCAACTATACAGTCTTCAGGGGTACTATACAGGGTTATTATAATATCAAGGAATACATGAATGAAAATAACCCCTGGGAATGAGGTGATCGCCACCATGCTGGTATGAAATATGTTAAAAAAAAGTCCCGCTAGGTTTCTTGCTGAATCTGCGCAGGACAGAGGTATTTTCCGAAACAGTGGTAAATAAAAAAAACGACTTTCAATAAGTATTCTCTAATAATCAATAAAAACCATTCTACTCTTCTATTCTATTCTTGTTCCCAATTGTAAGCGATCTTTGTAGCCTTACTTATATAATACTTTTCACATCTACTCTGGAAACAGTACATGTGTGCTTTATATTTAATAATATAAAAATCGTTTCCTCCTTGATGCTCTAGTTAAAAGTTTCATGCAGGCTCAATGGTTAAGTCATTTCTGGAAAATAGGGTTGCAAACTGTTTTACTTTACCTTTATTGTTATTATATACCTGTAAAATATAGTAGATGGAGAAAAAATATAGTGTGATTATTTATTTATATAATTATTTATTTCTTTATTTAATTCAAATGCAAAATAATGTAATACGTCGACGTAATGTCTTAGGCATTCTCCACCAGTCAATCTAGAGTGGTGTAAAGATACAATGAAAAAGCCTTAAAGGCCTGTATCAAAGCCGGCCACTATTAATAAAATAGTATTTACACTTTTGGTTGAACTTTGATAAACATGAACACATAAGCTTTTTTCTTATTAATCTGATCCCAAGGAAAAAGATATGCATTTTAATATGCATCCGAACTTACGAGTATGTTAACACACTAACACACAATATACGTTATCGTGAAAATTAATTATGGTATCCTGATAGGTATAGAGTCTATAGAGGTAAACTTTAGCACTTTGTTTATAGACTGCGGTTAGTATCGTTGCGTATCCTTAACATAATAAAACACTATTTTAATAACCGCGCTCTTATCTATTTCTGTCGCCAAATAGCAGCGCTTGCACCGCTGTGTATCGGTGAATAGAAATACCCTAGTATAGAGAGCCAGTAAAAGTGCAGCTTGTGAGACATTCTATTTTAGTCCTCAGAGGTGACAACGTATCTGCAACCTTCTTTGTTTGATGTTGGTTAGAGGTGTCAATAGGCTGCAGTAGCCACGTGCCATCAGGTGGTAGAGCCATGCTGCAGCTATATTAGTAGTATAGTTATAGCACGAATGGGTCGACTCGACCGGGGAAGGACCACGCTCTCACAGAATACCAGCGTAAAATAACAGCTTAACACTTCTGTGTTTCGTATGGTGAGTGTAGTGAACCGGAGACCCTTTTTACTGGAAAAGAGGCATTCCATCTTAGCCCTCACGGGTGATAACGCATTTGCATTTTGATTCTTTATTGTAGATAGATGTAGATTTCTATGGATCATAGAAACCACTTACCATCTGGTGGGCTGTGTGCTCGTTTATCACACTATCCTATAAAAAAAAGGTGGCTATGACTTCGTTTGTCATTTGAGTTTAAAGGTGTAAGAATGGCGGTGTAAGTATATCCATCTTCCTAAATTCCTCGGCTATGTTTAGGCTGTACTGGCTGGATGGATGGAATCCATAAGGATAGATTTATAATAAAAATATTTATGGATACAAATAAAGTTTTCTAATATTTACGCGAAGACTACACATTAAATGAAACTATTTTTTTACGGATTATATAGCGTTTAATTGGAACTTACCAACCGATATTTAAATGGTGAATCGCACCATCATCCTTCACAGTTGGCTACCGTGGGAAAATCTTTGTTTCAGAGAGCACGAGGGATTTATGACAGAAAACATCTGGCCTCCGACCTTCAGCACGTCGAGCAAGTGGTGCAAGACAACAAGCTTCGGGTCCCGCGCCGACGTCACAGTGACCGAGTGAAGCCGGCCACCGTCGAGCGTGTGCCCGCTGTACTACCCTATGTCAGAAGAGTCACAGACAAGGTTGGCTATATCTTGAAGCGAGCTTCCATTAAAACACACTTCAAGCCGCCGAAGAAGATTGGTCAATTTTTACCATCCGTCAAGTGTCATGTCCCTCTACAAGATGCAGGAGCGTACAAGCTGGATTGTGAATGTGGTCTCTCTTAGGACATCTCATAGGATAAACAAAAAGATCTATAAAAACCCGCGTTAAAGAACATATAGCTGACGTGAAGCACCGACGTATCGGGAATTCTGCAGTCTGTGAACATGTTCAAGATCGTCCCCGCCATTACATTAGATTTAATAAATCACAAATCCTCGCAAAAGAACACCGATTCCTACCAAGGATGATTCGCGAGGCTATTGAAATTAAAAAAACATCCTAATTTAAATAGCGAAATTAGATGGGTGCTGCCATCTGTTTGGGATCCTATAATTAATAAAATTAAATCCAAACCCAAGTATACCACTGCTAGACTTCAAGATACTGTAAGCTCATTCTGCGTAAATCGAACGAAAAATTAATATAAAAAAACTGAAGGTAGCCGGGCTAACTATGACATCGGGACGTCAAACACCTCAGTCTCCCCCGTGACCATGAGTGCTGTAAAGCACCCGAAACGTCGGGAATTAAAAAAGTTTAAATTAAACGAGATATAATCCATAAAAAACATTAGTTTCATTTATGGATACAAGTCCATAAAATGATTTTGCTACTCTGTTGTTCCAATGTCCATACCACGTTGAATACGATCACCTTAAGCAACGTCGGACGCGCTCTGGGTGACCGCCTGGGAAGATGGCGTGATGCGGTAGCGAAGTCTCCATAGAAGCCGAGAAGCCAGGCTTGCTCTATCAAACTGCTCAATCAATAATATCAACTAATAAAATAACTCGTAAACTGTTTCAAACTATTTTAAATTTCCCGCGCGCTCCTGCACGCAATGGACATTCAAAATTAATCGCCGGGGCAAAACTGCACGATACTTCTGTCATAAATATTATTTTGTGATGTATTTAAAGAGTGATAATATAATAATATAAGCGGGTAGGGAAAGAATTGTCAGTCTGCTTTGAGCGATTAAACTGCCTGCTACGTAATTCGTATTTTATTGTATATTTATTCCTAAACAGTACAATTTGGCGACGATATAGTAATTCACGCGTATTAAAGTTGTTTCGACTTACAGTGATATAAATTAAGTCGATTGGATAAAGATGGCAAATGGCGGAAACGTTAATATTGGCGGCAGTCTTATTTTCGACCACCGCGTACAGGAGTGGAATATATTCAAAAGTCGTTTTCAGCAGTACTGTACTGCGAATAACATCACCGAGGAATCGGATAAGTCTGGTGTGAAACGACGGGCCCTGTTACTAACTGCGCTGGTGGAAGATACGTATCGGGTGGCAAGAGATCTTGCCTTCCCAACTGAATTAGAAAACATAGAGTACAAAGTACTACTAGAAAAGTTAAGTGTACATTTTGTCACAAAAAAATGTTCATTTGCGGAGAGATACAAGTTTTATCGAGCAGAGCAGCGACCTGGCGAGGACTTGGCGGAGTGGGCCGCGCGGGTGCGTAGCCTGTCTCAGTACTGCGGCTTCACTTTTGAGCTGGAGACGGCAATGAGAGACCGTTTTGTCCTGGGTTTGGAAAACGTAAAGGAGAGAGAAAAGTTATTTGCTGAGAGTATCATGGACTTGACCTTTAGCAGGGCTCTGGAGCTGGCACAGAGTGTGCGGTGTGCGAGATTCGCTATGCAGAGCACTAGCGTCACCTCACAACTAGGCGTTCCCGCATCTCCTCAGGATGTGTTCGCGATGCATTCCCGTGGTGTAAACAAGTGCAGTGTTTGTGGTTACTCAAATCATAGCAAAGATCAGTGTCGATTTTCGAGTTATTCATGTAAGAAGTGCCATAAAAAAGGGCATCTTCGTAGAATGTGTAAATCTTTAATTAAACCTAATAACTATATCGCGGCGAATGACGATGACATCGTTCAAGGTATTTATGATCTATTTACTATTAAGTGTAATAACGGCGAGCCGATGCGCCACATGGTTTTCATAGGTGAGACTGGCTTGGTTTGTGAAATTGATAGTGGTAGTGCAGTGTCGATATTACCATTTAGAGTTTATGAAAACTATTTTAAGAATATTTATAACCTAAATAAAAGCAAAGTAATACTAAATTGCTATAATGGTAGCAAAATTTCTCCTGTAGGTTTTATAACGGTACCCGTTACGTACGAGTCACGTATTGAACACATTAGGTTATTTATTATTCAAACAAATAATAAGCAACCAGCACTATTAGGGCGGGACTTTATAAGCGCTTTTAATTTACAGTTATGTACAGCGAATTGCAACAACCTGACCATCAACACAAATTATGACAGTATATTAAGAGAAAAATATGCCAAGCTATTTTCAAGTGAATTAGGAACATTTAATAAGTTTAAAATTCACTTAAAATTGAAATCCGACGCCGAGCTAAAATTTTTTAAACCACGTCCTGTACCTTTAGCTTTAAAACCTAAAGTGGAAAAAGAGTTGAATCGTTTACTAGACTTGGGTATCTTAGAAAAAGTGAATCACTCAAGGGTGGCCACGCCCATTGTCCCAGTTTTAAGATCAGACGGGGATATTAGAATATGTGGCGACTTTTCAGTAACATTGAATAAAGTTTTATTTATGGATAATTATCCGTTGCCGCGCATTGAGGACTTGTTTGCTAAACTTCACGGGGGAGAACAATTTTCGAAATTGGACCTTTCTAGAGCATACAATCAGTTGGTTTTAGATGACACGAAAGAATTAACCTGTATAAATACTCACAAAGGATTATTTAGGTACACCAGATTAGTGTTTGGTTTGTGTTCTGCGCCGAGCATTTTTCAACAAACTATGGAGAATTTACTTGCTGGTATAGAGGGTACGGGTATATTTCTTGATGATATTTTGGTTACGGGCCCCACAAAAGCAGTACATATGGAACGTCTAGAGCAAGTATTAAGTAGGTTACAGGATGCAGGGTTACGGTTAAAATCAGAGAAATGTGAACTATTTAAAGACTCTGTTGAATATTTAGGTTTTATTATCGATAAAACGGGTCTCCGAAAATCAAAACAGAAAGTAGATGCTATATTAAAATGCTGTAGACCTAAAAATGTAAGCGAGTTAAAGTCAGTTCTAGGCATGATTAATTATTATAGATGTTTTGTGCCGAATACATCTGCATTACTTAGGCCTTTGCATTCCTTACTTAAAAAGGGGGAAAAATGGAACTGGAGTAAGGAGCATGACAAGGCGTTCGAATTGATAAAAAAAGAACTAGCGTCTGATCGAGTGCTGGCTCACTACAACGCGTTGCTGCCGACTATAGTGACGGCAGACGCGGGTCCGAGCGGTCTCGGCGCGGTGCTCGCGCAGCGTCAGCCTGACGGCACGGAACGCGTCGTAGCCTATGCCTCGCGTTCACTCACTCGGGCGGAATGCAATTACGCTCAAATCCAAAAGGAAGCCACCGCTATTATATTTGCAATAAAAAAATTCCACCACTATTTGTATGGCCGAACGGTACCGTTTATCCTAAGGACGGATCATAAGCCCTTACTAACCATTTTCGGAAACAAAAAGGGTATACCTGACATGGCGGCTAATCGGCTTCAACGGTATGCGATCTTTTTATCTGCCTATAATTTCACATTAGAGTATGTTAGAAGTGACAGCAATGTGGCTGATTTCTTATCGCGATCTGTAAATCAATTACAGAACGAAATTGATAATGAATGCTCGGATCTTGATAAAACATTGTATATTAATTTTATAGATAACTCAGTTTTAAAACCAATAACTGTGGAAGATATAAAAAAAGAAACATCCCGTGATAATCTTTTAATAAAAGTGTTAGAGTTTATGCGTAACGGATGGCCTCGGAAAGTGTCAGATCCCTTATTAAAGCCATATTTTAATTGTCGGTCAGAGTTAGCCCTAGAAAATGGTTGTATCCTGCGGGGCCACAAAGTAATCATACCGTCAATATTCCGCGAGCAGCTATTAAACGAACTACATTCTTCACACTTTGGCGTGGTAAAAACCAAAGAGCAGGCCAGAGCCCGGATGTGGTGGCCACATATAGATAGGCATGTTGAGGAAAAAATAGGGTCGTGTTCAGTGTGTAATAAGTTTCGATGCGCACCTCCGCGCACACCTCTTGCTTCCTGGCCCTACCCGGCACAGGTATGGGATCGTTTGCATATAGACATTTTTTCGTTATATGGTAGAAACTTTTTAATTGCAGTCGACGCATATTCTAAGTGGGTAGAATGCTACCAACTTACTAGTACCAATAGTGAGGCTATTATTACTAAGCTATGTGAGATATTTAGTCGGTTTGGATTAGTAAAAACCATTGTATCGGATAATGCCACAAATTTTTGTTCTGATGAAATAAATAATTTTTTTGTTTCTAATGGAATACAACATTTGACTATCGCGCCTTATCACCCCCAATCAAATGGGCAAGCAGAAAATAGCGTTAAAACTGTAAAAAGAGGAATCAAATTAATTATAGAGGAAAATGGATTAAATAATCAAATTATTTCAAAAAAAATTAATAAATTTTTATTTGATTATAGGAACAGTCGGCATTGCACTACCGGTTTTTCTCCAGCTCAATTAATGTTAGGGCGCTCCTTGCGGTGTCGGCTCGACCTGTTATCAGTCACTACTGAATCGTTACTGCTGTCATCGACATCCGCCGTAAAAAAAAATGTTTTGTCTCAACAGATCTCTCAATGTAAGCAGTATGGGGGCCGTCGTACAACTTCTTTTGCTATTGACGATAAAGTATTAGTTAAGTGTTTTTATAATAATGGTTCCAAGCATGTGTGGAAACTTGGAAGAATAGTTAAGAAAGTTGGCTCTAGAATGTATGTGGTAAAAATTGAAAAATCATGTAAAAGTTTAAAAAAACATATTGATCATCTAATAGCTTATAAAGGAAATTGTACATTACAAGATGACGTAAATACGGATATTTCTTATACCGATAATGACGTCATAGATTATTATACACCTTCTGGAACTGCTCGGGATACAGCGAAAGAACAAAATGTTCAAAATACCTTACAATGTACTCATTCTATGAACGATTCCTCAAGTAGCGGTCTATTGCCCCCGGAATTAGAACTAGGGGAGGAGAGGATCGTTAGCGTTGGGCCGAGTGATACGGTTAGTGCGGTTGGTAATGTCTTGACAGACTCAGCTCTTCCAGAATCTGTTTCTGTACAGGCCACGTCCAACCAGGCTGTCACAGAGCATTCAAGGGGTGTCCGTTCTACTAGAAATAAGAATCCTATTTATAAAGTTTAGTTTACATTTTATTATATAATTCTGTACTATTGGTGGAGGGAACTGTGATGTATTTAAAGAGTGATAATATAATAATATAAGCGGGTAGGGAAAGAATTGTCAGTCTGCTTTGAGCGATTAAACTGCCTGCTACGTAATTCGTATTTTATTGTATATTTATTCCTAAACAGTACATATTTATTATTATTTATTACCTTCTTAATGTGTTGAGTTGAGCGATTAGTCGTTTCTCTCGCACGAGTGGGCTTTTTACCGGCTTTTGAGAAGACGATAGCTCCCTTTCTAGCCTATGGCAAAATGTTCTATAATGAAATATAACTACGATTATTTATATAGCAATTAGTATGGAGCGCGGGGGTGCACGAGCCATACGTTATTACGTTTGCAACTTCACTTCGCATTTCAATGTTTACTCAGTGTGTGTTTACTTTAATATTTTTTTAAAGATTTTTAGTGAAAATGGAGGATAATAGTGATCCTTGTGATGAACTGAAGTGTGTTAAAGTGCTAATTGGCTAGGGAAAAATAAATCTTTAAACTTTGTTCAGAAAAAACAGCTCATATATGAGACTAAAAACATATCCACATAAACAGTTATTGGTTCAATTAAAACGTTCATCAACATTTTAGCAAGACGTAATCAAATCTTTTCTTAAGAAAGAGAGACTATTCGATTTAGAATATAAATAATTTGTTTTTTTTTTTTTAATTTTGTACATTGTTTGTACTTTGTTCATGCTTTTCTTTAGTTCATGTATTGTATTGTATGTAAATATATTTTTTTTTCGCTCAAGCAAACCTAAACAGCTCTTTTCAAAGCCACCGAAGGTATAAAACTGCTGATATGTCGTACAATCTATCTAGCAGTAGTATGTCTTCTGTGTGCTTTGTTAAACACGTCCTCGACAGTACTGAATATGAAACTGAAGAGTGAAGACAGATCAAGATTGGTGTATTGTTATAAAACTGCTAAAAACAACAAAAACATATCTTGGGCTTGCCCTAATTTGGAATATAAGTTAAATGAAAAGTATTTTGCGGCGTAAGAAATTAAAAACTTTGAAATTAAAAAAGAATTAAATGTTTCTTAACCTACTACCGTTTCATAACAAAGCTCTTCTGTACGAAAAAGAAAAGGCGAAAGAACCTTCGCAGGTATATGTAATATTTTTACTGTTTTTTTAAATGCTAATATCATACTCTGATAAACAATTAAAAGACGGAATCATTTCATTGTTTATAAGAGTATCAAGGTAATCAAAGCATGTTCTCTAAGTAATAAAAATTATACAAAAAAATAAAGGTAATAAATGTGTTCCCGAGCAGTCCAGTAACCACAAGCAGCACCTGTTCACAAGTACGCCACATGGCAGCCATCGTCCTTCTCGACCATTTTAAAGGGAAGTGGACGACCCGTCACACGATGCCGCCGCAAGCAAAGACCTTTATCGAGCATGACATACCCGACTCTCCCATACACTGAACTGACACCGTGTATTAGTGCTGCTAGATGAACACACGTTATTTGGCGTTAACAGCAATACATAAAGGCCTAAATTTGTTTTTAGTCACATGAATAGTTAAACAAATAAACACAACAATTAATACGTTTTCACGGTGGTAGAGCCACGCAGCAGTTTTTGCTGTTGCATGTATGGGCCGGCTCGAGCCGGGTTGGTACCACAACCTCACAGAATACCGGCGTGAAGTAGAAGCTTTGCTTCTGCGTTTCGTCTGGTGAGTGCAGGTGGCCGGAGGCCCAATTCCCCCCCCCCCCCCACATCAACATGGTAGCGGAATTACACGAAGAACTACCCCAGGAGGGTACCAGCACCCCTGGAGAATCCCTCGCTGAGCATCCACGACCATGTTATTCCGATCCTGAGCGTGGGTGCTCAGGCTGCCCGGCGTATTCTGGAGGGGGGGGGGGCAAAATTCCGCTCAAAAGCATTACTGCTAGGGGCAAACTGAGCAAGAACACCAAGGCGACCCCTGCCACGCTATCCGTGAATTTCTGCAACATCAGGGGACTTCACTCTAACCTAAACGCCGTCCACTACCATCTCGAGACGGCGAAGCCGGCCTTGCTCTTTTTGACCGAGACGCAGGTTTCCTCTCCGGCTGATATTTCGTATCTCTCCTACCCGGGGTACAAATTGGAGCATTCCTTTGTTCCTCGAGCTGGAGTTTGCGTGTATGTCAGAGAGGACATCTGTTCTCGACGCCTCGGCAGTCTTGAAGGTTCGGACCTGTCCATCCTTTGGCTACGCGTAGATAGCGACGACCATCCGCGCGTCTACGGGTGCCTCTATAGGTCCCATAGCGGTAATGCCGAAACAGACCGACTCATCGACCACGTCCAAATGGCTACAGATTTCTTGCTACAACAGGTCCCATCCGCAGAGATCGTGATCCTTGGCGATTTTAACGCCCACCATGCCGAATGGCTCGGTTCACGTCTAACCGATCATGCGGGGAGATCTGTTTATGACTTTGCCTTGGCATATGGTCTGACACAACTGGTTACTTCGCCTACGCGGATTCCAGATGTGGAGGATCATACACCTTCCCTGTTGGACCTTCTGCTGACCTCTCATCCGGACGGATATCAGGTTTCCGTCGATGCCCCTCTCGGCTCTTCGGACCATTGTCTGATCCGGAGTGTGGTGCCACTCACGCTCCCTTCGCGGTTGCGTTCTGCAGGTTGCCGCCGTGTTTGGCATTACAGGTCGGCGGATTGGGACGGAATGCGGTCCTTCTTTGCATCCTACCCATGGGGGCGGGTTTGCTTCTCGCCGGATGATCCCAGCGCTGTTGCTGACTCTGTCACTGATGTGGTGCTACAGGGAATGGAACTATTTATTCCATCATCTGTGGTACCCATCGGAGGCAGATCTCAGCCTTGGTTTGGTCGCTCCTGTAAGACTGCATTACGCAGTAAGCAAAAGTGTTATCAAGCCTGGGCTGCGGCTTCGGCGACTCGGGATGTAAATACCAGCACACTTAAAAAGAAGTATAACTTCGCCTCCAGGTCCTTCAAAAGAGTTATTGCCAAGGCAAAGTCAGAGCACATAGGCAGAATTGGCGAGAAACTAGTTCGCCTTCCTTCGGGAACCCGTGCATTCTTGGCCAAGGCTGTCCAAGGGAATTTCTGTAAGCCATCACTACCATCTCTGCACAGGGAGGATGACTCACTGGCCCATGACGCAAAAGACAAAGCCGACCTTTTAGGCTCCCTTTTTGCGTCCAACTCGACTCTTGATGACGGGGGGAAAACACCGCCGACCATCCCGCGGTGTGAGTGCTCCATGCCGGATGTGCTGTTCTCACAGCGCTCGGTTCGCAAAGCACTGCTCTCCCTGGACATCCAGAAGTCGAGTGGGCCTGACGGAATCCCCCCAATTGTGCTGAGGACGTGTGCTCCGGAGTTGGCACCGGTCCTAACGCGTCTTTTCCGGTACTCCTACTCCCAAGGCGTAGTCCCGAATTCATGGAAGACAGCTTTTGTCCACCCGATCCCTAAAAAAGGCGACCGCTCAGACCCATCCAACTATAGGCCTATCGCGATCACCTCCTTGTTCTCCAAAATAATGGAATCCATTATTAATTGCCAGCTCATCCGGTACCTTGAGGATCACCAGCTGATTAGTGACCGCCAATACGGTTTTCGTCGGGGTCGATCAGCTGGTGATCTTCTGGTTTACCTGACCCATAGATGGGCGGAGGCAGTAGAGCCCAAGGGGGAGGCGTTGGCCGTTAGTCTGGACATTGCGAAGGCCTTCGATCGGGTTTGGCACAAAGTGCTTCTTTCGAAGCTCCCTTCCTATGGGCTTCCCGAGAAATTGTGCAATTGGATCACCAGCTTCCTTGCAGATCGGAGCATCAATGTCGTTGTAGACGGTGCATGCTCTGACTACAAGCCTATTAACGCTGGTATTCCACAAGGCTGTGTGCTATCACCAACGCTGTTTCTTCTGCATATCAATGATATGTTGCTAACTGGTAACATTCATTGCTATGCGGATGACAGCACTGGTGATGCTCTATACACCGGCCGTGCCAATATTTCTCGGGAAAACGTCGCTGAGTACCGGAACAAACTTGTGTCTGAAGTCGAGTCTTTGCTGAACAAAGTCTCGGATTGGGGGCGACTAAATCTAGTCCAATTTAATCCTCAGAAGACACAAGTTTGCGCGTTTACCGCTAAAAAGAACCCCTTTGTCGTATCTCCTCAGTTTCAAGGCACTCCCCTTCTTGCCTCAGCCAGTATCGGTATCCTCGGAGTCGACATATCGAGTGACGTGCAGTTTCGTGGTCACTTGGAAAGGAAGGCCAAATTGGCCTCTAAAAAGCTTGGCGTGCTCAGCAGAGCGGGACAGTATTTCATGCCGGCACACCGCCTGCTACTTTACAAGGCGCAAGTTCGGCCTCACATGGAATACTGTTCCCATCTCTGGGCAGGGGCTCCCCAGTGCCAGCTCCTTCCACTTGACCGCATCCAACGCAGAGCGGCTCGAATTGTCGACGACCGAGCCCTTTCCGATCGGCTCGATTCATTGGCACTGCGAAGAGATGTTGCATCCCTTTGCATTTTCTTTCGCATCTACCATGGGGAGTGCTCTGAGGAATTGTTCGGATTAATCCCAGCCGCCAAATTTCATGAACGCATATCGCGGCAGAACTCCCGATACCATCCACACCATCTGGATGATTGGCGGTCCACCACTGTGCGATTTAGAAGATGTTTTCTTCCTCGCACGACCTCCTTGTGGAATCGATTACCATCAGCGATTTTTCCGGACCGATACGACTTAGGGACCTTCAAGAAAAGAGCGTACTCCTTTTTAAAAGGCCGGCAACGCATCTGCGATTCCCCTGGTGTTGCAGTTGTTCATGGGCGGCGGTAGTCACTTACCATCAGGTGAGCCGCATGCTCGTTTGCCCCCTCTCCTATAAAAAAAAAACGTGATAGAGCCACGCTGCAGCTATATTATAGTTGTGGAACGAATAGGTCGGCTCGACCGGTGTAGGATCACGTTCTCACAGAATACCAGCGTGAAATAGCAGCTTTAACTGTTGTGTTTTGTTTCGTGAGTGTAGAGAACCGGAGACCCTATTTACTGGCAATGAGATATTTCATCATACCGAGTAGTCCTCAGGGGTGAAAACACAAATTCATTCTGATTCATAATCAAGGGTAAATGTAGATGTCTATTGGCCACAGCAACCACTTACGTGGTAGAGCCATGCTGCAGCTATATTATGGTTGTAGCAAGAATGGGTCGGTTCGACCGGGGAAGGACCACGCTCTCACAGAAAACCAGCGTAAAATAGCATCTTAACGCTGCTGTGTTTCGTATGGTGAGTGTAGAGAACCGGAGACCCTTTTACTGGCAAAGAGGCATTCCAACTTAGTCCTCACGGATGACAACGCATCTGCATCTTGAGTCTTTATTGAGGATAGATGTAGATGTCTATGGGTCACAGTAACCACTTACCATCAGGTGGACTGTGTGCTCGTTTATCACCCGATCCTATAAAAAAAACCATCAGGTGGACTCTGTGCTCGTTTGTCACCTTTATCCTATAAAAAATTCCACAGCTGAACATAGGCTTCCCCCAAGGAATGCCACAAAGCACGGTCCTCAGCCATATGCATGCACCGATTTCCTGTCGTAAAAAAAACCGTATTGTTATCTCAGAATTTAAAAAGCGCTAACTTATCCGCTAGGCGAAAAAAATTTTCAGATGTGCGCTAGACTGACCAAAACAGCGCTAGAATGGCACACTACCGTTTTTTATTACAAATAATTATAATATTATCGTTGGTGTGCATTTGATGTGTACGATCACTAAGATCATGCAACTTCTAAATCTGAACTACTTGATTTATTCAGGTTAAGGTCAAATTTACACAAAATATTTTTTGTCAAGACGATGCTTTATAGTTATCGGAGGATCTAATGGGTGGCGTCGTAGTAAATTTATAAACGAATTCCTTTTTTATGTGACAAAAAAAAATTTAACCCAAAAGGTTAAGTAAGTTAACGTAGGTAGTAAGTAACGGAGCAAGTACAAAGGTGGAGGTGTTGCAATTAGATTTCATTTAATAACGCGTGACAATTTGCGGGGTGAGGTTAGTTAGGCCCCGCCCACTTAACTATTTTTCATCTACCGATAAATAGTAAAACTACTTGCATTGTTGCAAGTTTTCTTGCATCTGTGTAGTTTTTACATGATAAAACACAACATTTCATCCTTTTCTTCTTAATACTACGAAAATACACAGATTTGCGATTTACGACACATAAGCTCACAGGACGAACGATGACAGTATAGGGTCGTTGCGTTGGTTTTCGGCCTTTTAGTGGAGTTGTTAACTTTAAGGTACTAGAAAAAATAATATTGCCATTATGCTGGACTAGTGCTGTTAATGTTAGTTTGTAGCTTACATAACGTAGTTTTCATTTTTGTAACTCATTGATGCTACAAGAAAAATCTCTTTTTTATAATAATTTTTGATGTGAAAAATATGTAAAATGCTAGTTTTCGGCCCCAAATTTTAGATTTCGGTCCACAAGAATTTTAGTTTTCGGCCACTGCATTAGCCACGAGTGAGGTGCTTTAACCTTAATTTAATATAATTTTTGTAAAATTATAATAAAATTTCGTGTCGTTAAATATGGCAATCAAATCTTCTCATTTTTTTTTGTAATTCCTCATATTTTCATCATCATCATCATCATTACAGCGCTTCACAAGTCCACTGCTGAACATAGGCCTCCCCCAGAGAATGCCACAAAACACGGTCCTGAGCCACCTGCATCCATCGACTTCCTGCATGTCTTACCAGGTCATCTCTCCATCTAGTGGGGGGACGCCCTACACTTCGTCCGCTGGTACAAGGCCGCCATTCGAGAACCTTTTTTCCCCATCGGTTGTCGGTTCTTTGAGCTATATGGCCGGCCCACTGCCACTTCAGCTTACTAATCCGTTGGGCTATGTCGGTTACTCTGGTTATACTGCGGATATCCTCATTCCTAAGTTTATCACGCAGAGAAACTCCGAGCATAGCCCTCTCCATAGCTCGCTGAGCAACCTTGAGCTGCCTCATCCGGCCAGCAGTGAAGGACCACGTCTCAGTTCCATATGTCATTACTGGCTACACGCACTGGTTGTTCAGTCTCGTTTTCAAGTTTTGAGGTATACCTGATGAGAGATGTGCTGTAATTTCCCGAACGCTGCCTGATATTTTAGTCCAACAAAATCTATACATCTCAAATCCTTTTGGTGCAAAAGTCAAATCCAATTATTTTTTCCATATCTTCTTCTCTATCGCTTATTAAAATGTCATAACACCAGGTGCAATTTACTCTTACTCTTTCATTTTCCTTCATGGAATTCTTGGATTTTGCGATTTTTCGTTTTTGAACTTTAACACTTTTAACTTTTCTTTTGATATTCTTTTCTTTTTCAAAATATATTATCTTTTTTTAACTTAGTTCTAACTTCTATTCTATTTTAACTTTCTCTTTATCTTTATAAAGTTTTTGCCACTCTGCATATCAAATTGCTACAGAAGAAGGTGTATATGTACTGATAATGGTTTATTTTTTACGAGTTCCGGTTTAAATAAATGTTTTTTCTATCGCATCGCTGTATTCTTTATTTAACAGTACTGAAGCCGATGTTTCAAGTTTGTAGAGGTGTACTAGTCTGTTTTATTGGAATATCAACCAGCACATTTAGTTAACAATAAACAATATTTAGTTAAAGTAATATTTAGTTAAAGTTTCAAACGAGTTGTTTGTTATCATCGGTGTTAGTGGTGGTGGTATCATCGTGGCCATTGTACTATTTTGAGTCGTTATTATTGCATTACTGGAATCTAATACCATTTCCGGCATTGTCAGTACTGTTGTCATTGGTAGGCTTATTTGATTTGGGATTACAAGAACATCATCTAACGGTACTAAGGAACCGATATCCAAATAACTTCCTGACAAATGCAATGTTGAAATGTTGTTATCAATAAACGCTTCTAATGCATCGGTAGATGAATCCATAGCTACTAGAACATCGTCAAGCATGTTTTTTTTGCTAGATTTGATTTTAAATGTTTCAAAACTTTTCTTACTAGGTCTGCGTTAGTTATTTCTTTAGAAATATATTTTAATGGTGTCTGAATTTTCACTAATTAGTCTTTCCGTGGTATTCTGGACACATTTTGAGTAATCCACTACATTGATCAAATTTTTTAAGTCCACAATTTCTGAAACCACTTACTAATTATATTTATTTGGAGGAGCCATACGAAGAAAATAATGTCTTATTGAATCTTCTTCCTAAAACGCAACGTGAATGAAATATTTCATGAAATGTCCGTCAACAAAAGCAGTATTCAATTTTCAGCTTCCCTATCCTTTCATACAATTTTAAGTTGGCCGAAAACTAAATAATAATTTTAGACTCAATCTAGTTTTCGGCCACTACTAAAATGGGTATTTTAGTTTCATCACTAACCATTCAAATTGCAGTACTTGGTGGCCGAAAACTGAAAGCTAGTGTCTTCGCAAGGATACAATTCATTATAAATAAGAAAGAACTAGTAGAAGGTAACCAAATAAATGAAAGAGACAAAGTATTTAGGCTAAACTCGGGCTACTTTCCGGCCACGTGGCCGCAAACCAAATAAAAGGGAAACTTTATGTCACTTTCTGGCCACCTAATTGATTAACTTTCACAATAAATGATTACAGTAATCTATGTGAAAATTTAAAATTAAGTTATTTATACAGTGAAATATAAGCACAATATTAAATAATCATTGCAAATACAGCGCAAAATTTACTTTTGAGCGAAACGCGCGCCACTATTTTTTTTGCACGATCTTACACTCTTTGACAGCTCCTGTGCCGGCGTTGAACTGAATTATAAATCGCGTGTTGTGTTTACACGATGAAGTATTGCATTAAACTTAATTTTGTACGATAATATTTATTAAAATCGTTATTAAATCAAATTTACTGCATCACTTGGTGCCAAAGGAGGTCGAAAACTAGACCCCGCCGGCTTACCGGCGCAACGACCCTACTAACTAAAACCACGCTCACTGTGGTGACGTTAGGACCTAGTTAGAAACACAGTTCACAGTTGCTTACGTTGTCTAATCATGTAGGTGTCATTTGCTACTCGTGGTAGCAAAGTTCGGAATTAATTTGAAAGAAAATTGAATTTTGATGTTAGCAGAGCCATCTAGAGCAAGAAACAAAAAAATGACAAAACTAATATAAGTGCCATCTATTAACATGACGTTGAAAACTTTCATATTCAAATTTTCACAGCTTACTCACTTACATAGGAATTACAGAAGATGGCATTGTAAGAAATTAATACAACATCGTGTAATTTCTTTTTATTTTATTCGAATATGAGATAGGTAATTGTTAAATTAATTTTAATGAAATGTTTTAAGACAATAAATAATTATTGGGGAAAACAAAATGAAAGGTGTCAAATTCAAGGTGAACTTTATTTTTACCAATGCCAAGAGAGGGCGCGAGTGATTTCTCAAATATTAATTAATCAATTGAACATAGTTTTTACTATATAATCTTTAAATTTTTTTATATATACAAAATAAAGTAATTGTCATAAATAAAAAAAATTTGTAATAAAAGATCGGCCTATAATGAGGGCATCCGCGACATTTTCTGCCACCAGAGCGGTGCTACTTAGAAGTGAGGTAAAATATTTGACAGATTTCATAGCGGGGAAAATTATTTTGTTAGGAAAATATAAGGGTTTATTTTTCTTTCTCAAATATTAGTTATATTATATTTATTAGACTAAAAATGAATAAACCAAACTACGGATATTTCTAAAAGTAGAAAAATTTAAAAGAGAGTTGAAAATTAAAAAAAATTAAAGCGCAAACAACTTTAGCAATATTTTGTGCATTTACAAACTCTAGAAACCAATAACTTTTATTCAGAACGTAACTTTTCAATAATTTTTTACATTTTGTTACAAATAACTTCACCTCAACACCAATTAGCGACATCTGGTGGACGAAGATTAACCATCGTTGTCAGGCTACTAATACTGTGGTTATGTCGAGTACTAAGGCTCTATTGGAGGTTTTCACAAGAACGCCTCTTCACATATCTCCCTTAGAACAAAAGCATTTATTGAGGAATCTGGTGTTGAAACTCTAAGTCTCCCACCCTACAGCCCTGACTTAGCTCAAAGGCAAGTTTTTTTAAGCGTCGAAGAAGCCGTGGTTGCCTACGAAGAAGCGATTTCCGACCTGTAAATATAATTTTTTTTAAATACTGAGCAATTGGCTTATCGAGCTCTATTTTAAAATAAATTTGCTTTTTAGAAACATATAACACGGATGCATTCCATTTTTAAATTTCATGCATCTCAAAACTTATATTGTGACCTAGCTCATTCATTCATTCATTCATTACAGCCTTTCATAAGTCCATTGCTGAACATAGGCCTCCCCCAAGGAATGCCACAAAGCACGGTCCTGAGCCACCTGCATCCATCCACTTCCTGCATGTCTTACCAGGTCGTCACTCTATCTCGTGGGGGGTCGCCCTACACTTCGCATACCGGTACGAGGCTGCCACTCAAGAACCTTTCTTCCCCATCGGTTGTCGGTTCTTTGAGCTATATGGCCGGCCCACTGCCACTTCAGCTTACTAATCCGTTGGGCTATGTCGGTTACTCTGGTTATACTGCGGATATCCTCATTCCTAAGTTTATCACGCAGAGAAACTCCGAGCATAGCCCTCTCCATAGCTCGCTGAGCGACCTTGAGCTTCCTTATAAGGCCAGCAGTGAAGGACCACGTCTCAGATCCGTAAGTCATCACTGGCAACATGCGTTGGTTGTACAATTTCGTTTTAAGGTTTTGAGGTATGTCTGACGTGAAGATGTGTCGTAGCTTCCCGAACGCTGCCCAGCCGAGTTGAATCCGTCGATTGACCTCTCGGTCGAAGTTGGACTTACCTATTCAGACTATTTGTCCCAGGTAAACATACTCGTCAACAACTTCGAGCTTAGTGCTCCCAACAACTACCGGCATAGGTGTGACATGGACATTAAATATAATCTTTATTTTGTCCATGTTCATCTTAAGACCTATCCGTTGGAAGACACTATTGAGGTCATTGAGCATGGTGCTTAGGTCCTCCAGCGATTCTGCCATAAGGACTATATCGTCGGCAAATCGAAGGTGAGTGATGTACTCGCCATTGATGTTAATACCGTATCCTTTCCAGTCCAGAAGCTTGAAAACGTCTTCCAATGCAGCGGTGAAGAGTTTCGGGGATATAACGTCACCCTGTCTTACACCTCTCTGCAATTGGATAGGTTTCGTACTCTGGTTCTGTACTCGGATAGCCATCGTAGCCCTACTGTACAAGCACTTCAGCACTTTGATATACCGACAGTCAAGTTGGCACCGCTGAAGGGACTGCAGCACCGCCCAAATTTCGACGGAATCAAAGGCTTTCTCATAGTCCACATACGCCAGGCATAGTGGCAAATTGTACTCCTCGGACTTCTGTACAACTTGCCGAAGAGTATGTATGTGGTCTATGGTGCCCTTTCGGAAACCGGCTTGTTCGGGAGGCTGGAAGTCGTCAAGTCTGCGTGCGAGACGATTCGTAATGACTCTCGAAAACAGCACATAGACGCGGCTCAAAAGGGCAATCGGTCTGTAGTTCTTCAAGAGAGCATTGTCACCTTTCTTGAAGAACAAGACCACCGCACTTCTGCTCCACGTCTCCGGTGTAATACCACCTTGGAGGACGGAATTAAAGAGCCTCTGAAGGACTTCCAGTACCGGTTTTTCACCCGCTTTCAGAAGCTCCGCAGTAATTCCAGCCTGAGGCCTTTCCGTTTTTAAGATGCTGGAGAGCCATTCTAATCTCACTCAGACTGACGTCCGGGATATCTTCGAAATAGTGTCGGATAAGACTCGCTCTTGGATCGTTACTCACACTTGCGTGTGGCTCCAACGATGACGTGTACGGCTGTCCATAGAACCTCTCAATCTCACTCAAAATATCAGGTGCCCCGGAAACGATGCTGCCACACTCGGTCTTCAGCTTTGATAGTTGGCTCTTTCTGGCAGACAGATCTCTGGCAAAGACTTTGGAGCCTTGGTTCCGCTGGATCGGTTCTTCAATACAAGCTGTATTTAAGTTTCGTAAGTCCCGCCGCATGCATTTGGAGATCTGTCTATTCAGTTACCTGTATGCTGTCAAATCTGTTGAAGAATGTAGCTTCATCTCCCGTTTAACAGTCATGAGATTTAGAGTGTGATCGGAGAGTTTTTGTGTTCTTCTGCGGCGGGTCTTGCAGAACTTAGCTCCGACCGCATGGACAGTTTCCACGAGCTTGTCATTTATATCGTCCACTTCATTGCAGTCTTCTAGGCACTGAAAACGGTTTTGTAATTCGAGCTGAAAGGTTTCACTTTGGAACAGAGCACGAGGGGGACGGAGCGTTGACTTCATTAGACGAGACCTCTCCAACTTAACGTTTAGGTTCAGTGTGGCTCTAACCATTCGGTGATCGCTACCAGTTTTCACCCTCGCGATCACGGAGTCATCACTGAACAGTTGTCGTCTGGTCGTCATAATGAAGTCAATCTCATTTTTTGTCGAACCGTCGGGGCTCGACCAGGTCCACTTCCTGTGAGCCGCTTCTGGAAGAAAGATTTCATCATAAAGAGTCCCTCTTTCTCCATGAAGTCGGCCAGCTGCTGGCCCCTTGGGTTCCGTTGCCCTATTCCAAATTTCCCTACTTTCAGCTCACCGTTCTCTCTTGTGCCTAGTTTTGCATTGAAGTCTCCCATTAACTCCGTATATTGAGTTTTGGAGGAATGTATGGCTCTAGAGATATCCTCATACATTTCCTTCACCTCCTCATCGGGGTGTGCCGGTGTTGGTGCGTAAACCTGTATGATCTTCAGCGAATACCGTTTGATAATTCTGAGTATAAGGTACGTAACCCTCGTCGACACACTCCCGATCTTTACAACGTTGTTAACGAGAGACTTGTGGACGATAAATCCGACACCTTGGGACAGATGGTCATCCTCCCGGTGATAGAGCAAGTTGCCGGATTCGAAGATTATCGTGTCCTCCCCCTCTCTTGTCTATCACTTCTTCCAGCTCCACGATCTTCTCGTCAGTTCTCAGGGTGCGTGCATTGTACGTTGCCAGGTCGAGTCGTCTAAGGTGGCAACCGAACCTCCATCGGAGATTCTTAGCACCCCCTGCCCCGCCGTTACCATGATCGCCACCGTAGCCAGGAATAGGGAGGCCGCCGGAGACTGGGGGCCGTCTCTTCGTTACTTTCATGAGGGGTTTATTGCCATAGTTGCTACGCTTGGCGAGCGGGTTGGCGACCGCAGTTTTTTTATTGTAATTTTGGCTATTATCAGGAAGATGCTGCTGCCCATCTCCTGCATGTATCCCTTTGTTGCCTTTACGACACCCACGAGAAGATATGGAGTAGTGGATATTCATGACCGCCACTACACGGCAACGGAGTGACCTACCTAAAGGGGAGAAAATATAGGAACACTTCACCAAGTTTTTCTTGAACTCCTTTACCATTCAGGCTACACAACCCTGGAACTACTTGCCTGCAGATATCAGGCAAGCACCTAGTAAGGGTTCCTTGAAGAGGTTGGTACATGAATGTATTAAGACAATCTATTGTTAATTGCCGTGTCGTGTCGTTGGGTGTTGTTATTTAGTTGAATATACTTATTTATATACAGTATATGTATATAGTCCATATGTTTATATTTTATATGAATGTGATATGTATTTATAATTTATTTTTACATAAATCAATAAAATAAGGTATTTTATGTATATTTTTTTTTATAAAATAAGGGTGACAAACGATCACATAGTTCACCTGGTGGTATGTGAATGCTGTGGCTCATAGGCAGACTATATCTATCCTCGATTAAGAATCAAAATGCAAATGCATGGTCACTCCTGAGGACTAACTAAGATGGAATGCCTCGTCTCCAGTAAGAAGAGTCTCCGGTTGTCTACACTCAACAAACGAAACACAGCTTTAGTTGAAACCAATCTTGTCAGCCTAGAACACAGACGCAAAGTAGTCAGCCTCTCGGTGTTCTATAGAAAGTATTTTAGAGACTATGCAGGAATTAGATACATTTTTTTATAGTATAGGGTGACAAACAAGCACACAGTCCACCTGATGGTAAGTGGTTGCTGTGGCCCATAGACATCTACTTCTATCCTCGTTTGCGAATCAAAATGCAGATGCGTTGTCATCCGTGAGGACTAAGATGGAATGCCTCTTTTCCAATAAAAAGGGTCTCCGGTTCTCTACACTCACCATACGAAACACAGCAGTTTTAAGCTGCTATTTTACCCTGGTATTCTGTGAGAGCGTGGTCCTTCCCCGGTCGAGCCGACCCATTCGTGCTACAACTATACTACTAATATAGCTGCGACATGGCTCTACCACGTACATGCTTTAATTCCTCCCTCTCCTTTCTGCCATCGGACAACCTGACGGTCGGCGGGTCTTCACACCTTTGTTATCGATAGTCATGCATTAGAACCAAACGGTTTGCCTCGTCTGTTGTAATGCGTACAGCAAAGGAGTGGAATAATTTGCTGGCGTATGTCTTTCTATCCGAATAAAATCTGGGCGTCTTGAAGGCAAGAGTGAATAGGCTTTTGTCACATTAAGACAGTGCGAAATACCATCTAGGGCTTCATCACTACTTATTAACTGGTGGAATTTTAGTCAAGCACTGGCTTATAATAAGTAAAAAAGGCCCTCTACTTGGCATAGGTCTGCTCTCATTTCTGAGAGGCATATGTAGCGATTAGTCGACCGCACCGCTCCATTGCGTGTTGGCTGACTTCACATGTCTAAAAATACTAAAATAATAATACTATTCTAATAATTTCATATTTATTAGAATAGTATTATTATTTTATTTATACTAAGTAATACACCCTTGATATTTTTCGCATGTTAAATCAAAACTTATATCATTAATAACAATAGTAATAATGACCTCTAGACCGAATTTCGGTCACGACGGTTGAGACAACCCAGACTTGCCATTTGCGCAGGACAGGATTACAATGCCCGAGTATTTTTTTTATAGAATAGGGAGATAAACAAGCACACAGTCCACCTGATGGTAAGTGGTTGCTGTGGCCCATAGACATCTATACCTATTCCCGTTTGCGAATCAAAGCGCAGATGCGTTGTCAGCCGTGAGGACTAAGATGCCTCTTTTCCAATAAAAAAGGTCTCCGATTCTCTACACTCACCATACGAAACACAGCAGTATCAAGCTGTCATTTTACGCTGGTATTCTGTGAGAGCGTGGTCCTTCCCCGATCGTGCCGACCCATTCGTGCTACAACTATACTACAACTAGCAAACACGGTAGCACTCTCTATTCCCTCGTGCTTATAGTCCGATGGGACAGTAATCCGACACTAGCGGAAAGAGATCAGGTGCAGAACCAACTTACATGCTTTCCAAGGCACCGGGGTAAATCACCACCAACATCCTGACTCAGGGATAATAAGAGTTTCTTGAGAAAATAATCCAATATACTGGTAAGGTGTGGCTACTAAGAATTCGCATCCGGCACCTCATGATCAGTTACGAACACTTAACTAACGACGCAGTCACAGCGATTACATGGTTGACCACAAAACCACCTGGACCTAAACTAAAGTAGGTACAACACGATACAATTGCAAATATGTACATTTGTTTACGCAATTCTGTTTTCACGATTGTCCATTATACCAAGCCCGCACAATCTATCATTCTGTGGGCAAATCGAGCCATTACTATCAATGTGAGCATTATGTTGAAAGATTAGGCCGCACCTTGCGTTGATTCTAAGCCCTCGCACAATGCCCGATGGCAGCCCTGATACACATTTCAAATAAACATCGTGAATTAAGTATACTGGTACAGTAAGCTGGTTGGTCAGTTCATTTGTCTTTATCACAAATTCGAATCCAAATTGAATCATAACAAATACCACCAGTAGGTTCGTACTACTAAGGTATCTTAATATGAGATTAGCTGTGTTCGGTATGAGTCGTAATGTTTTTTTTTATACGACGGAACCAGAAGGAGAGTAATGTTTTCGAGTGCATATATGTTCGTATGTATGTATATGTATGTATGTATATTTCTTTGTCTCTGTAGCCTGAATGGCTCGATGAATTTTAACATATGGGATGTCGTTAAATTCGTCTTAGTTTTGGAAGTGACATAGGGTTTTTTAGTTACTATTTTAACCATTGGGCTTGCTTTGTGCAAAATATACCAAAATACGAGGGTGACACTGAAAGTTCTTAGAAAATCAAAAACTGAACACACTAGAAAGTTATTAGTTTTATTATATCTTTTCAAAATAGTGTCTATTTACGCTGTTGCATTATCGCTGCATCCGATGGAACCACTGAGAAAAGCACTTTGTTCACTCGTCCTTAGGGGTCTCTTCGACGGCATTTTGAAACGCAGCCACTGCTTCCTCGGCGTCCATAAAACGTTTTCCTCGAACTTTTTCTTTTATTTTCGGAAATAAATAAAAATCGCAAGGTGCGAGGTCGGGGCTATAGGGCGGGTCACCCAGTAATTCCACGTCTGACGTCGCCAAGTAGTCGATTGTTTGCTTGACGGTGTGCGACGAGGCGTTGTCGTGGTGAAGGCGGATCCTACTGCGAGGCCGTTTCTCCCGAACTTTTTCCAAGACAAGTGACAAACAATTGTTAGTGTACCACTCTGCAGTAACTGGTTTTAGATCCTCTAAAACCATTGTTGCGTAATGAACTGTCCTTCCGAAGAACGAGGCCACCATCTTTTTTTCCACGCTTCGACCTCTCTTCACTTTAGTTGGCAACTCCTCGGAAGGAAACACCCAGACAGCAGACTGTCTCTTAGTTTCAGGATCATAACAATAAATCCATCTTTCGTCACCCGTAAGTATGTCGAACACAGCATTTGAATCACCTCCGTTAAATCTTTGCACCATTTCACGACACCAAACGACGGAGTTTTTGGGCCCCTGTCAAATTATGAGGTATCCACCGGGCACAAAGCTCCCCGACCGCTTAATATTCATGGAGAATTTTGTGCACTTGACTCATACCAATGCCTAAGCATGTCCGAATCTGCTGATAAGTCACTCTTTTGTCAGTCTCTGTCATACGCCGCACAACACTGATGTTATCTTCAGTCGTCGCCGTAGAAGGCAGTCTCTCACGCAGATCATCGGTGAGATAAGTGCGACCACTTATACACTCATTAAACCAGTAAACAGTGGCACAATATGGGGCTTCATCGTGAAAGGCCAATCGAAGTCTATCATAACTTTCTTGTTGACTTAAATGACATCGAAAATCATAAAAAATCATTGTAAGAAAATTTTCTCGCATTAAATTCATGCTGACGTGACAGACATTTTTCAATTTGCCGCCAAATCGTAAACAAATGATAAATTAATAAAATACATACACAATAATATTGGCAAAGAGTTCCATTTTCAAAACTTATTTTTTTATTATATCGTTTACAAGTGGCCACTTCTAAAAACTTTCAGTGAAGACCTGATTTTTCTTGCTATTTCGAAGATAGATCTACAGTAAAATTTGTTCATATTGACGCGTAGAATAGAAATAGAAAGCACTATTTTGGTTACCTCATATAATATAATATATAACTATTTGTGAATATTAGTCAGACATTTAAATATAAAAATTAAACTGATAAAAATGAGGCCTTATCATTTATATGACATGTATCCAGAAGAAAAACCTATACATAATATACACAAATATATTGATACAATCGCTATTAATAAATTATTCATTTTTAGGGTTCCGTACCTCAAAAGGAAACAACGGAACCCTTATAGGATCACTTCGTTGTCTGTCTGTCTGTCAAGACCCATTTTCTCAGGAACGCGTGGAGGTATCAAGCTGAAATTCATATCAAATACGCAAATCTACTGTCCCTTGGAGCTGTGAAAAAATCAAACTTCTAAGCCAACGCAATCAAAAGATACAAATGTTTATGCCGAAAATTTTCGATATTCGCGAGGGAATCAAAACCTACAGGGTACTTCCCGTGAACTCAGAATCTTAAAATTTGGTACGAAGCAACGCATTATAGCACAGATAAAGGAAAAATTGCGGAAAGCGTAAATTTTTAGTTACATCATATAATAAAAATATTTTTTACAATTTCAAACTTATATAGTATAATATATATATTTGATTTGTTCGGAACCCTCGGTGTGCGAGTCCAACTCACACTTGGCCGGTTTTTAAGTATTTCTGGTCTACATTCATATCTTAATCACTAAGGATGGCTTAAAATAAATTTTCCCGTTAATCGGGTAATAGTTAAGCTGCTGGCATATATAATTTTTCACGCACACTAGCATCCTTGCAATTGTCTTATTATACACACTACAATATTGCGATGCCGCATTCACGGAATTCTCATTTTCCAGTAGTGCGGTATCTAGTCAGAGCGCGCGATGACATATTATTAATCTATGGATCTCAATTTTCTTTTTACCTTTTAAACTAACGCTCATAATTTGAAATTAACTTAGCGTCTATTTTGCTGTAATCGTATTTTATAACAATCCTAAATTTCAATCATTGTGAAAAACTATAGCATAATCTTTGCGACAGACAAAAAAACAGACGTCGAGTTAATTCCATAAGTGTACCGTTTTGCTGAATTTGACACGGATCAACAAACAAATAATTAAACTTTATTAAACAAAGTTTGTCTAAAATGATAAAGGTGTTTATGGATTATACTTAGTCAGGTCACAAGTTCTGTCAAAAACTTTTTTTTTAGGATATTGTGACAAACGAGCACACAGTCCACCTGATGGTAAGTGGTTGCCGTGGCTCATAGACATCTACATTTATACTCGTTTGCGAATCAAAATGCAGATGCATTGTCACCCGTGAGGACTTAGATGGAATGCCTCTTTTCCAGTAAAAAGGGTCTCCGGTTTTCTACACTCACTATACGAAACACAGCATTGTTAAACTGCTATTTTACGCTGGTATTCCGTGAGAGCGTGGTCCTTCCCCGATCGAGTCGATCCATTCGTGTTACAACTACTAATATAGCTGCAGCATGGCTCTACCACGTAGCAAGCTATTTGTAAAATTAATGATACACTTTTTGATAATTATATAGATATTATATATGAAATGAAAGCTAATTTAATTTAGAATATAATTTTATTTACATTATTCAAAATGCTCTCTACTATTTTGAACACATGCCCTTAATCGACGCGGCCAATCATCAATTGCATCACGCACCATACACATATCTATTTCTGCCGCTGCTTTAGCCAAAGATGCTCGGAGAGATTCCAAATTCTGATGAGGTTTAGCACAGACATTCTCCTCCAAAAAGAAGAAAAGTCAGGAAGTAATACTCCATACTGCATGACTCGGTAACACGGTTTACTATAATTTGATATATTATTAATACGATGTGTGAATGAATCCCACATGAACTTTGTTAGGATTCCTAACAAAGAATTAAAAACAATTAAGATTTCAATGTAAATATAAATGACATTTATTACAATCAACATCGATTTTTGCCTATTTTTCCCATTGGGCAAATTTCCCACATATCCTTCAATTGTTTCTATCTTGGTTGATGTCTTCGCCGTCCTTGTAGCTTTTTTGAAAAAAAAAAAGAACTTATTTATTTTATTGACTGCTGCAACTTACATTTACAAAACATCAATTTTATAAATAAATAAAAACTTAAGAAAATTATTTAAATAAAATGGATAGCAGCAACAAAAAGGCTATCGCCATCGGTTAAGCATGATGCTACAGTAGCAGAGTTACTGCAGCGCTGACTCTGTCAGAGCTACATAAGCATAAGTCGACTCGTGAGCCATTGCTGGACATAACTTAGTACCTATTGCATAACTTAACATCACTAAGTACTTAATCAAAGTTAATATTAAATGTACTCGTAATAATCATAAGTATTAGATATATGTATATTTTCTCATCAACATTACCACAGATAAATACAGCAAATAAATCCAATAAAAATTAATGCTTCTTTGTTTGTCTCTTTCGTTCCTATACCATACGTTTACGATGTAACTTTAGTGAGCTATTGTAGGCTCGCGAAGGTTTCAGACAAAAAAATTCTATATATTTACGAGATAGAGCCATGTTGCAGCTATATTATGGTTGTAGCACGAATTTGTGGCCTGGACCGAGGTAGGACTACGCTCTTACAGAATACCGTAACCGAACCGTAGTTTAAAATGGCAGCTTAATGCTGCTGTGTTTCACATAGTAAGTGTAGGCAACCGGAGACTCTTTTTACTGTAAACAAGACATTCCATCTTAAGCCTCAGGGATGACTACGCGTCTTCCTTTTTTCTTCTTAATCGAGGATAAATGTAATGTCTATGGGTTACAGCATCCACTTACCATCAGGTGGACTGAGCTCTAGTTTGTAACTCTTATTCTATGAATATAAAAGATATGTTTCTTTGTTTTCTATACGTTCCTGTCCTCCAGACCAAAGGACAGGATTATAGAGCAAGGGTGCGCAAGCTAAGAAAATGCGCATGATTCTCTATTTCTTCACTCTCATAGACCGACGTGACAAGTGGGAGATGAGGTAAAGTACTAACATATTAAGGTAGGTGGCAAGGTAAGGTGGTTTCCGCGGCACGGAGAGACACCTTCAGTTTCTTAACTTCGGTCTGTTACTGAAAATTTCTTGATATAAGAACCGAATAACTCATTTTGGCCCAACCCGAGATTGGAACCCGGGATAACATGATTATCAGTCAGGTTTACGACCACTAGAACAAGTAGGGCGCGGAATTTGCCTATGGCTTCGACTCGTCAGGTGGAGATATTATTCATTTGTCGCCCGCTTATGCATTTCAAGCTTGCATTGAAAATATGCGAATCCTCATTCCCAATATGCAAATCATAACGAAACCTCTAACTTTGTTGGTATGACCATCTTACCTTTTGCCGCCAAATGTTAGTGTTTACACTGCTATGTTCCAGGTTAAGGGAGCCAGTATAATGGCGAGCAGCATTCCATATTAGTCCTCAGAAGTAACAACGCATGTGTACCCTTCTTTGTTTGAAATTCTTTGCGGGTGTCCATTGGCTGCAGTATACACTTAATGTCAGGTAGATTTTAAGTTCGTTTGCCACTTCAGAATTATAAAAAAAAAACTCGTAGGCCACTCAGAAAGTTCTGCGACAAAAAGTAAAAAGTACTATAGTTAAAGATTTTATTATTAAATTATTTTAAACAAATTTTTGATTTTTTTTTAAACATAATTCATGCGTCTTAACTAAAGTTCGAAACACTTTTTCCAGTTCGTCACAGGCATTTCTGCTACGGCCTGCTCGGACGCTGCTAGCGCATTTTCAGGTGGTTAAAACTGTATCTTATTGAGCTGGTTTTTACTATAGTGAATTAAAAGCAGTCACACGGTGTCTTATCAGGATTGTAAAGAGGCTGACCTAAAAATGTAACCGGTGTGCTGTCCAGAAATTCCTACGTTTTGTGTGCTGAGTCATATAACATGACATATCATTAAATCGACTCTTACGATACCCACAGGATAAAATTAGGTTATGGATGCTCTAAGGATACCACCACACACAAAATTACGCGACACTATATTATGGATTTTAAGAATGTCAATCAAATTAATAACGCTTAGAACTCAAGAAGAATTCCACTTACAACTTGCCTCAAGCGTATCTCTTCTATTAAAAAAAAATTGATGTTACGATAATAATTAATATGAATTAATTTGCTGGCTGTACACTATATATTTACCTACAGACCGTACCGCTTCTTTTTAATAGATCGCAGAGCAGGCGCGCCTCGCACAAAACATACGGCAGTATCATTTGACAATTTGAGAGCAATCACTGCATTGTCGCCGCTCTTTATTCAACGGCAGATAATACATGGAAAATTGTCATTGCCATTGTGGTCGGGCTATTGTTGGTCTAATGACAGCGTTCCGATTTAGTTGACTTCGAAACTGGTCATCAGTGCAAACTTGGACGTGTGCGGGATGAGCCCATTACGATCTTTCTAACTTCGTTTAAGCGAGATCGTAATTTAAAGTAAAGATATATTAATACAAACTGGTTAATGAGTCAGCAGTGTTTGATAATAGAATGGAAATTGATGACAAGTAGAATTATGTGAAAGGAAACATAAATTACAACCAAATTTCAAGTGATATTAAGTAATTAACTGCCATTAAAGAGAAGAAAAAGTAAGAAATATATGGCGTATCCAATTGAACAACAATCACCCAAACCGACGCCGAGAATGTCGAGAAATACAAACCCGTATCATATAAAGAGGCCAATGAACGCATTTATGGTGTGGTCAAGACTACAAAGGAAGAAAATATCAATGATGAATCCAAAACTGCATAACTCTGAGATCTCAAAAAGATTAGGCCTAGAATGGAAGAGTTTAGACGAAACGGAGAAGAGGCCATTTATAGACGAAGCGAAGAGGCTTAGGCTAAAACACATGCATGATTACCCCGACTACAAGTACCGACCACGTCGAAAGAATAGATTGGAGACAACGTTTACCAATCCCACTATCTACGCAACAAGAGACGCGTTTGTTGAGATAGAACCGCGTCCAGACCAAAATTATCAAATTCCAGTTAATTACACTGATCATCAATTTATGTATAACAACATGATCAGCTACTCTGTGCCAGCGATGCCACAGACCTCGTTTGTGTCGACGACGATACGACCTAAGGAAGAAACGTTGCCGAGTTTGGACTTGAGGCCTTTGCCGTCTATAGAGAGCATTTCTCCGAGGCCGTTCGCGGTCATGAATCAGCAAATGATGGTAAAAGCGTATCAGGACTTGCATTATGTGCCCAGTGAAGTTACGAGAATTTCATATCATTACCCTTTTGGTATACAATAAGCTAACAGTAATTAGATATGTTATGAATGAAAAGATTCAGCTATTTCAGGTGTAGATGAAGAGGTACGGGTATCACACAAAACATTGTGTCTGTTTTTTGAGTTTGAAATTTTTTATGAGCACTTGTTACTATATGCAATTTTGTAAGCAATATTTTTTCTTATATTTGATACTGCAACTTTTTTTACATATCTATTTAAGTTACCCTTAACCAAATGTTCAGATTATGATATCCAAAACGCTACTGAATAATTATTCTTGGAAATGTATTACAAAGCTTAGCTTAGCTAAAATAATTAACAAATTAAAGTTAGTATAACAATAAATAATCCGTTTTATTAATAGAGCTAGTGCCTACAAAGACGCCGACTCAACGGAGCAATTGTAACTGTTTGCCAATCAGCATTCAGTGATTGTCGAAACAAGTGCAAGCATACGCCACATTTTATACGTGGTAGAGCCATGCTGCAGTTATATTATGGTTGCAGCATGAATCTAGAAATGTGTAGAGAATTGGAGACCCTTTTTACTGGAAAAGAAATGCGGAAACGCATCTGCAAGTTGATTCTGAATCGAGAATAGATGTTGATGTAGTCAGTAAATGTCTACTGGCTACAGCATTCACTTACCAACGGGTTGACTGTGTGTTTGTTTGTCACCATTATTCTATAAAACATTTTATTAACGTTTTTTACGTGGTAGAGCCATGCTGCAGCTATATTACTGGTTTACTTGTAGCACGAATGGGTCGGTTCAATAAAATAAAAAATAAAACACACTTTGTACATGGTAGGTGAAAGTTGGTACAGGTGACAGGTTTTAGTTCTGCTATTATTATTTACTTTTTCTTAATCAGGCCTTAAATCAAAGCAAACCGATATTTTTCGTCTTTGTAATTGCGAACAGGTGCTACTTTTGGGAGCTGGTCAGTTGCGATTTGCTATGTATAGATGAGCTCCAATATTTTAACGTTCAATTTAAATTTATATGTGGTAGAACCTCGCTGTAGTTATATAATGGTTGTAGCACGGTGGCACCAGCTTAAATATCAAATTAGGTTGCTGTGTTTCATGTGATGAATGTAGAGGAACTGGATACCCTTTTTAATGGAAACGGGGCATTCCATCTTAGTCCTCAGGGGTACAAACGCATCTGCAAGTTGATGCTTAATCGAGGAGTTGACATTTACTATGTGCCAACTCCTCCTCGACGACTGTGCGCACGTTTGTCATCAGTATTCTATAAAAAAATTGCATGTAGCTGAAGTCTGATTGAGATAAACAACCGTATCTTTTGCGGCATATTTTTTTTTAATTATTAATTTAATATCTCATAAATTATAAAAATATAGCAAATTTATAAAATTCTCTAAGACATTTCATCAAAATCTGCACTCTAGAGAACAGAACTAAAATAGCTGAAAAGCAGAAGTAAATTTGTGTTTTTTTTCCGCCGGATAAATATTATCCTATTATGTATTTGAAAAAGTACAGCTTTATGAATGGTAATGAATTATTTGCCTTAGATAACTTGTTTTTTAATTTTGAACTTGATTTAATATTATGAGTAAAATTTAAATCTACAATGTACGACTGCTTAATTCAGCATCATATCATATTAACAGTTTCTGTAAGGCTTAGTGCTAGATGTAAGCCTTTATGTCAGCTAGCATGCATTACAACGTTGAATTTGTATATTTGTCCCACAATGTTGTTGGGTTGTTGCTAATGTTGATGTTGTTATTGTTGTTGATGGTCTTGGTTAAGCGATTTTTGAGTTGTCATTTTGGTGTAAGATTGATGTCCTTTAAAATGAGATGGCCAGAGCAGTTCAATAATTTGTTTATAAGATAACCACTACTCCTTCTTACAAATTTTTTAAGAGTTAAAATGATAAACCGTGTAGTGGCGATGTAAGAATATTCACTACCTCATATCGTGCCGTGGGTGTCGTAAGAGACGGCAGTGGGAAACTGAAACGAGATGGACAGCAGTATCTTTCTGATAACAACTAAAAATAATAAAAAACTGCCGATGCAACCCGTTTGCCAAGCATGGCAACAAAGGCAACATTCTCCCTATCAGGCAATCTATGGGTAGGCCTATGTTCAGCAGTAGACTTTTATAGGCTGTAATGAATGGATGGATGGAAAATGAGAAATATCTTAGGTACTAATTAATAATGATGGCCTCCACACCGAAATCGGTATGGTAGAATTAGAGTGCCATTGTGGTTTTTTTTATATCATATGGGTGACAAACGAGCACATAGTATATCTGATGGTAAGTGGATTATGTGGTCCATAGACATCTACATTCATCCTCGATTAGAAATCAAAATGCAGATGCTTTGTCAGCCCTAAGGACTAGGATGGAATGTCTAGTCTCCAGTAAAAAGGGTCTCCGGTTCTCTACACTCACCATACGAAACATTTTACGCTGGTATTCCGTGAGAACGTGGTCCTTCCCTTGTCGAGCCGACCCATTCGTGCTGCAGCTAATATAGCTGCAGTATGGCCCTACCACGTCTAAACACAGGAACACTCTCTATTCCCTTACTTTCATAGTTCAATGAGAGAAGAATCAGGCGCAGGGCTAAAGGATTTACGTGCTTTCCGAGGCATGGCGTTGAAATACCGCAATTTTTCTGCCTACGGCCAAGTGAATTATACTGAGAATTATTTTTATTGAGAATCCCTTACTCGGGATTTGAACTCGGGACCTCATGATCAGCAAACGCGGTTACGACAAAAGAGGTAGTAATTACGTTCTCAACATCTCCCTATTCAATTTCACTGCGATCTTCCTCAAAGCGATGACGTATTGTTGATGACAAAAATATTATCTCGGTCTCGTAGACACACCCCATCAAAAAATACAATCAATTACAGGGCTCCATCAATCTGACGTCGCATTGCGAAGTGTCGCGTCACGGCGCGTACATTACTCCTGCTCGGCTTCCGACGTTGTGAACCAGCGAATCATTGGCATCGTTTCGGAGGAAGTGATACAGTTGGACTGAAAACACATTTTGTGACGCGTTTTTTACGAATATAACTTACATTTTAAATATTTTTTTTTATTATAGAAGCAGGGATGCCAAACCTGGTCTACGTGGTTCTATTATAGCTGTGGCATGGCCGACAATAAATGTTGATGTCTAAAGGCCACAATATCCACTTAATATAAGGTGGATTGTGTATTCATTTTCTTTTTAATAGTTTTTAATAGTTGGTGAACTTCACGTCTTCGAAACATTTTTCTTTAATTAAAATAATTAATAGATATGCAGCTTTCCACAAATTATAAGGTAATTTAATTAACATACTTTATAATTTGTTCTATTAATTATAAAGTAAGTTATCCAACTTAATTTATAATTAGTTTAATCTATTTTAATATCTTACAATATCGAATAGCTTACAGTTATGAAGCTGCCGTGTAGTGGCGGTTAAGAATATCCACTACCCCATATCTTCCCGTGGGTGTCGTAAAAGGCGACAAGGGGAAGCGGGCAGGGGATGGGCAGCAGCGTCTTCCTGATAATAGCCAAAATAACAATAAAAAGACTGCGGTTGCCAACCCGCTCACCGGGCGTGGCAACTATGGCAATATACCCCCCATGAGCAATGACAATAATAAACGGCCCCCAGTCCCCGGCGGCCCCGCTATTCCTGGCTACGGTGGCGACCATGGTAACGGCGGGGCAGGGCGTGCTAAGAATCTCCGGTGGAGGTTCGGTTGCCACCTACGACGACTCGACCTGGCAACATACAACGCACGCACCCTGAGGACTGACGAGAAGATTGTGGAGCTGGCAGAAGAGATAGACAAGTTACGCTGGCATATTATAGGATTATCCGAAGTCCGAAGAGAGGGGGAGGACACGGTAATCCTCGAATCCGGCAACTTGATCTATTACCGGGAGGGCGACCATCTGTCCCAAGTAGGTGTCGGATTTATCGTCCACAAGTCTCTCGTTAACAACGTTGTAAAGATTGAGAGTGTGTCGACGAGGGTTGCGTACCTTATACTCAGAATCACCAAACGGTATTCACTAAAGGTCATAAAGGTTTACGCACATAACGCACCTCGGCACACCCCGATCAGGAGGTGGAGGAAATGTATGAGGATATCTCTAGAGCCATGCATTCCTCCAAAAGCCAATATACGGTGTTAATGGGAGACTTCAATGCAAAACTAGGCACAAGAGAGAACGGTGAGCTGAAAGTAGGGAAATTTGGAATAGGGCAACGGAACCCAAGGGGCCAGCAGTTGGCTGACTTCATGGAGAAAGAGGGACTCTTTATGATGAACTCTTTCTTCCAGAAGCGGCCCCACAGGAAGTGGACCTGGTCGAGCCCCGACGGTTCGACAAAAAATGAGATTGACTTCATTATGACGACCAGACGACAACTGTTCAGTGATGTCTCCGTGATCGCGAGGGTGAAAACCGGCAGCGATCACCGAATGGTTAGAGGCACACTGAACCTAAACGTTAAGTTGGAGAGGTCTCGTCTAATGAAGTCAACGCTCCGTCCCCCTCGTGCTCTAATCCAAAGTCCCGAAACCTTTCAGCTCGAGTTACAAAACCGTTTTCAGTGCCTAGAAGACTGCAATGAAGTGGACGATTTGAATGACAAGCTCGTGGAAACTGTCCATGCGGTCGGAGCTAAGTTCCGCCGCAGAAGAACACAAAAACTCTCCGATCACACTCTTAATCTCATGGCTGTTAGACGGGAGATGAAGCTACATTCTTCAACAGATTTGACAGCATACAGGCAACTGAACAGACAGATCTCCAAATGCATGCGGCGGGACTTACGCAACTTCAATACAGCTCGTATTGAAGAAGCGATCGAGCGGAACCAAGGCTCCAAAGTCTTTGCCAGAGATCTGTCTGCCAGAAAGCGCCAACTGTCAAAGCTAAAGACAGAATGTGGCAACATCGTTTCCGGGACACCTGAGATTTTGAGTGAGATTGAGAGGTTCTATGGGCAGCTGCACACGTCATCGTTGGAGCCGCACACAAGTGTGAGTAACGATCCAAGAGCGAGTCTTATCCGACATTATTCCGATGATATCCCGGACGTCAGTCTGAGCGAGATTAGAATGGCTCTCCAGCACCTTAAAAACGGCAAGGCCCCAGGCGAGGATGGAATTACAGCGGAGCTTCTGAAAGCCGGTGCAAAACCGGTACTTGAAGTCCTTCAGAAGCTCTTTAATTCCGTCCTCCATGGTGGCATTACACCGGAGACGTGGAGCAGAAGTGCGGTGGTCTTGATCTTCAAGAAAGGCGACAACGCTCTCTTGAAGAACTACAGACCGATTTCCCTTCTGAGCCGCGTCTACGTGCTGTTTTCGAGAGTCATTACGAATCGTCTCGCGCGCAGACTTGACGACTTCCAGCCTCCCGAACAAGCCGGTTTCCGAAAAGGCTTTAGCGCCATAGACCACATACATACCCTTCGGCAAATTGTACAGAAGTCCGAGGAGTACAATTTGCCACTATGTCTGGCGTATGTGGACTATGAGAAAGCCTTTGATTCCGTCGAAATTTGGGCGGTGCTGCAGTCCCTTCAGCGATGCCAAGTTGACTGTCGGTATATCGAAGTGTTGAAGTGCTTGTACAGTAGGGCTACGATGGCTATCCGAGTACAGAACCAGAGTACGAAACCTATCCAATTGCAGAGAGGTGTAAGACAGGATGACGTCATATCCCCGAAACTCTTTACCGCTGCATTGGAAGATGTTTTCAAGCTTCTGGACTGGAAAGGATACGGTATCAACATCAATGGCGAGTACATCACTCACTTTCGATTTGCCGACGATATAGTCCTTATGGCAGAATCGCTGGAGGACCTAACCACTATGCTCAATGACCTCAATAGTGTCTCCCAACGGATAGGTCTTAAGATGAACATGGACAAAACAAAGATCATGTTTAATGTCCATGTCACACCTATGCCGGCCGTTGTTGGGAACACTAAGCTCGAAGTTGTTGACGAGTATGTTTACCTGGGACAAATAGTCCGACTAGGTAAGTCCAACTTCGACCGAGAGGTCAATCGACGGATTCAACTCGGTTGGGCAGCGTTCGGGAAATTACGGCACATCTTCTCGTCAGGTATACCTCAAAACTTGAAAACGAAACTGTACACCCAGTGCGTGTTGCCAGTGATGACATACGGAACTGAGACGTGGTCCTTCACTGCTGGCCGGATGTGGAAGCTCAAGGTCGCTCAGCGAGCTATGGAGAGGGCTATGCTCGGAGTTTCTCTGCGTGATAAACTCAGAAATGAGGATATCCGCAGTAGAACTAGAGTGACCGACATAGCCCAACGGATTAGTAAGCTGAAGTGGCAATGGGCCGGCCATATAGCTCGAAGAACCGACAACCGATGGGAAAGAAAGGTTCTCGAGTGGCAGCCTCGTACCGGCCGGCGAATTGTAGGGCGTCCCCCCACTAGATGGAGTGACGACCTGGTAAGATATGCAGGAAGTCGATGGATGCAGGTGGCTCAGGACCGTGCTTTGTGGCATTCTTTGGGGGAGGCCTATGTTCAGCAGTGGACTTGTGAAGGGCTGTAATGATGATGATGAAAATGATGATGAAGCTGCCACTCGAGAACCTTTCTTCTCCATTGGTTATTGGTTCTTCGAATTGGCTGATCCATTGTTACCTCAGTTTGGATGGAATAGATCCACCGTTTAATGTATCCCACCAGAGTAACACAATTGCTCTACCGGCTCTAGTTATTATTTGTATAACGCATGTAAGATAGTTAATAGAATTAGGCGTTTATTTGCTGAAATCCCCTATATTGAAATATTAAAGATTAATTATCTAACTTCTGCACGATGAACTCAGAAAGACACAACATTTTTAATTTTTTTTAACGCAGATCTTGGCCTGTTAATCTTTGATAGCATATGTAACCAGACTCCATGTTGAATATTTTCAAACAAGAAACATATCGATCGTTTTACATTTATGATCGGTTTGTTAATTTAACTCCAGTATATTTTATTGTCACACTGTTATTCACAAATATCTAATTAGTCAAAATTTGTATAACAACCTTTACCCAGAACCTTCTCGAATGCACGTTAGCAATGCAAAGATCAGAGGCGGTGTAAAATGGTATCAATTAAGTTTTCATTGTCGCTGTTACCCCTTGAGAGAGTTTTGTAGCAAAATGCTCAGCAATTTTTCGCTCTAAAATAGGCTCTCTCTACTTAATGGTTACTGTGATATCGCTAAGACTTCTATAGAGTTGTGATAACATCAGTAATTTTTCTAGTTTTATGACTTTTTTTTGTGGAAACATAGAAAGATTTTCATATGAAATGAAGAGATATGAAAAAATGTAATTTTTTAAAATTAAGTGTTAAACGAACTTACATTACACCTGTAATCTACATCACTTACCACCACACATTGGTAAGTGATAATTACAGCCAATAGACACCTACATCTATCCACAATCAAGAAAGAATATTCAGATGATTGAGGAGTTAAATGGAATGCCACGATACCAGTAGAATAGAATAGAATAGAATATTTTTTATTCAATATACATTACATGTGTAATTCTTATTGAAAGTCATTTTTTACTTTACCACTGGTTCGAAAAAAAAACCCTATGTCCTGGGAACAACCAGCTAGAAACCCAGCGGGACTTTTTTTTAAAATAAATTTTACAATATAAATGATTACGAACTATTTACAAAATTTGTTTTAGAAACTGCTTGGAAGCGATCACCTCATTCCCAGGGGTTATTATCAACCATGTATTCATTTATACTATAATAACCCTTTTTATACAGTTTCAGCTTAATAAAACATTTCAACTTGGTAATAGAGAGAACACTTGTACACTTTCCGTGACCTTGTTGTAATAGCGTATACATTGCCCCAAGAATGAATTACTGACTCTGTGGAGTCGAGAAACTGGTATCACTAGCTTGTGTTTGTTCCTAGTGTTTACAGAATGTATATCACTTCTTTTACTAAAACTATCTTTGTTTTTGTGAACATACATTAAATTTTCGTAAATATACTGAGAGGCCAAAGTTAATATATTAATTTCTTTAAATTTATCTCTAAGAGACTCTCTCGGTTTTAGATTGTAAATAGCTCTAATGGGCCTCTTCTGTAAAACAAAAATAGTTTCTGAATCAGCCGCATTTCCCCATAGCAAAATCCCATAAGACATTATGCTATGAAAATAACTAAAATAAACTAATCTAGCTGTCTCGACACTAGTGAGACCTCTAATCTTTTTTACAGCATAGGCTGCAGAACTTAGTCTGCTTGCTAATTTGGATATATGGGGGCCCCACTGGAGCTTTGCGTCAAGAGTGATGCCAAGAAAAACAGTGGATATAACAGGGCTCAATTCCTCCCCATTTAAAAACACATTGGTATTCAGATTTTTAACATTCGTTGTTGTGAATTTAACACAATTAGTTTTATTTCCGTTCAAATGCAGATTATTAACGTTAAACCAATGCACTAATTTTGATATAGCATTATTCACTTCGTCACATTTAAATGATTGACGTTTAAGTTTAAAAATCAAGGAAGTATCATCAGCAAATAATACTTTATCACGACTATCCCCTACAAGGTGAGGTAAGTCATTAATATACACCAGAAACAGGAGTGGGTTGAGAATCGAGCCCTGAGGAACACCCATTAGTACAGGTGACCCGGAAGAACTTTTACCATTGATAATAACCTTCTGTTTTCTATTACTTAAATATGAAATAATAAGTTTAAGCGCTGTGTTCTTGACACCATAGTACTGTAGTGAAAAAGAACGTAGTGAAGAAGACAGTGAAAAAGAGTCTTCGCTTCTTTTTTATTTAAAATGCGTCACACTCACGTTGAGATAATTTACATAAAGACAAACATCCAGACCCGCTACAATCATTTCTAGGCTGTACAAATACTTGTTCCGTTCGGGATTCGAAAACGCGGCTCTCAGTGCCGTAACCCATTGCTAAGATACTGCGCCAGGGAGCCGGGCCACATGGGCCACAGCAACCACTTACCATCAGGTGGACCTTATGGTAAGTGGTTGCTGTGGCCCATAGACATCTACATCTATCCTCGTTCGCGAATCAAAATGCAGAAGCGTTGTCACCCGTGAGGACTAAGATGGAATGGTTCTCTCCACTCACCATACGAAACACAGCAGTTTTAAGCTGCTATTTTACGATAGTATTCCGTGAGAGCGTGATCCTCCCCCGGTCGAGCCGACCCATTCGTGCTACAACTATACTACTAATATAGCTGCAGCATGGCTCTACCACGTATAAAAACTCCAAGCGGGAGAGGGTTAATGTCCAATAGTAGAATATTATGGATTGATTACGAAGAAGATAAAGGAGACGAAATCTCCTATAACCGTTACCGTTACGTATTATTGAGTAGACACTCTGGCGGCCTCCATCTCAGAGGCAGCTGAACTGAGTAAGTGGCGCAAATAGAGAGATGACTACATACCTAGTCAGGTCATAAATTCTGTCACATGTTTAATATAAAATAATTGAAACAAGTTTATTCATTATGTAACCATTTATATATCAAAATGAACTTAACAAAACATAGATTCTTATGACACTAAAGTTTATTCAAAATGACCTCCGTGATTTTGAATACAGGCCTTCAATATGCGCGGCTAGTCGTCTATCGCAGCACGAACGAGGTCCATGTCAATATCGGCGGCTGCCTTAATCAAGGATGTCTTGAGTGACTCCAAATTGGGATGAGGCTTTGAGCACGCCTTTTCCTCCAAGTGTTGCCATATCTTGTAATCTAACGGATTCAAATCTGGACTGGAGGAGGGCCAGTCTTCGTGCCGGATGAAGTCGATTTCACGCGCCACCAGCCAGTCTTGTGTGCTCTTCGCTCTATGAGCTGGCGCCGAATCTTGTTGGAATACCCAGTGCCTGCTATTGAACATGGTATGAGAAACAGGTACCACAAGGTTCGTCAGGACTGTATTTTGATACACAACTGCATTCGTTTTTACACCTTCCTCACAAAAATGTACCTCTGTTAAGCCCCAATAAGAAACTCCCAATCATATCATGAGCGAGGATGGAAAATGACCTCGTTGGACACGCGGAATACGGTTGCTCGCTTCTGCACTATTGTGTGCGTACACCTTATCATTTTGTTTGTTGTAGCTCTCTTCTACGGTAAAAAATTTTTCATCCGAAAAAAGAATTTCCCGATATTTTATTCCCGCGTACCGCTTCAACAAAGCGCGGCACCTCTTCAGTCTCAGGTTCATTAGACGAGCATTCAAACGATGTCCTATTTTTCTTCGATATGCCCGAAGCCCTAAGTCTTCATTTAACACCCTTTTCACCGTGGTTCTGCTTAACCCCATCCGAAGGGCCAACAGTTTCTGCTTACGTTTGGGATTTCTTTGAATTCGCGCCTTCACAGCTTTTATCACTGCTGGAGTCCTAACAGACCGAGGGCGACCACTTCTTGACCTGGCATCTACACTAGAGTCTTCATTGTATCGATTGATGGTACGATAAAGGAATCTTTTGGTTATACTCAAATTTTTCAGTATGTCAAACATTTGAATTGGCGCGTAACCGTAGCGATGCAACGCAATAACTGCAACACGGTCTTCTTTAAGCGTCCACTCCATATTTAAAAATGAGTAAAATTCTAAAAAGTATACAGTTTTATTTTCATGAACAATTCGAAATTAAAATTCAATAAACTTTTTGTGGCCAGCATTCTAAAAGAAAAGTTTTTACTGTGTGACAATACTTATGTACCTGACTAGGTATTTGTGCCATTTGCTGTAGAGACTATCGGTTCGTGGGATCCACGTGCGGTGATGTTCCTAAAGGAACTCCATCCGCGGCTGGTCGTTGCTGCTGATGATAAGAGGGCTGGTTTTTTCTCGCTCAAAGGCTAAATATAGCCATTCAGCGGGGAAACGCAGCCAGCGTTCTTGGCACGATACCGCAGGGAGTACGACTGTATGATAATTAAGTTATCAGTTTTAGTTTTTTTTTTTCAATTATAGTTTTTAATATTGTATATAATAAAATATTGTATATTATGTTATGTAAATAAATACTTTAAGGCATATTATTGAATATGTTTCGAACGAGCTGTTCCCCACGTCTTCGCCCGCGTGTAATTTAGGATTTTAATTTTTTTCGAGGAATCCTAATTCATTTTCTAAAATAAAAGTAACCTAAGTTTCTCCTTATGACATCAGCTATCCGCCAGTCTCGTCAAAATCGGTCCAGCCCTTTCGGAGATTAGCCGGAACAAACAGACAGACAGACAAATAATTTTTAAATTGTATATTTGTTATAAGTACCGTATATACTTTCCATATGCATTGCGTAAAAAGCTATACCTTATTTTGATATTACAAACAGACACTTCAATTTTATTTATTTGTATAGATAGAATAGAATAGAATATCGTTTATTTCTTAGTATATGGTAATTACAGATGTTGAAAGTATAGAATGGTTCACACATACTACCGTATCCGGTGTAGAAATATTACAATTAGAATAATATTTAACAATTTATAATATATATATTTATGCAAATAAATACATTTAGAACATTACATAGAAATTATTAATTGCAGATATATATTATTTCTTTATTTATTATTACAATATTAGGAGCATTTATTTATGTATAACTTATAAATTTATAATCTATGAAATCGTTAACAGAGTAGAAACACATATCCAAGAACTAAGAAAATACTACACGTTTAAATTTCTGGCAGCTGTGGTGGCAGCATTGTATTGTATTGGAAATAGGAATATCTCTTGACTAACAAACAAATTTCAATAATATAGAGATAATTTTTGTTATTTTATATTATGTTGATAAAATTACGGTGTACCAGCTGATCTTTGGTTGATGCTGACTGCAGGGGTCCACAGCTGCAATAGCTACTATTATTTAAGAAATTTCGGCATTGTTATATTCTTAAAGTCGATTTTTTCATATCCGGGACGAGTTGCATGACAAATTTTCTTACGCTGTCACAAAAATATCGCAGTACCTATATCTTATTTAACTTACTCGTATTTGTGGTGAAGCAGAATCCACTACCACAAGTCTCGTAGCTGAGGTAAGAGGCGACAGAGAGAAACTGAAACAGGAGATGGGCAGCAGCATCTTTCTATTTCAAACCGATTAGATGGCCTCGTGGCGCAGTGGCTTAGCAATGAGTTGCGGCGCTGCGAGTCGCGGGTTCGAATCCCGCACGGAAAAAATATTTGTGTGGCCTACAAATAATTTTTCCGGGTTTGTATGTTTCTCCTTGTGAAATCTATGTACACTGATCCCATGATACCGGAGAAATCCTAATGTAGAGGTAACAATTTATTTAAAAAAAAGAAAAAGAAAGAAACCCTAAATTAACCAACTTATTTTTATGTAATGGTACCTTATAATAATATAGAGGTTTTATCAACTCTTGGCTTTACACAACTGTGTTAGATTCTCAACAACTATTTAATTAAAGAAACCTTACGATTCAACCCTGTTAATACTTGAAATATCAAACTGACTGAAGTAAGGGTATTGGGGAAAATTCCGTTTAATAAACGTATAATTGTTTGTACACAAACTTGTGATTTATTTGTTCTTGAAAAACAAAATTCTCCTATTTGAAACTGCTTTTTACGACTTATTGTTAGGGACAATGTTCCTAAAGAAACTTTCAACGTTTGTTTTTGTTTTTACGTAATTATTTCCTTGGAATATTTTGTCGCAAGCTGTGTTCGATGAGGCCGTGTTGTGGCAGTGTATAAGAATCTATTACACCATTTCGTGCCGTGAGTGTTGAAAGAGTCGATTATGGACGAAATCTAATGGCTTCCGCCCATTGACGTCATAGATAGAGAAACTTTTTTATTTATGTTTTTTATTTTTATTTATTTTATAGGATAAGGGTGAAAAACGAGCACATAATCCACCTGATGATAAGAGGTTTTTTTTTTACGTGGTAGAGCTATGCTGCAGCTATATTAGTAGTATAGTTGTAGCACGAATGATTCGGCTCGACCGGGGAAGGACCACGCTCTCACAGAATACTAGCGTAAAATAGTAGCTTAACACTGCTGTGTTTCGTATGGTGAGTGTAGAGAACCGGAGACCATTTTTACTGGAAAAGAGGCATTCATCTTAGTCCTCACGGGTGACAACGCATCTGAATTTTGATTCGCAAACGAGAATAGATGTAGATGTCTATGGGCCACAGCAACCGCTTACCATCAGGTAGACTGGGTGCTCGTTTGTCGCCCTTATCCTATAAAAAAGGCGACTGTGAGTCTTAGACATCTATATCTATCCTCGATTACGAACCAAAATGCAGATGCGTGAATGCTGAAAATGAATGGCCCATTTCCAGTGAAAAGGGTCTCCGGATCTCTACACTCACCCACCATATGAAATACAGCAGAGTTAATCTGCTATTTTAAGTGGGTGTACTGTGAGAGCGTGGTCATTCCCCCGTAGAGCCGATCCACAACAACTACAATATAGCTGCAGCATGGCTCTACCACGTTTAAAACATATAATATAGATTATAAATAATACTTATTGGAAGTCACTCTTATAATTTAATTTACCACTGGTTCGGAAAGTACCTCTGTCCTGGGAAGAACCAGCGAGACTTTTAAAAAAAACATTTTACAATCATTAAAGTTACAGAATAATTAACAACACAAATTAGAAATAGCTTGGTAGCGATAACTTCATTCAGACGCAAGTACGTTGACTGGTTGCGAGCGGCAATATCAATGGTGCGCGGCATCTGGTACTGCAATCCGCCAGCTAAGCGTCATGATTATCTTTGAGGCAAATAATCCCTACGATATGAGAGCCCCATGCCCAACTGTGGACCTATGCGCCGATAAAGATCTCTGATTATTGGTTGATAGTTCCCTATTTTATTTAAGAATAATAAACAGTAAATAACCCGAGCAAAGGCCCCTCTGTCAATTTTGAGATAGTTTGGGAACAGAAGAGTCTTTTTTTATTGGAGAAGGGGCAAACGAGCATGCGGCTCACCTGTTGGTAAGTGACTACCGCCACCCATGAACAACTGCAACACCAGGGGAGTTGCAGATGCGTTGCCGGCCTTTTAAAAAGGAGTAAGCTCGTTTCTTGAAGGACCTTAAGTCGTATCCATCGTCGGCCATCGATCAATAATAATATGAGTAGTCATTGCGTGTTAGCGGACATGTTGATGTCCTCCCGACTTCCTCGTTGCTCTAGTGATCGTAAACGTTGCTGATCATCAGGTCTAGGGTTTGTATTTCGGGTCGGGCCAAAATCAGTAATTGGGTTTATCAATCAAAAAATTCTCAGTAAGGAAGTATGCGGTGTTTCAATCCCGTGCCTCGGAAAGCACGTAATGCTGTTGTTCCTGTGCCTGAACGCTCTACGGTCAAGTAAGATTACCGGCCCATCGATCTATGAGAGTAAGGGAATAGAGAGTGAATTGTGTTTACGCATACATTCAGGCACACTGACACACATCTTGTCAAATCTCCATCGAGATTGGCCGCCTTTACCGTGATTTGGTCTGGAAGATATGATTATTACTCACAGAATAGCAGCGGCGTAAAATAACAGCTTAATGCTGCTTTGTTTGTTATGGTGAGTGTAGCGAACTGGAGACCAGTTTTACTGGAAACGAGGCATTCTGTCTTAGTCCATAGGGGTCCACAAAACATCTGCATTTTGATTCTTAATCCGCGTTAAATGTGTCTATGGGCCTCAGCATCATTTGTCACCCATATTTTATATATATATATATATATATATATGTTGACCGGCAGCCATAAACCTCTGCACATCAGTGGAATTGCAGGAGCGTTAAAGGCCTTTTAAAAAGGAGTAAGCTCGTTTCTTGAAGATCCTTAAGTCGTATCGGTCCGGAAAAATCGCCGCTGGTAAACGATTCCACAAAGCAGTTGTGCGAGGAAGAAAACTCCTAGTAAATCGAACAGTAGTGAACCGCCAAACATCCAGATGATGTGGATGTGGGAACGTAAGTTTTGTCGCGATGTGCGTTGATAAAATTTGGCGGCTGGAATTAATCCGAACAATTCCTCAGAGCACTCCCCGTGGTTAATACGATAGAAAATGCAAAGGGATGCAAAATCTCTTCGCAGCGCCAATGAGTCGAGCCGATCGGAAAGGACTCGGTCGTCGACGATTCGAGCTGCTCTGCGCTGGATGCGGTCACTTGGAACGAGTTGGCACTAGGGACCCCTGCCCGGAGATGGGAACAGTATTCCATGTGAAGCCGAACCTGCGCCTTGTAGAGTTGCAAGCGGTGTGCCGGCATTAAATACTGTCCCGCTTTGCTGAGCACGCCAGGCTTTTTAGAAGTCAATTTGGCCGTCTATTCCAAGTGACTACGAAACTGCACATCACTCGATATGTCGACACCGAGGATTCCGATACTGGCTAAGATAACAATAGGAGTACCTTGAAACTGAGGAGATACGATAAAGGGGTTCTTTTTAGCGGTAAACGCGCAAACTTGTGTCTTCTGAGGATTAGGGACTAGATTTAGTCGCCCCCAATCTGAGACTTTGTTCGACAAAGACTGGACTTCAGACACAAGTTATGTGGTAAATTAGCACTGAAAATTACAAGTAGCAATTTCAATGGTGCCGGCAGGTATCGAAATTTACTACTTTTTCTATCGGCCCATGAAAATCCACTCCTGAATATTGGCTTCTCGCGTTGTAGTGAGAATGTGCCTTAACTGCAAAGCTTGCCAGGTATGCGGGTTGACATCATAGTTTCAGACATCTCATCCTTTCTGCCGATGCCTGTCGCTGTGTCTAGGTATTTAACGTCTGTGTAAACTAGATTGTTATAGCGTGACCTATCGGAAGACACGGTAAACTGACGATTATTCCCGATACAGAGCACGGAATAGACACGCCACCGGAGAGAATCCACTATTCACATCGCTACCACCAGTGTATCCACTATATTAAATTAAAACAGAATTTTTCTAATAATAAAAAATATGGTTGCCAACTCACTTGCCACTTGTGGCTACTAAGCAAATATATCTTCTATGAGATAATCATTGGGGAGGCCGTGGAATTCAATAGGCTGTAATGAATAAATGAATGATATTATTAGCTTTTGCCCGTGCTTCCTCGTTTTGTATTCAAACAAGAAAGTAGATATGAGAGTCGAAGGACTATTTATTTGATTTCGGGATATTAGTATTCTGAGAACAACGATTTAACCCTAAAATAAAAGTAGCCTAACTTGCTCCTTATATCATCAGCTATCTGCCAGTGAAAGTCCCATACAAATCGGATCACAGGTTTTTGCGTGATACGTATTCACGCCAAAATAGCTTGCAGGTGACAACTTTTTTTAGACTTACTTATTATTTATCGTCATATTTTGGTCAATTTACACAATACAATACAAATTGTAGCTTATGTGTTATTCTGATGTATGAGCTATATTATTGCAAAGATTCATTGAAATCCATTGAGTAGTTTTTGCGTGAAAGACTAACAAATATTTATGCTTTTTTATAGGATAGGGTGACAAACGAGCACACATTTATTCTCAATAAAGATTCAAAATTCAGATGCGTCATCACCCGTGAGGACTAAGATGGAATGCCTCTTTTCCAGTAAAATGGGTCTCTGATTCTCTACGCTCACCATACGAAACATAGCAGCGTTAAGCTACTATTTTACGTTGGTTTTCTGTGGGAGCGTGGTCCTTCCCCGGTCGAGCCGACCTATTCGTGCTGCAACTATTCTACTAATATACGAGTAGCTGCAGCATGGCTCTACCACGTTTAAAAACAACCTCACAAACTTCCTCCTTACAAACTTTCACATTTATACTATAATAATATTTTAAATATTTCACAATATTTATAATATTATTATAGTAGTAACTAGTAAGTATTTAGTAGTAAGTAGTAAGTAGGTTATAGTAGTAGGTAGTATAGAAATGCAAAACAACTCGCACAGAGCTAGTATTCTTTGACTTACCGATATTTGTTCTGGGTCTGAATTTTCGCCAAATGCAAATTATACTTAACCGTCTCTACGATACGGAAGAAATTTTCAATATACCCCATACTAAAAACTTTTTATACCATTTTAAAGTAAGAATAAAGAAATTTAAACTTTTGCATTACAGTCCTTATTTTTAAATCTGTTTTCCGCTTACCTGTCATTGATTTAGCTTCCCTTTAATCACATCTGTATATACGCTTTTACTGCAGTACGGAGTTTTGTCTGAAGCGTTGCTGTTTCCATGATACACTATACATTTCTAAATGTATTTGGAGATAAAGCTCCTCCAGACAAAGCGTGTCACTTGTGGTCCTCGACGCGTTCACGTGAAGCTGTCAACTATCGTGGCTCTTTCATCAAAATATCTCTACAAGAGCTTTGAACAATGCCTAGAAAACTGTCTAACGCGCTCTCATCTCTAACTGCACGCAATAAAGGATTTAAACAAATATAAACCTTAAAATCAACGCGATAAGGCAGCACTGGTACTAGAAAATTTATCTCGATGGAATCCTGTCAAATAACCAGTAAGTACTATCACCGCTTAGTTACACTTTCTTTACAATATACAACTGTCATTAGAAGTGTTATCCCCCAAGTTATTTGAATCGTAAAATTGTAGACAGTAAGTTGAAAATGGAATGTATGATGAATGTATTACGATCTTTTTGCATTGATATAGTGCATAAAAGTGTCTAAAGTCCTACAAAGTAAGTACCGAATCGGTACAAAGAAAAAAAGCCCCTATGACAATGAAAATAAAAGACACGACATTGGAAAACGTGGGCGTTGTCACACAGCAGCGAACGTCATAATCGTCATAGGCGTCTTTCACACCGCACACGAAGAATGAATGATGGATGAATCGCGCAGAGTATCCAGCTTTTTCCGTGTATAGACGAACCAAAACATTTTCACCTCTGCAATAACAAACTCCGTTCCAAAATATACTTTATATCAAAAGCAATAAAGATAAATGGAGCGTGAGGGGGCGCTGTTGTTAAATTTGTCGAGTCGATATCATTGTATATTCAAAAGTTGGCCAAAAGTTGTATGTGGAAAATAGGACAGCCAAAGATGTAAAATATTGTATTTTAACCAAGAAAATTTAGTCATGGATATACCAATAATTTAAGCAGTAGTTGTATTAGTTGGCACATGATAAACTGATACGCGACTCCAGCTTCCGGAGCTACCATTGGGTTCCCTTGTTCTTTGTGACTCAGTGGAATTCTTCTTATAATCTTTTCATTCCATTTGCCAAAATATACTATTTACTTTTCTCATATCCTGTCCTTATGTCGGTTTCCTTCATCAACTTGACCCAGGAAATGAGTAGCAGTATCATCTTGGAACATTTGTGGCGGCACTGTCGTAGCACCACAAGCGAAACAACATCGAAAAGTCTAAATCACACTATTAAAGTTCCGAAGTAAAACAGTATACCTATATAGAATAGCTCCAAACTACCATCGGAGTGTTGGCCGCTCTCCGGGCAGAACACCTTGCTCGGCGGGAGATTTTCCTTCCCACGGTCACACCTTTAATAAAATAACTGAGATTGCTAACCCAGACATGAAAAATACCACCCTATGAGCAACGACATACATTTAGTCCCCGGCAGGCTCACATGCCGTCTCAGAACGTTATGGGAATCATTAATGGAAAGGGAGACATTATGTTGTACAGTGAATTAGTGTTAGGCTGTAATAATGATAGTGATGATGAGTCAAATAAAAAATCACATACTGGCATTTTGAGTATGGTGTCTCAGAAGCCTAGAATACGCCTTAACTTTTTTTGGAACTGTAACCATGTATTGTGAAAGTAATGTGAATCGATGCTGCAGTGGTGTTGGTAACCTAGAAAAGACCACGTGGTTACAGAATACCAGTGTAAAATAGCAGCAAAATGCTGCTGTTTTTCATATGGTGAGTGAAGAGAACTGGAGACCATTTTTAATAGTACCGAAGCATTTAATATATATAAGAAGCATATAATATAATTAATTTAGAGTCTATATGTAACACGCAAAAAAAACTCATGATACCACTCACACCATCTGGATGCTTTGAGGTCCACCACTGTGCGTTTCACTAGGTGTATTCTTCCTTGCACGACTTCTTAGTGGAATCGTTTACCACCAGCGATGTTTCCGGACCGATAAGACTTAGGCCCCCCGTGCACTAGGCAGCCTGGCTGTGGCAACCAGGCTGCGGCAGCCAGTCGAACATATGACGGTGTATGGGAGCCCGCGCACCTAAGCAGCCACGAACTCCCGGCTGCGGCCGATTGCACGCGCAGCCAGAGCGAGCAGGGCAAATGTATGTGGCTGCCGTCAGTCACCGCGCAATTGTCGTAGCAGCCAGGCGTATTTTGTGTTAAGAAACCACAAAATGGCTTTTAACACTGAGAAATTTATTCGCAAAATTGAAAACCGTAAAGCAATATGGGATATATCTATAGGAGTGTCAGTGCCCTTGCTTGAATTTCTTATATTTTCCAAAAGGTTATCAAATGATTGCACTGACATTCTTGTGTAGTTAAAAAACCGGTATGGGTATTTACGAACATCTTTAAAATAGGTATTAAATAAGCCTTTTGAGTACGTTCTAGAAAAAAAAGAATGAATCGAATGTCTTTTAGCTTGACGTTTTTACGAAATACACACAAAATTACAAGTTCTTCCACGTCCATATCCCTCGAAGAAAGGGGAACTTAGAAGTGGCTGCTCAAATATTTCGGCCGCCACAGCCTGACTGCGCAGCCAGGCTGCCTAGTGCGCGGGGGGCCTTAGACTTTCAAATAACGAATTTAATTCAAAAACGAACTTAGCTTATGGGCGGCTATTCTATAAAAAAGATCTGTCATAAAAATGGCATGGTGTTATAAGAGATATGGAAATAGTCAGAAAACTCTATCTCATCGCTTCCAATAGATGTCCATGAACCATCTTGTTTATGCTAGCCACAAATACCTAGACTGGCGTAGTTAGGAGAGTAGTGTCAAATGATGGTGATTAAAGCATTTTTAAGATTAATTCATTTTATTCAATTTAAGATGTCGTAAAGTCTCGTGGTGTCACACTCACTTTAACTTAAAGTAATAGAGACAGCAGGAGACTTAACGGCATCTTAACACTGAATGACGTTTGAGTATTTAGGCATATACTGAATAAAAATTATTCTATTCTATTTTTCAGTACCTGACATTGCATACTTTTGAAGCTGCTTTCCATCGCTGCTCTGAGTATTTTACGCCAGGCGTAAACGAGATTAAAATGAGATTGACTTCATTATGACGACCAGATGACAACTGTTCACTGATATCTCAGTAATCGCAAGGGTGAAAACCAGCAACGATTACCGAAAGGCACACTGAACCTAAACGTTAAGTTGGAGAGGTCACATCTAATTAAGTCAATGTTCCGTCCCCCTCGTGTTCTAATCCAAATTCCCGAAACCCTTCAGCTCGAGCTACAAAACCGTTTTCAGTGCCTAGAAGATTGCAATGCAGTGGACGATAAGAATGACAAGCTCGTGGAAACTGTACATGCAGTCAGAGCTAAGTTTTGCAAGACCCAACGCAGAAGAACATGAAAACTCTCCGATCACAATTTTAATTGCATGGCTGTTAGACGGGAAATGACGCTGCAGTCTTCAGTAGATTTGACAGCATACAGGCCACTGAACAGACAGATCTCCAAATGCAGGCGGGGGGACTTATGCAACTTTAATACTGCTCGTATTGAAGAAGCTATCAAGTAGAAAGAGGGCTCCAAAGTCTTTGCTGGAGATCTGTCTGCCAGAAAGAGCTAACTGTCGAAACTGAAGACCGAGTATGGCAACGTCGTTTCCGGGACAACAGGTTTTGAGTGAGATTTAGAGGTTCTTTGGGCAGTTGTACACGACGTCATTGGAGCCACACGCGAGTGTGAGTAACGATCCAAGAGCAAGTCTTATCCGCCACTATTCCGATGATATTCCGGACGTCAGTCTGAGCGAGATTAGAATGGCGCTTCAGCACATTAAAAACGGCAAGGCCCCGGGCGATGTAGGAATTACAATGGAGCTTCTGAAAGCGGGTGGAAAACCGGTACTTGAAGTCCTTGTGAAGCTCTTTAATCCCGTCGTCCATGGTGGCACTACACCGGAGGCGTGGAGTAGAAGTGCGGATGTCTTGTTCTTCAAGAAAGATGACAATGCTCTCTTGCAGAACTACATACCGATTTCCCTTTTGCGTCCCGTCTACATGTTGTTTTCGAGAGTCATTACGAATCGTCTCGCATGCTGACTCGACGACTTCCAGCCTCCCGAACAAGCTGGTTTCCGAAAAGGCTTTAGCACCATAGACCACATACATACCCTTCGGCAAATTGTACAGAAGTCCGAAGAGTAAAATTTGCCACAATGCCTGGCATATGTAGACTATAAAAATCCGTCGAAATTAGGATGGTTCTGCAGTCCCTTCAGCGGTGCCAAGTTGACTGTTGGTATATTGAAATGCTGAAGTATTTGTACAGTAGAGCTACGATGGCTTTCCGAGTACAGAACCAGTGTACGAAACCTATCCAACTGTAGAAAGGTGTAAGACAGGTGACGTTATATCCCTGAAACTCTTTATCGATGCATTGGAAGACGTTTTCAAACTATTGGACTGGAAAGGATTTGGTATTAACGTCAATGGTGAGTACATCACTCACCTTCGATATGCCGACGATATAGTCCTTATGGCAGAATCGCTGGAGGACCTAAGCACTATGCTCAATGACCTCAATAGTGTTTCCCAACGGATAGGTCTTAAGATGAACATGGACAAAACAAAGATCATGTTTAATATCCATGTCACACCTATGCCGGTAGTTGTTGGGAGCACTAAGCTCGAAGTTGTTGACGAGTATGTTTACCTGGGACAAATAGTCCGACTAGGTAAGTCCAACTTCGACCGAGAGGTCAATCGACGGATTCAACTCGGTTGGGCAGCGTTCGGGAAATTACGGCACATCTTCTCGTCAGGTATACCTCAAAACTTGAAAACGAGACTGTACAACCACTGCGTGTTGCCAGTGATGACCTATGGAGCTGAAACGTGGTCCTTCACTGCTGGTCTGATGAGGAAGCTCAAGGTCGCTCAGCGAGCTATGGAGAGGGCTATGCTTGGAGTTTTTCTGCGTGATAAACTTAGAAATGAGCATATCCGCAGTAGAACCAGAGTGACCGACATAGCCTAACGGATTGGTAAGCTGAAGTGGTAATGGGCTGGCCATATAGCTATGGGAAAAATGGTTCTCGAGTGGCAGCCTCGTACCGGCGGTTGAAGTGTAGGGCGTCCCCCCACTAGACAGAGTGACGACCTGATAAGACATGCAGGAAGACGATGGATGCCGGTGGCTCAGGACCATGCTTTGTGGTATTCCTTGGGGAGGCTTATGTTCAGCAGTGGACTTGATAAGGGCTGTAATGATGATGATGAATGATGATGTAAGTGAGATGGATATACCGTGGTGGGTGTCGTAAGAGGCGACAGAGAGAAACTAAAACGGAGATGGGCAGCAGCATCGTCCTGATATGAACACAAAATTATAAAAAACTGCCTGCCTAGCGTGGCAGCTATGATAATATTCTACTTATGAGGCAATCTAGGCCTTCCGCCTAGATTGCCTCAAAAGGATGCCGATTAATTCTATCTCAGAGATAAATTACAATAACCAGAACGAATTGACGTGCGATGTGTGTGTGTGTGTACGTGTGTGTGTGTGTGTGTGTGTGTGTGTGTGTGTGTGTGTGTGTGCGTGCGTGCGTGCATGCGTGCGCGCGTGCGTGCGTTTGTGTGCGTGCGTGCGTGCGTGCGTGCGTGCTGGCGTGCGTGCGTGCGTGCGTGCGTGCATGCGTGCGTGCGTGCTAGCGTGCGTGCATATGTGCGTGCGTGCGTGCGTGCGTGCGTGCGTGCGTGCGTGCGTGCGTGCTGGCGTGCGTGCGTGCGTGCGTGCGTGCGAGCGTGCGTGCGTGCGTGCGTGCGTGCGTGCGTGCGTGCGTGCGTGCGTGCGTGCGTGCGTGCGATCGTGCGTGCGTGCGTGCGTGCGTGTGTGTGTGTGTGTGTGAGAGGTAAACGATGAAATGTGGTTTTTTAATTCAAAACTGCGTCTAGTTATACGTGATTGGGCCACGCTGCAGCTATATTATGGTTATAGCATGAATGGTTCGGCTCGACCGGGATAGGACCATTCTCCCAAAGAATACCAGCTTTAAATGGCAGTTTAATACTGCTGTGTTTCGTATGGTGAGTGCAGAGAATCTTTTTGCTGGAAACGAGGCATTCTATCTTAGTCCTCAGGGGTCTCCATTTTGATTCTTAGTTGAGGATAAATGTAGATGTCTATGAGCCACTTATCATTAGGTGGACTGTGTGTTCGCTTGTCATCCATAATCTATAAAATAAAATACAAATGTCGCTTCCAGTTCGTATCGTACTGATTCCACGCTCCTCGTTACGTCACTGTGACATTTGGACACACAAGTAAATCCAACTTTGGCCGTAACAAGGTATTTTTACGTTTGTCGGGCGCCTAACAACTTCCCTCTACGCTTTCCGCCATCTGAAAGGACGTGTGAAACGACCGCGGATTTATTCGCAACGCCTTTTTGATGACAATGACGTATACGTAGGTATTGTGCGCCATTTCATTAATATTTTTGTTGTACATAAAGGCCGTTTTCGGTGTAAGAATATCCACTACCCCATATCGTCTCGTGGGTGTCGTAAGAGGTGACAGCGAGAAATTAAAACAGAAGATGGTATTTTTTATAACAATGGCAATAACATGTTTTTGATGATAACAACTCGAAATAATAAAAAACTGTGGCTGCCAAGCCGCCTGATAGCGTGGTAACTATGGCAAAATCCTCACGATGAGGAAATCTATGGGAGAGACATATGTTCAGCAGTGGACTTTTATAGGCCGTTATGGATTTGGATTGCGGTGTGGCGGCTGCCTAAGACAATCCATCACCATATACTTATTTCAAATAATTGGAGCTGGGTAAATACATTATTATAGATAAATAGTAATAATAATAGATAGATAGCAAGTACATAGAAGTATCAAGATGAAAGAGAGAACAAATAGAAAACATAAAAAAATAAACATTTTTGTTCTTTTACGTCTTTGACATACTATACGAGTACACATAAACGTAGTAGACCCATGCTGCAACTATATAATTGAAGCACGAATGGTTTGGCTGGATATGGGAAGGACCACACTCTCACAGAATTCCAGAAGTATTCCATTTTAGTTCTCAACGCAACGCATCTGCATTTTGATTCTTAATCGAGGATAAATGTAGATGTCTATGAGCAGCAGCATCCACTTACTTGCTCGTTTGTCACCTTTATTCTATAAAGGGTTGCGTAAGAGGCGACTATGGGAAAATATGTTAATCAAATCGACAAAAAAAAACCTCCGATGAATGACGTTATATAGCCAGACACATCACATCAGACGTAACATACCCAGACTGTTGATGGGCAATATCGTCAATAGTGCGAGATGTGTGGCTCTGCGATCCGTGTCATCCGCCTGCCAAATGTGACAATTCAAGACCAGGTAAATACTTTCTACATCGGATCTATGTCCAGTTGACCGTTATAAGTCGATAAAGAAGAAAATAATAACATTACTATCAAAATGTGGTGTTAAGATGTAATTTTAATGATTAAAAAGTACATCAGAGTTTATATGCATCAAGAAGTAGTTTGTGTCTGAAAACGAATCTATAGCAAAATTGCATTAAGTTTTTTTTATCACACAATTAAACATTTTGTGGTCATAGGCCCATTTTTTTTATTTGTACGAGCAGCTATTCAAGTCTAATAAGACCAGTATTACTGTGACCAGTAAGATCTATTGTGATCGCTGCTATGCCTATGGATCACTGCTAAGCCCTATATGTTCAATAAGTTGAATATTATATAGACAGGTTATATTTATCCTCGATTGAGATTCAAAATGTAGACACGTTGTCACACCTGAAGACCAAAATGGAACGCCTTGTTACTAGTAAAAAGGTAAAAAGCAAATGCAAACATTAAATAAAATTTATAGCATCGGAAATTACTTGTGAAATAATAAAATAATGCGTTCCTTTGAATGAGAATAAAATTAAAGCTATAAACTTTGTTGTAAATGTATAAACTACAATTAAAAAATAGTTGCTGCAAATGTCGTCAAGTCAAACAATCAAAAATGTCAAAGAAAACCCAATGATACGAAATACGTAATGATTCGGAAATAAAAACACAGTTTTCAATCGGACCAAACGGTAATGCTTTATTGGAACAACACGCTTTACGACAACAAAGTGTGGGGCGTGAAATAAATAATTTGATGGGCTAATTGAAAATATTCGTTAATGGATTTGTGATTGATAGAATTAGTGTTGATTCTGGCTGTTTGAACATCTGCTCGTCAGTGGGCGAGGCGGGTGCTGTTTAATTTAATCGCGTTTGTTTGTTTGTTGGTTCGATAAAGACTAGAGGGTGGAGTACAAAGCTCTCCCGATTGGTGTTTCTTGTAATTGATTAACGAAGCTAAAATTTTGTCTTAGCTTAAAAAAAAAGCTATTAATTTTGATATAAAATGAATATTTGAGTTCATATATTAATAAAAAAGATTTTTATATTTTGCACTTTATTTTTTTCTTTTCGATTTTATAATAACATGACAGTTGATTTACGGCCTAAGATCCTTCGGTCTTGTATCGTGATTTGCACGTAAAGTAACGTTTACGTTCCGATTTTGAGTATAGACTTTCTTCTGAGAAGCTGTGGGTGGACTGTCCTAGCACGTGGTAAATCGGCACTTGTATACTTGATAGAGTCTCGCTGCAGCTATATTACGGTTATAGCACGAATGGGTTAGCTTGGCCGGGGTAGGACCACGCTCTCACTGAATATCAGCGTAAAATAGCAGCTTAATGTTGCTGTTTACTGCTTTTGCTTTTTACTATAAACGAAGCATTCTATCTTCGTTCTCAGGGGTGTAAGGCATCTTGATTTTGATTCCTGATTGAGAATAAATGAATAGATCCGCAGCATCCACTTACCATCAGGTGGACTGTGTGCTCGTTTTTCACCCTTATTCTACAAAAAGAAACTTAAAATTTAATTGTAATGATCAATTTCATTGGTGCCGACGGGGATCGAGCTCGGATGGCTCGCTTACTGTAAAGCATAACTCGCTTAATTTCTGAGCTTTTTGAACGGTTTCATTCACAAATATTTCTTAATTTTATTATAAATAATTAACGAACGAATTAATTACGAATAATTAACGAATAATTTTAACGGTGGTAGAGCCACGCAGCAGTTTTTGCTGTTCCATGTATGGGCCGGCTCGAGCCGGGTTGGTACCACGACCTCACAGAATACCGGCGTGAAGTAGAAGCTCTGCTTCTGCCTTTCGTCTGGTGAGTGCAGGTGGCCGGAGGCCCAATTCCCCCCCCCCCCCCCCCATCAACATGGTAGCGGAATTACACGATGAACTACCCCAGGAGGGTACCAGTACCCCTGGAGAATCCCTCGCTGAGCATCCACGACCATGTTATTCCGATCCTGAGCGTGGGTGCTCAGGCTGCCCCGCGTATTCTGGGGGGGGGGGGGGGGGGGGCAAAATTCCGCTCAAAAGCATAAATGCTAGGGGCAAACTGAGCAAGAACACGAAGGCGACCCCTGCCACGCTATCCGTGAATTTCTGCAACATCAGGGGACTTCACTCTAACCTAAACGCCATCCACTACCATCTCGAGACGGCAAAGCCGGCCTTGCTCTTTCTGACCGAGACGCAGGTTTCCTCTCCGGCTGATATTTCGTATCTCTCCTACCCGGGGTACAAATTGGAGCATTCCTTTGTGCCTCGGGCTGGAGTTTGCGTGTATGTCAGAGAGGACATCTGTTCTCGACGCCTCGGCAGTCTTGAAGGTTCGGACCTGTCCATCCTTTGGCTACGCGTAGACAGCGACGACCATCCGCGCGTCTACGGGTGCCTCTATAGGTCTTTTGTCGTATGTTCTCAGTTTCAAGGCACTCCCCTTCTTGCCTCAGCCAGTATCGGTATCCTCGGAGTCGACATATCGAGTGACGTGCAGTTTCGTGGTCACTTGGAAGGGAAGGCCAAATTGGCCTCTAAAAAGCTTGGCGTGCTCAGCAGAGCGGGACAGTATTTCATGCCGGCACACCGCCTGCAACTTTACAAGGCGCAAGTTCGGCCTCACATGGAATACTGTTCCCATCTCTGGGCAGGGGCTCCCCAGTGCCAGCTACTTCCACTTGACCACATCCAACGCAGAGCTGCTCGAATCGTCGATGACCGAGCCCTTTCCGATTGGCTCGATTCATTGGCACTGCGAAGAGATGTTGCATCCCTTTGCATTTTCTTTCGCATCTACCATGGGGAGTGCTCTGAGGAATTGTTCGGATTAATCCCAGCCGCCAAGTTTCACGAACGCACATCGCGGCAGAACTCCCGATACCATCCACACCATCTGGATGATTGGCGGTCCACCACTGTGCGATTTAGAAGATGTTTTCTTCCTCGCACGACCTCCTTGTGGAATCGATTACCATCAGCGATTTTTCCGGACCGATACGACTTAGGGACCTTCAAGAAAAGAGCGTACTCCTTTTTAAAAGACCGGAAACGCATCTGCGATTCCCCTGGTGTTGCAGTTGTTCATGGGCGGCGGTAGTCACTTACCATCAGGTGAGCCGCATACTCGTTTGCCCCCTCTCCTATAAAAAAAAATAATTTTAACTGATGCATTGTAATTATTTTAATAAAAAGTACCACACTGCTGTGCTGTAAGTCTTCCAATAAGGAATTCCACGTTGGGTTACCAAATATTAGCAAAAAAATATGAAAAACCTAACATGGATAGTATGTGTACTGTGTAACCTAATATGGGTAATATTTTTTTATAGGATAGGGTGACAAACGAGCACACAGTATACTTGATGGTAAGTGGTTGCTGTGGCCCATAGACATTTACATCTACCTTCGTTTACGAATTAAAATGCAGACGGACAAAGATGGAATGGCTCTTTTCCAGTAGGAAGGGTCTCCGGTTCTCTACACTCACCATACGAAACACAGCAGTGTTAAGCTGCTATTTTACGCTAGTATTCTGTGAGAGCGTAGTCCTTCCCCGGTCGAACCGACCCATTCGTGCTACAACTATATTACTAATATCGCTGTAGTATGGCTCTATCACGTATAGAAGTATGTATGTAAGTGTACTAAAATAATGTTTAACCTTAGAAATATTTTGGTACCTTTGAGCGTTTACGCCATACTCAATTTCATACATAAGTACATCAGCAGTTTCGTCTATTTATTGTATTGGGAACCATAATACACTAGGATACTATAACATTTTGCAGGGTTGCAAACCCTACATCCGCGCTACTTAGTGCGTATAGGCGAACTTTACATGTCTACGAAACATTTTATTCCTCAGACATGCAGGTTTCCTCGCGATGTTGCATCACACTACCGAGCACGTGTTAAATCAAAAATTTTAATTAACAGTGCCGGCGGACATCCAACCCAACCCTTTGATCTCGCGTACATTTCGCTCTGGGGTAACACTGACACTTTAAACTAAATTAATTATTTGTTCGAAATGATAACAAGTTGTTATTGTGTCTTTATGCCGAATTTTATTTAAAACTAATAACTTGCCCCGGTTACGCCTAGTTTGGATTTAATGATGTGGCATCATTTTGATTTTTTTAAATTAATGACCAGTTCTAGAAAGGAATGTCTCCAACTATTTAATTCATGTCCTCGCTGAATCACTCTTGACATTGATATCGATCTGTACGTGAAGTTTCATCACAATCGGCTCAGCCATTTCGAAGATAAGCCCGGATGGACAGACCGACCAAAATTCTTCAAATGGGTATTCGTTTCTCAATGTCTTGCATATAACCCCATGAGCTCGATAAGAGGTTATTTTTTTTAGGAGGTGTTTGCACTGAATTATATTTATTCAAAATTAAAAACGTTATAAAAAAAAGACAAAAGAATTATTTGGCATAGATTTATGTTTCGGTACATTACAAAATTGCGATATAACATCGCATAAAGTCATCCCACAGTGTTGACCCTTATTTATAGCGCGAGTTATGAAATCACCCCACAGTGAAGTCCACCAATGTGCTGAGTAAACACATAAACAAAACTAAATGATGCACAGTGGGACTAGGCACTCATCTCGAGCATAAGTTCCGACTCATTTGACGCGTCGGTAATATGTTTCCGTACACAATTCATTTTGTCCGTTTCGCCAGCGATTTTGAGCATTGTGCAGTGCATTTAGGGAGGCCATTATACGGGGGATATATTTATTTTCATGATGTTTATCCGTTAGGTAACTTTATTTTGGCGCTGGCGCTAGAGACAAATTGTCGTTTATGGTTGTTTTATGCTAATGTGTGCGATGTTGTCTTTGATGGCCTATTATCATGGAAGGGGAATTGTAGTGGTAGTATTATGATTAATAAATCTTATGTTGAGGGTAAAGTTGCGAAAATAAATAGTTTGATAATCTATGAGGACAAAATAAGTAAATGCGTTATAGGTGCTGGATTAAATTAAATCACATATTTCAAGTTCCGAGCCGTGTAGCTCCGGCGTAAGATAATCGACTACTTCATATTATGCCGTCGGTGTCGTAAGAGTAGAGGCGAAACTTCAACGAATCGGTACATAGCAATACCAGAGCGATCTGGGCTATATTCTATCCACAATAACTAGTACTTTTTTATAGGATAGAGTGACAAACGAGCACACAGTCCACCTGATAGTAAGTGGTTGCTGTGGCCCATATACATCTACATCTATCCTCGTTTGCGAATCAAAATGCAGATGCGTTGTCACCCGCGAGGACTAAGATGGAATACCTCTTTTCCAGTAAAAAGGGTCTCCGGTTCTCTACTCTCACCATACGAAACACAGCAGTGCTAAGTTGGTATTCTGTGAGAGCGTGGTCCTTTCCCGGTCGAGCCAACCCATTCGTGCTACCAATATATGTAGTTGCAGCATGGCTCCACCACGTATAGGTAACAAAACCTCGTTAAATCTATATTTATTTATTTGGTCTTTAGTATATATGTTACATGAAACATTCGGAAATGATTTTTTATTTGTGCTGGACGATGATTGGTGACTGTATCACCAGAGCACTGACATTTTAATTTAACCTTAATCCGAAAGTATTGATTGCGTTTCTCAGCGAGTGCTATATTTAATTGACCTACAACATACATACATTTGTCAAATATAACAGATATAATATAACTGTAGCAGATAACATCTTTAGATAATTTATAGCATGAGGCGTTATTTTTGCGGAATTACGTTAAATAAAATAGTAATAATAGAGAAAGTAAGTTTATTGGATAATATTTGTAGTCACTGAAATTAGTCACTTCGACGTCGGTAATGTAGTATACATTACCGACGTCGAAGACGTAAAACGTGTTTCATACTATGACGTGGGTGTCGTAAGCGAGGCAGATGGAAACTGCCATGGAAAACGAGCAGTATCTTCTTGATGAGAGGTCAAAATGATAAAACAATTGGGGTTGCTAAACCTTGGCAAGCATGACAATTACAACTATGGCATATATCCCCCATATATGGGAACTATGGGAGGCTTATGTTCAGCAGTGGATTTTTAATGGTTTGTAAAATTATACATTTATTTACATAACATTATATACAATATTTTATTATATACAATAGTTAAAACTATAATAAAAAAGAAACTAGTAACTTAATTATCATACAGTCCTACTCCCCGCGGTATCGCGCCAAGAAGACTGGCTGCGTTTCCCCACTGAATGGCTATACTTAGCCTTTAAGCGTGAAAAGAACCAGCCCTCTTATCACCAGCAGCAACGAACAGTCGCGGATAGAGTTCCTTTAGGAACTTCACCGTACGTGGATCCCACGGACAGCTAGCCTCTACAGCAAATGGTACAAATATGTAGTCATCTCTCAGAGACTCATATTTGCGTCACTTACTCCTCAGTTCAGCTGCCTCTGGTGCTGCCCCGGCTCTAAACGATATACCCCTGAGATGAGAGGCCGCCAAAGTGTCGACGCAAGTAGCATCCCACACTAGGGCTTTACCTCTCTCCCAAGGGACCAATGTCATACCATCGGGTCTCTTACCATCGTCTCTAAATATTCCACAAAGCTCTAAAACAGAGGGAACATTTATAGAGACAAGAACCTTTCGAATGACATCGTTCAAAGAACCGTGGCTATCGTGGGGTATTCACACCTAACATGTAATAGAAATTTACGTTATTACATACATGGAATTTATAAAGTTTTATGTGTTTATTATATAATTAGTTAGTATAATTATTATGTTTCATCTCTAAATATAAAAGAAATTACCTCAACTATGTCTGTCTGTATATACACCAAAACTTTACAAATATTTGGTAGATTTTCATGTGGTTTTCATATTAATTAGAAAAATTTCTTGAGAAAGGTTTCATGTATAAAATTGAAGTTACTGCCTATATATGTCCCACAGCTAGGCATAGGCCTCCTCTGATTTCTGAGAGAGTTTTAGGTCAATGAAATGACCGCCGCGCTGTCCCAATGCGTGTTGGCGAACTTCACATGTCTTCGAAATATTTTATTTCTTATTTAACAGAAATGCAGGTTTCCTCACGATGTTTTTTCTTCCCTGCCAGTCCCGTGGTAAATCAGCACTTAAAATTGTAATTAACAATTTCATTGGTGCCGGCAGGGATCGAACACTGGTTGCTAGCGTATTGTGAAATTTACAGCAAGCGCTTAGTTCCTGAGTTATCATCGTGGTTTGGTTTTCAAGTATATATAATGTTGGTGCCAATAACTCCACGTTCAAAATGAGTGACATAAAAAATTATTAGATGACGCATTAGCATTAATAGACGCTAATCGTTGGAAGAAGTGCTGCGACCACGTGATACGCGAAGAAAATACCATGTGGAATTTGGATGACATCATGGAACTTGCAGAACAAAATTCTTTCATAATTAATGTAACTGGAGAATCTAGCGATACTGATTAGTGATTTAAGTAATTTTAAGAAAATTTGTTTCCATTAAACTTATTTAAATGTTGGAAAAAAAAAGAATTTTTACTCCACTGTGAATACACCTTTACCCTGTAGTTGCACTGATGACTCACTACTTTCTTAACGCGAACGGACTATAGGTACATATTCATGTGATAACGGTAGATACATGTTGTCGTTTTTGATCAAGTCGAAGAATGTGTCAATGTGTGTTGCTTGTCAAACATAAGGCATGATTTTTTTTTCTGAAATTGTTCCTACTGTTAAAATGGTAGGTACAGCAGTTATACCATTTTCTTTTTATAAAGTAAGGGTGTCAAATGAGCATACAGTCCACCGGATGGTAAGTGGATGAAGTAACTCATAAACAAGTACATCTATCCTTGATTATGAATCAAAATACAGATGCGTTGTCACACCTGAGGACTAAGATTTCCTTTTTAAAACCACTCATGATACGAAAGACGGCACCATTGGGCTGCTATTTTACCCTGGTAGTGTGTGAGAGTGTGGTCCTTCCCCGGTCGAGCCGACCCATTCATGTTACAACCTTAATATAAGTGTAAATAACTATGGGTTGTAGTATACCTTACCATCAGGTGGACTGTGTGATCCTTTGTCACTCTAATTCTATAAAAAAAACCACTTACTTAACCTAAATAATCCTTAAAGTGAATTTGGTATTGTGTGCGTACATGTGTGCTTGCTTGTGCATGCTGTTGTGCGCCTATGTGCGCATTTTACATGACTAATTAACAAATAAGTACACGATCGATGTCAACGCAATTTTTTAAAGTTCACAAATTCATATAACATTTAAATTTGAATATTGATCCAGAAGAAATAAGGTGAAAACTGTCTTTTTAAAGTCCATTGCTGAATGTAGGCCTATTTATTACACTACGAACAGAAAACGAGACAACTTTTATTTTCTGATAGTAAAATGCAAATGTCCGTGAGCATCCATCGTAACTTACTTACATTTGCATTATAGTGATTACACATTGCGTTTCAAACGATGTGGTGGATAGTGAGGTTTGCTCTAATTGCTTGTTAAAATATTTTCTGTAAATTAAAATTAATCGTGTCAGTAGTAGCATAATAAGAACCATACAATATATCGCCATGGAAAACTAATTGCGAATTAATCATTCCGTCATAAAAATAATAACATAACATCAAGCTGTAAGACATTCCACCTTTTTTTACTATTCTAATCCAGCGCTTAACTACAATCCCACTTACATCCGTCCGCGTATAATAAAATTTACGGCAAACTCTTAGCCCCGAAATTACAAAGGTAGAGCAACCTTGAGACTGCTTGTTTTATTTTCACCAAAGAAATATTTTTCTGCGCCAATACGTACCAATCCTCTTTCACTAGTACATAAGAAAGTAATTGAGATCAGTAATGGACTTAGAAGAAGCAACTTTGTCTCATTCCATTCACTCTAAGTGAGCGACTGAGCGAATTAGATTGGCTTTCAAACTGATTGTAGATTAATAAAGTTTTTATAGCTTGGATTGTAAAATGCAAATGACCAACAGTGTGCCATAGAAGGTTCAATAAAGGATTTCAACTCAAATGAAAAAGAAAAGCTATAGCATTGACGGGACCAACACAATTCTTTTAGTTCACTGTTGGACAAGTCTTTTTAGGGAGGAATCAGCTGGTATTCGTTTATATGAAGATTTAACCATACTTTTTAAGTTGGCCCGGAGTTCGTGAGTTCAAAAGTGCACTCTCATAGGTACTAGTAATGGTGTTGCTTATCACCAGTCAGGGAAAGTTTTTATGTGTTGGATGGATCTTGCGGATGCATCACTTGCGAGTGAGTTTAGCCCTTGGAGAATAGGTAGGCATATTTTCACACCGCTATAACATTACATTAGATTATATGTATACTATATTTTTCTTTTATGGCTTATAATTCATCAAAATCAAAATAAAATTTGTTAGATCTTAATACACGCTAATTTTCATTAAAAATCACTTTTTACAGTTTTAAAAACGAGACACACCACACCACACACACACACACACACACACACACACACACACACACACACACACACACACACACGCACGCACGCACGCACGCTCGCACGCACGCACGGACGCACGCACGCAAGCACGCACACACGCACGCACGCACGCACACACGAAAGCACGCCCGCACGCTTGCACGCACTCACGTACGCACGCACGCACGCTCTTACACACACGCACGCACGCCCGCACGCACACACACACACGAACGCACGTCCGCACGCTTGCACGCTCTCACGCTCGCACGCACGCACGCACGCGCGCATGCACACTCGCTCTCACACACGCACGCACGCACGCATACACACACACACACACACACACACACACACACACACACATAAAGTGTATGATAGACACTTACATGTATCCTCGGTTAAGAATAATATGTAGGTCATATTGTAGGTACATTGTCGTCTCCAAGGACTAAGATAAATTGCCTTGTTACTAGTACCTACGTAATAACCGGCGAAGTGCGAGTCGAATTAGCGCATGAAGGATTACGTTGTAAGACACGTTTCTAGACTAGAAGACTCCTCTGAGGAGCCCTTTAATTTTAATTTATTTAAAAAGTTTATTATTTATTGTTATAGTGGTAACAGAAATCTACCTATTACGGATCATGAGATACAGCCCGCGGACGTACGGAAGGACGGACGGACAGCGTAGATTTAGTAATAGGGTCCCGTTGGATACCCTTTGGGTACGGAACCCTAAAAAGGATCTTCGGAGTTTCGGTTCTCTATACTCACTATACGGATGACAGGGGCATCATGCTGCAATTTTAAGCTTGTTTTCTGTGCCTAAAGGAGTAGTGTTTTCTCGGTCGAGATGACCCATTCGACATAATACAATTACAATATGGCTTTACAACTCACAAAAGTATATTCACATTACACAAGTTTTCTCATCATGTTTTCCTTCATATCCGAAAACGAGGTAAAATAAGACCCCCAGGGACGGCAGCAAACTCATGTGTTGCCATTGTCCAAATCTCATACACGACTCTACCAGCCAAATGACCGATTAATTCGTTTAAATAATAATAATAATAATAATCAATAAGGTATGTTATTAAATACAACATTCATTAAAAATATAAAAAGTCACATAAAAGAAGCGTGTGGTGACAAACAAAGCTCTTATTTAAAAATAATGTTTTTTTACATGGAATAATGGTTCTTTTCGCGCCGGCACATTGTTAGCGGCCATAATATAAACCTCAAAGTTCCCCAAAGCGTTTTCTCAATTCATTCCATACTTCTGAGTATACGAAAAGATACAAAATGAAAATAGTCGGCGTCTATTATTGCGCTATGGCATTATGGTATTATGCGAACGTCGTTCGGTACCGGCGGGCATTAGGCGGAGGAAATGGCGGCGTACACGTATAGTATTGTGCGCGGGAAAAATGATGTAATATCATAACATCCTTTCATGACCATTGCTGAACCCGGCCAGCCCTGCTATTCCACAGCCTATTTATTACAGAGAGAGCGACTTATACAAATAATAAATTTATTTTAATATGATTTTTAATTTATACACTTATCCTTAGAATTTTTTAATATTTCAAAAGGATTTATTGAGCTTTTTTTTATAGGATAGGGTGACAAACGAGCACACAGTCCAGCTGACGGTAAGTGGTTGCTTTCACATAGACATCTATCCTCAATAAATAATCAAAATGCAGATGCGTTGTCACCCGTGAGTACTAAGATGGAATGCCCCTTTTCCAGTAAAAAGGGTCTCCGGTTCTCTACACTCACTATACGAAACACAGCAGTGTTAGTTAAGCTGCTATTTTACGCTGGTGTTCTGTGAGAGCGTGGTCCTTCCTCGGTCGAGCCGACCCATTCGCGCTGCAACTATACTACTAATATAGCTGTAGCATGGCTCTACCACGTATATTCTTGGATATGAGATCGCAATGTCAGACCATATTTCATCAGAGATAATTTACTCAAAGTTCGATACTTAGGCCCAGTAGTTTACTTGTAAGTATCGAATATTGATAAATTAGGAGGTCTGATATTTTACTTTATCTTTAGATCCTAGTTTCCGTATCAGAACTCCACTGTTAAACATAGTTACCACGCTTAGCCAGCTGGTTGGCAACTGTAGTTTTTATTGTTATGTTGGTAGTAAGATGCTGCTGCCCATCTCCTGGGTTAGTTTTCCTCAGTCGGCTGCTACGACACTCACGGCATGATATGGTGTGATGAATTCTCTTACGCCGCATGGCAACATGGCAACAGAAAGTGCGCACGCTATCATCATCATCATCATCATCATTACAGCCTTTCATAAGTCCACTGCTGAACATAGGTCTCCCCCAAGGAATGCCACAAAGCACGGTCCTGAGCCACCTGCATCCATCGACTTCCTGCATGTCTTACCAGGTCGTCACTCCATCTCGTGGGGAGTCGCCCTACACGTTGGGCTATGTCGGTTACTCTGGTTCTACTGCGGATATACTCATTTCTAAGTTTATCACGCAGAGAAACCCCGAGCATAGCCCTCTCAATAGCTCGCTGAGCGACCTTGAGCTTCCTCATACGGCCAGCAGTGAAGGACCACGTCTCAGATCCGTAAGTCATCACTGGCAACACGCACTCGTTGTACAATTTCGTTTTCAGGTTTGAGGTATGTCTGACGAGAAGATGTGTCGTAGTTTCCCGAACGCTGCCCAGCCGAGTTGAATCCGTCGATAGACCTCTCGGTCAAAGTTGGACTTACCTAGTCGGGCTATTTGTCCCAGGTAAACATACTCGTCAACAACATCGAGCTTAGTTGGGAGCACATGTCACAACTACCGGCATAGGTGTGACATGGACATTAAACATGATCTTTGTTTTGTCCATGTTCATCTTAAGAGCTATCCGTTGGGAGATACTATTGAGGTCATTGAGCATGGTGCTTAGGTCCTCCAGTGATTTTGCCATAAGGACTATATCGTCGTCAAATCGAAGGGCCTCTGTCGCCTCTTACGCTTGTAATATCAATCTACAAGCACTGTATTAGTCTGTGGCAGTGCCGCCCCTCGCGAGACAAATCGTAGCTGGCCATTTGTCAAAAAACCTGCATCCGCCCGCCGAAAGCGGTCATTGTTAACCCAGCCACATTATTTAAGCATTTGACTTGGCTTATTTCTAAACCGTTAGGGTTCAAATTTCATTTAAGCCACAAATTATTGATTGGTGTTTCACATACAAAAGTTTAAATACGAGCAAAGACTTTTTGGTGTTTGTCGTATGAATGATACTTAAATTCATATGAAATTCAAGTAACATTTTCACAAATTAAGAAATGAAAATAACAGTTGTGAAAAGTATTTTTTTGATGGATCAGTTGGATTTTATTATTTTTATTTTGTTGAAAAAGTTCGAATCAATTCAATTGCAATCAGCTGGCGATGCTATATCACAACTCTTCTGTCATCATCATCGTCGTTATAACATCCCATCAGAAGTTCATTGCTGTACATAAGCCTCCCGATAGATTGCTCAATAAAGCAGGATATTCCTTGGATATACGACATGAACATAGACCTTCCATTGTAGGGACGCATTTTTTTAATATTAGATATTTTAGGTTTTAAGTTTTGTACCGTTTATTTTTTTTTGTCTACATTTGTTCTATAACGTCATTTAGTTTAATTTTATCCACGCAATCGTAACAAATCAACTGTGAAATATTTTTTCAAAATACAAAGACTGGATTCAGTTAACATGTCTTCATAATTATGCATGTTCGATACATACATACCAGCCGAATATATCACCCTCCTTTTGATCTCGGCCGCAGTCGGGTAGTAAAAGAACCTCGTAAGAACCTCCAACCAAGATCAAAACGAAACAAAAGTAAAGAAGACACAAGATCTTTTTCAAAGGAGATTAGATAATGCACTTTCCTCGACCCTTGACACTAAGTCCGTCTTTCAGTTTTCTTTCATTTGGCGCTGTATTCTATTCCCATGTCTTGTAAAAAAAACTCTCTTTATATTTTCTTCGCGTGCTAACGTTATTACGTGATTTCATTTCACCATTGTTAGATGTTAAAGAATACCTTACACTAGCTTTAATCACAACACATATTTACGACGGTGATAGTATTTCAATCTATACAAATAAGTAAAATTGATGTGTCTGTTTGTAATGTCAAAATTACAGCTTTTAACTAAATGCAAATGAAATTATACACGATACCAATTATTTATATATTATTATTATATAGTAATATTAATTAATTAATTAAATGCAAATGAAAGTATACACGATACTTATTACAAAAATACAGTTTAAAATGTTTTGTCTGTCTGTCTGTTTGTTTGTTCCGGCTAATCTCCGAAACGGCTGGACCGATTTTGACGGGACTTTCACTGGCAGATAGCTGATATCATAATGAGTAACTTAAGCTACTTTTATTTCAGAAACAGAATTAGGGTTCCTCGCAAAAAAAATTAAAACCCTAAAGTACACGCGGGCGAAGTCGCGGGGAACAGCCAGTTATGAATAAATGAATGAGATTCTTAAAAAATGATGAGTCTATAGTCTGTACTGTAAACAAACAACGTACCAAACTTCATACGATTTAGCTTTTATTTCCAAAGGTTAAAGTAATATAAAACAAACAGGCTACAAAAAAAGTTTACTGAAAAGAAGAAAGATTTAAAACTGTGTCACTCCCATAATTAAGACTAATCTAACGACATTTCATATGTTAAGATCTATCAAGCCGTTAGGATACAGAGCATGTTAAAGAAATATACATACACTTACTACTAAATATACATACTACTTAGGTACTCCTCGGGCAGTCGAGTAAAAATGGAAATTAGGTAACATGTATTAAACATCAGTGTAAGTTTACCTATAGTTTAATTGCTATTTTAATATTACAGGTGCTTGGTATTACTAATTTAGTCTTACAAGTGTAACCGGCTACTAAAATATAGTACGTGAGGGTAATATGATCACTTTCTTGTAGTCAAAAACTACAGCCTTATTTGCATAGATAGGTCTGTGATACGATAGCTCTTCATCAGTCAATCAAATAATAAAAGGTCAAAAGGGTGCTGCTTCGTCGACGCCATTTTGACAGTTGACATTATAGTAAATATAAATAATATTTAGTCGATTTTCGTAAGTATCTATTGTGGAGTGTAGTTAGTTTTTCTTAAGTTGATTTTTCGAAGTGTTCCTAATTATTGCCAAAGCTTGTTTGCTATTTCTTTCTTAATATATTAGTTATAGTATACGACTTTGTATTTTAGTCTCTATCATCCGACTAGTTTTGGTCTTATATGGCGGCAAAGCTTAAGGTGACCAAATTACCCTCACGACCATAGTGTTCACAAGTTAAAATCTGGTAAAAATGTACAATGTGACGGCACATAGTAGAGATTTATTAACGCATAATGGATAATGTATTACAGAGCTTGATGTATTATTTTTGACTAAAGGCCGTGTGGCAATGTAAATGCCACAATAAATGGAAAATAATATATCTTATCGTTCTATTTTCAAATCGATTTGATCTTTAGGTTATTTATAATATAAAAATGAATCGCTGAATTTGTTGCTAGGCGCAGATCTCGAGAGCAGCTGAACCGATTTCGCTAATTCATTTTTTATAATATTCCTTGAAGTACGAAGATGGTTCTTACGGAGAGAAAATTTTAAAAAATTGCCTGAAAAAGTCTAAAAACAACACTTTTCTGTATTCCCATACAAAAGATTCGTAATAATACTTAAAAGTCAATTTGAACTTTAATACCATACCAAAAAGTTTAAGTGTTAGTGGAAGGGTTCCGGGAAGGCAAAACAATTGAGTGACGTTAGTACCGTATAAATATTAATGTCAATATTTATACACACTAGCAGATAGCTGATGTTATAAGGAGTAACTTGGGCTGCTTTTATTTTAGGGTTCCGCGAAAAATAACTCCATGCGGCGAACTCGCGTGGGACAGCTAGATAATAATACGTTAAAGTTACAGCCTATACATAAGTAAGGCTGACTGCTGGGGCATAGGCCTCTAAGGAAGTGTCCGCCGCGATGCCCCAATGCGTGTTGAAGGCCGTTAATTTCTCAGACGTGCAGATTTCCTCATGATTTCCTTCACCGCAAACAAGTGGTTACACACTGTGTGCAATTTGTTACAACTTGAGAGATAGGATAGTTTTTATCCCGATATGACCCTCAAATTTTTTATTGCGAATTTAAGGATTTTTATCGGACAAAGAGTCGTTGAAAAGAGCCAGCCATAGTAATATTTAAAAAATATGAAACACAGCAGACCCTTTTTACTGGAAATGAGGTATTCCATCTTATTCCTCACGGGTGACAACGCATCTGCATTTTGATTTGTAATAGAGAATAGATGTAGATGTCTAGAGGCTGCAGCAACAACTTACCATCAGGTGGACTGTGTGCTCGTTTGTCACCCATATCCTATAAAAAAATATGTAAACGCTTCATTTTTCTGCTTTCAAAAAGCTTACGCATAAGTGTATCATTAACCTTACTTGCAGGTTGCTTATCTGGACAGCGCGTCAATCTGTTTCGAATTCGACGTCCCTCTCACTTTATATCATTCCACGTTTTCGTTTCCGATTCATGTCTTTTCTGATCGAGTTTTTTATCGTTGTCTGTTAAAGGACATCCATTATTCTCATTTACAGACGCGGAAATTCACTGAGAGAAATAATTGATTATACACAAGATAAGTAAAATTAAAGCATATGATACGCTGTTACATTTTTCTACCTTATGACTTTCCCGCTATATTTCTAAAAAATTGGGAAAATCCAAAAGTGCACGCCTCATGAGCCTTTCATTTAATTTTGATTACTACACACGTAGGAAGTTATACTTCGCTAGCGTAAAAAAACAAAAAAAACTTGAATGACAGTTACCCAATGAAGTTGTCGCTTTTGGGTATCAGTGTGCGCGGGCATCGTAACAAATTCATGGTGTCGTTTTTTGGTGTCGGTGTGCGCGCGCTTTGTAAAAAATTCACTGTCATCATTTTCCCAAACGCCCCAAAAGAAGTATAACTTCCAAAAAAGAAACAGAGAGTCTGATCGACTTGCATTAATAACTTTTAAACGGTGTTGAGTTCAATAAGAAAAATCAATAGGAGCAATCCTTAGAATATATGGAATCTTATTTACTACTATACTATATATATCTCAATGTATTGCTTACATTTCTATAATGATTTCTTATATTTTCGAACACTATACATGGAATAAAACTATTTTACGGATTTTATCGCGTTTAATTTACTTATATTAATTCCCGACGTTTCAACGACGAACCAAAAATTAATATTCAGAATCTGAAGGTAGCCGGGCTGTGACATCGGGACGTCAAACATCTCAGTCTCCCCGGTGACGATGGGTTGCTGTAAAGCAACCGAAACGTCGGGAATTAAAATAAGTAAACTATACGCGACAAAATCCGTAAAAATAGCTTACATTTCTATTAAGTGAGAAGTCTCACCAACGCGACGCACAAACCAACGGACAGCAGTCCATATATTTTTTCAATTACTTACATTTTTTGTTATGTAATCTAAAGTAAATCAATTAGAAAATAAACTAATCTTAAAATCATTGTCTGTAGTTATTGTAACGTTAATAATAATATAGATTTTTATTTCTAGCTAAAAGTATAAGAACGAATTTATGTAGCGTAATTGAGGTATGGCCACATATCGAGAGTAGGTATAGCAGCTTTATTTAAATTTTAGCCACTATAACTTAGTAAAGGATATAGCAAAAGTAAAAATATTTTAACACAAAAAGCTTTTATTTTATTATGCATTCAACAATTTACTGAGTTTATGGTTTACCGAGAAATAATAGGAGAAAAATCTGTAAAAGTCAAAAGTTCCCGCTCTCACATTCTTTTATTAACGCGCTACAGAACTAATATTAAATACTGAGAGGTTCTCAATATCCTTGCCACTTGCGAAACACTTCAAATGCATTGAAAAAAAAAACTTTTTAAAAAACATTACTGGCCATAGAGAAAACAATCAGCGTTCCGAATTCAAAAAGGAAATAACAAAAACAGCGCGATTATATCTTCGAGTGTAGAGTAGTACCGTGGTTTCTCATGGGGTGATGTTTTGGCAGCGTCGCTAGAGGGAGCCGTTGTGACTGTGGTAAACAAAAATTTGATTTTAGAAAGACAGTCTTTATTTTAATTAATTGTTTTGCCTATATTTTAAGTTAATAAAGAGTTGATTTTGTATTCAACTTAAAAAATTAAAATTGGATTAGCATTAGTGTATTAATAGTCGTAGTAATACTCAAACTCTTCTATGATTTGTGTTTTCCAGTAATGAAAGTTAAGCTGTCCACTCTAAAAAAGCCTAAATGGATTACACGTGGTCTTAAAATGTGTAGCAAGCGAAAGACAGAGTTACTGTGGAAATATAGAAGAGCTCCCACGATAAAAAATAAAAATATATTTCAAACTTATTCTAAGAGATACAAAACAATTATTAACTTAACACGCAAAGCACAAAATAATTATTATATTACATCATCCACTAATAAATCTAAAGCGACGTGGAATATTATAAAAAATGCAAAAGCTAAGGCAAACTATCCCCACGATATTGTTTCGAAAATAAATGATAATGGAAATATCTTGACTGATCCCACTAAAATAGCTAACGCCTTTAATAATCATTTTATTGACAGTGTTTCACCACAAAGTAAGGTGACTAAATCTTATAAATTGACATTTAATAATCCTGATTCGATATTCATGAATCCTACTATTCCGTATGACATATTTAAAATTATTATTATGTTAAAAAATACTAAATGTGCAGGTATTGACGGCTTTATAACGAATGTGATAAAAGATGTAAGTCACATAATATCTCAACCTATAAGCCACATTATAAACCTGTGTATTACTAGCGGCGTTTTTCCTGATAAATTAAAAACTACAATAGTCAAACCTCTATTTAAAAAAGGTAACCGAGAAATTATTAGATACTACCGTCCTATAGCACTTTTGCCTATTATTTCAAAAATCTTTGAGAGGGTAATATATAATGCTTTATATATGTATTTTGAAATAAATAATATTTTTACAAAAGAACAATACGGGTTCAGAAAAAATAAGACAATAAACATGGCAATATATAATTTTCTTTTTAAAGTAATGACAAATGTAAACAATAAATCCCCCTGTGTTGCTCTTTTTATGGATTTAACAAAAGCTTTTGACCATGTAAAACACGAAACTCTTTTGGATAAGCTGCACTCATATGGAGTGAGAGGAAACATTTTAAATCTAATCAAATCTTATTTAATTAATAGAAAACAAATTACTGTAATAAAAGGCATAGACAAAACAACAAATATGGAAACCCTATATTATTCCGAATCCAGAACTGTGAGTTGTGGTGTTCCCCAGGGAAGTGTTCTTGGTCCATTCTTTTTTCTTGTTTATATTAACGATTTACCTCTAGTCACAAATTTTCCCATGACACTTTTTGCCGATGATTGTACTGTTCTTTTCATGACTAAAGATTTGACTGCCTTAAATAATGAAATGAATGAGACATTTAATAAAATAAATGATTGGTTGAATCTTAATAATCTTAAAATAAATTTAAATAAGACTAAATACATGACTTTTCAAGGAAGGCGATCCGCTCAGATATTACATCACTCTGATACAAATATTGGTAAAACTAATAACACAAATTTCTTAGGTTTGAAAATTGATGACATGTTAACATGGAAGTCCCATGTTGATATAGTGTGTACGAAACTTAATAGGTTTTCTTATGCACTTCGACAACTTTCTAAAACTACCAATATGTCTACACGGATTACAGCATATAATGGTTACGTAGATTCTATACTAAGATATGGTATTTTATTTTGGGGCAACTCCGTTAATAAGGAAAATGTTTTTAAAGCACAAAAGAGGTGCATACGAGCTATGTGCAATCTAAAGCAAACTGAATCATGTAAACCATCTTTTAAAAAGTTGAAAGTATTAACTCTTACTTCATTATATATTTTAGAGGTCACCATGTTCGTAAAAAGGAACATTCATCTTTATGAACATCATGTTGGTCTGCGACACACAGATAAACTCTGCTCTGTAGCAAGTAGAACAGCGTTATTTAACAAGAGCGTGTTTTGCATGGCGCCAAAAATATATAACAAAATACCCAAAAAAATTAAAGATATAAAAAATGTTAAATCTTTTAAAAAAACGCTTGTCAGTGTCCTAATAAACAAAGCCTATTATACATTAAATGATTTCTTTAGTGATGATTTTTTGATACCAAATTCAACCATTGGATAAATAACTTGCTTTACATAATTATGTTAACATAAATATAAAGTAATTACATCATATTTGATACTATTTATTAATTAATTTTAAAGTTTAAGTGAATAAAAAACAATGAAATGTGTCACTATTTATTTGTTTGAAATATTGTTAGGTCATTATTTAAAAATGTACATAATAAAACATAGTTATTATTCAATATATTTATGTCATAATTAGATTTCTAACATACCTACTTAACTCTTTTCTCAAATTCTATACCCACTAATGTTTTGTATACGTTCCATTTTTTTGTTATTTTATTTACTTTAAATGATTTCCAAAAATATTGTATTTCGTATGCCCAGAGGGTAGGACATAGTTGAACTTGAATATATAATAATGTATCTAACATCTATGTAATACCTATGATCCACGAAATAAATGATTATGATGATGATTAAAAAAAAAAAAAAAAAAAAAAATAGATTTTTAGCAGAAAAGAAAAATTATAAACTTATAATGGCGAAGTAAGAAAAACTATTAAAACTGGAAAGAGCCTAGTAACGGAAAGCCTTAAGCTAGAAACAATTTACCGTTACGGTTACAGCCTATTAAAATCCACTGCTGAATATAGGCCTCCCCCATAGATTGCTTCATAGGGAGGTATATTTGCTATAGTTTCCACGCTTGGCAAATGGGTTAGCAATGCAGTTTTTAATTTTTAGTCGTTATTAGGAAGATGCTGCTGTCCATCTCCTGATTTGTTTAACCCTCTGTCGCCTCTTACGACACCCATAGGATGGTACGGGGTAGAGGATATTCTTACAGCGCCACTACACTGTATAAACAGCGGTAGAAATAATTTACTAGACGTGAAATATGTCGCGAAATATAGGTACTTATATCGTCACCGCCTTCCCGAACGCGTTTATAGGAAAGTTACTTAAATACGTCACCACGAGCTGCATATAACATTTCTGAACGAAACATACGTAAATGCTGCTTAAACTTCAATCGGACTTGACCAGATCTGTTCGGAAAGCTTACTCATCTGCTGGTGCTACAGTGCGAGGACAGGCACGTATCCAACTGTGGACTTATTATACTCTACTACACGCAATAATTTCACATTTGAGTCATAAATTTAACACATACACTATGTAACAGACCATTATGGCCAAAAAATCGATGATATTGACATATTTTCGCCATTTACTATATTTTTTTTCATATAAATAAAATTTCATGTCTGTATTTGTATCTAAGCTGCAACAGCTTAGTGGTTAAGGGTCATGATAAAAAAAGATACTTAAAGACATCGAATAATCTCCCTGCAATACCCTGTATAATAGTCACCCTATTCAGTGCATGGTTGCCCGCGGCGATCGGCTCCCACGGGTGTTGCACCGCGAATTAGCGCTCAATTAGGCGGCTGATTCGATTTGGTCCCCGCTACTGGTCCGGTTGACCGTGTGCGCTTTTTTAGAATTACGCTCACTACGGAAGGCTGATTTACGGTAGAGTATTCCGCTTCTCTAGGGATATTTTTTTATTTGATAGCGTGACAAACGAGCACACAGTTCACCTGATAGTAAGTGGTTGCTGTGACCCGTAGACATCTACATCTATCCTCAATAAAGAATCAAAACGCAGATGTGTTGTCACCCGTGAGGACTAAGATGGAATGCCTCTTTTCCAGTAATAAAGGGTCTCCGGTTCTCTACACTCACCATACGAAACACAGCAGTGTTTAGCTGCTATTTTACGCTGGTATTCTGTGAGAGCGTGGTCGTTCCCCGGTTAAGCCAGCCCATGCATGCTGCAACTATACTACCAATATAACTGAAGCATGGCTCTACCACGTAAAAAAATAAAACAATGTCAATGTTATCAAGTGTGGCCCATGGAGTTTCTACAAGTACAAAGAGTGATCAAGTGACAATAATTGCATGTATAGATTATAGAATATTAAAATGTTCTCAAACAGGTATTATCTATTTTAAAGAAGTAGTTAGCACACAATGATTATAAATAAATACTTATATTATTTTTTTTTTATAAAATTACTTCTTTGCATACATATAGCATTAGGCTTAGGGAATACCGAAAAATATTTTATTACATAAATATTAATTTTAAGAATTCAAGTGGGACTTGAAATCTGGGCTTCTGATTCTCTGGTAAAATCAGCTCACCATAAAGTCAGAGGTCCCATGTGCACTATAAATACGTATGCTTACATATTTTTATTGTCTTGCTCAGTATATGGGAATGAACAGTCGATGAAGATTGAGCGTAATCGATTAATCGTGATATTAACAAAAATATCGATTACAAGAATGCCAGTGCAATGCCACTCGTATCGAGTGGGCATTTCATTTGGACCCTCGCTATGAGAACTGAAAGGCACTCGACTCGCGCTTTGTTTTCACTTCTTTTGTGTCTAATTCTTATTTACAAGGAGCGATCTCGATAGCGCATAAAGGAGCTCTTTACGGCGGGGTTCCGCATGTGTTTTGTAAACTTTGTTATAATTTCAAGATCCCGACGGCCGATACCGTTTAGATTAGTTTCGTTTGCTGTTCGTTCATTTGTTTCGGACTAGTTTTGTTTATTTGCTATGGTGTTTTTTAATATGTACAAGTCGTAGTTCTTTGTTAATGTTTTGAACTGGCAAAACTGAATGTCACCGAAATAAAATGTATCGAAATATTTACGACTAGGAGTCAAATAATAAGGTTTTTAATATAACTGATTTCATCAAGTTCTATGGTGACACTTTCACTATGCAGTCTGCACTACTTTGGAAATATATTTGGAATAGAAAAGAATAGAATCATTTTTATTCAATATACATTACATGTGTAATTCTTATTGAAAGTCATTTTTTACTTTACCACTGGTTCGAAAAAAACCCTCTGTCCTGGGAAGAACCAGCAAGAAACCCAGCGGGATTATTACTAAAAATAAATTTTACAATATAAATGATTACGAACTATTTACAAAATTTATTTTAGAAACTGCTTGGAAGCGACCACCTCATCCCCAGGGATTATTATCAACCGTGTATTCATTTATACTATAATAACCCTTTTTATATAGTTTCAGCTTAATAAAACATTTAAACTAGGTAATAGAGAGAACCTGTACACTTTCCGGGACCTTGTTGTAATAGCGTATACATTGCCCCAAGAATGAATTACTGACTCTGTGGAGTCGAGAAACTGGCATCACTAGCTTGTGTTTGTTCCTAGTGTTTGCAGAATGTATATCTCTTTTTTTACTAAAACTATCTTTGTTTTTGTGAACATACATTAAATTTTCGTAAATATACTGAGAGGCCAAAGTTAATATATTTATATCTTTAAATTTGTCTCTAAGAGACTCTCTCGGTTTTAGATTGTAAATAGCTCTAATGGCACTCTTCTGTAAAACAAAAATAGTTTCTGAATCAGCTGCATTTCCCCATAGCAATGTTAGAAGCTATCCCTATGAAAAGCAACGCCTAACCTTTGCAAGAACCCCTTACTTTCTTGCAGTTGTTTTGGATTTGTACACTTAAGACAAACCAAAGTTGAGTTTCGAGGAAATCGTAACCACTGATAACTGAGAGCGGTTGATGTATTCAAAGCCAGGAAAGTAACAATGAAGGGGACTCTTTTACCCGTTAGATATTCTATTTTGTAGGCGTAGAGTCTTATAAGATAGATATCGTTCCATTCGAAGGCTGAAAGAGGTGTAAAATATTCTGTTATACATTATATCGACAAAAAATTTAAATCATTATATGAAATAAGCTGGTTCGTTTTACTTGAACTATGATGAAACAGGTGTACCAAATTATAAAAAAAAAAACGATTTTATTTTTTAATTAGTCAACCGATGCAATTAGCGCAGTAAATTATATTAGCTTACATGGCGTTTACAAGCAAAGGTAAACAGGGACAAAACAGCTAATTCGTCAACGGCACTTAGCGCGGTCGCGTCTGAACCGCGACTAGCAATTTGCTTCACTCCCGCCCACAGTGCGCGTTCACAATATTAAGTGTATTGCGACACGTCACTACATATTATATTCATATTAGAAAAGGTATACCAACTTTTCTTTATTTCTACAAACCTTGTCTCTATTCTAAATAAAATATTTTACTTTAACTCTATCTGTGGGTATAAAAGGAACTTTCAGTGTTTAGAGAATGTGTGGTTGGTGCTTTTGGTACTCAAAAACTTTTTATCGGTTGTCACGTCTTTAAGCCAATTGGCCGTTTTATTATAACTCCAAGATATGGGTCCGATGGGTTTCTGCGGATATTCTCGTCGAAAATTCTATTTAAATTTTCGATCTGATAGTTGAAAGAGAAAAAGAACAGAATGTCCATATTAAAATATCCATAAATATCCAAAATTTCCTTGCGAACCTTCCTAGGTACGAATCGGTGTCTTTTGTGAGAATTTGTAGACTACCAACTTGGTTGAAGTTACGAGTTAAATTATAATATTTCAAAGAACAAATTTTTTATTATTTCCTTATTTATATAAAATATTTATTGCACATAAAGTGTTCATTTTACACACGTACAATTGGCGGACTTATAAACATAAACTTGCCTTTAGGCATTCTTTACCTGAAAACCACGTGCCAAGCAGAGAAACTTATACAAGTGCCATAAAACATTAAAATATTTATACATAAATATAAATGTATAAACATACAACATATAAACATAACATACATATAAATACACTTGTAAATATAAATTACTTCAAATAAGCAAAATAATAGCCTATACCTAATAAATCATACGCAATTTTTTAAATACTTAATAAATTATAATAATACATTACAAATATGATGCACTTATCAACATATGTATATATATATATATATATATATATATATATTGATATTATATATATATATATATATATATATATATATATAATATCAACCCATACATAAGCAGAAGTATTTTAGAAAGCTAAGCATTGAAAGAAGAAAGGTCAATTTAAAAGAAAGGTCAAAAACACGTCATTTTCTTAATGGCAGCAACAGAAGTCGGTTCAAGCAACAGAAGTGTGGAGGTAATTTATTTCAATGCCTTATAGTCTCAGCGGCAAAAGACTGAGATATAATATATGATACGGCGAGGAAAAACACACAAGGAAGATCGCAAGGTTATCTAATTTCGCTTCTAATGATTATTCAGGTGCTGATTTATTTATTTAATTATTTTTACAACTAATCACAACATTATCATGTCGTGCGACAATGCGAACACATACGCACACGCTTGTAACACGTAATGATTAACGCGGACTCGTGTGAAAACTGGTAATTTCGCCAGCTTTGTGCCGTGTGCCCCGGCACGGCGTTTGATTTGTCGCCGTCAATTACAAGCCCGATTAGCGGCTTGGGCGGGCTGTGGGCGGTTTGGGAAAGCCGAGTGCGATTGTTTGTTTTGTTGATCTCGGCTAATAAGTGTCAAGTTACGGTCACAAAGTTTTTATGTTTGGAAAGTAGATGTAAGCAGTTGTAGACTTATTTATGTAAGTATTTTGTGATTGTGTTACAAAGACAGACCAACAAAAAAGATGAGAACACTACGTACATTACAAGTGATGCCGAAATTATCTTCTACTTCTTGGCCACTTTACTTTGGATATTACATATACAATAGAATATATTAAATAAGAAAACTAAGAACTAAAATTGTTTCTCGTTAAATAGCTATTAGTCGTTGTGAAAAAAAATAGCCAGGCAAAAAGGCTCGAATCCAAACTTAGATCTTCTCTTACGCATTAGTTCAGATACGGTTTGGACAGGTTAGTTCAAAAATAGAATTAAAAATTATTCGATAGTATACTAGGTATACCTCAAAACTTGAAAACGAGACTGTACACCCAGTGCGTGTTGCCAGTGATGACGTATGGAACTGAGACGTGGTCCTTCACTGCTGGCCGGATGAGGAAGCTCAAGGTCGCTCAGCGAGCTATGGAGAGGGCTATACTCGGAGTTTCTCTGCGTGATAAACTCAGAAATGAGGATATCCGCTGTAGAATCAGAGTGACCGACATAGCCCAACGGATTAGTAAGCTGAAGTGGCAATGGGCCGGCCATATAGCTCGAAGAACCGACAACCGATGGGGAAGAAAGGTTCTCGAGTGGCAGCCTCGTACCGGCAGGCGAAGTGTAGGGCGTCCCCCCACTAGATGGAGTGACGACCTGGTAAGATATGCATGAAGTCGATGGATGCAGGTGGCTCAGGACCGTGCTTTGTGGCATTCTTTGGGGGAGGCCTATGTTCAGCAGTGGACTTGTGAAGGGCTGTAATGATGATGATGATACTAGCGAGCAAGCTTGATACACACTGGTACTAATAAGCTTGTTAATTGCATTTCTAAGCTTATTTACCTCGTGCTTCACAAGGAAGGGCAACATCGTCAGTGATTAATTACCCATTGGTGACCTTGATTTGGTTGTAACCGATCTTGTCAGCCTTGAGCACAGGCGCAGAGTAACCAGTCTTTCGGTATTCTATAGGATACATTTCGGTGAGTTTGCGCAGGAATTACACGCTTTAATTCCTCCCTCTCCTTTCCACTTTCGAACAACCAGGCGGTTGGTTTCAATATTCCACGTTTGGTTTGTTGTCGATATTCCACGCATTAGAACCAAACGGTTTGCTTCGTCTTTTGTAATGCGAACAGCAAAGGAGTGGAATAATTTCTCCGTTTTCTTTCCGTCCGAATACCATCTGGGCGCCTTCAAGGCAAGAGTCAATAGGCTTTTGTTTCACTAAGACAGTGCGATTTACCATCCAGGGCTGCATCATCACATACCACCAGGTGGGATTGTGGTCGAGCACTGGCTTACAATGAATAAAAAAAAAACTATCACCTGAACATTGAAGTCCGTCAACACGTGTCGTTTTCTCTAATTTAAATCCCTCTCAGAAATAAGAAAAAGTCCAATGATATGCATGTTTTGCTTTGCTTTTTTTATCAACTGACGACTGACATTACAGCTATCCAAATTAGAGTGCCTGCCTGGTAGGGGGTTGGTAACCGCAGTTTTATTTTTGAGTTGCATATACATATTAGAGGATGCCGCTGCCCCATCTTCTGTTTGATTTCCCTCTGTTGCCTTTTACGACCTCTGTTTCCACGAGATGGTATGAGGTAGTGGACTCTCTTTCACCTTACTTACATTTATACTTGGTAGAGTCACACTGCAGCTATACTATGGTTATAGCACGAATAGGTTAGGTTCGACCGGGGAAGGACCACGCTCTCACAGAATGCCAGCGTAAAATAGCAGACTAATGCTGATGTGTTTCGTATGGGCCACAGCATCCACTTACTATCAGGTGGGCTGTGTGCTCGTTAATTACCTCCATTCTATAAAAAAAACCGCCTCCACACGATCTGACAACTGCATAATTATTTTGTTATGCTTAGAACTCACTCAATACTTTACTGCATTCAATTGATAACGTTATATACAAAATTAAATTTTGATAGATACACAATTAATGGACCCTGTTGGGTGCAACAACAATACATTTATTATTTAAACTATTTGATATAAAAGTTACAATCATCTTTAAATGATATTCAATCTCTATATTGCATTTCATGGATGTACTTTAATAGTTTGTCGTCATTCACTAAACACAACATATGTACCATAATTTTGACCACTACTTAAATCTATCCACTTAATTTTATACTGTACTTCTCTTTTGTTTCTTCCCGACCGTTATATGGAGGTGTATTGGTTTGTTTTAAATCGTGTGCAATACTGCAAAATTATGTTTTATAAATCCAATATATAGGTACTTCTTTCTTTGATTCTATAATACCTTAATGGGCATATGTATTATTATTATTTATTTTTGTTTTGGCGTAAAATAAGTAAGAAATTGGTAGAATGATATTTAACTCGATATATGAAATGAAAATCGACATAACACGCCGACGGGCTTTGCGAAGTTAATCCGATGACCGGATTAGACCAGTGCATGCCGGTTTCGGGGGTTACCGCACTAGTTATATCCGGATTTTACTGGAACTGATATAGCACGGTAGACGGATGCGCATCGGCATCAAGCGTGTGTTTAGTTTCTGGACGGTGTTTCAAATATCGTATGCAAATCATATTCTTTGAAAATTCTTTAAAAGGGAAAGTGTTTGAAAGTTAACTGTGGACATTTGTTTGTAGATGTTAAGAAGACATGTAAAGTTTCCAACAAACAACTAATAATAATAATAATAGTAAATCATTTATTCTGGACCAAACCTTTAGTACATTTTTCACACCCACCAAACTGTGTAACAGTTTGTCGGCGGAAACTGGAATCCTTTGTCCAGCTGTGGGATGGCACGTAGACTGTAACTTGTTTTCGTTAGGAATCCCTATATTCTGGTGATTGTTATTCTTTTTTACTTGCTATAATTTTTTATTACTATTATTAATTTTTTACTTTATTGCTATTATTTTTATTACTTTATTACTTGCTAGTCATTACACATCAAATTAGATAGCTTTAACTCTCATTGTAAAATTGAATAAAGTAAAATAAATTGTTAGTTTACTGCTTAAAAAATCTGAACCCAACAAGTGGCGTTGTTATCACGCTATTGAAAAATAGTTTTACACGTTTAAGTATAAAAGTCCGGAGTGAATTCGAAGTGAGTTTCACACCGCCTATCGAAAAGGACAGAGCAACGTCTGCTAGACACTTAGTCTAATATAAAAACATAAATACATATCTCATATATAATAATACATTGTTATGGGCTACGAAGTTCACTTATATACTGTACAACTACCATAACTAAGTCACTTTGACCGAAAGTTCAATCGACGGATTCAACTCGGTTGGGCAGCGTTCGGGAAATTACGGCACATCTTCTCGTCAGGTATACCTCAAAACTTGAAAACGAGACTGTACAACCAGTGCGTGTTGCCAGTGAAGACCTATGGAACTGAGACGTGGCTCCTTCACTGCTGGCCGGATGAGGAAGCTCAAGGTCGCTCAGCGAGCTATGGAAAGGGCTATTCTTGTTGTTTCTCTAGGTGATAAACTTAGAAATGAAGATATCCGCAGTATAACCAGAGTGACCGATATATCCCAACGGATTAGTAAGCTGAAGTGGCAATGGGCCGGCCATATAGCTCGAAGAACCGACAACCGATGGGAAAAAAGGTTCTCGATTGGCGGCTTCGTACCGGCGGACGAAGAGTAGGGCGTCCCCCCACTAGATGGAGTGACGAGCTGGTAAGACATGCAGGAAGCCGATGGATGCAGGTAGCTCAGGATCGTGCCTTGTGGCATTACTTGGGGAGGCCTATGTTCAGCAGTGGACTTGTGAAGGGCTGTAATGATGATGATGATGATAGGCTACGAAATTCACAACTTCCATCTGTAAAATAACAAGATGTCATTAAGATTGAGATGGGCCATATGAATATTGCTATGGAGATTGAAAGAATCTGCGAAAATATGTTTTAGGATTAAATTGGACGTATTAAATGGTTACATTAAAAGAAAAAGCTAAATTGAGGCACATATTCTAACTAGCTGAATAAATAATGAGCGATAGTGTGAAATTCTTTTCAGACCACGAATATCTTATTCATTCGACGAGGTCTCAACCCCTAATGAGCATAATCAAATGGGTACCCGGGACCAGGAAGGCGCGACAGCGGAAGGGCCCAGGGCTGACAATGACAGAGCCGGCCGCAGGCGTACACTAATTGTCTAAGTGCATAATGAACTTGTTTGTGACAACCCTATGGAACTTTGAAACTAACCTACTTTGCAAAATCAACTTTGCATAAAAATGTGTAGAATTTATTTTTGACTGATGCGCTCTCACTACAATTCACCCTTTCGCTGTGACAGTAGTTGGAATAAAAGTTTTATGCATTTATATTTAAGAGATATTTTTCAATGTGCTTTATTGGAATGAGACTTAAATAGGAAGCAACTACCTCTTCTTGTCGCCCTCGGTGTTGTCTGCGGCGCACACTCGCTTTTGTTTCTACGGGTTAATTAGAAAGTTCGGTCGCGCAAATATCGTCGAGGAGTTAATTTAAAGAGAAACAAGTTATTTATGATCATGTGAGAATTATGCATATAAAAATTACTGCTTTTAAATAAATAAAAAATCATAGACGTTATACTAACTTACGGTTGTAGTCTTTTTGAGGACGCTCTTCATTGGTTGTTTCATTTGCAAAACAAAACACTTGAAAGATAAATTAAAATAATGCAAAGGTTATTACTATTTTCATTGATCTAAATTAGTTTTATAGTGATATAGTAGAGTTTGATATAATTACAGTATAAGTGGGTCGGTTCTATTTGGGGTAAACCACGCAACCACTAGGTAAAATAAAGGGAAACAGAATACTAAAGTTAAATAGTAGTATGACGCGATTGTATAATGTAAAGCTTTATTTGATACCACATAGAAATATAACACAAGATACAAAAATATCAGAGAATTTGTGTGAAGCCAAATTCGGTCGGGTGATAAAACTTAAAAATTAAAAAATAAACATTGACAATCAGGAAAATGAGTGGAGGAGAAACCAGTATAATAAGACTTATTATATATATATATATATATATATATATATATATATATATATATATATATATGTACACATATATATCTATACATCTATACATACATGTATACATACACATTTACATATACTTACATGATAAAGTGGAAACATCAAGTATTCCGTCTAATCTTAATAAAATAATACTTTACGAGTATTGTGTGCTCGTTTGTCACCCTTATTTCTATGAAAACATTTAAAACTATTAATAGTCCAGGTGAACTTTACAATTAGCAATGACGGCTTCAGCTTTATTACGTTGTGATAGTGTTTAAGCTGTGGTAGCTCAATGTTTATCATTAAATATCAGGAATCTGAATACCTGACATCTGAAAAAATTCCATCCTTAATGGTGGAAATATATTTTATATTACACAATTGAAGTGACAAACGGACTTTAAGTCAATCTGGCTGGGATAAGTGGCTACTGTGTCCCAAGGATACAACCAACTTCAATTTTCTTATAACTGGCTTTACGGCTCTGGGTTCTAGCCCTTCTGAGCCTGAATTTACAATATATAAATATTCTTCATAGTACACTGCTTCACAATATGTTGATGCGTCACATTGTACAGCCCTTGGGAGATTTTGACGGCAACTTAAGCCAGCAGACAGCTGACAGTTGGCGATTGTGTCTCAAGGCGCCTTAGAAAGAAAGAAAGAAAGAAAGAAAGAAAGAACTATTTATTTGATATACACATTTTACACACATTAAAAAAAATATTATAAACAAAAGCAAGGGGGAAAAGAATGCATGTACCAGTCTAACACTGTTTACGCATTTACAATTGAGAAGCAGTACATACACAATAATAAAACAAACAAACAAACAAAAAGGTAAAAACGAAAAAAAAAATCAATATGAAAATGTGACATCAAATAGGTCACCAACTCAGCATAATGCTGCAAATACAGCGCTGGTTTTCAGTTGGAGCCTTGTGACTTCACAGACAAGTCGGTGTGTGATCTTCCAACTAAGAGTTATATACGAGTTCATAGTTATCTATTAACAATTACCAGTTAAAAGGTAGTGCTAACATATTATATAACGTATACACACATGCACTGAGACTAAACCTAGGTAACAGGTGTGTTATATTACTATACATTTAAATAATACCTACTTACATACTTATACATACAATATTAACATGATATTTGACTATTCTGACTATTCTATGGGGAAGACAACTTTTACTTTTTTAGCACTGCACTTCCTTAGCAGACAGACGCCTTATCTTGAGAATCACATCACCATCAGAGCACTTGTTTCACCGTTTCCAATAATAGTTCACATGCGCAGACACGTAATAAACAAAATCGCACCACTTTTACGTATCAAAATCCACTTCAAATCATTATTTAAACAATAATACAGAAGCAACAATCCGCCGCCGGTCAAGTTCCCGCCAAAACTCCAAGCAACATCAAATAAATTTGAGAACTAAGATGGTATGTCTCACAGCCTAGCTCTCTATACTTTACCATACCGGATCCGAACATAGCAGGCCCTGATATTTCCCCCCCGAACGGGTTCCCGCCTTGTCATGGGGTGGGCTTAGTAGCCGTGGTTTGGTCACCCTCGGTGAACAAAGTGGAACCCCTTGGCTGGTCCGTGGTTGGCGGCGGAGCCAGAGACCAGATCCACTGTTGGGGTTAGGAAAGCGGGTACTACATATTGTTGCGAGCGACCTAGGAGATGATGAGGATATTGAGCGAGAGCGCAGAGTGTTGTCGGTAAGGGGCAATATGCTTGCCCGCAGATTCGCCCGGTGCGCTGCAGACGTGAAAGTAACTTTATTTAAAGCGTTCTGTCAGTCTTTCTATACCGGTGGTCTGTGGGTGACTTATACACGCCGGACCTACAGCGCCCTGCGTGTTCAATATAACAACGCTTTTAGAATGCTGTTGAGGCTGCCGTGGCGCTGTAGTGCCTCTAAAATGTTCGCAGACGCACACACTAATGACTTTTTCGCCATAATGCGTAGAAAAGCAGCGTCTCTCCTGCAGCGCTTACGTACCAGCAACAACGGCATCCTAAGGGTAATTGCTGCCAGGCCCGACTGCCCCATACTGCACCACTGTATGACGGTAGCTATTGGGCGAAAAAAAAATAATTTGTACATAATTCACATTAACTAACAATACTGACTTACAAGTTAAGGAAAAATTGTTACTAACATACTAACAATCTATGGATGTTCCTTACGTCTGAAATAAACACTTATTATTATTATTATTACTACCAAATGCTCGATTTTCCTGGCCCCATGGCCTCCGCGTATCGAACTAAAGGGGATGAGGGAGGCAGTTACGTAGGTGGAGGAAAGCGTGCCTTGTGCTCCTTGTGCCTTGTCTGAGAAGGAGGATGGGGAGGAGAAGTCCTCCCCCGAGAAGAGGGGCCAGCGCTGGTGAGGCCGCGGTTGTGTTCGAAAGCGTTATCGTAGCCCTGCCAATGTGCGGCGAAGATGGAGCACCATAGGGTTTTAGTCGGTGCGAGTCCGACATAACCTGTCCTTGCCCCAGGGAGGCGGGTATGCGTAGACACTTCCTCATTTAAAAAACCCCTGCTATTTGGCGGCAATAATAGGCAAGCATGTTTATCTACTCAGACGGACTCTGCAGACAAATAGACCTATCACCCAGTCCCATTTATAAATAAGAAATAGAGTATGAATGGTCAGATTTACAAGCATTTAATATCGCTTTTTTATAGAATAAGGGTGACAAACGAGCACACAGTTCACCTGATGGTAAGTGGTTGCTGTGGCCCATATACATCTACATCTATCTTTGTTTGCAAATTAAAATGCAGATGCGTTGTCAGCCGTGAGGACTAAGAGAGAATGCCTCTTTTCTAGTAAAATGGGTCTCCGGTTCTCTGCAATCACCATACGAAACACAGCAGCATTAAGCTGCTATTTTACGCTGGTACGAGTATTCTGTGAGAGCGCGGTCCTTTCCCGGTCGAGCCGACCCATTCGTGCTACAACTATACTATTACTAAATACATCTGTAGTATGGCTCTAAAATAAAATAAAATAAAATCACTTACTTAAATGTTATCTCTATTTATTTATTTTCCGTGATAGAGCCATGATGTAGTTATATTATAGTTGTAGCACGAATGAGCCGGCTGGAGTAGGACCACGTTCTCACAAAACACCAACGTAAAATAGCAGCTTAATGTTGCTATGTTTTGTCTGGTGAGTGTAGAGAACCGGATACACTTATATTGGAAATCAGACATTCCATCTTAGTACTCAGAACTGTGACAACGCCAGATTTTCATTATTATTCATGGATAGATGTAAATGTTTATGAGCCACAGCATCCACTTATCATCACGTGGGTTGTGTACTCGTTGGTTGTTACATATTCTATAAAAAGAACCTGTCTTTTTCTAATCTCATTTAATAAAGAGAGAAACAGCAACTTTAAGCATTTCATTTGTTGAAGCCGATTTTTCCGAAGTAAGCCCGGAAGTTTTTAATGTAGGTAACTGTTTAGAAGATATTCAAGTTTTTGGTTTAAGCGTCTGATATATAATCCGGTCATCCGGCTGTTAACTACGTTTCAACACTTGCAGTTAAAATTGAAGTTTTAATAAAAAGAAAAAAAATTGTAATAGCTTCTATTGTCGGGATTTCAATTTTCGATACACTATGCCATACCGTCTAAAGAAGCTACCCGTTAAATAATGTTGCAATTATTTACGCTTTTATTGAAATCGGATATTATTTTTATTAAAAGTTTAATTTTTAAATTAAATTTCTTTATGTATTGGCATATTAATTAAATTATTTTGAAATATGAAGATGAGTTTCGTGGAAAATAACGGTCGTAATGGATGGTTCACCGATCTAAAGCGGTTAAATTTTTTTGGAAACAAAAACAGCAGAAAGATGTACAATAAGACCTCGCTGTGATTTTGGAAACGGTTTTATTAACAGGCAAACCGTTAGCTTTGTTTAGAACAACATGTTTATTGCGGTTATGAACGCCTTTTATGTACCTACTTTTTGTTTTTGTTTGCGGTGGAAAGGAGACAAAAGTGATTCTATGTATTGTTTGTTGTTTTCTTTTGTTTCTGGAATAATACATTTAATGCGCCGATGAGGGACAGTTTTGTTTGCTCGTCATGTTTGGGAGAGCTAATACTTGGTAGGTTAGTGTGGACCGCAATAAGTTAAACAGTGCTTTACATTGCTATCAACTTCATTGTATAGAACACACAAAAGGCTGTTACAAGCTTTTATTTTCATTTCTTTCTTCGTATATCTTTTCGGTTCAAAATTTGTAATCGATTTTGAAGCACTTGCTGACATTCGATTGAGCTGAGGTTTCGCATACTTATATATAAGTTCGATGACCATACAATAATACAGCCATGACAAGATATACCACGGAACTGGTCTGATGTTGTACCCCTATGCTGATTCTATAGCGACGCCTATAACAACTTGTTTTCTTAAATAACTTTTACATTTCATTAAGTTTACTGTTTTTTCATTGCTTGGCGCCATTTCAAAACTGTTTTAAAATACTAATACCTAATTTAAAATTAAAAATTGTGTATAGCCGACTTCAATATAAGTTATTAAGAATAACTCAAAAACTATTGGTCTGACCTTAATCAAATTTGTATGGGGCCACACGAGAAATACCAGCTTTCAAAGAAAAAAAGAATCATCCAAATCGGTTCATCCAGTAAAAAGTTATGAGGTACCACACATAAAAAAAAACATACAGTCGAATTGAGTACCGTCTCCTTTTTGGAAGTCTGCAGAAAAGTGTTCCAAATATATTTATTTAGTTGTGAGGGAATTCTTCTTCTGTAATTTCTATGCAAGAGTATGGAAAAGATAGTGTAAGATAGTAAATATTCTCAGTGTTTTTTATAGGATAAGGGTGACAAACGAGCACACAGTGCACCTCATGGTAAGTGGTTGTTGTGGCCCATAGACATCTACATCTATCTTAGATTACGAATCAAAATGCGGTAAGTGTTGCTTGTCGTCAGTTAGTTGTTTTGAGATTTAAATTTCATAATGAGCTCGGCAACATTGGATACCGTTATGGAAGAGGACAAAAGAACTCCGTTAGTTATCAAACCGAGATTAATCAGCAATCCACAGACCTAAAGGCTGATTTTTTAAAAACTATTTTTTTTAAACGTTACCTTCACATGTATTTTGTCCTATATCGTGGGGCAGTTTACATACATAAATTTTACAAGGATAAATATACAGACCTGGAACAATTATTTGTAGGTTATACAAATACTTGTTCCGTCCGTGATTCAAACCCGCGAACCTTAGCGCTGCAACTATAATTGGTAAGCCACTGCGTCACGGAGCCGTCTTACACGTTTTAAGTATTAAGTGATAAACTAAATTCTAAGTTAATCTTAAGCAATATAATTATAATAATTTTAAGTCAGTACCTATTAACATTTATTCAAAACTTAACATATAATTCATTAGTTCGTCCGTGTTAGAACCACTAGCAGTTCGTAGTAAGTGATATTTTGGGCGAAGTAATGGGCACGACAGTCAGGGATGCGAGAATGTTTAAAATACTGTGAGTGAGAGACTGAATAGAATGAAGGATGATGAACTGAGATCGGAGCATCAAGGCCGTTGTAGACGGTGAATGCTCCGACTACAAGCCTATTAACGCTGGTGTTCTACAAGGCTGTGTCCTATCACCAACGCTGTTTCTTCTGCAAATCAATATGTTGCTAGTCGACATATCGAGTGACGTGCAGTTTCGTGGTTACTTGGAAGAGAAGGCCAAATTGGCCTCTAAAAAGCTTGGCGTGCTCAGCAGAGCGGGACAGTATTTCATGCCGGCACACCGCGTGCAACTTTACAAGGCGCAGGTTCGGCCTCACATGGAATACTATTCCCATCTCTGGGCAGGGGCTCCCCAGTGCCAGCTCCTTCCACTTGACCGCATCCTGCACAAAGCGGTTCGAATCGTCGACGACCGAGTCCTTTCCGATCGGCTCAATTCATTGGCACTGCGAAGAGATGTTGCATTCCTTTGCATTTTCTCGTTTTTCATCGCATCTACCACGGGGAGTGCTCTGAGGAATTGTTCGGATTAATCCCAGCCGCCAAATTTCACGAACGCGCATCGCGGCAGAACTCCCAATACCATCCACACCATCTGGATGATTGGCGGTCCACCACTGTGCGATTTAGAAGATGTTTTCTTCCTCGCACGACTTCCTTGTGGAATCGATTACCATCAGCGATTTTTCCGGACCGATACGACTTAGGGACCTTCAAGAAAAGAGCGTACTCCTTTTTAAAAGGCCGACAACGCATCTGCGATTCCCTCCCTGGTGTTGCAGCTGTTCATGGGCGGCGGTAGTCACTTACCATTAGGTGAGCCGCATGCTCGTTTGTCCCCTCTCCTAGAAAAAAAAATTATTGAGGTATTGCACAAGTGCAATTTTGTTTCATGAACTAACGTTAAAAGATAAATAAGATTATTACTTTGTAGCTATTTCGGATGTCAGAAGAATCATTTAATTACTGGTTTTTAATTCCCGACGTTTCGGGTGTTTTCCAGCACCTATTGTCACGGGGGCCTGAGGTGATTGACGTCCCGATGTCAGAGTTAACCCGGAGTACCTTCAGGTGTTTAATTATTACTTTTGGTCCGATCTACGCAGAATAACCTTATTGTGGCTTGAAGTTTTGCATTTGTACGCTTGGGTTTAGTTTTAATTGTATTAAATACAGGATCACAAGCAGGTGGTAGTACCCAGCCTCCTTCTCTATTGAAATTAGGATATTTTTACATTCTATAGCCTCACGTATCATTCTTGTCAGGAATCGATGTTCTTTCGCGAGTATTTGTGGTCTATCAAATCTGATATATGGTGAAACGTTTGTAATCAAGCCTTAATTAAAAATATTCATTAATGAATACATTATAGCTCCATAAGGGGGATATTTACCATAGCCGCCACGGTTGGCAGATGGGTTGGCAATCGCAGTTTTTTATTTCTAGTTTTTATTAGGAAGGTACTGCTGGCTTCCAGTTTGATTCCCTTTTACGACACCACGGGACCATATGGGGTAGTGGACATTCTTACACCGCCACTACACAGACAATTCATGAAGATAATAAATTACAGGGATTTAATATTTTATTTATAGATTAAAGGTGACAAAGGAGTACATAACCTGATCCTGTCCACCTGATAATAAGTTGCTCGGATAGGATGCTCTGGCTCATATTCATCTAAATTATTTAAAAAATTAAAATAATAAACATAAAATTAATTAACATAGCAGCTTAATGCTTCTGTATTTCGTATTGTGAGTTTTACATTTTGCATTCTGCATTTTGATTTTTAATCGATGTAGATGTTTATGGGCCACAGCCACATCCGCTTATCATCAAGTTGACAGTGTGCCCATTCGCCAGCTTCATTCTATAAAATAGCTTTTTGCCCGATTAAAAAGTAGGGCTTTTTAGTATTTCTCTGGACCTAGTAGACCTAAAAACTTATACACATCATATTTTAAATTAACACTAAATGTAACATTTAACTTATAGTAAAAATTTTGTATTTGAATTTGTTAATAAAACAATTTATTTGTAATACATAAAATTACGTACATATCAACGCGAAACTCCAGATATTTGCGGAAGGAAATAAACAAATTTCCCGCCTTTTTCGGTACGCACCGACGTGGAAAATTATGAAAAAGTTGCCACGAAAAAATATCCACCATCAGCGCATCAACTAATTGAATTAATTGGATAATATCATTAAAAAATCCATAAGTTTGAATCTTGGTAGGCACAATGCGTACATTATACAGATTGCCCTATGCGACTGCTCCCTCCCACAATGGGAATTATCATTGGAGGCCATTAACGGGGAGCATTCTTGCTGAAAAATAATAGAACCACCCGCTCTCCCCGCCATATACGAAGCAGGAAGGCCCGGTGGTACTGTGTGCGAGCCGTTTTAATCTCAGTTTTACTTAAAATTGAATAAAAAGTTTGTACTTAGAAAAATAGTAAAAAAGTCATTTTGAATTAAAATTATTATTTACTAGCTGTCCCTCGCGACTTTGCCCGCGTAGAATTACTACGATTTCAAAGGTTTTATTTTTTTGCGCGGAACCCTGATTCTTTTTTTAAAATAAAAGTATACTAAGTTACTCCTTAAACCATCAGCTATTTGCCCGTGACTGTCCCGTCAAAATCGGTCCAGCCGTTTCAGAGATTAGCCCGAACAAATAGACAGACAGACAGATAGACAAAAATGTTAAAATTTGTTTTTTGTTATTAGTACCGTATATACTTTCATATTATGCATTTAGTAAAAAGCTGTTATTTTAACATTTCAAACAGACACTTCAATTTCATTTATTTGTATAGATAGATTTATTAATATAATGGATTGTCAAATTTCTTCACTCTTGCTCCTCGTCCTTCTCGTCTTAACTAACTCGTTTTTAGTAAGCGCCGAAGTATACGAAACACCAATATATTATTTATCGCTATCAGAGCACTTACTTCATAGTTACCACTTATCGTTCCTCATATAATGGTATACGTGTTAGAGCCATGCTGCAGTTATATTATGGTTGTAGCCGAATGGTATCTTTAAGGTGAGAGTGAGTTGGCAGTTGCAGGATCGGTATGCTCCATCTTCAGCGTTATTATACAGCTACTTTCACCAATAAAATTAACATTACCTACTGAAGTTCATAAATTATGAAAGTACCGACACGTTTTCTTACGTGGTAGATCCACGCTGCAGCTGTATTATGGTTGTAGCAAGAATGGGTCGGCAAGGACTACGCTCTCGCAGAATACCAGCATAATAACTTAACGTTGTTGTGTTTCATATCCTAAGTGTAAGACCCCTTTTTACTGGAAACGAGGCTTTCCATTTTAGTCCTCGTGGTGACAGCGCATCTGCATTTTTATTCTTAATCAAGGATAGATATAGATATCTATGGACCACAGCATACACGTACCATCAGGTGGACTGCGTGCTCTTTTGTCAACCTTTATTCTATAAAAAATATACACTTAAAACACAAAATGGCACTACTTTTACTTACCAATTTTTAACCATTATTTAATATACGGGAGTTGCAATCCCTCTGCGGTCAAGGTCTCGCCAAAACTTCGTAGATTTCTTTTAAGTAAGTTCTGATTGTTCTAGAAAAATAAACAAACTCTTTCAATAATAAAAAATAACGAAAGCAAAGATCGACTGATATACAAGTCCAACAACATACATTAACTTTTATTTTTGTAGTCGGCCACATAAAATTCCTTAATGGTATGTCGGGTGAGGTGTCAAGGGAAATTTGAGTAAATTAAAATAGGAAGATAGGCCGAATAAGGCTGCAGCACGGTATTGTACTCATTGCGAACTGCATGAAAAACTAACTAGCTTTTATTATGTTGTCTCTCTCGCGTTGTATGCAATTAGAAAGGGAGGGCAGTGCATTAGTGGCGGGTCATATTGTTGCGGCGAGAGACTGGCTGCATTGACGCGGTCGCGAAGTAAGTAATTAGGTGCGAGTTTCTTTTCATACCCTTTAAAAATACTGCATTTTATATACTAGTTAGGCCTCATAGTTATTATTTCTTTTGTTTTTAGCAAAGAAAGCAAAAAGCTGGCTGTACATTAGTATATATTTTCTATGCGAGAATTTATTTTTTTCTACATCTGTGTTATACTTTGCGTATTTTGCTAATTATATTAATATTAATTTAAAAATTTAAAATTACAGCATTTTAATGTCGCACAGCTGGGCACAGGCCTCCTTATTTCTGAGAGCGTATTGAGCACTTCATCTGTCGGGCTGTTCCAATACCTACGTGTTGATGAAATTCACATATCCGCGATATATTTTATTTCGTAAACATACAAGTTTCCTCACGATATGTTCCTTCACCGCCGAACACGTGGTTAGTCAGCACCTATTTTTTTTTTATAGGATAGGGTGACAAACGAGCACACACTCCACTTGATGGTAAGTGGTTGCAGTGATCCATAGACATCTACATTTATCCTCAATAAAGAATCAAAATGCAGATGTGTCGTCACCCGTGAGGACTAAGATGGAATGCCTCTTTTCCAATAAAAAGGGTCCCCGAGTCTCTACACTCACCATACGAAACACAGCAGTATCAAGCTGCCATTTTACGCTGATATTCTGTAAGAGCGTGGTCCTTCCCCGATCGAGCTGACCAATTCGTGCTACAACTATACTACTAATATATTTACAGCATGTCTCTACCACGTATACAAATATTATAATGTATAATAATATATATTTTATTTCTTAGTTATACAAGTTTCCTCACGATATTTTCCTTCACCGCCGAGCACGTGGTTAGTCAGCATTTAAAATTGGGGCTCAAGCCCGGTTGGCTGGCGTAGGTATTGTGAAATTTACTGCGAGCGTTTAGCTTCTGAGACAGAACGACTATCATACACACACGACTTAACAATAAAAATACATCGTAGGCAAGAGTTAATAATTTTTGATATTCTCTACTAGTCAACCCATCGAGCCGCGAGACATTGTCAGCGTATTTTAGATGTGTTAAAGCCACGCTGCACTGCGGCTATATTATTACTATTACAGCACGAACGGGTCGGCTCGACCGGGGAGGAACTACGCTCTCACAGAATACCAGTATAAATAACAGCTTAATGTGGTGTTTCGTATGGTGAGCGTAGAGAACCGGAGACCCTTTCCACTGGAAATTACATACTCTATCTTAGACCTCAGGGGTGAAAACATATTAACAACTTAAATGGAATGCCTCGTTACCAGCAAAAAAGGTTTCCGGTTCTTCACACTCACCATACGAATCATAGGTCTATTATGCTACGCCTGCGTCAAATACGCTGATACAATGTTCTTCACATCGAATTGCGGTCATGGCGGCCAGTTTCAATAAAGATTCGCCATCTGCACTGGACAGGAATATAGTACCTACATGCGTGTGTGCGCAAGGCACAGGAGCATTATATATTCCCTCACGTTTATAATTCGATGGGACGGCATTCTCACACGCCCGGAGAGAGATCAGGCGCAGCACCAATGGCTTTACGTGCTTTGTTAGACACGGCACGGGGGTGAACCGCCGCCAAGTTCCTGATTCCAGGCTACGTTTTAGAATTACTTGACAGCTTGATAAACAAAGGATCACATGATTATCAGTCACCCTTGCCACCAATAGACCAGAGAATCAGCTAAATGAGCTAAATTCAAAATCAGTTAGATCAGTGTCGGCCTCTTTGTTTTTTTTACATTTTTTAATATTTAAATGGTAGTATAAGTAGACAATAAGGTACAATGAAATATAATATTCGAATGTTATTTTTTTTTATTGCAGACCTTCAAAATGGCGTAGTAGGTACTAAAATGCGACTTATATTACACAAGAAAAAAACGTTTCATAGTAAAACGGATCGTTAGTATTGAATAGGTAATGACTTACATTGTTTTCATATTATCCTAAAAATAAAATTGATAAATGTTTAACTCTAGGCTCATCTGTATCTTCCTTTGTCGCCGATTTGTGCATGGAGGATTTTGACGGTTCCGTGGCGCAGTGGCTTAGCAATCAGTTGTTGCGCTGGGGGCCGCGGGTTCAAATCTCGCACGGAACAAGTATTTGTATGGCCTACAAATAATTGTTCCGGGTCTGGATGTTTGTCCTTGTGCAACTTATGTTTGTAAACTGCCTCCACGACACAGGAGAAAAATCCTACTGTGGGGGTAACGTTTTTTAAAAAATAAAAAAAAGGAGAAAGCCCTCCTTACTGTACCTGTAACTCCAAGGTTCTACAAGCGGTACGTATATGATACTTTCACAATTTTACCATCAGACAAAGCAACTGTATTTTTAGAACATCTTAATTCCATAAACTCTAAAATTCAATTTACTATGGAGTTAGTGGCAAATAATTCCTTAGCCTTCCTAGATGTGTTAGTCACAAATTTCCTAGAAGTGTAAGTCACACTGTGTATAGAAAAAAGACCTATACGAACCGATATTTAAACGGTTAATCGCACCATCATCCTTCAGAGTTAGCTACCGTGGGAAAATATTTGTTAAAGAGAACATGAGGGATTTGTAACAGCAAAAATCTGGCCGCCGAGCTTCAGCACGTTAAGCAAGTTCTGCACGACAACAAGCTTCTGGTCCCGCGCCTACGTCACGGTGACCGAGTGAAGACGGCCGCAGTCGAGCGCGTGCTTGCTGTACTACCAAATGTCAGAGTTGTCACAGATAAGATTGGCTAAATCTTGAAGCGAGCTTCTATTAGAACATTCTTCAAGCCGCCGAAGAAGATTAGTCAGTTCTTACCATCCGTCAAGTGTACAAATGTACAAGATGCAGGTGTGTACTTGATTATGTATGTGGTCTCTCATATACAGGACAAACAATAAGGTCTATAAAAAACCGCGTAAAATACATATAGCTGTCGTGAAACACTTTCGCTTCGGGAAGTCTGCAGTTTGTGATCATATCCTAGACGGCCCCCGCCATTATATTACATTAGATTTGATAGACCACAACCCCTCGCGAAAGAACATCGATTCCTACCAAGTGTAATACGTGAGGCTATTGAAATTTAAAAAAAATACCCTAATTTCAACGGAGGCTGGGTACTACCACCTGCTTGGGATCCTGTAATAAGTAAAATTAGAACTAAACGCAAGCATACTGCTGCAAGACTTCAAGACACAGTAAGTTCAATCTGCGTAGATCGGATCTAAAGTAATAATTAAAAAGCTGAAGGTACTTCGAGTTAACTCTGATATCGGGACATCAGTAACCTTGGTCCCCCGTAACCTGGGTGGGTGCTGGAAAGAACCGGGAACCGAAACTTCGTGAAATAAAAATAAGTACAATTAAACGCGATAAAATCCATAAAAGTAGTTTTATTCAATGTAAAAACATGTAATGAATTTCTGTTCGCTGGCATTGGAAGTCAAATTAGGGTACAAAATAAGATATTCAAAGCTCTTGCCATAGCAACTATGGCTATATTATTTTATCTTAACTGTCGGCACGCCAGGGTAAGGACTAAGCTCTCATAGAATACCAGCGTAAAATAGCAGCTCAATGCTGCTGTGTTTCGTATGGTGAATCTAGAGAATAGGAGCGTTTTACTAGAAACTAGGTATTCCACCTTAGTCCTCAGGGGCGACAACGCATCTGCATTTTGATTCGTAATCGAGGATAAATGTAGATGACTATGAACTTGACAGAATGGACAGAATCCATTTACCATCAGACAGAGATCGGCAACATGATGACATCGGTCAAAGATGCTGGATGCCTGCTACTTGCTACTGCGATTGTCAGTACGTTTGACTAGCGTGGCGCTGACGGCAGATTCTAATTGCTATCTATGTCGTAGGTCACTGATGGAAAATATGTATTTAACTTTCTTATAGAATAACGGTGACAAACGAGTTCACAGACCACGTGATGGTAAGTGGGTGCGGTCTACATCTATCCTCGATTAAGTATCAAAATACAGATGCGTTGTCACCCTTGAGGACTCAGATCGAATACCTCGTTTAATGATGGTCTCCGGTTCCATATGAAACACAGCAACATTTCCTATTTTACGCTGGTATTCTGTGAGAGCGTGGTTCTTCCCCGGTCGAGCCGACCTATGGCTCTACCACGTAAAGCTTATAAGAAAAACATAACTGATAAATATCTTATTGGATTTCTATTTCTTTTTTTTATATTTATTAACACAACATTCTTAGTTATGTATTTTCTTTATTTTTGTTCATCTTAGATAATAATTAAATAAGTGACAATTAGTTTATTTTAATTTATTGAAATGTATTTTATGTGATAAAACTACTCTGGTAATAATATAGTGAATTTAAGCCACGTCTCACGCAATTAGCCGATTTTATTTCTTTCTCCAATAACAGGGACTCTAAAGAAAGTAATTTATTTCAGTGTTGGGTGCAAAACAACGGAAGATATTATTTCAAGTAGGTTTGAACAAAGTAATTCACGGCGTCTTGTCTCATTTTCTTTTAATATTGTTCGAAACAAACAGATGGCGTTAGCTGTCACATATGTTGGTATCTGTAACAAACGATAAACTGAGCAAAGAGCAAGGTCCAACCCGGATCGGCTCGACCCAGGTAGGACTATGCTCTTAGAGAATACCAGTGTAAATAGTAGATTAATCCTGCTGTGTTTTGTGTGGTGAGTGTAGAGAACTGCAGACCTTTTTACTCGAAACGAGGAATTCGATCTCAGTTCTCGGGGATGACAACGCATCTGCATTTTGATTTTTTATTGAGGATAACTGTAAATGTTTATGGGTGGATGGTGGAAATTGTGTCCACTCACTATCAGGTGAAGTGTATGCTCCTTAGTCATCCTTATTCTATACAAAATGGTGTTTTATTATAATAGTGTAAAATACACTACATTTTATTTTATTTTGGTTCAGTTCAGAGTACAGCAGACTAGTTGAGTCCAAATTCTTGTACCAATAAAAATTTCGTTGTCGGGGACACCTGTAACTTCTGTATATTCTTCATAATATAAAAGTTACAGGTGTCGCCTCAGACGACTCCACTGCTGTCGCCTTCCCGAGCTCCTCTTTCAAACGTTTCAAACTAATACGTTTTATATTAGTTATTGTAGTAATTATAGTTAGTAGTTAATATTAGTTTGTATTAGTTATAACTATAGTATGTTATAATATAATGCTTAAATACGTTCCACTACCCGGCTCAAGCCCGATGGTACTACGTGGGTTTAAGAGCAAGGGTCCTCCACATTCGTCAACTTATTTTAATTCTCACTCAGTCCCCCCCCCCCCACGTTTTCTTTCACCTAGCACGTGGGTAACTTGTACCTGAAATTGTATCTCAAAATTTAATTAATGGTGAACTTGTTTTGATCGCGCACTATGAAATTTTCAGGCATTGTTGTATCTTAGTTAGTCCTTAGTTATCCACAGAACTACCACAGCTCATGAAAATAAATTATAAGAATGTATAATTTATTTGGTTACAATAATTATTTATTGCTTACAGACTACAGTTTTTTTTTATAGAATAAGGGTGACAAGCGAGCACACAGTCCACCTGATGGTAAGTGGTTGCTGCGGCCCATAGACATCTATATCTATCTTCGTTTGCGAATTAAAATGCCTCTTTTCCAGTAAAAAGGGTCTCCGGTTCTTTACACTCACCATACGAAACACAGCAGCATTAAGCGGCTATTTTACGCTAGTATTCTGTGAGAGCGTGGTCCTTCCCCGGTCGAGCCGACCCATTCGTGCTACAACTATACTATTAATATAGCTGCAGCGTGGCTCTACCACGTATAAAACGCCACACGGTATTCGAAAAGTTACAAAACGGCAATAAGAATTGTCAATAATGAGTTTCCACATTATTTAAACAATTTCCTTGGGACCTATTTTTAAATTATTGACAATATAGTTTAAAAATTGATTGATGACACTTAAATAATTGGATGCAACAGCCAGTTTTTTAATTCAAATCTATATGTGAAAGCTGTAAGTTTTTAATGAAATTCTTCATAAATGTATAGCTTAGTTCGTTTTATGATAAGTAATTTAATTTTTATGTTTAAAATACGAAACATTCTTTTGAATAAATAGGCGTAGAAGATATTCTAATCAGCCCTTATTAGTCAAATGTTGATCTTTCCCGTTGTAGAGAAATTTTACCTTTATGGTCACGTTAACGCTTGACCGGAGGTTTCAGGATAGCTGTGCTAGACATTTCGCACCTTTGACGTTGCTTGCAGTCCCAATCGATAGTCAGATCAGTGACCTCTGACATTGCAATTAGAATCTGCTGTCGGACCAACGTATTTTACGCCTAGAATAAATAAGATGGTTTTACTGTCATCAATTGGAAACTATAAGATCTTTTTAACATATACCTACCATATTCGCCTCTTATGAACACTGAACGAGTCGAGTTATGGATTCTCATACCCCGCCACCGTTCGGTGAAAAATGTATACCATAAAAGAAAGAATATATACCATACTATATTAATTTCTTTTTAACCAACCTCAAGTAAAGAGGTGGTTCTCAATTTGACTGTATTTTTTATGTGTGTTACCTCAGCACTTTTTTTGGGAACCGATTATGATTCTTTTTTTATTTGAAAGCTGGTGCTTCTCATGTGGTCCCATATAAATTTGAACAGTGGTTTTTGAGTTTTTTTTTTAATGTTCTACTAAGCCAGCGCTTATCTACGATCCCACCTGATGGTAAGTGGTGATGTAGCCTAAGATGGTGAAGCGCATTGACTTAACAAAAGCCTATTCACTCTTGCCTTGAAGACATCCACACTGTAATCGGATGGAAAGACAGATGCTGGCAACTTATTCCACTCCTTTGCTGTACGCATGAAGAACGACGTGGCGAACCGTTTGGTTCGAATGCGTTATCCTTAATAATGCGTATTTAATTGACTTCGACTACATTGATGATGTTTTATTTTTTATATTGAAGTCGGTTGTACAAAATTTTTAATGTTACCACTTGCTTTAAATTAAATCGATTTCTTACTTAGTTATTAACAATCTTCTTTAATATACCTACTGCTTCATATAAGCCTTTTTAAGAACCCGCCAACTGGACTGCGTTATTTGAAAATTTTACCCATTGCTACCTCGCTAGAAATAAAATCATCAGAGAATCAATATATTATCTCTCTGATCTTAGGTGCGGCGTTTTAGAAGCATCGAGCAGTTGAAGTTGGTAATAGATATTTTTCTTAATACGTAACCTTTTAGGTTATTGTCCAATGTTTGTTTACACGAGGTAAAGACCTCTGACAAACTTTTAAGTTAAATATTAGCTGTGCTTCAAGAGAGTTGTATTTCTAATACTGATTTTGTGGACATTATGATAGATACTTTTGACATTATACAGACGGTATATAATATTAAATATGTTCTCTATAATGTATTATGCATTATAAGAAAGAGACTATCGTAAAAAAAGAAACCTGTGAGTGTGTGTTAAAATTAATATTGCATCTAAAAAATTAACTCCCTGAACCTTTAAGTGAGATTTCGTTTTAAAAAAAGTGACAATAAAGACGGCGCGAAGGCAACAAAGCACGCGCGCAAATATAATTATTTTAAAACTATAAAACTGCAATAAAATTCATAGACAATGGCGTCCATAACGGCAAACAAACTCGCGGAGTAATAAAACATTAACGAGAAATATAGCACTTTGGAAAGAGGAATAATTATTTTATTACGCTGTGTAAAAGCTGTTTCGCTTCTAAGAAACGGTGCTCGTGAAGACAATGGGACAAAGGACCGGGACGCTGCGGAACATTGTTTTTATACAAATTTGTGTCTTGTTGAACAGGAATAGAGTCATTTTTGTACATTTAAGAAATTCCCATAAGATTTTTAGGTGACGGCGATGCAAGTATAATGGAATAAGTCACTTTATGATTGTTTCTAATATTTTTATGACGGCCATCCCGTTACTAAAGGGCATTGTGTGACTGCCCGCAAACTATTTCGTAAAACAAAAACAAAAGTGTCAACGACGTTCCGATTTGTCTTTCAGTTATTTGTAAGAACTTTTGTTTTTAATTTTATCCCTTAATTGTTTATGGGTTAACGTTCTAAAACAAAATGATTATCGCTATTAGAAATATGAACAGAAATGGTATCTATAATATATTATCTACATGTGTATACATTTACAAATAAGTAATTTTATTTCTTTAAAACGATTTATAATGTTAATTTTATGTAACTTTAAAAAGTCCAAAGCACCTAACGTTCTATGTGTACCTTACAATATGTTTGAATAATGATTTAATAAATATAAAGACCCTTATTGTCATAAGTTGCTACTAGATGGCGCTAGTTGTACGATCAGTATAGTTTACTATCGTAAGCAGTAAAACCCGATGGTGTCTGTGTTTATCGCACCAGTGTGTATCGTATAAGTTATTTGTTATTTAGATAGTTAAACTGAGCTGTAAAAACTCAGTGGTTAATGCTACTCCTGGGAAATCACTTAAATTAGTGTCTTTATGAATGCGCGTGAGTTGGAGAGTGCGTAATGAATAGTTTCTGCAAATGATCCTTGTTAAAGGCAATAATTATAAGGAAACCTTAGTCCAGGCTTGGTAATAAAAACATTTATAGGAGCCGTCGAATAGCAATGGAATATGGTTACAGATGGTGGTAATTTCATCAAATGGATAGTAGAAATAAGATAAATGTTTTTTTATAATATGGTATTAGTCAATAAGTATAGAATTATATAGTTACACTTAAGCTATTGTAGATCAGGGGATAAGCGCTCACCTCAAAATTATTATATATACTTTTTATATTTATTTTTATTAATTGTGCCCCTTGGTATTGGTCACAATAATTCTGCCAATGTCCGGTCTTTGGTCTGTCACATCTTGTTTTGTGGCTTCTACTACATGAGTTATAGATAGCTGCCTGACACTTAATAATTATATTTTCGCACTTTTATTATAAAAATGAATTGATGTTCTATTTTTTTTAAATTAAATGAAGTGAAAAATGAACATAGTGAAGTAGGAATACGACAATTAAAAATGTATTTCAGCATTACTTATCTGTTGTATATTGTTCATTTTATTTTTTATTTTTTTTTTATAGGATAGGGTGACAAACGAGCACACAGTCCACCTGATGGTAAGTGGCTACTGCGACCCATAGACATCTACATCTATCCTCAAAAGACAGATGCAGATGCGTCGTCACCCGTGAGGACTAAGATGGAATGCCTCTTTGCCAGTAAAAAGGGTCTCCGGTTCTCTACACTCACCATACGAAACACAGCAACGTTATATAGATGTTACCGTCAAAGTCTATCAAAAAGTCCGCAGCTGAACATAGGCTTTTTCCATAGATGGTCTCATTAGGGGGATATTTGCCGTAGTTGCCACGCTTGGCAAACAGTTTGGCAATCGCATTTTTTAAAGTGAACTTCTTTATCGAGGTAGTGGAGAAATTTAATACGGTACTAAAATCAACTTAACAACTTACGTTATTATGTACTTACCCTACTTATGTAAAATATAAAATAAAATGAGAATTATATGTCGTAAAGAAATTTCATTTCGTTAAAATTAAATATGTAAAAAGATTATTTAAAATATAATATAATATTCTACCAGAAGGTTCATTAAGACCACAATATATCAAACGTAGTTTGTAAACATTTCTTTGAAAAAATCCATTCGATTCAATGATTCTTTGTCAAATAAAATCCTTTCTAACAAACGTATTATTACAAAATAAAAATGTTTATTTATCGTAAGAGAGCTGTGACGCAATGAATTTCACAGTACCTACCTACGCGAGCTTGGTTCTATCCCACAGTAACCAAACTATTAATTTGCAATTATAAGTTGTGTTAAAGTTCTTTGGTTGTGAGTAAGTGAGGAAACCTGCACGTATTATAGTACGTGAGGATAATATGGTCCTCCGGTTAATATGGTCATTTCCTTATAACTTAAAAACTACAGATTTATTTGCATAATACGCATCTGTCATAGACGATCGTTCTTCATCAGTCATTCAAATAATAAAGAGTCAAAAGGACGTTGCTTTATCGACGCCATTTTTACAATTGATATTATTTATTATATTAAATATTTTAATCGATTTTAGTATCTATATGTAGTGTGGTTAGTTTTTCTTAAGTTGATTTTTCGAAGTGTTCCTAATCATTGCCAAAGCTTGTTTACTATTTTTTCTTAATATATTAGTTACAGTATACGACATTGTGTATTTGTCTCTGTCCTCCTAGAGTTGGTTTTATAAGGCGGCAAAGCTTAAGGTGACTATATTACCCTCACGTATCTTAGTTATAAAATATTTGGATACTATGTGTAGTCCGCCAACACCAGGAGCAATAATAAGGATAAATTGCTCATAAACCTCTCAGAAATGACTAAGAATTCAGTAGTTTCTGAGAGGTGTTCAATGTGTCAAGCAGGGGTCGTTTTTAGACTGCAGGCTCTTCGAAACAATATGCAATCATAGTAGCGATATTTTATATCAAAGCCAATATTAAATTCAGGGTTTGCTTAGCTCTTATTAACGTCAAATTTTTCCTCGGTTTGCAAAATAATATCTCAGAGAAGAAATAACAGGAAACTTTGAGGTTTTTTTGTACCTGACTTCAACAAAAGGAGGTTTAAAATCCTAGGGTATTTTTTGTAGATATGTACGACTATATTACCCGATATCTTCATAAATTGTCAATCAATTTTGATGATTCTTTTTTATTACATAGGTTATATTCTAGTATATTTTGACGACATTGGGATTGAGATATTACTTAGGGTAAAAATATTTAATTTTTGAAATGCCATGTTACAATTTTATTTATAACATACTCACACATTACTTGGAAGCATTTATTCACCACGGGTCACGGGTAAGCGCGTCGAGCACATGGCTGATAACGCGATAGATTATGCTACTAGTCACTAGTTTGCGAAATTTAAGTAGGTACGAAGTTTTTAGTTTGATTTTCCGACATCAGTCGGTTTGTCCAATGTCACGTTTTTCAACCAGCAGCGTGCACGTGTATGCGAGTTTAAAGAAAACAAATAGAGACAGAATTTTTTATCAGTACAAACTACAATTAATAATATTAAATTCATTTACTACATACTGGTTTGAGAAATGCCTCCACCCTGCGAAGAACTACTAAGAAATCAGCGGAATCGAATAAGTGTTTGCAATAAATATATGTACAATTAACATACACAAACACTCACGCCTGTCACCCAGAGGGGTAGGCAGAGACTATGGACTTCCATTTGTCACGATCCTGATAAACCTCTCTCACTTCCTACACATCCATATGCCTACGCATACATGCGTAGGATATGTACAATTAACTATACGAATAATATAAAAATAGTTATTATCGTCCACGTATAACCCAATATTATAAAAATCTCTTTGTTTAGTTTTTTTTTTTGTACTTGGCGATAGAATAATATTGTTATTGTAGACAGTTTTGTCAGCTCTTAACTACTATATATCTTAGAATTTATTAAAACATATCATAGTTTGACCGCTAATGATAATAAATGTTTTACAGATAAAATAAAGAAATCTAAACACAATACAAATGTAAAGCACCACTCTATTACAACGGTTATATCACGCATTAAGTCGCCTAACTCGTGACATGCCTCTAAACAGCTGTACTAGTGTTGGGAGCCGCGGTACGGGCATTGTTGTGAGCGAGCAGTGTGCACGGAGTCGCATTGTGCGAGGGACAGAGACAGTGTCGCAGTAGAGGAGGGGCGAAGGCTTTACACGCAAGGCGCTCATTGGTAGCCGGCCTAGCCGCCCCAAACCGCGCCCCGCACTTTCCGATACCCATGCTGGCATCACTCAGAGCCGTCAGTCTACCGCACGACTTCAACGCGACACAATCGTCCTCTCGCCTGTGTCCGATTCACCACATTGTGCCATAGCTAATGCTATAACAGACCTTTAGAGTTTTATTCTACTCTGTAAACATGTCAACTTTGAGCCATCATCCGTACGCGTTCTCGATGCATCCCGGCATGCTGCCGGAGTATCCGAGCGCGCCGCAGCCGTTGCCGGCGTCTTCACCACAATCGGAAGGCCACATCAAGAGGCCTATGAACGCGTTCATGGTGTGGTCGAGGCTTCAACGGCGCCAGATAGCGAAGGACAATCCGAAGATGCACAACTCCGAGATTTCAAAGAGACTCGGCGCCGAATGGAAGTTGCTAACGGAGATGCAAAAGCGGCCATTTATTGATGAAGCGAAAAGGCTGCGAGCTCTGCATATGAAGGAGCACCCGGACTATAAGTACAGACCGCGCAGGAAGCCCAAACCTCCTACACCAGGTGGTGCTCCGGGGGCTGGCGCTTTCCCAAGTTTTCCGCTGCCATATTTCGCTGGCCCGGCGCCTACTGTTGGACATTTGGACGCTCTGTCATACCCTGCCGTTCCACCTTATTTCCCGCATCAGTTGGATCATCTACAGTTCTCAAAACTAATGGCGCCGACGGCCGAGAAAATGCCGACGGCTTCTTCGGCCGCTGCAGTTGTTTCGTCGTTTTATTCATCATTGTATACTTCGCCTGCGGCTCCACCGAAACAGTTTTCGTCACCGTTCTTCCACCAGTACGGAGGGGCACCTTCATCACCGGTTTCGCCAGCGACGCCAACACAGCACAGCCCGCACGACGACCAGCTGAGGCGACCCGTGTCCGTTATATATTGAAGACCAACCTGCCTTCCTTGAAGGACTCACCTTTGAGGTTCGGCAAAAGACTAAGTGTGACGAAGTGACGTATGTTTCACGAACTTTATTTATTGATTTCTAGAGTTATAGTTAGTTGAGAATTGTAAAGAGTGTGCCCAGTATCAAGTGGTTTGTAAATATGTTGGGATAGGCCCGCTAGGTGGGCGACGGATTAATTAAACTGTGATTTTCTTTTGAGTATCGATACGTTTCTCATAATAGTTTTAAGTAGTTCCGTTCAATCAGCTATGTGAAGTGAGATTGGTACCAAAAAGAGATTATTTTCCGTAGGTGTCACTATATTTAGCTTTGTAGTTAAACGTGTCGATGTGACTCGCTGACTGTTTGTTTGTATTCCCTGTTTTGTTAAGTTTGGTTGTTAGATGCATTGAATCCGACGGATGTTTCGCTTAATTTCGATGCCGCGTAATTTATTTATTGAGGTCCATTGTAGACGTAAAGAAGTAACTGTAAATTAGTTGATTTAATTGTAAGCTCACTAGTTTGTCACAATTGTATATATTAGTTTTAGTTCGGAATTGATGTCATTACCAACGATGTATTATAGGATATGAGATAAATGAATACTTTGTTAACGCCATACAAATAAACACTAAATTGTTTTTATTTTAGAAATTTGTTTTCTTTAGCGACAAATCCTTTCTGTGGGTAAGTACAACGTATATTTCATATTGTATACTAGTAAATAATATTACTTTAAATTATAATACTGTAGTGTATTATAATTTAAAAACATTATTTGGTAAACTATGATTATTATATATACTATTATATTATGTATACTTAACATTAACACTATTTAACATTAAAACAAAATTAATTAATAAATCTAACAATGTGATATTAGGCTTAATTCAAATTGAAAATAATATGTTCGTCTTCTTTATTTCTTTTTTATAAAAATCTTAATAAAATTGGCAAAAGTAGTAATCGGTGTAAAAGTTTAGATCACATGAAGATAAAGAAACTTTTTTACTCACTTACCTACTACAAGTCTCACAAGATGGTAATTATTGACATAGTTTTAAAAAGGTTTTTTAAGCTGTAATATTACATACAAGCATATAATAATAATTTATTCTGGTAATAAATGAACAATACACTAGTGTAGGTATGTATAATAGTTCATTCAAATTTATATCAAAACAATACGTTTTGAAATATTTAAAATTGCTAATGATTAAAAAATCGTTTTAAATATAATTTTAATTTAATTTAATTTTTGATTTGAAGATTGACATTTAAAAAATATTAAATCATTATTTACCGTGTTTAATTTTTTCTGTTAAGCATGCGAACTCTACGATCATATAATCGGTAAGAAGATGCGGTAAATGGTTTTAGTCAAGTTTTATTTATTTTTATTCGGTTATTCAATGTTCATATTTATATATATAGTTATATGTCGATAGCGTTTAAATATTAACGAGACCATAATTTAATGTTTATAAGAAATTTCGCTACTATTAATTCTTCAATGACATTTTTCATCGAACAACAAGTTTAGACCATAGAATAATAATGCGGGTTTTAGGATACTTAATCCGATTAAATGTCGTAAAATGACCATTGTTTTTTAAGTTATTTATTAGCTTGGTTGGTATGGTTATTAGATGTAAATAAGGATTATATAGCTAGAGATTATAGAGAACTAGAAACGTTTTAAATATTGATTTATATGTAGCATTAAGGTCAACAAATAATACGGTATATTTTGCATATAAAAATTATCAATTATGTATATATAATTGTGTATTTATCAGTTTATGTATGCATGGATTTAAACGCGTCTAATTTTAACTGTTTCATTTCCGCGTTTTAATAGCGCGGATAGTAGTCCCTCAATAAAACTTTAGGCATGCCAGTAGGTACGGAGAACTCGATCGGCAAGTTGTATTAGGGAGTTTTTATTAAGGGTTGAGTGCACGTCTATTTACCTACAATTTTATAAATTATTATGTGTGTAGGCTGAGTTCTATTACCACCGGCATCTCTGAAATTGTAAATTGCAATTTTATTGCGCTGATTTACAATTTTCTCAGCCGTGAAGGAAATCATCGCAAAGAAACCTGCATAATAAAACTTCCACCCTCTAAAATTGGGAGACCTATGTCCAGTGGTGGGACGTATATAGGCTGTAATTTTTTACTTAACCTCTGAAATCATTAATTCAAATTTTAAGTGCTGACTAACCTAAACGAAGAAACCTCCGTATTATAGAAATAAAAAAAAGTATTTTGAAGATAATATGTTAAGTATGCCTTTTTGATATTGCACCAGCGTGGCGGACTGTTACGTGCTTTGTAACCCTTTCAGTAATTTTTACCTCGATCTAAATAATAGAAAAACGATTTTTCTATTAAACGTTCTCAGAAATGAGGCCTGAGCCCAGCATTAGGACGTATATAGGCTGTCACTTTAACTTTTTTCCATCGAACACAAAGTTTTGTTTAAAAATAAAGTCACCCGCACACTAGGATTTTCTCATGTATCGTGGGGGCGTCGTGGGAAATTTATGTTTACATACATAAATTTCACAAGACAAACATCCAGACCCGGAACAATTATTTATAGGTTATACAAATATACATATACGTGTGGGATTCGAAGCCGCGGCCCTCAGCGCTGCAACTTATTGCTAAGTCACCGCGCCACGGAGCCGTCAATTATATAGACATATTAGTAGGTACTCTGTCTGGCACGTAATAGCATCTATCCTCGATAAACGGATCCGTGTTGCTAGATATCCTATTATACTTATAGAGGTCTTACTTAACTGGTAGGTACCTAAGGCTGGTTTTCTATGACAGCGCTTTGTATTTGCGTATTAGGTAGCGGTAATCGTTTTCTGTCTTAGAATCCGTATTGATATCCGTTCTTAGGTATATCTGAGTTTTTTCTTAATAGAGTAAGTGACAAGCGAGCACACAGTCCACTTGATAGTAAGTAGATGCTGTGGATCATAGACATCTTTTTTTATAGGATAGGGTGACAAACGAGCATACAGTCCACCTGGTGGTAAGTGGTTACTGCGGTCCATAGACATCCACATCTATCCTCGAATATAAATCAAAATTGACGGCTCCGTGGCGTAGTGGCTTAGTAATCAGTTGTTGCGCTGGGGGCCGCGGGTTCGAATCTCGCACGGAACAAGTATTTGTATGGCCTACAAATAATTGTTCCGGGTCTGGATGTTTGTCCTTGTGCAATTTATGTTTGTAAACTGCCTCCACGACACAGGAGAAAATCCTAGTGTGGGGGTAACGTTTTAAAAAAAAAAAATTAAAAAAAAAATGCAGATGCGTTGTCACCCGTGAGAACTAAGATGGATTGCCTCATTTGCCATACGAAACAGTAGCGTTAAGCTACTATTTTACGCTGGTATTCTATGAGAGTGTGGTCCTTCCCCGGTTGAGCCCACCCATTCGTGCTTCAACTATACTACTAATATAGCTACAGCATGGCTCTGCCACGTGAACATTCATATACATCTGTCTTCGATTAAGAATCAAAATGCAGATGCGTCGTCACCCGTGAGGACTAAGTTGGAATGCCTCATATCCAGTAAAACGGGTCTCCGGTTCTCTACACTCACCATACGAAACACAGCAGCATTAAGCTGTTATTTTGAAGATTATCCATCTCCGTCCTTCGAGGTGACAACGCACCTGAGCCTCCTTTATTTGAAGTCGATTGCAGATGTCCATGTACAACGTACTTTAAAATCTGAGATCTTGAGATGTCTCAACCATACAAGACTGTAAACGTGTTCGAAGCATAAATTATAAATTCAAAGTGTCAATAACTTGTAAGTGATGCTATTAAATTAATTACCCACAGATTTGATTTTAAATGAATAAATTTAAATTTTTAACATTTTGATATTTTTATGGATTGGAATGAATATTATGTTAGTAATTTTATAATTACTTAATATTATTTTTTCATATGGAATATATAATGATGGCTAAATTAATAACATTGCGCCATATACTACGGACGGAAAGAAGTAGTTATACGAATTACATATAATAAATACTTTATTAATTATCATTACCATCATTACCATGACAGTCCATTAGTGGCACAAGTCCAATGAACGTAGACCTCCCCCATACATTATCACATAGCACGGTCCTCAGCCACCAGTATCCGTCAACTCCCAATCCAGCTATCTACGAGTATCATTTATCATATCTCATGTAGGTACAACATAACGAAATAGAAGTTGTTTTATAGGAGAGGGACAAACGAGCATGCGGCTCATCTGATGGTAAGTGACTACCGCCAACCATGACCAACTGCAACACCAGATGAATTGCAGATGCGTTGCCGGCGTTTTAAAAAGAAGTAAGCTCTTTTCTTGAAACTCCCTAAGTCGTATCGGTCCGGAAAAATCGCTGGTGGTAATCGATTCCACAAGGAAGTTGTGCGAGGAAGAAAACTTCTTTTAAATCGCACAGTGGTGGACTGCCAGTCATTCAAATGGTATGGATGGTATCGCGAGTTTTGTCGCGATATGCGATGGTGAAATTGAGCGGCTGGAATTAGTCCGAACAATTCCTCAGAGTGTTTAGCGAAGGACTGGGTGGCGGGGGTGTAAAATATCCACTAGGACCCCATATCTTCCTGTGCATAGATTTAGTATAAATTGAGTACCTATATACTACTGTTCTGTGGGTGTCGTAATTGGAGTTAGAGGGAAAGATGGTCAGCAGTGTCTTTCCAATAATAACTACTGAATATAAAAACTGTAGTTGCCAACCTGCCTGCCAAGTGTGGCAAATATAGCATATATTTGCCAAACTTTTCAGACATTACGAGGCACTTATGACTGCTATAAAAAGAAGGTGGAATAACTCGCATCATACGCAAATATTTACTTCTACTTGTATTTCAACTTACGTGAACGCTTAGGTTCAAGTCAGCACGTACGGAGGGTGTCAGTCATTCTTCGTCGATACATAAATTCAAAAAGGTTGTCAACGCTAGGTGTCGCTAGTAGTGGAACGCGTCGCCCTATGTAGGGAGAAGAAAGTAAAATTAATTAAGTATTAGATTTAGCGTCTGTATTTCTTTAAACTAATTTGAATTTTTTAATTCAACTCAGAGAATTTTAATCATCAAATTGTATCAAACGAATAACTTTAATTGTTATTTGAGAAAAATGTATTAAAATAAAAAAAATGTGTTGAGGTAGTACGTAGCGATATTCATTGAAGAGGGTAGGTAATAGTTTATCGAGTATATTATGCATACATGTTTGTATGTTCCTTTGTGTCAAGCATCCTGCAGTCTAAGCGCCTTGGGTAAGTTTGAAGTGTAAATTGGCGCTCGCTTGAAGCGTGATCCGATAAAATGCGTCATTTCATTTATAGTAAATATGTTCCTATGAACAGTCAGTTTCGTTGTTATTAAAATTAATTAATTTAAATTAACAACACTTTAGCATGAAATAATTTCATCGTGCTGTAATCATTATCACCATTACAGCCCTCCACTAGTCCACTGCTCAACATAGGGTTCGTCCAAGGAACTCCACAAATAACGGCCCTGAGCCACCTTTATTCACCATCATCAATCTATAATAATGTCGTCCTATGATATTATAATATCTTCATATGGCGGCGGCGTAAAAGAATACACTATTCCATTATATTCCGTGGGTGTAAGAGGAGAAAGAGCGAAATGAATCAGGAGATAAGAAGCAGTATGCTCCTAACAACAACTCAAAGAAAGAACTGCGGTTGCCAACCCGGCTGCCAACCGCGGCAACTATGGTTTTTCTAGGTGAAATGCGTATTTAAATGACTTCGACTATATTGATCATGTTCTCATTTTATAACCGACTTCAAAAAAAGGAGGAGGTACTCAATTTGAATGTATTTTTATGTGTGTTACCTCAGAACATTTTTATAGGTGAACCAATTTTGATGATGAGGCTGGTGGCTTCTCATGTGGTCCCACAAAAATTTGATCAATATCCGACCAGTAGTTTTAGAGTTATCTTTAATAATACGTATTTAATTGACGTCAGTTCTATTTCATATTAATTCTGCATAAAAATAATACGACATTATATTACTTTTTTAAGGGATGTTGTTATCGATGCGTTTTCAATAGCTTATTATAAAATTAGATAAATAAAGAAACTATTGAAATAGTCCACGAAATAACGTTTAGTATTATAGTAGGTACTTATTTCATTATAGTCTCGTGGTATCGTATTCTCCGATTCATTTCCTTAAATGTTTCCTACAAATGAATAAGGGTATGATTTTTTTGCCTTTTTCACGAGCGCATTGGGTTGTATTTGTAAAATCAAAGTTTTCCATTCTGTCAACCCTCTATTTTCAATTGTCGAGAGGGTACATGGTTTTCAATTTAATAATTACGAGGCTATTATTCTGATGGGGGCGTTTTTCAATTGGATTGTTTTATTTCAAGCCTTTCTCAGAGTTTATATTAAGGGCCACTAAATAAGCGGAAAAAGTAGACGTAGTTGACTGTGTCCTTTTAATTTATTTCATCACCATTATCATCAATACAGCCCTTCACAATTGAATATAGGAACCCCCCTAGGAATGCCACCAAGCACGGTCCTGACCCTGCATCCATCGACTTCCTGCATACCCTACAAGGCCGCCTTACACTTTGCTTACCGGTCGGTTCTTCGAGTTATATGGCCGGCTCATTGTTACTTCAGCTTACTCGTACATTGGGCTATGTCGGTTACTCTGGTTCTACTGCGGATATCCTAATTTCTAAGATGGTTTATTTAATTTTAGATATTTATAGTTTTAAGGAATATGCATGCCTGATGTGGCGTACCTAAAAAGGTTAGTTCTCACTAGTTCAAATGATTAGTTGAGTCGTTAAAAAAGTGAGATTTTTTCGCAGTACTTTTATGATACAAATAGCCGGCCTGGTAGACGTTGTTCTGTACTTTGTGGTAAATGGCGCGATGAGTTTCACTCTGAATTCACTCCCGAATTTTTACAGTGTATATATAAAATTTATTTTATAAATCAACCACAGCGTCACCTATTGGGTCTATATTTTGTAATATTCTTTTTTGGCTCCAAATCAGTATATTATGTATTGTGAATATGAGCCATTTTGGTCCCTAAATATAGATATAAGTTTGACAAATTTTTTTTTTACTAAAGCTGACGCTAATGGTAAGTGGATATTGTGGGGTATAGAAATTTACACCTATCAAAGTTCAGACGATTTCCATTAGAAAGGCTCTCCGATTCTCAGCACTCACCATCCAAAACACAACACCATTTTAATAAGTGATATTTTACGCTGGTATTCTATGCGCCTGTGGTGCCTACCTGATTAAGCTGACCACCATTACCACATAATACCACCATTATGGGGATTAAGCCCACCATTGCACTGCAGCATAGCTCTACCACGTAAATTTTTTTTCGATAAAAGAGAAGGCTCTGTGTTCAGCTGTTGACTTATATAAGGGCTTTAATGATAACAATAATGATTTACAATAATAAACATAAGTAAAAAAAATTATAACATTATTGAATAAATTATTTATTATTGTACACTAGCTGGTTGAGACAACTTAGACTTCACATGAGAGACAGGATTTACGGCCGGGCTTCGAACTGCGTTCGTTGGGACTTCGAACTGCGTTCGTTGGGACTTCGAACTGCGCTCGTTGGGACTTGAGAGAGCTCGCACTCCCCATATACGTGCATCATACATCGTGGACCGTGGTACCGAAAGAGCCGTGGTAGCTCAGATGGTTAGCGCTCGCTGTAAGCTTCACAGTAGGGGAGACCGGGGCCACAATTAACAAAATTTCCGTTTTTAGTTATACCTTCGAAATTATTAAATATTAAGACTTCATTTTAATGTGACATGATGCTTTAACTATTCAAGTATCATGTTATTAACATAAATCAAACATAAAATAAGTGATTTATTAAATGGAATATTATTTCTCAAAAAAGTCAGGTGTTAATTCTTGCCCCGTCAACGGGGCTAGAATTAACAGCTCTGAGGTAAGTATTAACATTATGTTATGCCAACTATTCAAGAAGAAAACAAATATATGCATGGAATTATTTTTTTATTAATAAAAGTGCTATTAATACAGACGTGCTTGGAGCATCTGTTTTTTATATATATTTTTTATTACCAATCACAAAATATCTAAACATGATATTTCATATATATAAATTTATCAATATTTTTGGCAACTTTTTCTTAACATTTATCAATTTTGTACCGGTCATCAGTTATAGTTTTTATGTGCATAATTAAACAATTATGCAAACAACGAGATGAGATGAGGTGGAAAATGGTATTTTCCTTTAACTTACACAACATGGATAAAATGTAGTTTTTTATAAAATCAAAAAATACTAAAAAAATATCAACTATTTGGAACTAAATTAAGTAACAAAAGGATATCTATTCGTACTCAACATCCGAACTACAATTCAGGCAATTGAATGATGTGATGCCACTTTTGACACACCCAGCTTGGGCTCAGCCATTGCAAGAGATATATTAAATCCTGTCACCATCTGATAAATCTTCATTATACCAGACGCCACAAACAATACATAGCTTTCTTTCCCGGAGTACCTGGCAGATTTTTAGCCCACTTACGATTAAATTGGGCTTGTGGAGGAGCTTTTCAGTCGGAGGTCTTTCAATTTCCAATAAATCACTAGCATCATTTTCGCTTAAGGCTAGGTTTTTTTGTACCTAACTCTTTTCCGCTGGTGCATCCGCTTTTTTTTTACAAAATGGAATAGTGAAAATAGTGAAACGTGGCAGAGCCCAAATTCTTTTGCTGCATTTCGGTAACTTCTGTTTTGCTTCATTACTTCTAGCATAGTCAACTAGTAGACCCGTAGATTTGGTGCCTCGAGTAGTTTTTCGTTTATACGTTCTCATGCTGTCATAAAAAACATAATATAATTATTACTTATACACAAACAGTCAGTTTCCTTGTTAATACAAGACCTCGCATAGTTTCCTTTTTAATACTAGACCTCGCATCCGGGGTTGGTATTAACACGTTAATACTAACCCCGCCGATTTGTTAATTGTAGCCCCAAAAGCACATTTTTGATTTAAAATAATATAAACAAATATTGGTTAACAAGTTAGTCAAATTAACAATGAAGCGTTATTAAGTATAAAATATGCATCTGAGGAAACAAAAAACATAATCATAACAAAGTTTATTTTGAGCATAAATCAAGAAATTGTGAAGTTAAACATGAAAGCGTAAAAAATAAGTCTAGTACGCAACTCAGACGCACGATGCGCGGAGTACAATTGACCAATTCCTAGTCATGCGGCGTGATCTATTGATCGTTTTAAAACACACGCTGAAGATTTAGTATGTATAGTTTTTGAAAAATTCGCTTGTTAATACTTACCTCTGTTAATTGTAGCCCCGGCTTCCCCTACTCCAGCAACCCGGGTTTGATCCCCGCCGGTACGAATGAAATTGTTAAATGCAATTTTAAGTGCTGATTTACCACGTGCTCGGCGGTAAATGAAAACATCGTGAGGAAACCTATATGTCTGAGAAATAAGAAAAAAAATATTACGAAGATATGTGAAGTTCGCCAGCACGCATTGGGGCAGCGCGGCGGACATTTCCTTGCCCTAAAACCCTCTCAGAAATGAGAGGAAGCCTGTGCCCAGTGGGATGTAAATAGGCTGCAACTTTACTTTACTTTACTAGCTGGTACCTGGCGCGCTGCGTGGCAGAAAAAAAAATTTGAAATGTCGTTTTAAATTTGGAGGAGTTATATTGTTTAATTATGAATGATAATAATACATTCATTGAAGTTGTGTGATGTATAACTTTCAAATAAATTTGTCGGTACGATACGCGCGCCATCTATTGTAAGTTAGTAGTAATATGCCCATAGCCTTCTCACAAGTGCAAGCAATAAGTTGACAAAGTTTTAGCGCAATCAGATGAACGTCAAGACAGCGCATAAAATACGAACAGGCCTTTCAGGCCGTGAGCCACGAGTCTGATGAAACTGTTAGAGTCAGAAAACATTATTTTGCATACTTAATTTATTTATTTATATCGATGTTTTTAATTTATTTTGATTAATCCCAATTTTTATTATTTGAAATAGAAACGTTTGTGTTTTATATACGGAAAATGTTATTAAATATCCTAATGGAGTCTCGATTCAGTATTACTAACTGGTTATACTGGGCTTGAATACAAAGTAGCGACGACTTCAGTGAATAATGATATACCAAAATGAATTTATTAATATAAATAAATTGTTTTTTATTCGGTAGTATTACGTGTAAAAACTTATGCATTATATTCACCATGATCATCAATATCATCATGACTTTCCTACAATTGCCTCTTGGGGGCAGTATTTGCCATAGTTGCTAAGCTTGGTGGGAGGGTTGACAACCGCAGATTTTTATTATTTTGAGCTGTTGTCTGGAAGGTGAACATTTATTATAGCTTATTACTTATATATATATATATATATATAGCTTATTATAAACAGGTTTATAGCATTTCACGAATTTGTGATTTATTATTAAAGTAACTTCAATTTTAAACCTGACGTGAAAGGTAATAAAGATAACTTTTGTGGTTGTGTTTATATATCACTAATTAAACTACAGATTATTTAGTACCTATTCCTTTTTTTCTGACACTTATTATTTATTTAAATGTTTCTTTCAAATTTTCTTTTCTTCCCTATTATTTTTTCAATTATTTTTTCAAATTATATAAAAAATACTTTTAAATTGAAACTTATATACTATTTTCATCTTTAGTCCAAAATTATTGGAATGAAATACATATATATACAAACATTGAGTGCATCTCATGGACGTATAAATACGTACATGGTGCTACTATTGTCGTCTCGTCACTACAGCGCGGTATACCCAACCTTGAGAACTGCCATTTTATTTTGTTCAATATTTTGACAATGAATTGCTGAATTTCTTCACAGTGACTTGTCGGACTTGCTAGTGATGGTTCCATACCTCATCCATTAGTATTTTTAATAATTTAATTCACAGGACGAGTGTGACTGAGGTTGCGTATGTCACTGTTATGCAAGAGAACAATATGTATTCTTCTTTATTTAAAAAAAACGACACAGATTATAAATAAACGTTAACATTTAACACAATGACGTGTGATTACTTGATTGCATTTAAATCAAGATGTTTCAATTGATGATTATGATTGATGATTTATAATTCTTAATTGACCTCATGAAAGATAAATTTTATTAAGGTTTTTTATCGTTTATACTCTTTAATATTAATCAAGTTGAATTATTCATTAGGTTTTTATTTAATGTTTGTGTTTATAATTTATAATACATTATCATCTCATCATAGAACATCTCAAATGCATATTTAAAAGTACTTAATGCAATTTTATATCTGCCCATATCTCAGTAACTAGTTTTGCATACGTTCACGCAAGTAAATACATGAAATGCTAAATGGAATAACATTTTTTTTATAGGATAAGGGTGACAAACGAGCACACAGGTCCACCTGATGGTAAGTGGTAGCTGTGGCCCATAGATTCATCTATCTTCGATTACGAATTAAAATACAGATGCGTTGTCACCCGTGAGGAATAAGATGGAATGCCTCGTTTCCTGTAAAAAGGGTCTCCGGTTCTCTAGACTCACTATACGAAACACAGCGGCGTTAAACTGCTATTTTACGCTGGTATTTTGTTAAAGCGTGGTCCTTCTTAAGTCGAGCTGACCCATTCGTGCTACAACCATAATATAGCTGCAGCATGGCTCTACCACGTATAAAAATCTCAATTTATATTATCAGTATCTACTCAATTAATTAACACTACGGCGAGTAAGCTCGTTTCTTGAAGGTCCCTATTGGTCAACGATTCCACAAAGAAGTCGTTCGAGGAAGAAAACTTCTAGTGACTTGCAGAAAATGCTAACTGGCATTAATTTCGCTCTTTTTAACCTTTATGATTAGAACATTAAAGCTTTTAAATAATTAAATAAAAAATAAATAAATTGTACAGTGGTAGACCGCCAAGAATCCAGATAGTGAGGATGGTATCTTTGGCGACTGAAATGAATCCGAACAATTCCTCTGAGCACTGGTGTGCATACTGGAGCACTTCCCCGTGGGTAACTCCACAGGAAATGCAAAGTGATGCAACATTTACTATGTGCTCGTATGTCACAATTATTCTTTAAAAAGTAGTGTTATTCGCAATATGGCAGGTTTGAAAGATGACCTTATCACAAAAATTGATAAGGGCGTGCTTCGGTGGTTTGGGCACGTTGAGCGAATGAGTGAAGACCGAATGGTGAAGAAAATATATAGCGCGAAAGTTAATATTAAAAGGTGTCGAGGTAGACCGAGACTAACTTTCGAAGACCATGTGAGCAAATTGCTCGAAGAGGGTAGGGTCAAGAGTACTCGGATACCTAGACGTGCATGCATGAAGAAGATAATGAATCTGAAAGAAGCGAAAGAGGTTTGTAAGGATCGTGACACTTGGCGATCTGTTCTCTCTGGCTACCCCGTCAGGGATTGTGCGTGAAGATAAGTAAAAGTAGTGTTGGCGGCTTGTTCTTATGTGGTTTAAATTAGGGTTGTTGGGATATACAATCTATTATTATTTTCTCGTGTTTAATATAATGAATTTCCGCAATTTCATTAATGTAATTGGCTAATTGTATTAATTGGCTGCGTTCTTAAAAACGTATATACTTACCTTTACACGTACCAAGGAAAGCGGCAGACATCGTGATACGAATTCCTGCGCTAAAAATTCAATTCAAGAAAATGAAACCTAATGGATTATGACTAGAATTACGTAACTTATACCAACCATAATTTATAACATATCACGTATAATAACTTAATACGAAAACGAATATTAATATGACGAAATTTCTGCTAAGAATTAAGTCAGTGAACCACTAAACTCAATACACTGTACGCTGTTGTAGATATAAGGTAAATGAATAACGAATTAATGATTATATTCTTACGTTTATAGGTATTTGAACCATTCGTGAAATTTGGCTTACGATCTTTCGCTTTAGTTACGAAATAATATGAGAATGCAATTTTTCCTGTTTCTTTAGAGTTACGCATATTTAATGGCCACGTATCTAAGGGTATTTCGACAACTTTTGAATTAATTATTACTTCGACAGGTCATTGTTATCAATGAAGGATTCAGAGAGATTTTGGTGACTTCTTTGTTGGATCAGCTAAGTGGATTTGTCTTTTGGGAAGTAAATTAATGATTTAATTGATTCAAATATTTATGACTTATGAATTTTTTATTTAAAATAAAAAAGTACTAAAAAATATCTTACGTGGTAGGGCTATGCTACAGCTATATTATGGTTGTAGCACGAATGAATCGGCTCGACCAGGAAAGGACCACGCTTTCAGGGAATACTCAGTTTCTCTACAATCACAGATGAGTGTAGAGAAATGGATATCCTTCTTACTGGAAACGAAGAATTCCATCTTAGTCCTCAGGGGTGAAAATCTGCATTTTCTCAGATTCTTAATCGAGTATAGATGTAGATGTCACACAGCAGGCCACAGCATTTACTTACCATCAGGTGGACAGTGTGATCGTTTGTAACTCTTTTTTTTTAATAAATAAAAATTATAAAAGTGACATATTTATTTTGGTTTAAGTTTTTCCTTCCTTGACTATCAATATACTATCATTAAGATTAATCAAAGCAGGAAGTCGATGGATGCAGATGGCCTAAGATGGATGGTTGGATTTAAGGGAAGCCTTTGTTCAGTAGCGAACTTCTTAAAGGCTGTAATGATGATAATGATATTATATTATTTAAAACTAGCGATCCTTCCCGGCTTCGCACGAGTGATTTCTGGATATCGGCAACAGCGTCACCTACCGGGTCCAATTGTGAATCGTCTAGATCATCTAGGACCCACTCAACCACACAAAAAAAATGATCAAAATCAATCCAGCCATTTACCAGATTTTGCGAGATTAACGGACAGTAATTGATTTATATATATATATGTGCTACCTTCAGTCAATTAGAATTACGTGTTAAAAACATATATAGATTACGTGCCACTATTTAATTCGAGCTTTATGTAAATGTTCAAATAACAAATTTGCATTACAGCCAGTGTTACCAGAACATTGGAGAGTTTTCTCCCGTTTCGCGTAGGCCCCATTTTTCCTCTCTACATGCGGGAATTGTGGAGAAAATATATTTTGTACGGAGGCTGCGATACAATAGAAGGTCCACGTTATTTATTTAGATATATTTCATTGTAGGCACGGGTTCGATTCCCGAGTTCAGACGGGAGGCAATCGAGACTAGTAGCGTATAGGCAACGGGTTGGCAAATAATTGAAACCCTTCCCGCACTTTTATTAGAAACGTTCGGAGAAATATTCACTCGCAATAATAATCAGAATTTTATTTACTATTCAAACCTTGCAGAATTTGAATAGGTTATACTCGTAAGTTTTGTGTAAAGTATGGCAAGGATAATTGTTCATTCTAAGTACCGTTGTTGCTTTTTTATATGTTTTTTTTGTACAAAATTGAGGTGGCAAAGGAATTTACAGTCCACTTGATCGTAAGTGAATACTGCATACCTCGGACATGTAATGAACTTCAAACAAAGAAGTCTACATATACGTCGGCACCTTCAAGGACCAAGACCGAATGCCTTGTAAGTGTGTAATGTAAGAAAGTGGATGGTCCTGTCGCCTTGTAAAATAAGTTTTATTTTTAAATTTGTAGCGATATTAATTTTAAAATTAATGTAAAAAAAAATCACGAATTTGGATCATTTTGACCTGTTGGATATAAATGAAATATTTAAAATTTAAAAAAATTAAGTAATTTAAGTAATTTCCACGTAGTAGCTTCCGAAGCCGAACAAAGTGTACTGAAAAATAAAAGCCTTCGCTTCAGAAGCTATTGTGTGGAAATTATTTCATTTCCTTTTTGTTTGTGAAGTCTTTTAACTTTTTTTTAAGTCAGTATACCCTTTAAAGTGGACTAAGGAATTTTACAATTTTAAGGTGACGACTAGAAAGTCGTCTAAATAGTTACATTAAAAACTTCATCTCCTATTTTTCCATCCTTAGTAGCGATTTTTTTCTCAAAATTAAGTATGTAATAAAAAAAGAATCGTTAAAACGTTTCAGCCGTTTCTATATTCTAGAAACTAGCCGAATGAATATGGAACCTTCCCGTTTTTGAAATTTTTTTTTTTGTGTTAGTCCTAAAGTTTTTCGATTTTCAAGATGCTTGGAACTATTTTCTATATTATTCTGTACTTTGTATTTTATTAGAGTAAAACTTTTTTTTTCTTTTTAAAAACGTAACCCCCACACTAGGATTTTCTCCTGTATTGTGGAGGCAGTTTACAAACATAAATTGCACGAGGATAAACATCTTGATTCGGAACAATTATTTATAGGCCATACAAATACTTGTTCCGTGCGATCTTCAAACCCGCGGTCCCCAGCGCTGCAACTCATTCCTAAGCCGCGGAGCCGTCAAAACTGACCTAGGCTATTTAATTATAGTCATAGTCATAGTCATAATGCTTTTGAAATTCTTTTTTTTTTAATTTCTTTATTTGCTTAAAACATGGTATTTGTAGGTGGTACAGTAAAATAAGTACACATGTTTTGCTTATAATTAGCATGAAAATTTAAGTTTATGTTATATACATTTCAAGTTACATTTATTTAAAAAAGGGTCAAATACATTCATAAAATTATTATTAACAAATCAATATTTTTACTTCAATAAGAATTATGTAATAATCGATATTGAATAAAAAAATATTATATTCTATTCTATAATAATTATTAAAGCCTAAGGTCAATAAATTCTTTAATGTCGTACACTTTTAGTTCAATAAGCCACCTATATAGTCTCGATTTAAATAAATTCATTTTAAGGTTTTTAATGTCATTGGGGATCTTATTATATATCTTAACACACATTGCTACACAACTTTTTCTGAATTTAGCAGATTTCGGAATGACGCTTAACACTAATCTATCCGGATTTCTTTTCAATCTAGAGTTTATATCTCTGGCTTTCTGGAAGAGCTAGCTCAGTATGACTTTTGACAAAGCAACTCATTTCAAAAATGTACAGTGCTGGCAACGGAAGTAAGCGCAGGCTCCAAAAACATGCTCTACAGGACTCGCCCGGTGGAATCCCACATATGGCTCTGATGCATTTTTTTTACGCTACAAATGCCTTTTGTCTCTCAGTACTATTACCCCATATCATCACCCCATAACGTAGAATGGAGGCTACATACGCGTGATAAGTGGTAATAGCTGTTTGCAAGTTAGTTAGGCTCCTTGTTTTATAAAGAGCATAAACAAAGCTGTTGATACGTTTGCATAAGGCCTCAATATGTAATTTCGTTCTATAAGTAGTTAAAAAATTGGGCCTAACGTTTTTACCTGGATATTGTTTCATATAGGTACAAGGCAGGATTAAACTTTTTGGTTCTAGTATATTCAAGATTCAAGTCTAGTTGTACTATTTTAATAAGAGGTCTTACACAAATTCCGCTGCTTAACATATGACTCACCCATAGGTTGCCTCGTATAATATATTTGCCGCTACACAGTAAATATTATAGCTAAGTAGTTTGTAATTATAAATTTGTATTTAGTATTCAATATTCTTAAAAAATATATTTTTCAACACGTACCGTTAAAACATTCTTATCCGCTAGTTCATTATGCCCCATAACGATGGTTATCCGACATCATTCGCCACATTATGACACACAGTCCAAGTATTTCCGTTCAATTCTGTTTACGCCGCGATATAAAAATTTCTCGCTCGAACATCTCGAACTTTGAAAGTGATAAATGATATACCAATTGCTTACAATAGTGTTGTCAAGATTAATTAAAGCCAAAGAGTTGCTTAAATAGTTAGTTAGGCAGCACTGCGAGTAGCTTTTTTGTGTTCATTCAGACCTTACAGTTGCATAGTTAGAGCGATTCTTTTATGGGCGCTTTGTGTACCAGCCTTGTGCTTACTGTTTATTTAAATATATTTTTTCTTGTATTTTACGTAACGTTATTTGTAGCCAGTATAATGTTTCTAATGCTGAAAATGTGCCAGTAGGTCAATGAACACGCAGAAAAGAAAATGTTTGCAGTTGACGGAAACCTTATAAAATTTAACGAGAAATCCTTTCGCTTTGTTGTGTTTAAAGTCCAAGAAACTATTTTATGCTGAATAAGTAAAAAAGAAAGTTTTTCAAGTGGCAACATCGTACCAGCAAGCAATATAGAGAAATCAGTTTCTAGATTGTATGGCGATTTTAGGACGCATGCATGTGGTTTGATTCGTGCTTTGTAACAATGAATAGGGAGAGTTGCGGCACAGTCTAACTATATGTTCTTCTTAGGATGTGGTTGCGGTCAGCAGTGGACTTGTGACGGGAAGGATGACAAACGGGCACACAATCTACTTTTTTTTTAAATAACGTTACCCCTACACTAGGAATTTCTCCTGTATCTTGGAGGCAGTTTACAAACATAAATTGCACAAGGACAAACATCCAGACCCGGAGCAATTATTCGCAGGCCATACAAATACTTGTTCCGTGCGGGATTCGAACCCGCGGCCCCTAGCGCAGCAACACATTGCTAAGCCACTGCGCCACTGAGCCGTCAAACTACTGCGGCCTTTATACCCCTACATCTGTCCTCGATTAAGAATCAAAATGTATATGCGTTGTCACCCTAAGAACTTAGAGGAACTGCCTAGTTGTTAGTAAATAGGACCTTCCTTCCTTGTATTGTCTCACACACGGCAAATTTTTTCACCTTTTGTGAATTCGTCCGATTGATAGGAAGGGGCTGCTGCCATCCATGGACACCTGCAACTAACTTTAAACAAAGAAGGCTACCGATCCGTTGTCACCTCTTAGGACAGGATGAAATGCCTCAGAATCTGTAATTATATTGTCTCTCTATATTCTTCAGACTGGACCACAGCAGCGTCAGTTCTGCTAATTGGCGCATCGATCACTAATAAAAAACTAGCTACACAATCAGTGACAAAAAATGTCCTTACCGAATGAGCGCCCAATCGAACATTTGGGTGCGCTTTTAATTTATACGTAACTTTGTGAATACAAATGTAGGTAATGCATTTAAGGTTAAATTTACATTAATGGATATTTATTTCATCTAGAATTACGTCAAAATAATTGGACGACAGTTTTTAGAGAACTTTTGCATGGGATTGTGTATTTACTTTATTGTATGTGATCGATGATTTGGCGGCAAAAATATGAAAGATTGTGATGTCTAACCAGATATACCCAGATAGACTTAAGAAGAAAATCAGTCCTACCAACTACATACTAAAATTAATTAGTGTAATAACATTATTCTAATTACAGTGTTTGAAACTTTGTGAAAAGCTATGTTGGTTCTAATTCGCACTGACGTGGTAGAGCCATGCTACGGCTCCATTATTTTTTTATAGTTGTAGCACGAATGGGTCGGCTCGATCGGGGAAGGACCACGCTCTCACAGAATACCAGTGTAAAATAGCAGCGTAATGCTGCTGTGTTTCGTATAGTCAGTGTAGAGAACCGGAGACCCTTTTTACTGGAAATGAGGCATTTCATCTTAATCCTCACGGCTGACAGCGCATCTGTATTTTGATTCGTAATCGAGGATAGATGTAGATATCTATGGGCCGCGGCAACCACTTTCCATCAGGTGGACTGTGTGCTCGTTTGTCACCCTTGTCCTATCAAAAAAAATAAATAAATAGAAGAAAGGCTTCAATCGACGCAACGCGTTGTTATGCGAATGTTTGGTGCTAGATAAGTCTATTATCTATATGACTGTTATTTATTTCGAAGCTATTTAGGATAGTTTTATTATAATACAGTGTATGATAATTTGTGTAGAGATTGTGGAGATACCGCGTTGTTTTGTTACTAAACAGCACACGAAAGAAGCCTGGTTACTCACTAATCTAATATATAAAAATTAATGTACCATACCGATCATCAGTTGCAGGTAAAACTTTGTCAATTGCTTGCACTCGCGCGAAGGTTGTAGGCATTTAACACAATAATAGCACAAATTTATTTGAAAGTTACCGATCATACAACTTCATTGAATGCATTATATTCGCCACACTCCTAATTAAATAATATATGTAACTCTTCGAAATTTAAAATTATATTTCCTCAATAATTTCCTTGGCGGCTGCAACGCGTGCGTCGGTTACCAGCTAGTTAGTGATAAAAATAAAACAAACTAAAACCTTTCAGTTAAAAGATTAACAAACATTCGTTGATATTACAAATAATATTTTGCACACAATACTCGACTCCACACGAGGATTACTTCCTCCCCTATGAATCTTAGTCGTAAAGAAAAAAATAGCTTTTCAATGAGTACATACTGAATAAGGAATATGTTATTCTGATTTTTCTCGCATTGGGAACCCTTATTTCGAGACGGATTGTGCTTTGAATTTAATACGATCGATTTTTTGTGATCGTCAAAGGGAGATATTTGATTTGTCTTGTATGAGGAAGTAAGCTGTGTGTCCTTTGATTCTATTTTTCATTATTTTTATCTTCTTCTGTCAGTGATTTGTCTAGTGCGCTTGTAGGTTGCCATATCTGTCACCGGCGGTTTTAATAAGTGTTATTATTTTAAAAGTCAAAAAATGAACGTAACTACAACCTATATACCTACTTACCACTGCTGGGGACTGGTCTCCTATCTAAAGGGGTTCCTTGTCCTAGAAACCTCTCAGAAATTATTCTTCTATTAATCCATTATTGAGATATCGTGTTGGAATGGTTGACTGCTCATCTCTTGTTTCAATTTCCCCTTGTCACTTATTACGACACACACGGGATGATAAGGAGTAGTGGATTCACTTACGCCGCTGCTAAACGACAAATTCTTTATTTTTCATTATATTAGGTAGAAATGAACATTCTTTTTTTATGGTTTCATTATATTATTGGGTAGAATTGACCATTCTTATTGCTTAATTATATTAGGTAGATATGAACATTGTTATTGTATTGTTTACTACACAGCGAACTGGATACTACACAGAGTAGTAGCGGAGTTAGTATATCCACAGCTTCATATCACATCGTGGATGTCCTAAAAAGCGACTGGAGAAACAAACTAGAAATGGGCAGCAGTATCTTCTTGACAACAACCGAAAGTAAGTAAAAAAATCAATTAGTAAAATTAAAAATTTCGTACAACCGACTTCAATATAAATAAAATGAGAACTTCATCAATGTAGTCCTAGTCAATTAAATACGCATTTTTAACAATAACTTAGAAACTACTGGTCAGATCTTGATCGAATTTCTATGGAACTACATGAGAAGCACCAGCTTTCAAATAAAATATCTACGAATGATCAAAATCGGTTCACCTAGAAAAAGTTCTTTTTTTTTATAGGAGAACGAGCGAACGGCAAACGAGCATGCGGCTTACCTGATGGTAAGTGACTACCGCCGCCCATGAACAACCGCAACACCAGGGGAATTACAGATGCGTTGCCGGCCTTTTTAAAACGAGGAGGCTCTTTTCTTGAAGGTCCTTAAGTCGTATCGGTCCTGAAAAATCGCTGGTCGCGAGGAAGAAAACATCTTCTAAATCGCACAGTGGTGGACCGCCAATCATTCAGATGATGTGGATGGTATCGGGAGTTCTGCCGCGATGAGCGTTCGTGAAATTTGGCGGCTGGGATTAATCCGAACAATTCCTCAGAGCACTCCCCGTTGTAAATGGGAAAGAAAATGCAAAGAGATGCAACATCTCTTCGCAGCGCCAATGAGTCGAGCCGATCGGAGAGGACTCGGTCGTCGACAATTCGAGCCGCTCTGCGCTGGATGCGGTCAAGTGGAAGGAGCTGGCACTGGGGAGCCCCTGCCCAGAGATGGGAACAGCATTCCATGTGAGGCCGAACCTGCGCCTTGTAAAGTTGCAGGCGTTGTGCCGGCATGAAATACTGTCCCGCTCTGCTGAGCACGCCAAGCTTTTTAGAGGCCGATTTGGCCTTCTCTTCCAAGTAACCACGAACGAAACGCGCAAACTTGTGTCTTCTGAGGATTAAACTGGACTAGATTTAGTCGCCTCCAATCCGAGACTTTGTCCAGCAAAGATTCGACTTCAGATACAAGTTTTTCAACGTGGTAGAGCCATGCTGCAGATATATTGTGATTGCAGCATGAATGGGTCGGCTCGACCGAGGAAGGACCACGCTCTCACAGAATACCAGCGTAAAATAGCAGCTTAACGCTGCTGTGTTTCGTATGGTGAGTGTAGAGAACCGGAGACCCTTTTTACTGGAAATGAGGCATTCCATCTTAGTCCTCACGGGTGACAACGCATCTGCATTTTGATTCGTAATCGAAGATAGATGTAGATGTCTATGGGCCGCAGCAACCACTTACCATCAGGTGGACTGTGTGCTCGTTTGTCACCCTTATCCTATAAAAAAAAAGTTTGTTCCGGTACTCAAAAACTGAGGTAACACACATAAAAAACAGTCGAATTGAGAATCTCCCCCTTTTTTCGATTTTTGGTTGAAAACTGTGACTGCCAACACGCCTGCCAAGCGTACTAACTATAACAAAATCCGCGATATGAGACAATCTATAAGGGAGGCCAATGTTAAGCAGTGGACTTTTGATATTCTGTAATGACGATTCATTAAATTAAGTAGGAATGAGCATTCCTATTGTGTTGTTCAACTTTTACACTTCAACCAACTTTGTTTCACGATTCTTGAAGTGAACAATGAATCTGCCAAATAAACCATTAATGTACCGACAGAGATATATGAAGAGCTGTCACAGGCTTAAAAGAAATGTGCGAATGCAATAAAAGTTCAATTAAAGCGCGCTTCGCACACGATTTTTCAAGCCACAATAGGCTTTGATTCGGCTCAACAATGAATAATGCACACTATAACACTGTCGCGAATGTATTATCATCGGCAATGTTCGGTGTAATAAAATCGCGATCATATTATAACGCTGTGGGTAATTATAATGATAAAAACATCACAAAATTTACATTACTTGGATAATGCAAATTGTATTTTATTTCGAGGTTTTTACAGTCCACTTTCATTTAACGTGATAAATATTCGCAAGGCGCGTGATGAAAGGCAATTGTAACCGTATTGTGTTGTGATAATGCTGATTTTTGTCTGTCTGTTTAGTTCACTGAGTGCTGACCTCTATGAATATATTAATTTGTAGTGTAGTATTGTGCTTCAGTTTCTATTATTGTAGCCGGCATTAATTGTTAAACTTCGGCCTGACAGCTACAAGTCAGGTTAATGGTGTCCTGTGGCGTTACAATAGTTATTTACCTCATTGTTACGTTGTTTTAGGAGGATAGGTTAGTGTTCTGAACCCGAATATTTCGGAGTACACTAACTTATACTTTGAAAACGGTTGAATGACCAACACCCATGCGCAGATTAAGGACTTTATTCACTTACTCATAAGAACTATTAGTTGCTATAATTTAACTATATAGGATATTAATAATAATAATAAAGAAACTATGACCAGCGATTTTTCCTGAGTGGTACGACTCAGAACTTACTTTAGCTCAAGATAATTTAAGATTAAAATTTTTGTACAACCGACTTCAATATAAATTATTAAGTATAACTCAAAAGCTATTGGTCAGACCTTGATCAAATTCATTTGGGACCACATGAGAAGCACCAGCTTTCAAATAAAAAAGAATCATCAAAATCGGTTCACCCAGAAAAAGTTATGAGGTAAGACACGTAAAAAAAAGAAAGAAAAAAACATACAGTCAGATTGAGTACCGTCTCCTTTTTGAAGTCAGTAGAAATGAGCCTACTCTTTTTCAAACGCCGGCAACGCATCTGCGATTCTTCTCGTGTCGTCGTTTCGTCTGTGGCACAAGCTTATCCATTACAGCCACTGACCTCGATTACAGTCTATAATAGTCTACTGCTAAACATAGGCCCCTCCCATAGATTGCCTCATAGCGAGGATTTTGTTGTAGTTAGTACGCTTGGCAGTGGGGTTGGCAACCGCAGTGTTTTATTACTTTGAGCTGTTATCAGGAACATGCTACTGCCCATATCTTCTCTTTTAGTTTTCCTCTGTCGTCTTACGACACTTACTTAAAAACATCCAGCTAAGATCAAACTAAGCAAGACACGTCATTTTGTTTTATAACGCGAATGTTAGTTTTTAATATCGTTTTATTTTAAGCGTTATTTCACAACCGTTCTCCTGTAACGAAGAGGCGTTTTGCATACATAATAAAAGTCAGCATTAAATTAAAATTACACTTGTTCCGCGCGGGATTGGAACCCGCGGCTGTGCAGCGCCTCAACCAAACGCTTAGCAACTGCGCTAACGTGGTGTCTAAAAAATTAATACAAAATAAAGCACTATTATAACTTTAATTTTTTTTGTATATCAATTCTAGAACTATAACTTTATTCTAGAACTAGGTACCAAACGCTAGTCTTTAAAGCAGTACGATTGCCCACTATGATTTTGGAATTAATAATGACAATACATAACGTACAACGTTGTGTATTATGTCATTTGATATTCAAAAATTATCATCCCTTATAACGGGATTATAATAGTAATGAATTCCGCTTATAAAATATACAATGCACGTTTGTCGGTGTGTGTCACGCAAAAAACAGCACACGTGTCCGCGGCAATCCGCGAATAAACGTCACCCGCCATGTCTTACGCGATTTATCTCTTTAACATTAATTTTTACAGCATTTTCCTGCAACCCACCCTCGGGTGTGATTAATGATGGATGGATTCCTGAATAATTACCAAGACTTTTAATATTCAAGTGATTCCATACGTTACCACGATTCGTTTTGAGTTTTAAAACAATAGAAATAAAGTTGAAATTGTCGTGATTGTTTCAGATGACCCTTCAGCTATTGTTTAGGTACAAAACGATTTAAGTAGCGACTGAGACTACAGACCCATTTGAGTTATAAGAAAGATATAATAAAGTTTAATTATGGCTGGGAGTTGTATGAATAACCAACAAAGCGAGAATGCCATTCAATGCAAATCTCCACTCGAGTTTTGAGGGTAGTGTACGTTATTAATTTGTTATAATTGTCCCCTCCATCTCATATTTGCTCGCATGCGGCATTTTTATTGCGAATTAGACGCAATCATTAATTTTGTTTTTCTTTTCAACGGTTTAAAAGTAAATGTCGAGTGGACGCATTGTTCCATTAGCGTATGAGGAAATATATACATCAATAGCTTTTTGTACGTTTTTGATTTATTATTTCGAAAGTTTCATATCGGTTACAATAGCTTTTATGGTGAATTGTTGGGTTAAATATGATTTGTATATTTAGAGAACCGTTTGCGTTAACAGAGTAATTGTTAAGGTCGATTATTTGTACAGGTACGTGTTTATATTAAATGTAGGGTAGCTAAATCAATGAATGACTGTGGTAGCAGTGTTAGAATATCGACTACACCATATCCAACCAACTGAGGCTTTTAATTTGAGGCCTCAGAAGAAGTAATTTCTTTTTATAGAATTCGGGTGACAAACAAGCACACAGTCCACCTGATGGTAAGTGGATGCTGTGGCCCATAGACATATACATTTATCCTCAATTAACAATCAAAATGCAGATGCGTCGCCACTCTTGAGGACTGAGACGGAATGCCTCGTTTCCAGTAAAAAGGGTCTCCGTTTCTCTACACTCACCATACGAATCACAGCAGCATTGAGCTGATATTTTACGCTTGTATTTTGTGAGAGCGTGGTCCTAACCCGGTCGAGTCGACCCATTCGTGCAGCAACCACAATATAGTTACAGCATGGCTCTACCACGTAACAAAAGTATCAAAGAAATGTCCTTTGCTTCTAACAACACCCACAGGATGTTGGGAAGTGAAGTGAACACTGCCGTTACACGGTATTTAATACGGCATAATATAACGTTCATAACCGTGGCATTCTAACCTACATAATATATTCATAAAAACTCGGAAATAAACAGATAAAGCTGTCCGGCATGACTTGTAACGCTTAGTGTTGGTGTTTCTAGAGGCCTCAGTATGTCTATATGCTTTATAAGCCTTATATCTTTTCCAAATTTATGCTGCGCGAGTTTTTGTTCAGTAAAAATATATATTGTTTCTGAATAAAAATTTGAACAACGAAACGTTTAAACAAGAAAGTGTATGGAATTATCTTTTATTACAGTGTACTCCACTGCAGAACATAGGCCTCGATTTTGCCATAGTTGCCACGCTCTTTGTTATCATCTCCTGCTTCAGTTTTCCTCTGTCGGCTCTTATGATACGGAAAGATATGGGATAATGGATATTCTTATATCGCCACTACACGGTAAAAAAATGTAAGTAGGTATCTACTCAATTGTATAGTATTATTATGAATAGAAAATCAGGGGTTTTTGTGATAGAATTTACTTAACTATTTTGGAAAGGAGCAGGCCTTCAGTTTATAGTTTAACCACATGTAATGCCCCATTTTGACCATACCGCGTTAAATTATTTGTTTGGTACAACGTGACCGTGAAATTGTAAATCATTGCAGATTGTCTCTCCCAACCCTATAATGTCTAATGTAATTTTAGTTCAATTTTCACGCACATCTTTTGTACTGCACCCTCTATTTGGCAATAAATTAATTTGCATATGTTTTATTATCTGTACGAAGGGTCCTCCATTGGTGGCGCTCACCATATGTAATGCAAATGTTTATTTGCTAAATTGCGTTTAGAGTGACTTAGTGAGTTTTATGTGCTATCTTTATCAAAAAATCGATATCAATTAAAAAATAAACTGTCATTATTACAGCCCAGCATCAGTCCACAGCGGAACATAGGCCTCCCCAAATATATTATCACAAAATACGGTCTTAAGTCATCTACATTCATCGACTCTCTGCATGTTCATCGTTACTCTCTTTGGTCGGATCATCTAACACTACGTATACTAGTAGGTTCAAGGCTACAACTCGAGAGTCTTCCACATCGGTTATCAGTTCTTTAAGCTATTTAAATGGCCAATTACTATGACATTTTCATAAACGTAAGAATGATTACTGACCACACAATCTACATGATGGTAAATGAGTGCTTCGGCCCATAGACATAGGTATATACCTTCCATTTACAATGAAAGTTGTCTTGGCAGATGCGTTGGCATCCCCTGAAACCAAGTCAGATTGCCGTGTTGCTGGTAAATTGCGTTTAAGGGAGGTGTAGAACAGAATAGAACAATTTTCTGGAACGAAGTTCCTTATCGGACGGTACGGGTTTAGCGGAAGGGGGCTAGGCTACAAAAAGTGTAAGATTTTTTCGTCACTACCCCTTGTGTCATAGTGTATTTTATTTTAAATGACGCTTCATTTTAATAGACGCTAGTAATACATTTATTTGTATTTGTTAATCAATAATACAATACGTTTATCAATAATAAGTAACTTCGTTCCAGCCGAGTGTTCCACGACACTCACGCATGTTTTATCATTTTTTTTTATTAAATTTAGATTAGAAATGATTCTTATTGTATTTTTTTTTACTTTTACCATTGGTTCGAAAAAAACCTCTTTCCTGAAAAAAAAATAAGCAAGTAACTAAGCGGGACAAATTATATTATACAATATTACTTACCACCAGGTAGGAATGCTCGTTTGCCTTCACTTCTATAAAAAATATATATAAACATATAGTGTACCTACTTTTATGGTTGATTAATTTTCGTTGTTTTTTTTTCTCTTTCTAAACCCTGTATCGATAATCGTTACCGAGGTCCCGTTAACGACGGTAGGAGGGGGCCCACCGCAAATTGTTTACGTGCGACTTGTCGCCAAGTGCTCGTGGCTAAGAGCTATAACGAGGCATGGCGTAAATAATACACGCTCCACCATGTGAACAAGCGCGGACCTATAGTGCGCCTTACTCTATAATATTAGTAATTCAATACAAATTAGTTAAGAGCTAGTGGCAGTGGAAATCAGATTATAATTATTTTAGCAAAGATCCGCGTAAAACTCATTTTAGTTTTTTTACGCGGATATTAGCTTATACATTTTTAACATAATGGATTTCTGCAAAATTACGCATGATTCTTATTTATTTGTTTATTTTAATGTGTGCCACATGGTGCCGGCGTAAGAGAATTAATGATCTCATCCCGTGTAACAGGCGATCCTTGGGTAATTTCTGAAAGATCTAATGACTTCTTATAGCTGGTGGTATATCTACCTCGTCAGACGCTAGGAAACAGTGTCAAATATGCGAGACGTCTGGTAAAGCGATTGTCAATCAGCCAGCTGACGTGGCGATTGAGGCGAAGTCTCCATACGGTAGGAGGGGATATGTCTAAAAGTGGACTTTAATAAGCTGATGATAATAATGATGAATTTTAATTACACCTACTAATGTAATGATCTTGATAAATATGAGAAATTATAGTTATACCTAAAAATAAGGTTCTCTCATGGCTTTAGACATTTTTCATATTTTTGAATGTGGTAGTGCCATCCTGCAGCTATATTAGTAGTATAGTTGTAGCACAAATGGGTAGGCTCGACCGGGGAAGGACCATGCTCTCACAGAATACCAGCGTAAAATAGCAGATCAACGCTGCTGTGTTTCGTATGGTGAGTGTAGAGAACCGCAGACTCATTTTACTGGAAACGAGGCATTCCATCTTAGTCGTCACGGGTGACAACGCATCTGCATTTCGATTCTTTATTGAGGATAGATGTAGATATCTATGGGTCACAGCAACCACTTACTATCAGATGGGCTGTGTGCTCGTTTGTCACCCTTATCCTACAAAAGAAATTCGAATTGTATAGGTAGACAATCCAACAGACACCTGCAATAATTACAAACAAAGAATGTAGTAGGTAAAGTAATTTCTCATCAGCTACGAGTAGCCGGTTACAATCAATTAACATAATAAAATGATACAAGTACAAAAACTAACAGAAATACCCTCTCCAAATTAAAGGCGAAATGATTGAATAAACCCATCTAACAAGGAAGCTCCATGTCTTTTGTTGTCTTCATGTATTCATTCTCATATTTATTAAATTGCGTTATTATAATTCTATTAAAAAGATATAGGTACGGTGTACATCAAAAAGTATTCATTCGGAGTCGGTCGCGCGCGAAAACTGACGGGAACTTTCCGGTCTTCAAGTGGATCCGCTCACTCAAACCGCTCATTGTTGCATTCTGGTTTTGGTCTGTTCAGAGATCACGTGTTCCATTGTAATAAGGTCGAAATTCTGTCGCTCTTTGTGCTCTCTGTCAATTTTTTTGTTTATGCTCTGAAGTGGCCACCATAACTGAAACCGATACTAAGCATGAATACACTTTGTATACGTACTTCAGTTTATAAAGGTTGGAGCCGAAATACCAGCACACCGTTGGTGCTGTATATCTGTTAGATGTATATTATACATCTGACAGATGTAAAATTTTGCGTGCCCCTACTTATTCACATGCTATAATTTTGTTAAAACCACTAAGAACACTGAGTAACGCTATGTACTTACTAAATTAATTTCTTTCACTTTTTTGTTTTCAAACATAAAATAAGGTACATATTTAATGTTGTCATATTTAGGCTCCTCGTTGGTGTAGTGGTTGTAGTAGTGCGACTGCTGATCATGAGGTCCTTGGTTCGAATCCCGGGTCGGGCCAAGAAAACTGTTATTGAGTTTTTCCGTCAAAAAATTCCCAGTAGCTGCCCGGAGTCAGGAAGTTGGCGGTGTCTCACCCCCGTGCCTCGGAAAGCACGTAAAGTCGTTGGTCCTGCGCCTGATCTCTCTCCGGGCGTGTCGGTTTACCGTCCCATTAGGCAATGAGAGCGAGGGAATAGAGAGTGCACCTGTGCTTGCGCATACACTTGGGCACTATAACCCTGTCCTTCGCCGATGGCTAGCCTCCGTTGAGACTGGCCGCCGCGACCGTAATTCGGTCTGGAGGACATTATTAGTATAACTCAGTAATTATTGGCTCTTTGGCTTAGTGAAACAACATGTTGTGACTTTTTAAGGCAAAACTGCACACCATATCGATCACAGGCGCAAAGTTGCAAGACTGTCGGTGTTCTATAGGATTAATTTTAATTCTGTCGCTAAGTGACAGTGCATGCACTGCTGTGGTATCCGAGGGGTACGGAGAGGCAGTATAATCTTAGTCCTCAGAGTGTCACCTCACACACACATCTGATGCCTTCGTTTTTTGAAGTTTGGTGCAGTTTTCTATGGATAGTAGTCATTTACCCTTAGGTGGATTGTAAATTGGTTTCTTTATTTAGTTTACGTGGTGGAGCAATGCTGCAGCAATATTAGTAGTATAGTTGTAGCACGAATGGGGCGGCTTGACCGGGGAAGGACCACGCTCTCACAGAATACCAGCGTAAAATAGCAGAATAACGCTGCTGGGTTTCGTATGGTGAATGTAGAAAACCGGAGACCTTTTTTTACTGGAAACGAGGCATTCCATCTTAGTCCTCACGGAAGACAAGACAACACATCTGCATTTTGATTCGCAAACGAGGATAAATGTAGATGTGTATGGGCCACAGTAACCATTTATTCTGTAAAAATAAAATGGCAGGAATATACAAAAGCGTACATCACAAGCAGGGCTCCTATAACCAAAACAATTCCATTCACAGTTTAGAGGCGACACACGTGTCTTATTATCGACGGTAGTGTGTCTATCTTAGGTTAGTGTAGTAGGATAGTGCTTGAACTTTTAATTTTTTTTATGCGTATCTTAGCAAAATACTTTTAACATCTTTGACTCTATCCTCTCTTAAAAATTTTTTGAGGTTCTTAGTAAAATAAATAATCATCATCATCATCATTACAGCCCTTCACAAGTCCACTGCTGAACATAGGCCTCCCCCAAAGAATGCCACAAAACACGGTCCTGAGCCACCTGCATCCATCGACTTCCTGCATGTCTTACCAGGTCGTCACTCCATCTTGTGGGGGGACGCCCTACACTTCGCCTACCGGTACGAGGCTGCCACTCGAGAACCTTTCTTCCCCATCGGTTGTCGGTTCTTCGAGCTATATGGCCGGCCCACTGCCACTTCAGCTTACTAATCCGTTGGGCTATGTCGGTCACTCTGGTTCTACTGCGGATATCCTCATTCCTAAGTTTATCACGCAGAGAAACTCCGAGCATAGCCCTCTCCATAGCTCGCTGAGCGACCTTGAGCTTCCTCATACGGCCAGCAGTGAAGGACCACGTCTCAGTTCCGTAAGTCATCACTGGCAACACGCACTGGTTGTACAATTTCGTTTTAAGGTTTTGAGGTATGTCTGACGAGAAGATGTGTCGTAGCTTCCCGAACGCTGCCCAACCGAGTTGAATCCGTCGATTGACCTCTCGGTCGAAGTTGGACTTACCCAGTCGGACTATTTGTCCCAGGTAAACATACTCGTCAACAACTTCGAGCTTAGTGCTCCCAATAACTACCGGCATAGGTGTGACATGGACATTAAACATGATCTTTGTTTTGTCCATGTTCATCTTAAGACCTATCCGTTGGGAAACACTATTGAGGTCATTGAGCATAGTGCTTAGGTCCTCCAGCGATTCTGCCATAAGGACTATATCGTCGGCAAATCGAAGGTGAGTGATGTACTCGCCATTGATGTTGATACCGTATCCTTTCCAGTCCAGAAGCTTGAAAACGTCTTCCAATGCAGCGGTGAAGAGTTTCGGGGATATGACGTCACCCTGTCTTACACCTCTCTGCAATTGGATAGGTTTCGTACTCTGGTTCTGTACTCGGATAGCCATCGTAGCCCTACTGTACAAGCACTTCAACACTTCGATATACCGACAGTCAACTTGGCACCGCTGAAGGGACTGCAGCACCGCCCAAATTTCGACGGAATCAAAGGCTTTCTCATAGTCCACATACGCCAGACATAGTGGCAAATTGTACTCTTCGGACTTCTGTACAACTTGCCGAAGGGTATGTATGTGGTCTATGGTGCTAAAGCCCTTTCGGAAACCGGCTTGTTCGGGAGGCTGGAAGTCGTCAAGTCTGCGCGCGAGACGATTCGTAATGACTCTCGAAAACAGCACGTAGACGCGGCTCAGAAGGGAAATCGGTCTGTAGTTCTTCAATTGAGCGTTGTCACCTTTCTTGAAGAACAAGACCACCGCACTTCTGCTCCACGCCTCCGGTGTAATGCCACCATGGAGGACTGAATTAAAGAGCTTCTGAAGGACTTCAAGTACCGGTCTTCCACCCGCTTTCAGAAGCTCCGCTGTAATTCCATCCTCGCCTGGGGCCTTACCGTTTTTAAGGTGCTGGAGAGCCATCCTAATCTCGCTCAGACTGACATCCGGGATATCTTCGGAATAGTGTCGGATGAGACTCGCTCTTGGATCGTTACTCATACTTGCGTGTGGCTCCAACGATGATGTGTACAGCTGCCCATAGAACCTCTCAATCTCACTCAAAATCTCAGGTGTCCCGGAAACGATGCTGCCACATTCTGTCTTCAGCTTTGACAGTTGGCTCTTTCTGGCAGACAGATCTCTGGCAAAGACTTTGGAGCCTTGGTTCCGCTCGATCGCTTCTTCAATACGAGCTGTATTGAAGTTGCGTAAGTCCCGCCGCATGCATTTGGAGATCTGTCTGTTCAGATGCCTGTATGCTGTCAAGTCTGTTGAAGAATGTAGCTTCATCTCCCGTCTAACAGCCATGAGATTAAGAGTGTGATCGGAGAGTTTTTGTGTTCTTCTGCGGCGGGTCTTGCAGAACTTAGCTCCGACCGCATGGACAGTTTCCACGAGCTTGTCATTCATATCGTCCACTTCATTGCAGTCTTCCAGGCACTGAAAACGGTTTTGTAACTCGAGCTGAAAGGTTTCGGGACTTTGGAACAGAGCACGAGGGGGACGGAGCGTTGACTTCATTAGACGAGACCTCTCCAACTTAACGTTTAGGTTCAGTGTGCCTCTAACCATTCGGTGATCGCTACCAGTTTTCACCCTCGCGATCACTGAGACATCACTGAACAGTTGTCGTCTGGTCGTCATAATGAAGTCAATCTCATTTTTTGTGGAACCGTCGGGGCTCGACCAGGTCCACTTCCTGTGGGGCCGCTTCTGGAAGAAAGAGTTCATCATAAAGAGTCCCTCTTTCTCCATGAAGTCGGCCAGCTGCTGGCCCCTTGGGTTCCGTTGCCCTATTCCAAATTTCCCTACTTTCAGCTCACCGTTCTCTCTTGTGCCTAGTTTTGCATTGAAGTCTCCCATTAACACCGTATATTGGATTTTGGAGGAATGTATGGCTCTAGAGATATCCTCATACATTTCCTCCACCTCCTGATCGGGGTGTGCCGAGGTTGGTGCGTAAACCTGTATGACCTTCAGCGAATACCGTTTGGTGATTCTGAGTATAAGGTACGCAACCCTCGTCGACACACTCCCGATCTTTACAACGTTGTTAACGAGAGACTTGTGGACGATAAATCCGACACCTCCTTGGGACAGATGGTCGCCCTCCCGGTAATAGAGCAAGTTGCCGGATTCGAGGATTACCGTGTCCTCCCCCTCTCTTCGGACTTCGGATAATCCTATAATATGCCAGCGCAACTTGTCTATCTCTTCTTCCAGCTCCACGATCTTCTCGTCAGTCCTCAGGGTGCGTGCGTTGTACGTTGCCAGGTCGAGTCGTCTAAGGTGGCAACCGAACCTCCACCGGAGATTCTTAGCACCCCCTGCCCCGCCGTTACCATGGTCGCCACCGTAGCCAGGAATAGCGGGGCCGCCGGGGACTGGGGCCGTTTTTTTGTTACTGTCATTCATAGGGGGGTATTTGCCATAGTTGCCACGCTTGGCGAGCGGGTTGGCAACCGCAGTTTTTTTATTGTAATTTGGCTATTATCAGGAAGATGCTGCTGCCCATCTCCTGCCTGTTTCCCTTTGTCGCCTTTTACGACACCCACGGGAGGATATGGGGTAGTGGATATTCTTGACCGCCACTACACGGCATAATATATAAAAATAAAAAAGTAAAATAAATAAAGTTTAATTAAATTTGACGTTACAAAGTTTACAAAACAACGGGCATTCAACCGATTGACCAAGTTTTGAGTCATCTACGTTACTTCGAAACAGACTTGGGGACTGTCGACACGTGATCAAGAATTAAGGAATACGTTGCCCTTCTAACGGCAATTAAGTCCTTAAAATAGAATGTTTTTTTTTTAAAGTGGCTAGGGTTAACCACTTACTAAAAGTATTCTTACACTGAAAAGAGAACAACCGCTGTATGTACCTATTAACACACATACCCAGTAGGTAAGTAGGAAACACATTTAAAATAAGTATACTGTTATTTCTTTTCTTTACAGTACTCTTGCTATACATGTTGTTCACCCAGCATCCCTTCATCATCCCAACTGAGCGCTGTCATGGAACAATTGTTGTTATCTCATTAGAATCTCGCTGATCCTAATCGACGGACGAAGGACCCCTAACAATCTCCAACTATGCATTAAACTGTTCCGCAGCATCCCTGGGGACTGGACGCGTGACTCGCCAGTTTAACCCTAAAATTACTATAGAAACGTGGACTACGCACATAGTCTGATAGCCACAGTTTGAAAAAATATTTCGTAATTAAATTTTAATAAAGGGCTTAAATAGTAAAAGCCTTGATTTTTTGTGGAATGATATACAGGGTTATTTTCCAAAGAGTAGGCAAATTTTCAGCTTAAGGTCAATTATATAAATAATGATATATCGTTAATTCAGTTTTTGAAAATACGAGTAAATAAAGCTTCTACTTTTGTTTGTAACTATCCCCAAACTGAATGTGATTTGTGGGCAACAACATTTTTGCCAACCGATCGACTCTGACAAATGTGTGCGTGCGCAGTAAAATCTAGTCTTTTTGAATTTAAAAGATAAAAAGGACAGAATGTTTGAGATTTTCTTAATTATTTTTTTTCTCCATTTGCCTATATTATTTATTCTGAACCTTCTCTGCAAATTTGGCCGGTTATTACAATATAACCCTGTATATGGTTAATTAATTAATTTAAAGTACCAAGTCCATACATAGTTCAGACATTCTTGAACATCCCTTATCGTTAATATATTTCAACAAGATTTTATTTTACTTCTATATAATTTGTATTAAATAAATTAATGTGATTTTCAACATTATGTTGTTTTACATAAAATGCACCTATATTACATTATCTCACTACGCAATACGCATAAGATTAACTAATAGAAATGCTTCCCAGTTATATTAATTTATCTATGGAGTATGCCTAAAGGCAATACTCCATAGATAATTTGAGTCCATTGAGTCCACTCTTGTTATATGTATAATATTTTGCCTGCAGTTTCAAATAGTTAATATCGAAATACACTTAAACTTTACAAAACAAAGAAATAATAAAAATGTTGCTTCTTTTATAATTTATATCATATTCATTTTGAAATATGTACTGTAACTTCAGTATATTTTATTCATTCAATAATATGTCCGTTACTATATTTCCATCGTACGAGTATACCAGCTGATGTAAACAGACCACTATGCAAAAAGGGTCCCGTTCAAGATTGATTGTCTAAGTATCGCGCTTTGAATATATTGAGAGCTATTTAAGTGGTATTGCGTCTTGCAAATTTAGTTAAAACCTATTTATGGGTCCGTTGCGTTAGCCGTGTATAATAAATTGAAATCGATTAACCACAGCATATGCCTAGTTTGTGGGATAGTGATGGTCGTATAGTTCAGTGGCCAGTGTATTTGAATTATAAGTCCTCTTCGTGGGTTCGATATCTAGTTGCAGTAAAGTACTAAGTAAAATTTCTAAAAATTATGTGTTGAGATGTATTGAGATATGTTGTCATGTTGCATGGCTCTTCTGTGTTAATTTAGCCGCGTGGGATATCAGAGGCAGTTTGGTGGGGCGTTAAATTTGACGGTACGCGAGCAACACGTAATAGCGTTGGGCGCTATGGCATTATTATTTCTCTCATAGGCCGTTAGCCTCATTGGTTTATTAATGAGCTAAATAAACGTAGTATATCATCATTCTTCAGCCCTTCACAAGTCCACTGCTGAACATAGGCCTTCCCCAAGGAATGCCACAAAGCACGGTCCCGAGCCACCTGTATCCATCGATGTCTTACCAGGTCGTCAATCCATCTAGTGGGGGGACGCCCTAAGCTTCATCTACCGTTGAGGCATAAAAATAAAAGCAGGAATTATATGTAACCTATTGCGACAAAATCATTCATTATCTATATGATCCAATGATTTTGTTTTAAACACAGCTTTTACTTTATCTTTAGGTATATTTGTTTACAGATTGGTTGTGTTTAGCTATTAATTAATATAATAAAAATAATTACAAAACTTCACTCTAAAACGTATTGCTGCTGTCAAAACTATTGTACCAATTGTAAACCATGAAAATGTGCCACATACATCTAAAAGAAACTTACAAAACCGTTGTTAAGAAATATAAAGACGGATTTCATAAAGCGTATGAAAAAGTGGCGTGTGTCAACCGAGTTTGCGGACGAATTGCTGAAGGTGTATACCTTGAAAACGTTAATTTTGCAGCTCTGGATTTTAAATGAATCAATATAGCGAATGAATAAGGTTGATATTTGAATGATTTTAATGAATTGATCGAAAGTTTTAAACTTGTTTCTGAAATGCCTACATAACTTGTTTTTGTCAAAAATGCTCGTATTATTAATATTGTTATTCGTGGTTTCATAAATATGGACGTCGACAAATCGACAGTCTGTTGAAACAACGAAGAGCGTAAAGAATTTTAGAGTGAAATAAAAGAAAATATTATAGTTTTTATGACACTACTTCATCGTTTTAATAGTAACCATTGCCGAAGTGTGTGTGTGTGTGTGTGTGAGAGAGAAAGAGATTATATAACCGTTCTTTGTAAATATCCTTATAAATTTTTATTACAATAACACTATTGTATCATATTATGCGTGGCATAAGAATCATTATTCTTTTGAGTTTCGACATCATACTCGCAGTTCAATTATCCAGAATAATAAAAGAAGGCTGTACATGCAAGAAAACTAGGTAGGAGAAAATAACTTTTTGATTTTACCAAATTTAATATTTGCATATGTTATTTACATTAAAATGATTCAATATAGATGGTAATTCGTTGGTAATGGTTACAGATGTCAATGTCATCATGCAGTTTCCAATAAAGAAGGCTAGAGAGTGTTGTTGTTATGGATGGAATAACTCACAGCGTGTAATTACTAGTAGCATATTTTTATATAGAATATAGATAAGTGAATGCTGAGACCCATAGACATATACATTTATCCTCTATCAAGAATCAAAATGCAGATACGTTGTCATCCCTGAGGACTAAGGTGGTATATCTCGTTTCCAGTAAAAAGGTTTCTTGTTCTTTACACACACCAAACGCTGCTATTTTACGCTAGTATTCTGTGAGAGTGTGGTTCTTCCCCGGGCGAGCCGACCCATTCTTGCTACAACTATATAGCTGAAGCATAGCTCTACCACGTATTAAATTAATTAATTATGAATGCTTGTCCATTCATATTCATCAAATATATCTCGCTGAAACATAGGCCGGCTATATAGTCTATAGAATCGACAAACAATACGTAGGGAATTTCTGGAGTGGCTAAAAGCCATGTAACGGTAAGCGAAGTGTAGTGTGGTCTCCTATTAGTTGGAATGACGACCTGGTAGCTCAGACCCAGCAGGTGCCTTAGGAACGCCTTTTGTAACATTCCTCCGGGGGGCTGGAATGTGAAGCAGTTGATTTGTAGTGAATGTTAGAATCATTATCATCATCATCATCATTACAGCCAAGGAACAAGGAATGTCACAAAGCACGTTCCTGTGAGTCACCTGCATCCATCGACTTCCTGCATATCTCACCAGATCGTCGCTCCATCTAGTGAGGAGCCGTCCTACACTTCGCCTATTGAATACAGTTTGTATTAATAAAAAAAAATGCTTATTACATATTTACCAACCGTGGCGACAATGACAACTGAAAAATTACTAAATAATACATCCTTCTAACTTCAATGCGATTGTCCGATTCACGCAGCATCTAATAGTCGCGACAATCCACTGTCGTCAGTTTTCATTAGTAATGTATTTTGCGCGTGATATTTTGCAGCTATTTATTTAATGCGCACGGTAAGTAAATACATAGTTTTAAATTTTGGTTTGAAGTTGGAGAACAAGTAACAGAATATTCTTTTGGAAGAATTTATTACATTCGCGTGCAATAAATACGTGTTGGTCAGAAAAATCTAAACATTTCTGAGTTACGTATTAATCTAGAAATGTAGAGTATGTAGAGTCGATTAGCTATTTTAAAGTATATATTAGTACGGTAAATGTTTGGCTATTAAAATTGGATGTCTATTAAAGTGTCATTGCGTAGTATTATAGTTCAATCTTAGATTATTGAGAAGTCATCGCGCGCTAGTTTAATATATTATCTTAATGCGTGCATAGAGCTCGGATTTTCTCATTGCCCATCTCTCAGTCTTACAAGACCTTGGTTAGTGATGGTCTTGGCCAAGACACCCCCAGCCAGCTGTTAGACCATTAGCATTATTCAAATTAACAACGTCCAAAGAGAGTATATTTACAACTTACCTAACTTATTATTACAATATATTTCTACTTGTGAGTTAATGAATATAAAACTATTTTTGACGTGATTCTAAGCACTGCATTGCATTACAAAGTCAATTTTATTTTGGTTTCGGTCTCTACATTACCGAGTCGAATATTTCATGCTCACGTGAAAATATGATATTTTATGATATGAAAATTTAAAAAAACCGGCCAAGTGCGAGTCGGACTCGCGTACCGAGGGTTCCTAACAAAACCGTAGGTATATAAGTTTAAAATAATTAAAAATATTTTTATTATACGATGTAACTAAAATTTTTTGCTTTTCGCAATTTTTACTTTATCTGTACTATAAAACGTTGCTTCGTACCAAATTTTAAGATTCTGAGTTCACGGGAAGTACCCTGTAGGTTTTGATTCCCTTGCGAATGTCGAAAATTTGCGGCATAAACGGCTGTATCTTTTGATTGAGTTGGCTTAGAAGTTTGATTTTTTCACAGCTCCATGGAACAATAGATTTGAGTATTTTTTATGAATTTCAGCTTGATACCTCCACGCGTTCCTGAGAAAAAAGATCTTGACAGACAGACAAACAGACAGACGGACAACAAAGTGATCCTATAAGGGTTCCGTTTTTTCCTTTTGAGGTACGGAACCCTAAAAATAAGTAGTTACTAATTATTCGATTCTTTTTTTATTACAAAAACAAAAATACTAGTAATGCATTACTAATATTCTCGTTGAGTAAGCTTAAAATGCTTGTAAAAACATACCAATGGCGGAACCTAGGCTACTGTCGGTTTGTTTCAAAATTAAGCAACTATAATACCAATACTCATATCATACTCAATACCGTATAGTCAGTACTGTATATCACTCTCTGCAATGGCTACTACATTACATGGCAAAACAAAACCGTCGCCTCCTGTAACTTAAATCGCTAGTAAGGCGTCAGTCGTGTTGTCCGAAACCTTTGTCATTATTCACAATTTTGATAGCATCTGTAAATAGGATTGTTCGTTCAGATTTGTACACACTCGAATAATACCACTTAGCACCACTTCTGCCCTGCCATTGTACCATTTGGTTATGTAAGACAGAAAACAGCAGCCTGCGTAGGCGATAATGCCCAGTTTGAAGTTAAACTTTTTATCAATGCCATTTAGTATCTACCACTATTGTGGCTAAATGGCGTTGATCTACTGATATTGATAGAAACAGAAACAGATACAGAAACTTTATTCAATATAGATTATAAATAATACTTATTGAAAGTCACTCTTTTGTTTGATTAACACTGGTTCGGAAAAATCCTCTGTCCTGGGAAGAACCAGCAAGAAACCCAGCGGGACTTTTTTTTTTAAATAACAGCTTACAATCATGTATGTTACACAAATTAACAACACAACAAATTACAAATAGCTTGGTAGCGATCACCTCATTTCCAGGGGTTATTATTATCCATAAATTCCTTAATATTATAATAACCCTTTTTATACAAACTTAGTTTAATAAAGTTTTTGAACTTTGAGCAGGTCAAACTTTGTATATTTTCTGGAATTTTGTTGTAAAAGCGTATACATCGCCCCAAGAATGAATTACTGACTCGATGGAGTCGAGTAACTGGTACTACTAGCTTGTGTCTGTTCCTAGTATTTAAAGAATGAATATCACTTATTTTTGTAAAACTACTTTTATTAGATATATTGATCTACTCTCTTCTTTAGTTGTTGTTTGTGTAATCTATCCTTGATTATGCTGCTGCATGCTACTCTTACTGAGGATCAATTAAATAAACTTGAGCGCCTTCAGAATTTATCCATTAGGCTCATATTTAGGCCTTCGCAAATATGATTATATTTCTGAGTTTCGTACTAGGCTCAATAGGCTGCAGACTTCGGCGGAATACTCAAATTCTATCTCTGTACAATTTGATCCTAAAACATCCGGGAATCTTAAAGCAGCGCAGGTTAAGATCATTCCAGATTAGCTGATAAGTTTGTGAATATGATATAAAGCTATAATATATATATATATATATATATATATATATATATATATATATATATATATATATATATATATATCTGTTGTATCTCTCTCTCTCTCTCTCTCTTTCTCTCTCTCTGTGTGTGTATGTGTGTTTTTGCGTGCGTGCGTGCGTGTGTGTTCTTGCGCGCGCGTATATGTGTGTATTTGTGTGCTTATGTGTATATTATGTATATATATATATATATATAATATTATGTTTTTGATTATTGCGTTGTCTATATGGTTAAATGAATATGACTTCCTTCACCAAGGTTTTCCTGGAAGAGAGTTCAGCGATAAGACCATCTAATTATACATGAATTTATAAATTTATGATTGTTGGATCATGTAATATGTTATATTATCATAATTTCAGAATTATCTGAGTTTTGTCTACAAAAAAGCTTTTTGTAATAATTTCTGCAGGTCACATATTAATAAAATTACAATAGAAGTGATCAAAAGTTGAGCAATTATACTTAAAAAAGTAACTTATTGAAAACTGTACTTTTGTATAGAGAGCCAGTATAACTACAGACTGTAAGGCCTTCATCTTAGTCCTCGGGGGTGGAATGCATCTGTAGCTTTTTTTAATTTGGTTGCAGGTTGCTATAGACTGCAGTAACCACATAAAGTGAACTGTAAATTCTTTTTTTATACAAAAAAATTGTGCGTGACAGCTTCGACGCGTGACTGAAGTCTGCTCCTGAAAAACCATTGTCTAAAATATATACAATAGGCGAAGGAAGAAAATGAACCCATATGTTTATTTATATTGATTTTATAAAATATATTATGTAAGCATAATATCGACCTACATTACATTACTCATTTCGCGCTATGAGATACGCGACCATGTTGCGCAGAGAAAACTATAACGGCTTCACTTTTTGTTAACGCTGTGTTTTACTACCCATCCGTTTTTCATACCGTGCGTTATATATGAGACGATTCTTAAGGAGTAAACTCCAAAAACCTGGCACAATCTTTCAACTTCAGATATTCACGGGCACGTCGTAAATCAGCACTTTAAGTCCACCTGCGGTAAGTAGGTGTTGTGGCTTATAGACATCTAAATCTTTGTTTTAGATGTCTATAAGCTGTTGTGTTATGTTAATTAAGACTTAAAATGCAGATGCGGTGTTACCCCTGAGAAATAAGATAGAATGACTCGCTTGCAGTGAAAACGGTCTTCAGTTCAGTTCAGTCTGTACTCACCAGACGAAATACAGCAGCATTAAGTTGTTATTTTACGCCTCTCATTTATGCTATAACCATAATATACCAGTGGTAAAGTAAAAAATATTTTTTTTTTATGGGAGAGGGGGCAATCGAGCATGCGGCTCACCTGATGGTAAGTGACTACCGCCGCTCATGAACAACTGCAACACCAGGGAGGGAATTGCAGATGCGTTGCCGGCCTTTTAAAATGGAGTACTCTCTTTTCTTGAAGGTCCCTAAGTCGTATCGGTCCGGAAAAATCGCTGATGGTAATTGATTCCACAAGGAAGTCGTGCGAGGAAGAAAACATCTTCTAAATCGCACAGTGGTGGACCGCCAATCATCCAGATGGTGTGGATGGTATCGGGAGTTATGCCGCGATGTGCGTTCGTGAAATTTGGCGGCTGGGATTAATCCGAACAATTCCTCAGAGCACTCCCCATGGTAGATGCGAAAGAAAATGCAAAGGGATGCAACATCTCTTCGCAGTGCCAATGAATCGAGCCGATCGGAAAGGGCTCGGTCGTCGACGATTCGAGCCGCTCTGCACTGGATCCGGTCAAGTGGAAGGAGCTGGTATTGAGGAGCCCCTGCCCAGAGATGGGAACAGTATTCCATGTGAGGCCGAACCTGCGCCTTGTAAAGTTGCAGTCGGTTTACCGGCATGAAATACTGTCCCGCTCTGCTAAGCACGCCAAGCTTTTTAGAGGCCAATTTGGCCTTCTCTTCCAAGTGACCACGAAACTGCACGTCACTCGATATGTCGACTCCGAGGATACCGATACTGGCTGAGGCAAGAAGGGGAGTGCCTTGAAACTGAGGAGAAACGACAAAAGGGTTCTTTTTAGCGGTAAACGCGCAAACTTGTGTCTTCTGAGGATTAAACTGGACTAGATTTAGTCGCCCCCAATCCGAGACTTTGTTCAGCAAAGACTCGACTTCAGACACAAGTTTGTTCCGGTACTCAGCGACGTTTTCCCGAGAAATATCGGCACAGCCAGTGTATAGAGCATCACTAGTGCTGTCATACGCATAGCAATGAATGTTACCAGTTAGCAACATATCATTGATATGCAGAAGAAACAGCGTTGGTGATGATAGCACACAGCCTTGTGGAACACCAGCGTTAATAGGCTTGTAGTCAGAACATGCACCGTCTCCAACGACCTTGATGCTCCGATCTGCAAGGAAGCTGGTGATCCAATTGCACAATTTCTCGGGAAGTCCATAGGAAGGGAGCCTCGAAAGAAGCGATTTGTGCCAAACCCGATCGAAGGCCTTCGAAATGTCCAGACTAACGGCCAACGCCTCCCCCTTGGACTCTACTGCCTCCGCCCATCTATGGGTCAGGTAGACCAGAAGATCACCAGCTGATCGACCCCGACGAAAACCGTATTGGCGGTCACTAATCAGCTGGTGATCCTCAAGGTACCGGATGAGCTGGCAGTTAATAATGGATTCCATTATTTTGGAGAACAAAGAGGTGATCGCGATAGGCCTATAGTTGGACGGTTCTTGATGACTCTTTTGAAGGACCTGGAGGCGAAGTTATACTTCTTTTTAAGTGTGCTGGTGTTTACATCCTGAGTCGCCGAAGCCGCAGCCCAGGCTTGATAACACTCCTGCTTACTGCGTAATGCAGTCTTTCAATAAGAATTACCCATGTGATCTATATTGAATAAAAATTATTCTATTCTATTCTATTCTATTCCATTCTATTCCATTCCATTCTATTATTCTATTCTATTCTATAGCGGCAGCGTGACTCCACCGCGTATAAAGATTATTATATTGAATAAAAATTATTCTATTCTATTCCATACTACTCCATTATATTCCATTCTATTCCATTCCATTCCATTCCATTTTATTCTATAGCTGAAGCGTGACTCCACCGCGTAGAAAGGTATGGCGTGCTGTTTGATCCTTCCACTCCTCATTATTTAAAAGACAGTTTCCAGTATATTTCGCTTACCCATAATCGTTGAACTATTTACCTCTCCACATTCGTCGTTCTCAATCTTTTCACTATTTCAAAAGTCTTGTTAAATCGTATTACTTAGAACGCTATTAGATAAATTACTTTTCCTTTTTCGTACTCTTTTTATTTCATTTAATATGATATTATATATAATCTTCACTTATTTTTGTTTATATGTATTTTCATATTTTTATTTTTATTTTGTACACTCCCTCGATTTTTAACTGTTGTTTGCATCAGTTCTCTACGCTAAGGTTGTCTGGAAGAGGTCACTTTCAGAGTGATAAAACCGTCTCTTGTACATATTTTTTTTATAGGATAGGGTGACAAACGAGCACATAGTCCATCTAATGGTAAGTGGTTGCTGTGGCCCATAGACATTTACATCTATCCTCGTTTGCGAATCAAAATGCAGATGCGTTGTCACCCGTGAGAACTAAGATGGAATGCCTCCTTACCAGTAAAAAGGGTCTCCGGTTCTCTACACTCACCATAAGAAACACAGCAGCAATAAAAAGGTATTTTACGCTGGTATTCTGTGAGAGAGTGGTCCTTCCCTGGTTGAGCCGACTCATTTGTGCTACACCTATACTACTAATATAGCTGCAGCATGGCTCTACCACGTATAAAATAATAATAATATTCTACTTTAGATTTAACTGTACTCGTTATTTTGTATTTTGGTGTACAATAATGAGTAAATAAATAAATAAATAAAATAAATAAAGGTTGCTCGCGTACTATGAAATTTACGGTTTTTACGGTAAGAGCTCCTGAGCGACTACTGCTAAAGAAATATCATCATCATCAATACTTATAAAAGTCCACTGCTTAATATAGGTTGCCCTGAATGGGAGATATTTGGCATTGTTGTAGCGTATTGCAGGTTGGATGGCCGCGGTTGTTTTTTTAATTATTTGAGTTGTTGTCAGGACTATGCTGCTGTCCATCTTCTGTCATATTTCCGCGCGTCAATTCTAACGACACCCATGGTATGATATGGGGTAGTGGATTATCTTACGACTTAGTGCAACTAAAAATATAGCTAACAAATTATCCTATTGTAATTTTGTGTCCTACTTAATAACATTACTCTTATCCATTGTATAAAGAACAAGACAAGAAAAGTCTCTTTAATCAAATGAAAAACTAGCGTCCTCGAGCGATCGTTGTTGAACCGTAATGAATACTTTCCATAAGTTTGAAGTCACATTTGTCTGCTACGATAGGGTTCCATTCCTGCTGAAATCTATGCATATAAATAAAAATAAAGTGTTTGTCCGTAACATAGAATAGTAAATAATATAATAATAAAAAATTCCATAAGCTCAATTTCACCATCGCATATCGCGACATAATCGAGATAACATCGATACCATCTGGGTGGTTGGCGGTCCACTACTTGCGATTTACAAGAGGTTTTCTTGATGGCACAACTTTCATCTGGAATCGAATACCTCTAGAAATTTTCCGGACCGATACGACTTAGGGACCGTCAAGAAAGGAGCCTACTCTTTTTTAAAAGGCCGGCAACGCATCTGCGATTCCCCCGGTGTTGCAGTTGTTTTCTACGTGGTAGAGCCATGCTGCAGCTATATTAGTAGTATATTTGTAGCATGAATGGGTCGGCTCGACTGGGGAAGGACCACGCTCTCACAGAATACCAGCGTAAAATAGCAGCTTAACGGTGATGTGTTTCGTATGGTGAGTGTAGAGAACCGGAGACCCTTTTTACTGGCAATGAGGCATTCCATCTTAGTCCTTACGGGTGGCAACGCATCTGCATTTTGATTTGTAATGGGGGATAGATGTAAATGAAAATGGGCTGCAGCGGCCACTTACCATCAGGTGGACTGTGTGCACGTTTGTCACTCTTATCCTATAAAAAAATAAGTTGTTCATGGGCGGTGGTAGTCACTTACCACCAGGTACCATCAGGTAAGCCATATGCTCGTTTAACTCCTCTCATATATATAAAAAAAGAAATAATTGTCTTATATTGAGCTGAAGGGGGTTATTTGCTTTATTGTAATTAAAATATGATTAAATATTTTTGTCTAACTCTCTGCCCCACCGGACTAATCTTTACAGACAGATAGAGAGCAAAGTCATAAGTGATCTAGGCAATATTTAATCCGCAAATTTATAAAAAAAAAATTAATAAAAAAAATTGGTTATCTTAAATCTAAATAACGCTACAGCAATAAATTCTACCCAGACAAAGCCAGGGGGGTCGCTAGTTTAAAATAAATATGAGAGTTGTCGTGCAAGAGTCCGAGTAACGATGTCCTTGCATGAACTGGTTATTATCTTGAATCGAAGCGTTGTGGCTACCGTATGAGTGTATCAATGTTACTCGGAAATTATTTTTTGTATTTGAAATTGTCTTTACGGAATCTAGTAGATTCTATCTAGATCATTGTAAGATCCAATGGTCCGAATACTTTCTTCAAATGTGTTCCGTGGTGTTACGTGGTAGAGCCATGCTGCAGCTGTATTAGTAGTATAGTTGTAGCACGAATGGGTCGGCTCAACCGGGGAAGGACCACGCTCTCACAGAATACTAGCGTAAAATAGCAGCTTGACACTGCTGTTTTTCGTATGGTGAGTGTAGAGAACCGGAGATCCGGAGACACTTTTTACTGGAAAAAAGGCATTCCATCTTAGTCCTCACGGGTGACAACGCATCTGCATTTTGATTCTTTATTGAGGATAGATGTGGATGTCTATGGGTCACAACAACCACTTACCATCAGGTGGACTGTGTGCTCGCTTGTCACCCTATCCTATAAAAAAAAAGGTATTAGCTTGCAATTTTATCAGTAGCCTTATAATAATAATATATACTTATAACTGTTAATACTATAAAGAAATATACTTATTTGTTTGTTATTGTTATATATACTTCCTGGGAAGTCTGCAGTATGTGAAGATGTTCAAGATCGTCCCCGCCATTACATTAGATTTGATAGACCACAAATACTCGCAAAAGAACACCGATTCCTACAAAGGATGAGATGAGGCAATTGAAATTAAAAAACATCCTGATTTCAACAGAGAAGATGGATGAGTGCTGCCATCTACTTGGGACCTTATAATTAATAAAATTAAATCCAAACCAAAGCATACCACTACAAGACTTCACGATACTGTAAGCTCATTCTGCGTAGATCGGACCAAAAATTAATATTCAAAAACTGAAGGTAGCCGGGCTAATCATGACATCGGAACGTCAAACACCTCAGTTTCCCCCGTGACCATGGGTGCTGTAAGGCACTCGAAAGGTCGGGAATTAAAATGTTAAATTAAACGCGATAAAATCCGTAAAACTTAGTTTCATTTAATTTGTAGTCTTCGTGTAAATATAAGAAATCATTTATTGATAACGTTAAGACGCTTCGGGATTTACAGTAATAAAAAATTGGGACAATTAATCTATAAAGTACACGGACTTTTATTTCAGATGTTTAAGTGTCAAGCAAAGAATTATAATCCCCATATTAAGCTTTACCCAGAATTTCCTTAGAAATCTCCATAAGCCGCACCCTCGCCCTCAACAATGATGTCAGTAACAGAAAGTCCCCTATGACGTCACATCAATGGTCTGTTCATTTTAAATAAAACTTATCAATCAATCGAAACATTCCTATATTACTTTACTCTTTCGTTAAAACATTTATCCGAAACTTTACAATGGGCGAATGGAATGAAGACTGAACTAGAGAAATTTCGAATGTGTTTGATTTATCTATACATTACTGTACGACGACGGCTACGCAGCGGTTAGCGTACCTACCTCCTTGGTAATCATATAGTGTCCTAATAATCGCTATGTATAAAAATCAATTGATGTCCAGTCTCGCTAAAACTCAAAAACGGCTCGACCGACTTCGATGATTTTTTTTGTGTATTTAAACGGGTTTCTACATGGTTTAGATTCACATTTGCACCCGGTAGGTGGTGCTGTTGTCGAAATTCAGAAATCACCCGTGCAAAGCCGGGGCGGATCGCTAGTTTCTTATAATTATTTACGCTAATACTATATTATATTGAATAAAACTGTTTTGACGGATTTTATCGCGTTTAATTTTAATTATTTTTAAATTCCGAACCGTGCTGCAAAACACCTGAAACGTCATGAATCTATATGCGTAAAAAATAGTTTTATTTAATTGCGTTCTAAATTTGAATACTGGTTGGTATTGTAATTTTTGTTTTAATCTATATCTATACATCTATATACAAATAAATAAAATTGAAGTGTCTGTTTGTAATGTCAAAATTCTAAAGTAAAAAAAAAACAATACAGCTTTTTACTAAATGTATATGAAACTATATACGATACTTATAACTAAAACACTATTTTTAAAATTTTTGTCTGTCTTTCTGTTTGTTCCGGCTAATCTCCGAAACGGCTGGACCGATTTCGACGGGACTTTCACTGGCAGATAGCTGATGTTATAAGGAGTAACTTAGGCTTTTATTGTAGAAAAAGAATTAGGGTACTTAGTATAAATATTATAACAATGGAGATAGGACACCTAATTGATCTTCTAATTTATATTGGAATTTTATGATAGCTTTAGCTAGTGTCTCGATGTTTGTCCTTGTGGAATTTATGTATGTAAACTGTCCCCGCGACGATACAGGAGAAAACCCTAGTGTTGAGGTAATGTTCAAAAAAAGAGAAAAAAGAAAGAGATTTTATATTTATTAAAAGAGATTTTATATTTATTTTAAATCCGTGTGGTATTGACGTACATTACGTTTATCGATTGTAGATCCAATTTCGTGACCTGAAATTTGACACATAATTACTTTATTGTTGTATAACAAATCTGCCAATTCTCTTTCCATACAGTTGTTTAAACTCGTGTAGTGCCACAAGTTTTATCACATTGTAATTTGTCCAAAACTAATATTTATATTAATTAATTCAACCCTCTACGCGCCTTAGGGTCACTTAGCGTTACAATAATTTGTTTTGCATCTTTCACATCATTCTTATTACAACGATATAAAGGCGATAGTCGTGTCGGTGTTTAGTGTACGGATAATGGTGCATGTCGTTAATATACTGTGCAAACAAATAGTTAAATATTTTTATGCGATATTGCTCGTAAAAGTTGATTGAAGGCACGTATTATGCTCTTTAATGGGACAAGTTATTGGCGTCCATGCTTGTGATTGGCGTCCTCTGTGATATACGTTTGCTTTAATAAAGGTATACCGTTAAGTTTACTAAGTGCCATAATGACACTATATTGAAGAAATAACTTTACTGTTAAAATCTTAAACCTCAATTTCTGAATATGTCCTCTGTTTGTGTTGCACAGAACGTTACCCCATGATCGTGCCTTTTACGATGACCATTTTTAAGGTTAGATGGTCAGATGTCTTCTGTATTTAGAAATATATTACACGTTGACAAGTAAATGTGAGAAAGAATGTATTTAATTACTCCATAATTTAATACTCTATGTATTTAATTAAACTCCGCAATAAAAACTATACAAAGCATTAGGCGAGGAAAAAAAATTATCAAGCTAATTTACAATCGACGTCTTCATCATCAATAAACAAACATAATATATTTTTATAAATTCTTTTTCTATTTGATTTTCATTATCGATATATATGTACTACGCACTAGATTTCGCATTCCGAACATTGACTATGTTCAACTGAACTGTACTGCAATCCGTACACCTTAGTGTCATTTAGTGTGGCTTCAATATTAATGCAGTGTGGAGCGGCGCTAATAATACGAGATTTCAAATTAAACCTGGACGTAAATAATAATTCAGTAGTCTAGTAACTCAAATTATTTGTTGTTCAAGTTAATAAATAGGTAATAATATCGTAATATTTTACTATCTACCGCGCATGCGCAAAGACATAGAGTGGCGCACATTTTTTGTTTGGAATAGCTTCTCTAGTACGTAGTACGTATAACTCGATGATTTTCATATATTTAGGCGCATACTTCATGTTATATATAAATACAAATTTTATCGTGTTTATTTTTTATTGTTTTTTTAATTCACGTTTCAAGCGCTTTGCTGTCCCCAGTGACCATGGGTTCTTTAGAGTAGGTTAGTGGGATCATCGTAATGAGGAGCAAAACTCATTCATATAATTCTTCATCGAGTATGGATCTAGGTGTACCCTAGCAATTTTTAACAGGTAAATTATTTGACTGTATCGTACAGTATTTTACAATAATCTTTACAATCAATGGACGAGGTCAGTTAATTTAAAAATATTTAAAATGCATATTAGATCACAGTACACGTCACGCTCCCGTCAAAAACATATGAATACACGTCATAACGTTTTAATATCGAATTATTTTATTCACCATACAAATCGATACAGTGTACTATTGTTTGCGCAAACACCGGAGCATGGGAGTTTCAATCAATGCCATAGAATAACACGGACAGAAGTAGCGATCTGACAACAATGCCAACCCCTTCCCTTCCAGAAATTTATTAACTGGTTTCACATAATACGTATTTAAAATACATGTGTCCGTGCTTACGTGAACACATTATTGATATTATATGATAGTTTATTTTTCTGACATTGTATAGACTAAGAAAACATTTCTTTGCTTTGTCGCGGCGTTCGAAGGGTTAGAATCTGGGACTAACGTTTTGTGACAGACGGGTGTCGGTGGACGGGATATCGGACAAAACAAATTGCTAGGGATTTTGGTCTGAGTCGTTAGTACGGGTCATCAGCCCCGATGCGATTTGGGCAACTTTTGACGGGGACTTGTCAGTTATTATTAGCTTTCTTGATTGAGAAGCCCGTCTAACGTAAATGAAAGGAGACGCTAGTTATTTCTATGGTCAGTTAATCCTTCTTCTATAGTGTGTGAGGTAGGGGTTCGAAATTTACTTTTGGTATAAGACTGAAATTACAAACGAGCTAATAGTCTTCATGACAAGTACTACAGCCGATAGACAAGTGCAACCTCAATAAAATAAAGCTACAAAAGAATTGTCGTCACTAAGTTCTAGCAGTAGTATGGAGTGAAATTCGTTAATAAATTTCCACGTAAAACAATTGGTGACCTGGCAGAGCCACACCGCAGAAATACTAGTTGTAGAACGAATGAGTCGGCTCGACCGGGGTGGGACCACGCTCTCACAGAATACCAGCGTAAATTAGCAGCTTAAAGCTGCTGTTTTTCGTACGGTAAGTGTAGAGAACCGGAGACCCTTTTTACTGGAAACGAGGCATTACATCTTATTCCTTAGGGGTGAAAACGCACCTGCATTTATTGTAAATTTGTATTTGTATTTGTAAAATTTCTCCAACCACCTGAACTGCCGTAACATCATATAGCAGATGCCATGGTCATTGTTGCTCGTGCTGTGTGCATTTTCATTCTCCGTATGCATTGTTCCAAGACATTGAAACGTGTGTCGGTATAATGATTCAAATTAACCATCCATTGTTATTTACTTTGTGTTCGGTGTGACGTGTTTTGTCGATTTGTATCTTAAATCTGTGCTCGTTAATCTTACTGAGCGATTGCGAGGCTGTTCTAGTTTCCGAGACAGTGTGTTTGAAAAGGTTTTGTCTTTGAACGCGTCTGTTTTTGCGTTATGAAACAAATATTTAAAAGTGAGTAAAGACGCTTGTAGTAGCGATGTTGAATACCACTACTCCATATCATCCCGTTGGTGTCGTAAGAAACAGGGAACTTGCATCGTTTATAACGTGGTAGAGCCATGCTGCAGCTACATTAGTAGTATAGTTGTAGCACGAATGGGTCGGCTCGACCGGGGAGGGACTACGCTCTCACAGAATACTAGCGTAAAATAGCAGCTTAATGCTGCTGTGTTTCGTATGGTGAGTGCAGAGAACCGGAGATCCTTTTTACTGGAAAAGAGGCATTCCGTCTTAGTCCTCATGGGTGCCAACGCGTCTGCATTTTGATTTGTAATCGATGATAGATGTAAATGTCTATGGGCCACAGCGATCGTTTACCATCAGGTGGACTGTGTGCTCGTTTGTCACCCTATCCTATAAAAAAAATCTTTATGCGTATTTTATCGTATCTACCACGGGAAGTGCTCTGAGGAATTGTTCGGGCTAATTCCAGCCGCTTAATTTCACCATCGCACATCTCGACAAAACTCGCAAAAACATCCATACCTGCCATCCATACCGAATGATTGGCGGTCCATCACTGTACGATTTACAGGAAGTTTTCTTCCTCGCACAACTTCTTTGTGGAATCATCTACCACCAGCGATTTTTCAGGACCGCTACGACTTAGGGACCTTCAATAAAAGAGCCTACTCTTTTTAAAAGGCCAGCTACATTTACCGTCAGGTGAGCCACATGCTTGTTTGCCCTTTACAAAAGAAACTGAACCAGGATATGGACAGCAGCATCTTCAGCAGCAACTGTTGACCAAAAATAACTAAATAGTGATTGGCAATCGACTTGCCAAGCGTGGAAACTATGGTAAATACTACTATACTAATAAAAGTCCGCTGCTGAATGTAAGCTACATTCAGCAGCGAACTTTTGATAGACTGTAATGGTAATGGCAAAAGACGCCTGCTTCCGAGTCGAAGTAGATTTCCATGGACCGGTGATGGTATGATAAAGATTGACTCAACTTGACTTATTCTTTGGTTTAGCGGTTATAATCGGGACTGCTGAGCTAGCTAGTCATTGGATGCAGGTGGCTCTGGACTATTTATTCTTTATTGCATTCCTTAAAACAAAAGAATACAAAGTATCTTCCTATAGGGGATGCCTATGTTCAGCAGTGGACTTGTGATGAAATGTAGTAGTAGTGATAGTGACACCTTGAATTTGGCGTTTGAAGAGGAATTTATATTATTTACCATACATATTATAAGGAATATTTATTCGCCCATTACGCCTAGCATGGGTTGGGGACAAAAATTTTATCCCCCGATTATATCCACTGACAAGAGATAAAATTACCTTGTCCTTATGCTAAAGCACGGCAACGGGGAGAAGTACGAGTATATCACCGTTTGACAAAACGAGTAGACATATATCCCCCGTCCGTAGGTAGCATGGAGCCGAATGAAAGATAAAACATTATGCTTTTTTGACATTTGAAAGGGACAATTTAATTTTTTCCTAGTTCATTGGACGTGGGTATTAAGTTTATATTGATACAAAAAATCTATCTAAGTCTAACCGGTGGGCCCATGCTCGAAGGGTGGATGAAACTAAGCGAGGGGATAAACATTTTCTCCTTTCTCCTGGGATAAAATTGTCTCCTGCCCATACTAGCCCTGCAGGAGTGTACTATGATCGAAATTCTGTGAAGAGAATAGTTGGTTTAAATTTTTTATTCTTTAGAATTATTAGAACAAAGTTTTTTTTTTAAGAATAAGGGTAACAAACGAGCAGACAGTCCACCTAATGGAAAGTGGGTGCTGTGACCCATAATACAATATAAATGTACTATTTGGGGACTGGAATAAGATGCCTGTATTGCAGTAAAAAGGGTCTTCGGTTCACTACACTCACCATACGAAATACAGCAGCGTTAAGTTACTTTTTTACACCGGTATTCTGCAGATATAAATGTTAGTTGTTCCAAATGAATTAAATACAAAAAGATCGATTAATATTTAAACTAAGCCTTTCATAACAAACGATTTAATGCATCGTTAAAAATTCCGTAGCCCACAAAGCCGTGATTATCACTTAGAGTTCCAAGAAAACAAAAGCTACCAATCTTACACTCAAACGAGACCCAATTCCATGTTTGTCCGTCTGATTAGCACCGGTCGTTGGTGTATTGTTCTGCAAACACCGTTGTTGGCTCCGGCCAGCTTGTTTCTGGCGGGCGATAATTGAAGAGATAAAGAGAAAAATTAGATCGACAGTGGAGGGTTAGCTTCTGTGAAATATAGTCCAGAGCTGGATATTGTTTGTTGGATTTGTTTATATTTGTTAGTCATAATGTGACCAAAGGCTTATACAATTAACTTTTAACATTTGATATTTCTGTTTATTTTGACTTTTAAAGGAATAATATTATTGCTTTCGTCTCCATTTACATTTTCTTAAATCTTTATTTACAAACTAGTTATGTTATGACATTTAATAGATATTAAAAGATGTAAAGAATTCTTGTAAGTAATTAAATTATTCTTATTTATAAAATGTATACTAAAATATTATAAAGAGGTAAAGTTTGTTTGTGAGTTTGTTTGTAGGAATTAATTTCTACAACTACTGAACCGATTTTAAAAATTCTTTCACCAGTAGAGAGCTACATTATTCTGAGTGACATAGGCTATATTTGATTGTGATTAATAATATTTTAATGTGACATAACAATAGTTGTTAATCAATTCCGAAAATAAATCCTAAACACTCAGTACTAAGAACCACACAAGATAATTCCATCACAAGTAAAAATGTTTGACGCCCAACAAAGTGGGCACGGGTAAGCTAGTAATGTATGTATGTATACATTTACGTTTAATGGACCCTTTACCTTATATTTAAATGGAATATCTTTAGTTTTTCGACATACGAAATCAACATTATGTTTTGCCATATTTTTTTCTACATAAGCGTGAATTATCAATCTGTATTGTTTTGATGTTCTATGGATAAAATATATCGACAACAATATGTGAAGACCGTCAATACGCACAGGAGCAATAAGAAAACTAATTAATAAACCTCTCAGAAATGATGAGAAGCCTAGACTATATACGATGTAACTTGAATGCTATCAACTATGTACGGAACAGAATCCAAAAGTTATCAAAAAGTGTTTATTACTATCTCCATAATTCATCAATGAAACCGACATACACAAGCTTAAGGTTAGAGAGGACCTTTCGAGCGAAATACAGAGAATTTCAGAGAGGACTCTGGTTAAAAGTGTTAATTTGGCCAAATAATGATCATAGCTCCACTTAGTGGGTGTGTGACGCTTCTGAGAAGGATATTGTGGGCAGTTTACGAAAATAAAAGAGACTTCTGTAGTACGCGCCGGAGCTGGAACAAGTATTGCTAGGAGTAGCTTTGTTGGTTTTTTTTTTCAAAAAATTATCTTTGCATATTATTTCATAAATCTAAATATAGCATCATAAGGCTTTAAATAATCCTGAATCTGCTCAAAGAAAATCTTACCAGATTCGAGCACAGGCGCAAGATACTATCCTTGTGGTTTTCTACAGAATACCTTTAGGGGAATGTGTCCAGGATTTGCATGACTTTCTCGCTCTTTCTCCCTTCAACCATCAGATAAATAGACGTTCATATATTTTAAATTGTGATGCGTGGAACAATGAGTGTAATAATTTGCCAGCATCTGTCTTTCCTTTTGTTAAGCTAAATTAGTGTGTTTTACTATTTTCGGCTAAATTACCACTTACTTATTTGGTTTATAAAAGTAAAAAAGGATATTTACATATTGATGTTCAAAAAATGTGTATTTTTATGCATTATAGAAATTTGTAAGAGTTATTCGTATGTCGAAATGATCTATGTAATACAATTAGTAAATTTGCAATAATTGAATTAATCATAATTCAATTTACAAGAAGCTTAAATGAGCGTAAGTGTTGTAGTATATTTTAAGCTTTATTTGTTAAAAATCATCAAGAAAACTGATTTAAAAAAAACACATCAAAATTTTAACTCACTACGACTCCACCCTACCTCTGTGCACAAAAGCAATGTTCCTGGCATAGTCCATTACTTAAACAAACCGGGGTGTGTAGTGGCACCACTTTACACCCACGAGGGGCTGTTTGCACGTCCACTCCCCCGCATCTGAAAATAACAATATAGGATTTTAAACAGTATTCTTACAAAATGTATCTTTATATTAGTAAGTCTAATTTGCGTATAATTTTGTTAACATCGTATTAAAAGTATAAAATGTCCTGATCTTAAACACATGCCAGCTTGTTCGTATTTGAAAAGGTAAAAAATTTAACCGACTTCTAAAAAGGAGGAGGTACTCAATTAGTCGGAACCTTTTTTTAATGTATGTTCACCAATTACTCGAAGAAACCTGAACAGATTTGGAAAATTCTTTTTTGTTTCAATGGGTATACTTTCCAGGTGGTCTCATTTAAATTTTATCGAAATCGGTCGTGCGGTTTTTAAAAAATTCAACAATAATTTACCAGCACCCCTGGAGAATCCCTCGCTGAGCATGCACGACCGTGCCACTCCACTCCTGAGCGTGGGTGCTCAGGCTGCCCCGCGTATTCTGTGGGGTGGGGGGCAAAATTCCGCTCAACACAATAACTGCTCGGGGCAAACTGAGCAATAAGACTAAGGCGATCCCTGCCACGCTATGCGTGAACTTCTGCAACATCTGGGGACTTCACTCGAACCTAAACGCCGTCCACTACCATCTCGAGACGGCGAAGCCGGCCTTGCTCTTTCTGATCGATACGCAGGTGTCCTCTACGACTGATACTTCATATCTCTCCTACCCGGGGTACAAATTGGAACACTCCTTTGTGCCTCGGGCTGGAGTTTGCGTATACGTCAGAGAGCACATCTGTTCTCGACGCCTCAGCAGTCTTGAAGGTTCGGACCTGTCCATCCTTTGGCTACGCGTAGATAGCGACGACCATCCGCGCGTCTACGGGTACCTCTATAGGTCCCATAGCGGTAATGCCGAAACAGATCGCCTCATCGACCACGTCCAAATGGTTACAGATTCCTTGCTACAACAGGTCCCATCCGCAGAGATCGTTATCCTTGGCGATTTTAACGACCACCACGCCGAACGGCTCGGTTCACGTTTAACCGTTCATGCTGGAAGATCTGTTTATGACTTTGCCTTGCCATATGGTGTGACACAACTGGTTACTTCGCCTACGCGGATTCCAGATGTGGAGGATCATACACCTTCCCTGTTGGACCTTCTGCTAACCTCTCATCCGGACAGATATCAGGTTTCTGTCGATGCCCCTCTCGGCTTTTCGGATCATTGTCTGATCCAGAGTGTGGTGACACTCACGCTTCCTTAGCGGTTGCGTTCTGCAGGTTGCTGCCGTGTTTGGCATTACAGGTCGGCGGATTGGGACGGAATGTGGTCTTTCTTTGCATCCTACTCATGGGGGCGGGTTTGCTTCTCGCCGGATGATGCCAGCGCTGTTGCTGACTCTGTCACTGATGTGGTGCTACAGGGAATGAAACTATTTATTCCATCATCTGTGGTACCCATCGGAGGCAGATCTCGGCCTTGGTTTGGTCGCTCCTGTAAGACTGCATTACGCAGTAAGCAGGAGTGTTATCAAGCCTGGGCTGCGGCTTCGGTGAATCGGGATTTAAACACCAGCACACTTAAAAAGAAGTATAACTTCGCCTCCAGGTCCTTCAAAAGAGTTATTGCCAAGGCAAAGTCAGAGCACATGGGCAGAATTGGCGAGAAACTATTTCGCCTTCCTTCGAGAACCCGTGCATTCTGGTCTCTCGCCAAGGCTGTCCAAGGGAATTTCTATAAGCCATCACTACCATCTCTGCACAGGGAGGACGACTCACTGGCCGACGCCGCAAAAGAGAAAGCCGACCTTTTAGGCTCCCTTTTTGCGTCCATCTCGACTCTTGATGACGGGGAGAATACACCGCCGACCATCCCGCGGTGTGAGTGCTCCATACCGGATGTGCGGTTCTCGCAGCGATCGATCCGCAAAGCACTCCTCTCCCTGGACATCCAGAAGTCGAGTGAGCCTGACGGGATCCCCCCAATGTGCTGATAACGTGTGCTCTGGAGTTGGCACCGGTTCTAACGCGTCTTTTGCGGTACTCCTACTCCCTAGGCGTAGTCCCGAAATCATGGAAGACAGCTTTTGTCCACCCGATCCCTAAAAAAGGTGACCGCTCAGACCCGTTCAACTACAGGCCTATCGCCATCACCTCCTTGTTCTCGAACTGTGACGTGCAGTTTCGTGGTCACTTGGAAGAGAAGGCCAAATTGGCCTCTAAAAAGCTTGGCGTGCTCAGCAGAGCGGGACAGTATTTCACGCCTGCAATTTTACAAGGCGCAGGTTCGGCCTCACATGGAATACTGTTCCCATCTCTGGGCCCGGGCTCCCCAGTGATAGCTCCTTCCACTTGACCGCATCCAAAGCAGAGCGGCTCGAATCGTCAACAACTGAGTCCTTTCCGATCGGCTCGATTCATTGGCGCTGTGAAAAGGTGTTGCATCTCCTTGCGTATTTTATCGCATTTACCACGAGGAGTGCTCTGAGGAATTGTTCGGATTAATCTCAGCCGTCAAATTTCACGAACGCACATCGCGGCACAACTCCCGATACCATCCACACCATCTGGATGATTGGCGGTCCACCACTGTGCGATTTAGAAGATGTTTTCTTCCTCGCACAACTTCCTTCTGGAATCGATTACCATCAGCGATTTATCCGGACCGATACGACTTAGGGACCTTCAAGAAAAGAGCCTACTCCTTTTTAAAAGGCCGGCAACGCATCTGCAATTCCCCTGGTTTCCCTGGTGTTGCGGTTCTTCATAGGCGGCGGTAGTCACTTAACATCAGGTGAGCCGCATGCTCGTTTGCCCCCTCTCCAATAAAAAAGACGGTTGTAAATTTAAAAAAAAAATTAAAAAAAATATTTTCCATATAATAACTTCTGAATTCGGGGCTTTTATACCTACTAGAAGTATGAAAGCTATGTATTTGTACCGAATCTTGAAGCTGTGATGTGGAAATTGTTTTGTTATTTTTAATTCTGTGAAGTTTTTTTCATAAAGTTACTGCTTTACGTGGCAAAGCCATGCCACAGCTTATATTATGGTTGTAGTACGATTGGGTTAGCTCGACCGGGGAAGAACCACGCTTTCACAGAATACCAGCGTAAAATAACGGCTTAATACCTCTGTGTTTCGTATGGTGAGTGTAGAGAACCGGAGACTTTTTTTACTGGAAACAAGGCATTCCATCTTAAGAGGAGGCACCAATCTGTAGGCCACACCATCCACTTACTATCAGGTGAAATGTGTGTTCGTTTGTCACCTTTTTTCTATCAAAAAAGCTAGTGTAGGACTAGGATTCTGTCCCGTATCGTGAAGGCAGTTTACATACATAAATTGCACAAAGACAAACATCCCTCTGCGCCCCCTTTTCCCTAAAGAGGGTCGCCTCCGATTCGACAGAAAGCCCTCATAAGCCAATGCCAGTCTCACAGATTGTGTTTAGTGGGTAGGCCCTTAGGTTAGTTTAGGTTAGTCGCAGTAAGTCCCACATAACACAGACAGCCGGCTGTCGTGGTATGCTTAGAGCATTCACCACCTCCCTCCTCGTTTTTCGGGGTTAGCCCTTTTCAATTGCTTCTAGGCGCAAAAAAGACAAACATCTGACCCGGAATATTTACTTGTTCCCTGTAGGATTCGAACCCGCGGCCACTAGAGCCGTTACCGTAATAATAAAAATCTGCGATTGCCAACTCGCTTGCAATTAGATTGTAATCAAAGAATATGAATGAATGAATTCATTCATTGCAGCTTTCATATCGTTATGTCTTTTATGAATAAAGCTTGTTTTTGGTTTCAGCAAATTTTCACTCCTGGATCTAGACCTCTTCCTTTCCCATTACTTTAATATAATTTAAAAAAAATGATGTGGATGCGTTTTGGTATACACCCATTGTCAACTTCCTATTTGGAAATTTAACTGATTAAATGTAATTTTTATATTACTTTTTCATTAAAATAGCCACAGAATTTATTTAGATAAACACTTAATCGATTAATTATTATGTAATTATACTTTGAACGAAATGGTTTCGATTCGATATCACTATCTCTTACCTACGGAAACAGTGGAATAAGATTATAAGACTCAAAGGACCTAAAAATGTGGAGGATATAATGATACAATGAAATTTGAATCACAACTCCTACTACTATACTCCTACTACCAAGGCGTAGTCCCGAATTCATGGAAGACAGCTGTGGTCCACCCGATCTTCAAAAAAGGTGACCTCTCAGACCCGTCCAACTACAGGCCTATCGCCATAACCTCCTTGTTCTACAAAATAATGGAATCCATTATAAACTGCCAGCTCATGAGGTACCTTGAGGATCACCAGCTGATTACTGACCGCCAGTACGGTTTTCGTCGGGGTCGATCAGCTGGTGATCTTCTGGTCTACCTGACTCATAGATGGGCGGAGGCAGTAGAGTCCAAGGGGGGGATTGGCCGTTAGTTTGGACACAGCGAAGGCTTTCGATCGGCTCTGGCACAAAGCGCTTTTTTCGAAGCTTCCTTCCTATGGGCTTCCCGAGAAATTTTGCAAATGGATCACCAGTTTCCTTGCTGATCGGAGCATCAAGGTCGCAGTAGACGGTGCATGCTTTAATTTCAAGCCTATCAACGGTGGTGTTCCACAAGGCTGCGTGCTATCACCAACGCGGTTTCTCCTGCATATCAATGATATTGCAAACTAGTAACATTCATTGCTATTCTTATAGTAAGTCTCGGATTGGGGGCGACTAAATCTAGTCCAGTTCAATCCCCAGAAGACACAAGTTTGCGCGTTCACCGCTAAAAAGAACCCCTTTGTCGTATCTCCTCAGTTTCAAGGCACTCCCCTTGCTGCCTCAGCTAGCATCGGAATCCTCGGCGTCGACATATCGAATAGTGTGCAATTTCGTGGTAATTTGGAAGGGAAGGCCAAACTGGCCTCTAAAAGGCTTGGCGAGCTCAGCAGACCGAGACAGTATTTCATGCCGGCACATCGCAACTTTACAAAGCGCAAATCCGGCCCCACATGGAATACTGTTCTCATCTGTGGGCCGGGGCACCCCAATGCCAGCTCCAGCGCAGAACGGTTCGAATCGTCGATGACCGAGTTCTTTCTGATCGGCTCGATACACTGGCACTGCGTAGAGATGTTGCATCTCTTTGCGTATATTATCGCATTTACCACGGGCAGTGCTCTGAGGAATTGTTTGGACTAATTCCAGCCGCCCAATTTCACCATCGTACACCACGACAAAACTTGCGATACCATCCTAACCACCTGGATGATTGGCGCTCCATCACTGTGCGATTTAGAAGTTGTTTTCTTCCTCGCATAACATCCTTGTGGAGTCGATTACCACCAGCGATTTTTCCGGACCGATACGACTTAGGGACCTTCAAGAAAAGAGCCTACTCTTTTTTTAAAAACCGGCAACGCATCTGCAATTCCGCTGGTGTTGCAGTTGTTCATGGGTGGCGACAGTCACTTACCATCAGGTGAGCCGCATGCTCGTTTGCCCCCTCTCCTATAAAAAAAAATAACTTTTTTCTAGGTGAACCGATTTTTATCATTCGTAGATATTTTATTTGAAAGCTGGTGCTTCTCATGTAGTTCCATAGAAATTTGATCAAGATCTGACCAGTATCAGGTGAGCAGCATGCTTGTTTGCCCCTCTACTATAAAAAAATATCACTTAGTCTTTCATCATCATCAGTTCAACCCATCAAAACCACCGAATAATGTACTATATATAAAGTCATAGTCATAAAATCTTTGAATGCTTATTTAGATACGTTCTAGTGCGAGGTATTTCCCTTAATCTACACGATGAGTGTGAGATGAAGAAATCTTTAAGTTTATTTTTAAATTTTCTGCCGACTTCAAAAAGGAGACGGTACTCAATTCGGCTGTATGTTTTTTTATGTGTGTTACCTCATAACTTTTTACTGGGTGAACCAATTTCGATGATTCTTTTTATTTAAGAGCTGGTACTTTACATGTGGTCCCATATGAATTGATCAAGGTCAGAGAGAGTAGTTTTTTAGTTATTCTTAATAATTTATATTGAAGTCGACTGTACAGAATTTTTAATTTTAAATTATTATAGATATTTACTACCTGTGCCAGGCATATGATGTAATACCTTTTTATTAGATAATGTATATAATAATATATAATATATAATTCAATAAAATTTCAACTTGCAAATGGAATGGAAACGCGTGGTATTTTTTTTTTTTTTTTTGCGCCCGAAGCAATTGGAAATGGGCTACCCCGAAGGGAGGCAGAAAATGCATTACGCATACCACGATGGCCGGTCCATCGTGGTTATGAGGGACTCACGACCTACAAGGGGAACCTAAGTGATACCCTCTAAAAACTGCCTTTGGGGACTGGCAACCAGCTGTTGAAAGCTTCACATGCCATATCTAAAGCGACCCTCTTTTGGGAAAAGAGGGCGCAGACGGCTAAGTGCCGTTTAGGGACTGCCTACGAAGGCATATTGATTTTAAATAATTTTTACTTTAATTAGTATTGGCCTGAGCCGCCAGAAGGCAGTTCAGGTCGCTTGAAAGTTTATTTGGCTGGTCCGAGAGAGTGTTTCTCGGCCTGCGGACGGTATAGCGGGAAGGGAGTGGGGCGGTATAAGTTACTGCCTCACGAATTAATGAGTTATTGTGCGACTCTGAAACTTTAAAAAAGTTTTCAGAGAGAGTTTTAGTAAATTGCTGAATTGTTGGGATTTCTAAATCCCGGTGAAGATCGGCATTACGGACGTACCAAGGTGCGTTCGTAGCTCGACGACAGAATAAGTTTTGAACTACTTGTAGTTCGTTAATAATTTTATTATCGGCGTGTGCGAATACGGGGGCCGCGTAAGTCATTACGGGACGTATACAAACCTTATAAAGGGTTCGCTTATTTCTTAGTGACATTTTACTATGTCGGCCTAACATACTGTTAAGCCTACCTAGGTATAAACGAGCTAGACGTGTTACTCTTTTGACATGAGACTCAAAAGTAAGCCTGTAGTCAAGGGTGACGCCTAAATATTTTGCTGACATATGCCATGGGACAGGGGTCCCTAGCATTCGTATAGGTGGAGTATTTTTCTTGTTTTTATTACGGCGTCTTTTTATATCGAATTGAACTGCGGAGCTCTTCTCCGGGTTCACATCGATACGCCATTTTTGGAACCAATCTCCTAGGTCATCGACTGACTTTTGGATCTTGTTCCTTGCTGAAGATATTCTAGGACTTTTGAAGTATAGAGCAGTGTCATCTGCGAAGAGTGAGAGCTGTACACCATTCGACGGGATTGGAATGTCGTTGGTGTACAAGATGTACAGGAGGGGAGCTAGTACTGATCCCTGAGGAACACCAGCTTTAATGGGGCGCTGAGAGGATAACGTGCCTTCGTGTCTAAATCGAAAGTTACGATGTTGTAGGTAAGAGGCTACGAGACGTACTAGACGATCGGAGAGTCCTATCTTATATAATTTGAAAATAAGGCCTTCGTGCCAGACGCGGTCGAAGGCTTTGGCAATGTCGAAAAAGACCGCGATTGTCTTTAGTCGACGTGGATAAAAACCGCTGAGGACATATTCCACAATGCGGTGTACTTGTTGTGGACACGAGTGTTTCGCACGGAAACCAAATTGGTGTGGGATGACAAGGGGGTCACCGTCTGTGGGAAACAGATGGCGCCTCATTCGATTTTGAATGACTCTTTCAAAGAGTTTGCCCATGGCCTTTAGGAGGCTAATGGGACGATGACTGGAGGGGAGGTTAAGAGGCTTGCCTGGCTTGGGAATACCAATGACAATTGCCTCTTTCCAAGTAGTAGGAAAATAACTAAGATTGAAACAGGCGTTAAAGATAATAGATAAGAGGGTAAACACCTGCTCTGGAAAGTTTTTAAGGGTTTGGTTGGATATGCCATCCGCGCCCGGAGACTTTTTGGGCTTAAGTCCTTTGATGATGGATGAGATCTCATCATTGGACACAGTGATAGGGTCAGAGGATGTGGGGGGTGAGTTCCGGCGGCGGACCTCATCTTCCACTTCCTGAATATGTGAGGGGTCGACAGGTTGAGAGCTAGGAGAGCATTGTGCGGCAATGCTGTCTGCAAAGCACTCAGCCTTTTCGTCGTCCTCGAAGGCAACCGTACCGTCGGGGCGGGAGAGAGGGGGAGTGTGAGCTGTAGCGTCTATACGGAAGGCTCTAGCCATCTGATAGTACGCTGTATGAGAAGGAGTTATATTCTCCATGAGTTCACTCCTTTGGAGGTCTCGAAATTCAGAAAGGTGCAAACGGAGTTTTCGTTGAAGACGATTAGCCGTATGCCTATATTCGGGGGTGGGATATTTAGCTGCTCTCCGGAAAGCAGCTTTTTTAGCTTTTAATATGTTGCTAATATATAGGGGAAGCCCATTAGTATTAGCAACCGGGATGACCCTTTCATTCTCCTTAAGGGAGGATTTAATTAGGGTTGAAAGTGATTCGACCGCGGTGTCGATTTTTACGGGACTGTCTAAGTCTAAATCCGACGATAGGTAATTAGGGGAGTCCTGCGAGTCCATAGCTTTTGCTAGGGAGTCCTTGAAACCTTTCCAGTTAGTAAAGGTTTTCGTTGTTATAATAGGGGGAGGCTGATGGCCAAGAATAAGGGAGACCGGTCGGTGATCGGATCCTATATCGTCTAGTGTCTCAATAGACCTGAGGTTGAGTGAAACTCCTTTGAGTAACGCAAAATCTAGTACATCTGGGTTTAAATCGGTAGCATCGGGATAGTGCGTTGCACCGAGCGGGCTGAAAACGGTTAAGTCAAGAGACTGCGTTATATCACGCAGTATCCTACCATTAGTATTAATCGTACGGCATGTCCATTCAGTATGTTTAGAGTTAAAATCTCCAAACATAATGACTGAATTACTAAGAGATAAGATTGCCTCAAAATCATCTTTGAGGGGGAGGTTTTTAGGGGGAATGTAACATGAGGCTATGACTAAAGACTGATGTCCCGTCATAGATAACCTGCATAACGTAGCTTCCATATTGGTAAGCTGCGGAGTATCAATAAGAGAGCAATGTAGTGTCTTCTTGTAATAAATGGCCGTGCCACCGCCTCGGCAGTCGTGCCTATCATTACGAAGAAGAGAATAATTTTTAATGGATAAGCCTTTAGTGTCTTTATTTTTAAGGTTGGTTTCCTGTAAGAGGAGAAAATCAGCTTCGCGATCTTTAAGGAAGAGCTTAAGCTCTGGGAGGTTATTTCGCAATCCGCGAATGTTAAATGAAATAAGCGATAGCCCTTTGGGCTTGATACGACCGTGACTTTTAGGCAGAGCGGAAGGCTCTGTCATTGTAAGCTAAGTTAATTAAATTAACTTAACTTACAACGAACGCAATAGGTTACTGTGCTCTACGAGAGCCAGAAGACGGTCCTGAGGGGACCGCGCGGCGCGCAACTTGTTTGCTAATATAGCAATTTCATTAACGTCGATGTTCCTTATCGCGGCGTAAACCGTGTTAATGTCATCGGCGATTGTAGGCTGTTTCTGCTGCGGAGCAGAGGTTGCCTGCGGTGTTTCGACCTTTTTGGGGCCCCAGGGAAAAACTGGAGCCTGTGTAGGCTTTGAGAAGCCCGGAGGTGGCCTAATAGGTGCTTTTGGTGGTCTCGGGGGACCCTGAGGGGGTCTTGCAACGCCCTGAGACGGCTGAGATACGCCCCGACGGGGCCTCCTAACATATAACGCCGGGAATGAACGGTCATTTACCGGCGGTGGGACCTGTCTAGTTATACGAGGACGAGGAGCGCACGGGCATCCTCTGTAGCTTGCCGGGTGGCCTGTCTGTTGACACAGGACGCACGCGGGCGGGGATACGGCATCTTTAGGCCGGGGACACTCTTTGGTGATGTGTGGATCTAGGCACTTAACGCACCTGGGTGGGGCGGAGCAATTGGCCGCCGCGTGACCATATAGTTGGCAGCGGTGGCACTGCGCCGGAAAACCGCGCCTATGCGGTGACTCAACCCTAACTCCCGACAAGCCGCACACCGTGCGTACTTGCCGGAAGATGGTTTGCGCCTCCGGAACGTTGGTTAAGATAGCTAAGACTATCGGGTATCTCAACCCGGTCCTACTGTGCATTTTATGAACAGCTCTAACGGGGAATCCTTGTGACTTAAGGTCATCAAGAATCTCCTCGTTGGAGAGTTCGAACGGGACGCCTCGGATGACGGCCTTGACTTTACGCTCTTCCGGAAGAGCGTATGTATGGTACGATACTCGTTCGTTAGTAAAAAGCCTAGTGAGTCGGCGAAAATCGTCAATAGATTGGGGAACTATTTTTATCGCTACGCCCATGTTCGTAGCTATGTCATATTTAATTCCAGAGTCGTAGCATATCTTGCTAAGTCTGGTGAACTCGGCCTTGTCTCTCAAAAAGACAGGGGGCGGAACTGGTTTTTTCGCGAGTTGCGGAGCGCAACGTGAAGCCGGCTTCGACGGCGCTGCAATATCTAAGGGGGTCGAGGCAGCGGCGGGGGCTGCGGAGGTAGACGCGGCAGCGGCGGGGGCTGCGGGGGTGGGGGGAGCGGCACGGGCCGCTTCGGCGGGGGGCGAACGGTTTTTCGCGGCGCGCTTCGCTGCGCGCTTTGACGACACCGTGGTGTAAGACGTGTTAGAGTTGTTAGAGTCACCGGTATCATCGGAGTCAGAGGACTCCGATGTCCTGGTGCTAGACTTTTTAGCAGGCCTCTTCCGGGAGGCAGATATTGACGACGCGGTGTCGGAGTGAGAGCACTCCATGTCGATTTCTAGCGGCGCGAAAGAGTTTCGAGACGCGAGGTAGTCCGCAATAACGGGCGGCGGTGCCTGAACGGCGGGAGGAGCCAGAAGGGCTGAGATGGCTGCTGTAAGAGCTTGCGGGTCATTTTGGAACCTATGGAATGCATCGCGCACGTAACCTTTAAAATTCTGCGAGGACATTTTCGTTGGGGACTACGTAAATATATAATAAAATGTAAAAAGTTAGGGGGACACTGTTCTGAAAAGAACAGAAACGCAATCTAATAACTGTAAGGGCGGGATCACCGTTCTGAAAAGAACGGGACGCTCTTATTCCAAGAAACAGACCCCTGTTCTCAAAAGAACAGGGACTTGCTCTGAAAAGAGCAAGTAACGTTTTACAAGAAACAGATACACGGAATATAATAAACAGATATGTAATAAAATATACTAATAAACTTATACACTAGTATCTAGTGTTCTACAATATAAACAAGCGGTCAGCCAACCTCCCCGACCGAGGGCGGGGGGGTGAGAACTGAAAGTTAGCAGGAAAACACTTACCGGACTTCAGCGCTAGGCGCTCACTATCTGAAAAGCGCGAGGCGCGGAGCGGGGGGCACTAGCGTTGGGACGCTAGGCACGCGAACTACCTGTACACAACCGCTCGGGGGCGGTGCAACAGGCGGAATGAACGCGTGGTTCTTTTTTTTTTTTTTGAAGAGAGGAGAAAAGGGCTACCCCGAAGGGAGGCAGAAAATGCATTACGCATACCACGATGGCCGGTCCATCGGGGTTATGAGGGACTCACTACCTACAAGGGGAACCTAAGTGATACCCTCTAAAAACTGCCTTTGGGGACTGGCAACCAGCTGTTGAAAGCTTCACATGCCGTATCGTAAAGCGACCCTCTTTTGGGAAAAGAGGGCGCAGGCGGCTATAAGCCGCTGAGGGAGTGCCTGGGAAGGCAAATTAATTATGAATAACTTAATTAGAGTTGGCCTGAGCCGCCAGGAGGCAGTTCAGGTCGTTTGAAAGTTTATTAGGCGGGTCCGAGAGGGAGTTCCTCGGCCTGCGGACGCTATAGCGGGAGGGGAGTGGGGCTGCATAATTAGCAGCCTCACGAATAAAATGATTGGAATGCGACTCTGAGGCTTTGAAGAAGTTCTCAGAGAGTTTTTTAAGGAATTGTTGAATTGTAGGGAGCTCTAGGTCCCGATGAAGGTCGGCATTGCGGACGTACCAAGGTGCGTTCGCAGCTCGACGACAGAAAAGGTTTTGAACTACTTGGAGTTCATTAATAATTTTAGGGTTAGAGTGGGCGAAAATGGGGCCCGCGTAGGACATGACTGGTCGTATACAGACCTTATAAAGGGTACGCTTGTTTCTGAGGGACATTTTACTGTGTCGGCCCAACATACTGTTGAGCCTATTCAGGTAAAAACGTGCGTGACGGGTTACTCTTTTGACGTGGGGCCTGAAAGTTAGCCCTGTGTCTAGAGTAACACCTAAATATTTGGCAGACGTATGCCAGGGGACAGGGGTCCCTAGCATACGTATTGGTGGAGTGTTTTTGAGACGGCGTCGTTTATAATCGAAGTGAACGGCGGAGCTCTTCTCCGGGTTCACATCGATGCGCCATTTTTTGAACCAAGCTCCTAGGTCATCAACTGACTTTTGGACCTTGTTCCGTATGAAAGGTAGCGAGATACCTTTGCAGTAGAGAGCAGTGTCGTCTGCGAAGAGGGAGAGCTGAACACCTTTCGGCGGAATGGGAATGTCGTTGGTGAACAGTATGTACAGCAGAGGAGCAAGAACTGAGCCCTGAGGGACACCAGCTTCGATGGGGCGCTGTGAAGATAGCGTGCCTTCGTGTCTAAAACGAAAGGTACGATGATTAAGATAAGAGGCCACGAGACGTACTAGACGATCGGGGAGACCTATTTTGTATAGTTTGTAGATAAGGCCTGTATGCCAGACTCTATCGAAGGCTTTGGCGATGTCGAAAAAGACCGCGATAGTCTTATGACGACGGGGATAAAAACCGCTGAGGATATATTCCACAATACGGTGAACTTGTTGGGGGCAGGAGTGTTTCGCTCGGAAACCGAATTGATGGGGAATGATAAGAGGGTCACCGTCTGTGGGAAACAGATGGCGCCTCATGCGATTTTGAATGACTCTTTCAAAGAGCTTGCCCATGGCCTTGAGGAGGCTAATGGGACGATGACTGGAGGGGAGATTAAGAGGCTTGCCTGGCTTGGGAATACCAATCACAGTTGCCTCTTTCCACGTAGTGGGAAAGTAACTAAGGTTGAAGCAGGCATTGAAGATAATAGATAAAAGGGTTAGCACCTGCTCAGGAAAGTTTTTTAGGGCTTGGTTGGAGATGCCATCCGCGCCCGGAGCCTTTTTAGGCTTAAGTCCTTTGATGAGGGATGAAAGCTCATCATTGGACACAGAGATAGGTTCGGAGGCTGTAGGGGGCGAGTTCCGGCGGCGGACCTCATCCTCCACTGCCTGGACGTGTGAGGGGTCTACGGGTTGAGAGCTAGGAGAGCATTGAGCGGCAATGCTGTCTGCAAAGCACTCAGCCTTTTCCTCGTCCTCGAAGGCTACCGTACCGTCGGGACGGGAGAGAGGGGGAGTGTGGAAGATAGCGTCTATGCGGAGGGCTCTTGCCATCTGATAGTACGCTGTATGAGAGGGAGAGATATTCTCCATGAGCTTACTCTTTTCGAGGTCTCGAAATTCAGAGAGGCGGAAACGGAGTTCTCGTTGAAGACGATTGGCCGTGCGCCTATATTCGGGCGTGGGATATTTTGCTGCTCTCCGGAAAGCAGCTTTTTTGGCTTTTAATAGGTTGCTAATATGCAGGGGAAGCCCACTATTATTAGCAACCGGGACGACCCTTTCATTCTCCTTAAGGGAGGTTTTAATAAGGGTGGAGAGTGAATCGACCGCGGTGTCGATTTTTTCAGGACTGTCTAAGTCCGAAGATAGGGAGATGGGGGAGTCCTGTGAGTCCAGAGCTTTCGCTAGGGACTCCTTGAAGCCCTTCCAATTTGTGAAGGTTTTAGTAGAGGGTGTTGGGAGTGGTGGCTGATGGCCAAGAATGAGAGAGACCGGTCGGTGGTCGGATCCTAGATCGTCTAGTGTCTCGATTGCCCTAAGGTTGAGAGAAACTCCTTTGAGTAACGCAAAATCTAGTACATCGGGGGCATAGTCGGTGTTATCGGGAAAGTGAGTAACACCGAGAGGACTGTGGACGGTAATATCAAGAGACTGCGTGATATCGAGCAGTAACTTGCCACTACGGGTGGTAGTACGGCATGTCCATTCAGTATGCTTGGAGTTAAAATCTCCAAACATAATGACTGAATTGCCTAGAGATAAAACAGCCTCAAAATCTTTTTTGAGGGGAAGGGTTTTAGAAGGGATGTAACAGGAGGCTATGAAGATGGACTGATGTCCAGTCATAGCTAGCCTGCATACCGTGGCTTCCATGTTGGAAAGTTGCGGAGTAGAAATGGGAGAACAGTGGAGTGTCTTCTTGTAATAAATGGCCGTACCGCCGCCTCGGCGGTCGGGTCTATCATTACGAAGAAGAGAGAAGTTTTTGATGGAAAGGCCTTTAGTGTCCTTAGTATTGAGATTAGTTTCCTGTAGGAGGAGGAAATCGGTTTCACGATTTTGAAGAAAGAGCTTAAGCTCTGGGAGGTTATTTCGCAAACCGCGAATGTTAAAGGATACAAGCGATAAACCCTTAGGTTTGATACGACCGTGGGATTTTGGTAGAGCAAACTGCTCTGTCATTGTGAGTTAAGTTAACTTAACTTACAATGAGCACAAAAGATTATGATGCTCTGCAAGAGCGAGGAGACGGTCCTGAGGGGACCTCGCAGCGCGCAATTTGCGTACTAGCACAGCGATTTCCTCAACGTTGATGTTCCTAATTGCGGAATACACCGTTTTTAGGTCATCAGCCATTGAGGGCTGTGATTGTTGTGGTTGAGGGGCGGAGGATGTCCGCGGTGGTACTGCCTTTTTGGGGCCCCAGGGAAAAACTGGAGGCTGCATAGGCTGAGAGAAGCCCGGAGGGGGCCGAATAGTGCCCTGAGGGGGCCTAGGAGGACCCTGAGAGGGTCGAGAGAAGCCCTGGGTGGGCTGAGAAAGGCCCTGACGGGGCATCCGTTGGAAAAGAGCCGGGAATGAGCGGTCATTGACCGGCGGTGGAGCTTGCCTACTGGGGCGAGGATGAGGTGCGCAAGGGCAGCCTCTGTAGTTAGCCGGGTGGCCCGTTTGTTTACACAGGACACACGCGGGTGGGGATTCGGCGTCTTTGGGCCGAGGACACTCTTTAGTGTTGTGGGGTTCAAGGCACTTAACGCACCTGGGTGGGGCGGAGCAGTTGGCCGCCGTATGACCATACAGCTGGCAGCGGTGGCACTGCGCCGGGAACCCGCGCCTATGTGGAGGCTCAACCCTCACTCTCGACAGGCCGCACACTGTGCGTACCTGCCGGAAGATGGCTTTCGCCTCCGGCACGTTGGTTAAAATTACTAGGGCAAGAGAGAACCTCTGGCCTGTTCTACTGTGCATTTTGTGCACGGCTTCTACGGGGAAACCTTGGGACTTAAGGTCCTCAAGGATTTCTTCGTTTGAAAATTCGAAGGGGACGCCGCGGATGACGGCCCTGACTTTGCGCTCTTCCGGAAGAGCGTATGTATGATAAGAAACTCGTTCGGCTGTGAATAGCCTGGTGAGTCGCCGGAAGTCGTCGATTGATTGGGGGATGATCTTAATAGCCTCCCCGAGGTTGATGGCGTGGTCATATTTTATGCCTGCGTTGTAGCAGGTTTTGGAGAGTTCTGTGAATTTAGCCTTGTCTCTTAGGAAGACAGGGGGCGGGACTTGCTTCTTGGCAAGGACTGGAGCACAGCGAGAGGCTGGCTTGGTCGGAGCGGGAATGTCTAGTGACATAAGTGGGGCTGAGGCAGCGGCGGGGGCTGCGGGGGCAGAGGCGGCAGCGGGAGCTGCGGAGGTTGAAGGAGCGGCAGGGGCCGCTGAGACAGGGAGGGTGCGGTTTTTAGCGGCGCGTTTACCGTTGCGCTTGGAGTTCACCGTGGTGAACGAAGAATCCCCGGTTCCGTCGGAGTCACAGGACTCCGATGAGCCGGTGCCAGAATTGGTGGCGGGCCTCTTCCGGGAGGCCGATGCAGAGGACTCGGAGCATGCGTACTCCATTTCTAATGGGGCGAAAGAGTTCTTTGTCTCTAGGTAGGCCGCAAGTATGGGCGGCGGTTGGAGTGCCTGACGGGCAGGGGGAGTAACATGGGCGGCGATGGCGGCAAGGGCCGTCTCATCGAGGTTTAGGCCCAGACCAAGAGTTTGGTTTAGGGCGGCGACGAGGGACTTAATTTGGGTAATTGTGGACATGTTGAGGGCAGTAGTTTTACGAAACGTATTTGATACGGAAGGGGCTAGTGGGTGCTGTTCTGAAAAGAACAGAGACGTTATGTACCTAAACAGTAAGGGCGGGATCACCGTTCTGAGAAGAACGGGACGTTCTTAATTCTAGGAGTAAGTGCCCCTGCTCTCAAAAGAGCAGGGCCTTGCTCTGAAAAGAGCAAGTAACTCCCTAGAAACAGTATATACAAGTACACGTTATACAAATAAATAACGAAAACAAAATTAGAAATAGTTAACAAAAGAATTAACAATAAAAATAACAATAACAAGCAAGACCAACAGTCAAACCGCCCCGCCCGGAGACAGGGAGGTAATAACTGGAGTTAGCGTAAAATTACTCACCAAGGCGTCGACGCTGTAAGCGCGAGCAGGACAGCGGAGGCGCGAGAGCGAGCACTACCGTACGGGGACGGATGCGCGGACTACCTGGACACGACCGCTCGAGAGCGGTGCCACAGGCGGAATCGTGAACGCGTGGTAGGTACGCAACAGCTTAAATAATAAAAATCTGTGGTCGACTAACGGTCTGCCAAGCACGGCAAGTATGGCAAATATTCTCGCTACGAGGCAATTTATAGGATGACTATGTTCAGCAGTGAACTATTGATAGGCTGTAATGATAATGAACTAAGAGTTAGAGGAGAACCTGCGCTCACCTCGTATATTTTTAAAATACTCAGAGGAAAATTGCATAACGCTGAAATGTTAGGGCAATTAAACCTATGTGTTCCTGAGAGGTATGTGTGGCGCCGACGGCAGCCGCAACTGTTGGTGGAGCCGCGCGGTCGGACCAACCTTCTGAGTAAGGCGCCTCTAAGCGCGCACTCCATACGCTCAACTTAATATCTAGTGAGACGGCCCTGTTCTATTGTACTCTGAGTGAATTCACAATTGTCATACAGCATTGTCTGTAATTTGTTACAAAAATTAAAGCATGAATACAAATCAATGTAATGATAGTTGTAAGTTTCAGAAATAAATAAATAATGAAACGATGATGATGATGATAAATGAAAGGATTCTTATTGTTTTGTGATAAGTCATTAAAATTTAAAGACTATAAAAAATGTACAAAAATGTATTGAAATGTATGTAATAAATTACGTGAGGGTAGTCGCAGCTTTGAGAGTTGAATGTAGCAGCCCGGGCTAGTGAAAGGACACTCAAAAAGGAAGTCATGGCGTCCACAATTTCTATAAACGCATTTGACACTGAAGGTCTAGGCGTTTATTTATCCGGGATTAACACCGGCTTTTATAAAATATGTGCGTAAGTTATTTTGAAAGGGCCCAAAACGGTTTGTTGGTCACTTGTATTTGTTGACGAAGCTCGCTTAGGAGTCGTAAAGTTAAGGATATATAGTTGTATACCCTTAAAGTATTTGGTAAAGTATAAATAATTTTGATAGAGGATTAATTTCATGGTTCAATAATGGTTTGGCCGTCAATTACAGTCTATAAAAGTCCACTGCTGAACTATTTTTGGGGTACTATGTTTGGGGCCTCCGCTATAGATTACCTCATAGGCGGATTTTGGCATAGTTGCCAAGCTGGGCGAGTGAGTTGGCAACCGCAGTTTTTTGTTATTTCGAGTTGTTATCAGGATGATCCCGCTGCCCATCTCCTGTTCCAGTTCCCCTCTGTCGCCTCTTACGACACCCACGGGACGATATGTGATAGTGAATGTTCTTACATCGACATTACAATATCCCAAATGGGTAATGGTTTGACCATATTCTCAAAAAAGTTGTTAGTATTTATTACATGAAATATATTTGTTATTAATATAAAAGTGTTAATAATAATAAAGTACTCTAGACTTTCAATCGGTCAAGCGGGCTTAATTTCGGTCCGTGTTAAGAGATACTATCCATTTGCGCAGGACAGGGTTATAATGCACAAGTTTGTGCGCAAGCACAGGTGCACTCTCTATTCTCTCACTCTCATAGTCTGATGACACGACGGAGAGAGATCAGACGCAAGACCAACGGCTGCACGTGCTTTCCGAGGCTGACTACCACTATCCTTTCTTCGGACTGCTACCGAAAATTTCTTGATATAAAACCTTTTTATACCGACCTGAAACTCGAACCTGGGTAAACAATCAACTTGAAAGAAGGCCACACATCCGTTAGCATATAGGAAGATTAAGTTAAAATATCCACTTCTGTTCAGAAGGTCCCTCTAAAGAACATAGGTCTCAATAAAGAAATGCCACACAATATAGTCCTGAGCCACCTGCATCCATCGACTTCCTGTATATCTTACCTCAACGTCACTCTATCTAGTACGAGGCCATTTACACTTTGCTTACTTTACTTACTTTGCCACCCGATAATCATTCTTCCCTACCGAGTGTCGGTTCTTCGATCTATACGGCCAGCCCCTTGCCACTTCAGCTTACTGATCCGTTAGGTTTCTATTAAGCTCAGGAGGCTATTTGCATGCTATTAGTTTTTGTCTGTCTGGTTGCCTGTCCGGGTTAATTTTCGGATCGGCTGAATTGATTGTTACTTGACGAACAGTTAGAGAGCAATGCGAATGTGGACGTGGTTATGCAAAAAGGATCCAACCCTAAAGAAGAAAACTAATTTGAAGTTATGAAATTTGAGGAATGGATCTGTATTGTTTGTGTTTGAGTTTGTAATTTTACTTCTTATTTGTGTTACTTTCGCTAAAATTGTTCCATCACATAATAGTATAGACCACAAACATTAATTTTCAACTGATCCTTTTTGCGTAACTATGTCCATGTGATCTAGGCTATATCTTATTCAAAACACTTTTTTTAAACGAATAAATGATAAAATAAATGGACTTAGATTATCTTAAAGAGCAATGGCAGAAAAATAGTTGACAAAAATTATTGCGTCTAGAAATAAGTTATATATAAAATGAGTTTTATTATTTTTCTATGATTTTTCAAATAAAAATGTATTTCAATTAAAGCCACAGAAAAAAACAAACATTTTTGGGAATATCAAATGACTTAAATCATTTTACTCTAATCAAATGTTGCCATTTACTATATTCATATTATTTTCGTATACACTTTGTAAGACTACCAACACAACACACAAACACAAAATATTTTTATATTAAGTTGTTGGTTAAAAATGATTTGGTTGAAAATAAGTCTCATACAAAGAACTTCCTACAATAATACATTATCTCAATCATAGTACTATCTAACAATTCCATTTAATGTTATAGTAACACTAGCTAAAACAAAATGTTACTGTTTTTCTTTGACTGGAATTACGGCTCTGGGTTCTAGCCCTTCTGAGAATGTCACTGTATGACACAAAGGCCCTGCCAAAAATATACTTTTATAGTATACAAATATATAATAGAGATACAATAATCTAAAAACTCTCAATTATTTAGGTAGGTACATTATGTTGAGAATGTATTAAGCAAACATCAACCAACCTCAGGACACATGACTTATTCCAAGTGACATAAGATATAACCTAAAAAGGTTCAAATCTAAATATCTTTTCTTTGACGCCTTCTCAGGACAAAATTCTTCGACAGAGTTACTAAGGGACTGACGCTTAACATTTTAAGATATTTTTGATATATAGACGCTACCATTCCTCCTCAACTAATTTTATGTATGAAAGTCTGCCACTGTCCTTTAAACAACGCCGCATTTAAATCTTACCTAGGCGATGCCGGGGCGGGACCCTAGTTGTAAAATATATTAGACTATTCAATTTTCCTTGGTGTAGATGTTTAGTATAGGCAATAATTTTTTATCAAAATGTAAGTAAATAATAAATCCTATAACAAAACCATCAAGTACCTAATTTGGTGGTAACCTCGCATTCTTTGTGAGCAAACAAAAAAAAACATCATTTCGAATAACGCTTTAAGCAACGTTTATTGCCCACTAAGCAGTTGTTAAGAAACTGAGTCCCGTCGGTCGTAAACCGACTTGTTTATGCGTGTTGAACAATAGCAGATAAATAATGAAAGTGATCGAAGCCGACACGCTTCGCGGGCAAGCTAGGGAACACGTGACAACTCTGTGCTCTCTTCGCTTTTCACAAGTCGTTAACACTGAAGTTTAGCGGTCGGGTCGGGTGTGCCGTGATTATAACGAAAAAGGCATAGCCAGCTTCTATTTTATGCTGGTATTCTGTGAGAACGTGGTCCTTCTCCTATCGAGCATTCGTTCTTACAACCATAAAATGGCTGCAGCGTGGCTATACCACGTAAAAAGTTTACTGTGTATAAAGCTACTTTTTTATAATAAATTTTAAATTCTTCTCTATTCACTCAGAAATAAAAATGTTTTGGACAGTTGTATGAAAATATCGGTTTTATAACATTTTTTTCTAGAATATTCTGAACTTGCGAACTTTTAAAAATATCGATTCAATTATATTGCCTTTGCTTATTTTATTTATATAGATTAATCATCTATATACTTAAAAAATAAAATGAATACAACACGACCCGAGATAGCACAGGCGCAGGTCCTATGGCTTCTGTATTTTCCGAGCCGTAAAGGTGAAACACCGTTTCATCTTAGTCCTCAGGGATGACAACGCACTACCATCAAGTGAACTGTTTGCTCGGTTGCCACTATTATATACACATATTCTATTTAAAAAAAAACTTTTATTAAGGCGGTATGATTCAATCACCACAGTTTCAGTTAATAGATGCAACAGACAGCTGTATTTTAGAGTGAGGCTAAATGCATCTACCACTATGCAATAGCAAAGCAGAACGTTGGTATTAAATTAAACCACAATTAATAAACAATAAGAAACAATTTACAATGTTAACACAGATAGATTCCTTGTTTCGTCATGTTACAACTATTGTTCCTATTTATATCACGCTGATCTTGCCCATTAGGTTTTCTTTAAAAATTTCTTCAAAATCTTTGAAATCCTTGTGAGTTAGGCCTTTCGTTAGGCACCATTTGCATGTGAAAAGACTTAAGTGACGTGATATTTGATTAAGTTAGACTGAATGTTAAAAAAATTATGAATAATTAAATAGAATGTACAGTCGAGAAACAAATTATTCCAACGACTTCGGGTAGCAAACTTAGAAAACTTTAAGTGAAATTCGATTAAAACTTCTTAAAGTTTTTTTTTTTTTCATTTAAACGTGACTTCATATTAATATTTTTTAATTTCTAAGAAATGGAAGCACTAAAATTTGTTTAGATCTCAGATCTTTAATAGGACCGGTGCAATTGATGCAGAAAAAAGGCCAAGTACAAGTCTATGTCAATATTGCATTGGATGTCGCTTAATCCGTTTTACATTTACGCGTAGTTTTTTTTTTTATAAAACTGTGGTGACAATAGCTTTAAACAAAGAAGGCTGCAGATGCATTGTTAAGTCAGGACTACGATGGAATGTCTCACAGCCTGTATTTATATTGTCTCGCTATTCCAGATAGAGCGGAACACAGGAGCCTATATATGTATTAGCAGTGCAAGCGTTGCTATTTGGATGCAGGAACAGGTGAAACGTGATTAAAATATACTTATGTAAATAGGTACAGAATAAATAAGTGGCTAGCTTCAATCAACGTCGCGCATCTATTTGCGAATATTATGATATAGGTAATTCCACTATCATCTGTGATTGATAGTGTAGCTCGCATTAATTTAAGAGTGAAGGAAATGAGTTATTGCTGAGTTTTCTCCTCTTATTCATCAGCCCATATTGGTTCCATACGGGACATGGGCCTTTCGTATAATAAGAAGGATTTTATACGTGATAGATTTAGCCACGATTCAGCTATATTATGGTTGTAGCACGGATAGGTCGACTCGACCGAAGTAGGAGCATGCTCTCACAGAATACCAGCGTTAAATAGCAGCTTAATTCTACTGTGTTTCGTTTGGTGAGTGTAGAGCACCGGAGGCCGTTTTAACTGGAAACGAGGCATTCTATCTTCGTGCTTAAGGGTGACAACGCATCTGATTATTTGTCACTCACACAACCTAATGGGTTGGTCAGTTCTCTTATGTAGTTACCACCTGGCATATAAGTAAGTCTCCTGCAATAGGATCGTGGTATATATAAATGGTCCAACCCAATAACTGGCAAAAATAATAACTCAGAGGCTCTATTTTTAGTTTATTTCCAAGTTTGATATGAGAGCTGGTTCTTTTCTCGCTCAAAGGATAAGTATAGCCATTCAGTGACGAAACCCAGCCAGCGTTCTTTGCACGATACCACGGGGAGTAGGACTGTATGATAATTAAGTTATTACTCTTAGTTCTTTTTATTATAGTTTTTTTTTAAATCTTGTTTGTAACCTTTAAGATAATAAATACATTTTATACTATTTTTAACAATTAAAGATCCGTTCAAGAATATAAAAAAATTACATTAAACATCGATAAAATACAATATATAGTATTTTCAAGTATGTAAGATTTCTTCAAAATAAAAAGTAATCCTAAAATCTTCATTGAATTTTCTTTACGTGATATACTAGGGCTTTAAGAACAACGCACATATACTTCTACTATATTTCTTCTGTAATGATTATGGTTCAATAGTACTTATTCCAAACTCTTGAAATGCCGTATATAACAATATAAAAAAGTAAAGTTAGCTATAACGTACATACTTCCTACTGCTGGGCCCAGGCCTCCTCCCAAATGTAAGTGTTATGAAGCGGTTTTAGTCTGTGTCCGAACACATAATAATACACAAGTAAAGCTCGTGCCTTACTTCTATATTACTATTTCTCAGATATGTAGGTAACGATAAGTCACGATCTTCCACCCCTGAGTACGTGGTATGTCAGTACCAAAAATTTTAACTAACAATTTCATTGGTACTGGCGGGGAACAAAATCTGTTTGCTCGTCTACTCATTCACCATATTGTTAAGTGCTCGTAGTTGCTCGTGTACTACGGCCAGTGCTAAAATCTTGAGCTTTCACGACTTAACAAAGTAACTAATAGCAATTTACTTGTTTAAAGTTTGTGAAAGTCATTTAATACTTTAAAAAATGTTAAGTTTTTCTAATACGGTGACGAAACTAGACAATCAGTTTATTAATCGAGTGTCTACTTTGAGACATCACGTTGTATATTGTGTAATCATATCGTTCAGAGTCAATAATACCAGTGTCAACATTTATGTCCAGTGTCAGTGACCTCGTGTATGCTTACCATAATACCATCTTCCGCGTGGATCGTAAAGAAAGCCAGAAGTTAAAAAATATCGCTAGCTTGGAAAGCCGGAACATTTAACAAAATTTGTTTTGACATGATTAGAATTGTTCTAGAATAATAATATTTTCTTCCATATACATATCATAATGTAGGCGTTGAACCATTTAGTGTAAGAATATCGTAAAGAGTCACCACACAGGGAAACTGAAACAAGGGATAGACAGCAGCATCGTAATGATAAAAATTAGAAATAATAAACAACTGCTGTTATTTAGACATAGATATATAGTAAAATCACCGTATGAAGCAATATATGGGGGATGGCCTATGTTCAGCAATGGACTTTTATAAGTTGTAATTGAAGGATCGATTGACAATGTCTGAAACTGCCTCTTACTATAATTATAATTTTTTACCTACTATAAGCCAGTGCTTGATAGTAATGATTGGCATAATAATGCCACCTGACGATAAACGTTGATGTAGCTGGAGGCTCAAAGTTGATAGTAGTAATATTATACTCTTTATTGATTTGTGACAACTTCTGTGAAAAAAGGGCGGGTGCGAGGTTTAGATAAATTAAACAAATCAACAAACAAATTCATTTAAATTTATCATAGGTTACTTTAGACATACTAACGATTCTGCTTTCTGTCGCTGATTTGTTATATTTTCAAACGTTTTTATAATTAGGAGTTTGCTTGTTTTCATTCGAAATTATGAAGATTTTTTAAAAGGATTTGTAAAATCCATCCTCAGGTGTTTTTTTTAAATACTAGCAATGCTATTAACACTATTAATATTCACTTCGACCACTCATGGTAAGCTTCAAATGCTTGGGTTAGGAGTGGTTCAAGGCAGTGGTCGAATGGCAGATTCGAACCCAAGACTATTTTGAGTTAACGCTTCACAAACTGCCTTTAGCCTACTGTCGCTTTAAATTACTCATTGATCATTCCACATTTTTCTGGGTGAACCGATTTCGACGATTCCTTTTTATTTGAAAGCTGGTGCTTCTCATGTGGTCCTATATAAATTTGATCAAGATCTGACTTTGAGTTATTCTTAATAATTTATATTGAAGTAGGCTGTACAAAAAATTTAATTGTAATAAATTATCTTATAACTTTAACACAAACGTGAGAAAAATATGCAGGAATTTAAATAAAGACATTTTAGCAACTCTAAAGTTAAAACGGCGTACACTCTACAACATTTTAGTTAGACTTAAGCAATTAGAGCCGAACTAAAAGGAGCACAAAGGGAACGAAGGCAACGTTCGCCTTTTGTGCTGTCGAAACAAATGGACAGCTGGACGGCACCTCGTAAGTATATTGAAATATTGTCTCGTAAAATCTGCCCGAGCCAGCTCGTTCTGCCTAACCGCTCGACTCGTTTGACGTATGACTTCATTCGTCTGATTTCGATATACTTTCACCAACAAACATATACCGTTGATGAAACTTATTCCCATACTTATTCCCATAGCACATGTTTCATTATCCCGCAAAATTGAACGACTTAACCGCAAAAGCACTTGCGTTACCAGATGATTTCGAACGCATCCCGACCACAACGCAATAAGATCTTTCGCTGTTGTGGAAAACAAAGATGCGTTTCGATGGGCGTATTCATGATTTAGAGGATCTTACGTCTCTTACAGTGTTGTAAAACAAGCAACAATAACACTGTGTGTTGTAATAGGCCCAACATAAAGCTTGGTTAAGAAAAAGCAAGCAAAATCCTTATCTCGTCAATAAAAAAATATAATTTAAAATTAAACATTTTGTACAGCTGACTTCAATATAAGTTATTAAGAATAACTCAATAACTTTTGGACTGACCTTGATCAAATTCATATGAGGCCACACGAGAAGTATCAGCTTTCAAATAAAAAATGATTCATCGAAATCGGTTCACCCAGTAAAAAGTTATGAGGTAACACACATAAAAAAACATACAGTCGAATTGAGTACCGTCTCCTTTTTGGAAGTCGGCAGAAAAAAAGAATAGTAAAAGACTTTTTTTAATTACAGATATAGTCCCTTATTTTCTCTAAATGATAAGAAGTACTAAAAATTAATCAGCTTTTACTTATTTCTATGATAACTCTAGGTAAGGTCACGTTTTTGACGAAATCTGATTAAAAAAAAATTAAAAAATAATTTCATATTCTGAATCCGGTGCTAAAACATAGTGATAAAGTTTTTTTTTTTTAGTTCTCTGAAGTCGGTTTTCACCTTCTTTTTTAAAATAATTTTTTACCCTTTTGAGTTATACTGAATACTTCATCCCCTATGTTGCCATACTTAGGGGTGGATTGCTTTCCAAATTTATATGGAACCACCCCTGAAGTGAATATAAAGTGAAAGTTTATTTAATAAGAAAAGAATCGTGTTATCATGATCACAATTGATTTACGAAGATAACAATAATAACATACACAGTAAAACAAGTTTTATTTTAAAAAAAAGTCCCACTGGGTTTCTTGCTGATTCTTCCCAGGACAGAGGGTTTTTTTTTCGAACCACTGTTAAAGTAAAAAATGACTTTCAATAAAAATTACACATGTAATGTATATTGCATAAAAAAATATTCTATTCTATAGTCGATAAAGATCTGATTATCGCCGAAAGATGGTATTACTAATTCACAGATTTTCTGAAAAAAAAATTCAGTAGCAGCCCAGAGTCTGATGTTGGCGGTGTCTCACCCCCGTGCCTCGGAAAGCACGTAAAGCCGTCGTTCCTGCGCCTGATCCCTACGGTCGTGTTTGATTACCGATCGGACTATGAGAGAGAGAATAGAGAATGCACTTGTGCTTGCGCATACACTTGGGCAATACTATAACCCTGTCTTGTGCAGTTAGCTAGTCGCAATCGGTCTGGAGGACATTATTATCATTTAGGGAAGGGCAAGGGAAAAAATATATCGATATACATCGAATCGATATACTTAAACAACATCGATATATATTGCGTGATAAATATCGATATATCGTCATCATTTGCATGATCAAATCATTTAAAATGTATACGAAATCGTGATAATTTATTTAAAAAATATAAATCTTTTCCTGGCAATAATATCATAAAATTAACATATACAAGATATCGAAATTATTGTAACTCCATGATTAAAAAAGTTAAAATGGCTTATTATAGAGATAAAGTTAGTAAAGCAGGTAAAGATAATAAAAAGCTTTGGGAAACCATTAAAGAGATAACAAATACCACGAAAATGAAAACTGATTCTACTGAACTGCTAAACAGCGCCAAGAAACCGCAAGAGGCTATCAATTCAATTAATAGTTATTTTGTGAATATAGGTAAACAACTTGCTGATAATATTGCAGTTAAGGAAAGGGTTACAAGTTCTTTAGCAATTAGACCAACACGGAACTGTACGTCGTCCTTTGTAATACTCAACACTGACGAAGAAGAAGTTTCCAGACTTATCATGAGCCTAAAAAACAAATGTACCAATGGATGGGACAATATCTCTAACTGTTTCATAAAAAACATTAAAGAATATATTGTTGGGCCATTGACATATATATGTAATCTTTGCTTTAAAGAAGGTGTATTTCCTCAAGTTTTTAAACGGTCTATTATTCATCCAATTTATAAATCTGGAGACAGAGATAATGTCGGCAACTATCGACCGATTTCAATTCTTCCATGTTTTTCGAAAATAATCGAACGAATTATAAACAAACAACTCATGAACTACTTAGAAAGTAAAAAAGTACTATCCCCTAACCAGTTTGGTTTTCGGCAGGGCAGATCCACTGATGAAGCAGTACATGACTTAACAGATTACGTAGTTAGAAATTTGGACAAAAATAACAAAGTCATTGGAATTTTTTTGGATCTCGCCAAGGCGTTTGACACTGTTTCTACCTGCATTCTAATAGAAAAGTTGGAATTATGTGGTATTAGAGGAAAGCAACTTGCTTTATTTAAAGATTATCTCTGTAATAGAACATAATGCACTAAAATCGGAGATTACATTAGTCACGAGGCTTTAATTTCCTACGGTGTGCCCCAAGGCAGCATTCTAGGTCCCACATTATTTCTCGTCTATATAAACGATCTCACTTCTATTCAGCTTCCTTATGGACATATAATATCATATGCTGATGACACATGCCTTCTTTTTTCTACAAATTCCTGGGAAGCTGTTCAGGATGCTGCGCAGATGGGACTTAATTTGATAAATGAATGGTTGCAAACTAATTTCCTTACCTTGAATTCTGAAAAAACCAAATACATTGCTTTCACAATACGTAAAGAACGCCTTGATCATATTATCAATAAACCGCTGATCTCACACAAATGTCTCTCAAATATTAATATTAAATCATGTAAATGTAACAAAATAGAATTAGTCCATAACATTAAGTATCTTGGTGTAATAATAGATTCCAACCTTTCTTTTAAAAATCATATCGAAGTATTATCCAATAGACTATCTAAATTAATATACATATTCAAAAATGTACGCCATGTGCTAGATAAATCAGCTTTAACACGTATCTACTATGCACTAGCGCAAAGCCTTCTTACTTATTGCATCACCTCCTGGGGCGGTGCTCCTAAAACAATTATGAAGCGCGTAGAAATATCACAAAGGGCCATTTTAAAAGTTTGCGGGTTCTTCTCTTATAGACATCCAACTGAACTTCTTTATCGATACTGGCAGGTACTAACGGTACGTCAGCTGTTTATTCTCTATACATTGTTGAAGCAACACAGTAAAAATACCTATGATCCCCATAAATTTGTAGGAGTTAGACGTAAAAATACAGTTTGCGCAACATTTGCAACAAAGAAGACATATACAAAAAAATTCTTTTGCTACTTGGGTGGATTCTTATACAATAAAATAAATGAAAAATTATCTATATATTCTAACAATAAATATGATTGCAGAAAATACGTATATGACTGGTTACTGAAGTTAGATTATGATTTAACGGAATCGCTCCTATCAAGATAAATATAATGTGTACACACACACACACACACACACAAACACACACACACACGCACACACACACACACACACAAACACACACACATGCGCGCGCGCGCACATTCAATACACTACACTAATATAAACATTTAACACCATACATACATACATACATATATGTATTTACACATTTGATATCCTAATACACTCTTAATTAGTATTTTATCCTGGATCTTCGTTGTAATTATATTTCATTACAATATAAGAATAACTTTTTTTATCTATCTATCTATTGTGTTCCTAGAATAATTTCATACAATGTCATAACATTCGAGGGGTGAGAACCTGGTGACTTGTACTACAGGCTTATATATGCCTACTTCAGGCACCAGCTTCTCACATAATAAAATTCTGTTTATGTACTACTAGATTTACATTGTTTTACTTTATGTTATGTGAGAAGATAAATAAAGACTTTATTATTATTATTATTATTATATGATGTAAAGATAAGGTCCAAAATCTTATATTACTGACGGTTGTACGACGAAAAAAAAACGACAACCAACCACACATGAATACTTTAGTACTTTTGTATCTCCTTTTGTTGTTACATGTTTTGTCATTAATACAACATTTTAAAATACATCGAAATTGATGCGAATTCGATACTCTAAAATGTATTGATATTTTTATTAAAAATATCGATATATCGATATTTTAATTTTAAAAATATTGATATTTAGATATATCGATATTCTTATTAAAAATGTCGATATATCGATACATCGATAATTTTTGGCCAAGCCTATTATCATTACTGACTCTCTATACCCTTCAGACCTAAACACAGTGGTGCATGAGCTGCTGCTTGGTGGCAGGAATTGGTAAGACCCCGAAAAAATTCTAGACAGTATAGGAGTGAGTACCTACCACCTAGCAAACTTTTACAATCATTCATTACGATTCTATTAAAAGTTCAGTCAGCATATTAAAACATTATTGACTTTACTGCAGACTTAACGTTGAACGTTATCTAGATGTTTTTACAGGTTAATTTTTGAAAGCGTCGAAAGATACGACATTTCGTGCTTGAAAGCATAGACTCATAAAGGTTTAAAGTTAGTATTTTAGTGGGATTTATTTTGACATGGCACGGAATTGTATATTGTTCATCCATTGTTGTATGATTTAAGTACAGTTGAAGTCATTAAATAAGCAGTTAATTGTTTCAAGAAATTATTTAATATTTTAGGCCGTACGAAATTTCTTTTGTTTCATATTATTAAGTTAATATATTACATTGTTTTACTTGAAGAACGTCGTTTTAACTAGTAAACGAAATACGAAAGGTAATCACGTAAGCAAAATTGACAAACGAACACACTGTCCATGTGATAGCTGGTATGGGTGTTGTGGTCCATGGCTACTTATATCTGACCTCGATTAAGAATCAAAATGCAGATACGTTACCATCCCTAAAACTAAAATGGGACGCTTCGTTGCTAAGGGTATCAAATTCTTATCGCTCACCATGCAACCAACATATAATCTGAGACCAATAACACGGAACGCTGCGTAGGTACATTTCAAGCGACGCTGAAACCAAGCCGAAGCCATGTTTTACTTATTATAAGAAAACACACATACGCACACGTACTAGAGCCATGCTGTTGCTATTTTATGGCTGCAGCACGAATGGGTCGGCTCAACTGGGGAAAGACCACGCTCTCACAGAATACCAGCGTCAAATAGCAGCTTAACACTGCTGTTTTCGTATGGTGAGTGTAGAGAACCGGAGACCCTTCTTACTGGAAACGAGGCATTCCATCTTAGTCGTCAGGGGTGACAACGCATCTGCACTTTGATTCTTAATTGAGGATAAATGTCTATGGGCTACACCATCCACTTACCATCCGGTGGATTGTGTGCTTGCTTGTCACTCTTTTTCTATAAAAAACACATATGCATCTAAAACCACTACCAACATGGTTTGGTGGAAATCTTGGCTCAGGTGTGGACTTTACCGAGCTGATAAAGAAACTAACAAGAAAAAATGTGTGCGTGAGTGCGAGTCAAGAAGTTGAGCAAGGTTTCGACTTAACTTGAGTTGTACGCAGCGCTCCGTCTATTATTTTTGTTGTCTGAGCTTATCACACGAAAGAACCAGTATTAGGTATGCTACTATTTTACGTGGCATTCTGTGACGTGCCCCGTAGCGGCTGTGTGAAAATATCCACTACCTATCTACCATATCGTCCCGTAGATTTTTTTAAACATTTTCCTAAGCAAGTATATAGGTAGGTAGGTAATAACCTTATTGGCTATTATCTTCAACGCCTGCTTCAACTTTCAGTTACTTTCCTACCACGTGCAAAGAGGCAACTGTCATTGTTCTACTTCTCGTTATCATTGCTCTACTTCTCGATGTTATTGCTCGGTGGATGTCGCAGACACTCCAATTGTAGCTCATCTATCTTAGTGGTTGTTTGTTGTGCAGTGTGTGGTCTTGCGTTGTCGTGAAGCAGCAGTGGCCTAGAGCGATTGACCAATCTCGGTTGTTTAGCAGCAATTTCTTTCTTCATGGTTATCAATTGCTAACAATAGATATCTGCCGTAATCGTTTGGCCAGATTTTAGAAAGCTTTAGTTAACGACACCGGCGCTATTCCACCAAACACTCACAAGTAACTTTTTCTGAGTCAATTTTTGTTTAGGGCAGGATTTGGCTGGGTCTCTAGGGTTCAGCCATTGCGACGAGCGCTTCCGATTATCCTATAGTATCCATTTTTCATCACAAGTAATGATTCGATTTAAAATCCCTTCATTATTGTGTCGGTTGAGCAAAGTAACACAGCAGTCGATGCATTATTGCAAGTTCGATTCACTCAATTCATGAGGTACCCATCGTTCAAGTTTTTTTACTTTACCGATTTGCTACAAGTGAATTAATAGTTTTATCACTTACCCCGAAGCCTGCAGCTATCTCTGAAGTGCTTTGTGATAGATCCGCTTCCTCAATAGTCTTTAATTCTTCATTTTCCGCTTTGGTCTCCGGCCGTCCGAAACGTCCGTACGGCCGTACGAAAACGTTGAAACCAAAAACGTACAGTGCCTTCTTTTGCGGCACCAGCGCCGTACACATCATTAATCCTTCGAGCTGTTTCTGCAGCACTGGTGCTACGGTAGAACTCGTACTTGTAAATATACAGATATTTCATGTTTTCCATTGTGCGGTAATAAGCGACGCCAAAGAAAAAATAAGGTCCGTATATAAGGTCTGTGTACGACCAGTTATAACTTACGCGGCCCCCATTTTTGCTCACGCTAAGCCCAAAATCCTGAACAAACTTCAATTAGTTTAAAACTATTTCTGTCGTCGGGATACGAACGTACCCTAGTATGTCCGTAACGCCGACCTCCATCGAGACTTAGAGTTCCCCATAATCCAACAATTTCAAAAATCACTCTCTGGGAACTTCTTCGAAGCCTGAGAGTCTCACTCAAATTATCTCATTCGTGAGGCAGCTTCCTATGCTGCCCCACTTCCCTCTCGCTGTCGAGTCCGCAGGCCGAGAAACTTTATCTCGCTCCCCAAATAAGCTTTCGGCTAACCTGGACTACCTCCTGGCGGCTCAGGCCGAATTTTCTCCCCTTTTCTCTAAAGAGGGTCGATTTCGATTCGGCAAAAAGGCCATACTGGCCAAAGCCAGTCCCAGGTAGTGTTTAGTAGGTAGGCACTTAGGTCATTGCTTCTGGGCGCAAAAAAAAAGGCGGCATTCCATCATGTTCCTCAGAGGTGACAACACATCCGTAGCCTTCTTTTTCTTTTTTTGAAATTAGTTGAAATTGTCCATGGGCCGTAGTAGATCCGAACACATTGAAACAAAATATATAATATATCCAATTGGCCACATTTTAAACAGTCCTTTATAACCGACTTCAAAAAAAGGAGGAGATGCTCAATTCGACTGAATTTTTTATGTGTGTTAGCTCAGAACTTTTTTCTACGTGAATCGATTTTGATCTCTTTTTTTTGAAAGTTGTTGCTTCTCATGTGGTCCCATAGAAATTTTATTAAAATCTGACCAGTAGTTTTTTGTGTTATTCTTAATAATGCGTATTTAATTGACTTCGACTACATTGATGATGTTTCCATTTTATTTATATTGAAGTCGGTTGTACAACATTTTTAATTTTATCACTTGTTATCAAGAGTAAGGCTGTTGTTTTATATCGTTTAAAAATTATATAGAGTAAAGGTTATTATTAACTAAAAGCTAAATATGTATCTTACTTTGAATTTGCAATGCCGGCACCAATGAAATTGTTAATTGCAATTTTAAGTGCTGATTTACCACGTGCTCGGCGGTGAAGGAAAACATCGTGAGGAAGAACCTGCATGTCTGAGAAATAACAAAAAAAATATTTAGAAGATATGTGAAGGTAACCCTCCCAGAAATGAGAGGAGGCCTGTGCCCAGCAGAGGGACGTAAAATAAGCTGCAACTTTACTTTGAATTTACCCACAGATAAGTTTAATTTAGTTAAAGACTTGGAGGTGAAACTTTCCTATGATAAAATTATTAAATCCACCTCCTACTGTATTAAATTAACGAGTCTCTATCAAAAGCAATAAACAGCTTCCGTGGTGACATTATTCACAGTTTCTTTCCTTTAACTTCTCAGCAGGTGCGCACAAGTCTCAAAGAAAACGATACGGTGACACAATTTACTGGCCCCTTACGTGATAGCCCGGGGCAATTTCATGTTTTACTGGTATACGACACGCAGACTTGCTAACTTCATGGTATTATTCATTTTTGTGATGTGATTGTGTCTTCTTTTTTATTAATTAGGAGCAGAAACACTCATGCAGCTAAACTAAGTAGACGTTCCCACCAATGAACATCAACACTCGAAGAATTGCAGGTGCATGCAGGCTTTTGAGGAAGGAGTAGGTTCTTTTTTTTGAAGGTTCCAAAACCATATTGGATCAGAAAATCTGTGCACGAAGTTCCACACGAAGTTCCTTATCGGACGGTACGGGTTTGGCGGATGGGAGCTAGGCGACAAAAAGTGTAAGATTTTTTCGTCACTACCCCTTGTAGTGTGCAAATTTTTTTTATTCGTATTATTTATTAGTTTGTATTTGTTAATCAATAATATAATACGTTTATCAATAATAATATACTACGAAAGGAACTTTATTTTACTTTATTTTAAATTGATTCATTTATTTGTATTTACTTTGTTAATCAATAATATAGTACGTTTCTCATTAATAATATACTACGAACATTGAGTTATAACATATAAATCAATGACTACGAAAGGAAGCTCGTTCCAACCGAGTGTTCCACGACACTTACGCATGTTTTTCTTCTAGGTTGCGGGACTATTTTGCTACCTCGGAGTCTGTCTGGGTAGATATCACTCTATTTTTGCCGCCAAAGTACAGTGAGAGCACTGCTGTGTTCCACTCTGGAGGTTACAGAGAGTCAATATAATCATGCGAGTGCTGTGAGACATTTCATCTTAGTCTTCAGAGATAACAACGCATCCCAAGTATTTTTTGTTTAAATTTGACAGTAAATGTCCATGACCTGTAAGTAGCTACCTACAATTAGGCGAATTGTAAGTTTGTTTGTCACTTTGATATTATAAAAACAAATATTTAATAGTTCATTCTTAATTGCTTAAAATATTAACTATTTTACTAATATTAACTCACTTTCGTGTGTCTGCTCGTGTCGAATTCAGTATGTAATTGATTTTAAACTAACTTTACGATGAGCAAGAGACTAGAAATTTTGAACATAACTCAGAATCGGATGAAAATGTAAGAATATTCGTATGTAAAAACGTGGTTCATTAAAAAAATAACACATATTTTTTTTAATCACTTGTAGATTTCTTATTTCATTCGGGGTAGATGTATATCTATATAGAAATATAAACTGACTTTAACCTCAGAACTATCGATTCAGCAATTAATTGCTTTGAATTCTGTTATCCATTCGGAAACCTTACTCGTAGTAACATAGATAATGTTGCTAACATAAAGTTAAAACTTTTACAACTTTTCAAAATTATAGAAATTATTCTAAAATAATTAACTCTAATACCGTATTTTAAAAGACTGTAGTTTGGTGAGTATTATAATAAAGAAGAAGAGCCACACACACCGAATTTATCATTGTTTAATGGAACAACATATTATCGTATGCACGTTTTTTTTTAAATATAGACTAATGAAATAACCGAGATTTCTTTTAAATTATTCTTGTATTCTTCTATATAATATTATCTTGTAAATAAAACTAAGATGTTTCAAATTAAATTAATATGATAGATATAAAATTTATTATGACAGAAAAATTATACTAAGTAGAAAAAAAATAGGAAATATTAAATTAAATGACACATAAACATTTAATCTGCACGCAATTAAATTTTATACCATGAAAATTTAACATCTTACTTTTTGTAATTTGTATTTTCCAATAAAAATATCGGATTTGTCTCTGCCTGCTCCATTACTGCTCAAGGATATGTTTTTAAATATATTTGGTTGTATGTTTAACAATTATTTAAAAGATAGTATCCGTGTTTATATTGTAAGTATATAAATGATAATATGGATTTTGGAAATATTTGCCGTTTCTACTTTTACCTGCTCTGTTCTATAGTTAATACGTTCCCAACAATTGGCGCTGTCAGTCCGAGTTAGTATCTCGTAAGGTTTTAATTTTATATTCATGACGTCACTCCTGCGCGTAGATCCACTAATCCTCTGCCAATGTTCGCTGTTGCATGGTCTGCAAAAAAGTAGTTGATCAATTATTTTATTTAATATTTAATATATAAAGTTTTAAAATGAGAATAGCTAGCATAAAATTTTGTGTTCTTTGTATACAGCTGAGGGAAACGTTTCTTGAAATTTTTGTGTATAAATGTGAGCACCATGATCATCATTAAAGCCATTTGATACATCTAATTTGACTTATTTAAATTTTTATTTAGAAAGCTTAACTTTTATTTATAATGTTTTTCTTCTTATTACTTAACATAATATTATATTACATGCAAACAGTAGATGCCTAAATCGTGCTTTGTTTCTACATTTATCCATTGTTTTATTGTTGTCTTACTCTTTGAATAGTTTATTTTTACTACTGCTACATAAAGTTACATAATTGAACAAAATGTGTCGAAATATTTCTACGCGCTGCGATTTTAATAGTAAATTCCTTTTTATAAATAATGTTTGCATCAAATTTTTCACTTTTTTCATATTGCAATTTTTTAAACAAGTCGTAACTCTGTGTTTTACATTTCAATAAAAGTGTCAGTAAATCAATTGATGCCAACTTTCAAATTATTTATTTATAATAAAATTATTTTCTGACCCTACAGTCGCAATCACCCATAGCGCTATCTCTCCACCTCTGTATTCACTGCTATTCATACTCCATTGTTGCAACAGAAACTTAAAGCGCATCTCTTTTGTTACATCTAACTTTGAGTGACAGAGAAACACAAGTCCCATTGTGAACACAACAAACGCAAGCGTTTGCGTTAGGACGCCATTGAATTAACCTATGTTTTATTGAGTATACTGATTCTATGACACAATTGAAGTTGAGAAATGAGAAGCAGCAGATGTTTGGCAACATAGTGTTAGTGTTTTGTATAAATCGTTTAAAATATACGTAAACTGAGTATGATAGTCCACAGAGTAGAAAAATTTAGCGAATTGTTCACTTTTCGGTTGCCAAACATTAAACATTTTTATTTTAAAAACACATAAAATAAATTGTACGGTGTGTGAGAACATCATTAACTAGTTGTCCAAGACAATAAGAGAAATGGATGAAATATGATCTCCCTGTTCACATCCGTCCTCTAGTAAAGGTCCGTCTTTCAAAGTACAGCAATAAAACATTTGGATTCGTATGCAAGTAAGACCACGTATAATAATGGTTTAACTAATTGAATTGCACAGCAATGCAATAAAATACTGAGGTAGTCAAGTATCTCGCTGATCTTTGTATTATTAAAAACCCTGAAATTGATAAAAGTATAGAAATCACAACCTTTGATTTGGATTATAGAACACAAAATTTGATTTAGATTATTTGAATAGACAAAGAATATATTGTCTAATTTGCGATGGTACGCGATTCTCAGTCCGTTTGCCAAAAGAGATATTCAATAAAGAACTAAAGTTACGAACGATCTTTATAGCAGTGAAACACAAGCTGATGAACGGTTTAATGACTTTTATGGTGATAAAGATAACGACGATTACGATGGTGCTGATGATGGTAATAGCGATATTGCTGATATATCATCTATAATGTATATTTATATTTTTAAAAAAATGTTCAGATGGTCAGGATGGATAATTTGACACGTATCAGTAAACGTTTGGTAATAGCAAACTATATTTGTATTTATTTGCTGGACTGAACTTTAAAGTGGGGAAATGTTAACATTTAAAAAAGTAAAGTAGTACATATTAGTTCATTCCATATATGACTGATTACATTTACTATTTGTTCAGCAAATAAATTGTGAAAAGAAATAATAGACAATGAGGATATAATGCTCCTATTCGATAAATACTAACTTTTTTATTTTGATTTCAGAATGTAAGTATTTTATACGTGGTAAAGCTATGCTGCAGCTATATTTTTGCTATATTTATGCTATATTTCTGATATATTTCTGATATAGTTGTAACACGAATGGGTCGGCTCGACCGGGGAAGGACCACGCTCTCACAGAATACCAGCTTAAAATAGCAGCTTAATGCTGCTGTGTTTCGTATGGTGAGTGTAGAGAACCGGAGACCCTTTTTACTGGAAACGAGGCATTCCATCTTAGTCCTCACGGGTGACAACGCATCTGCATTTTGATTCGTAATCGAGGATAAATGTAGATGTCTATGAGCCGCAGCAACCACTTACCATCAGGTGGACTGTGTGCTCGTTTGTCACCCTTATCCTAAAAAAAAATGTTATTAAGTTGGTATAAATTAAAGTCATGTCGTAGTCCAAGATGTTGTTATAGATTGATCGTCTTTGAAGCTTACAAATCTATATAGCAGAACAAATTAAATAGATTTTCATAAAGGAGATACAAGTAAAGCGGTAGTTTTACCTTAGACAATAGGAACAAGCATTCACAACAAACATGATATCGAATTGAGATGTCTACGTATAGAGTCGCTCATTAATTTTCAAAGTCAGTAAGTGTTTCTAAGACAGCTGAAGAGACAAAGACTGAGGATTCCAAAGGCTGGGCAGTGTGTTTATAATAACAATAGACGTGTGTTCGAGTGAGCCGTGTTACACGCTCTATGTTTTTGTCATTCAGATTTCATCGACACGCTACTTGAATTGTAATTTGTAATGTTAGACCAGTGCGTGAAAGCCTTTGACGCGCTTCGCTTAAATATTGTTGTCTCAATGATATGACTGAAATAGCTCAGTGGTATCAATTTATACTGTGGGAGGGAAATGAAATACGAATATTTTTGCTTAGATTGTTACTCTAACTCTATTAGTTTAATTGTTTTACGTGGTAGAGCCATGCTGCAGCTATATTACTGGTATAGTTGTAGCACGAATGGATCGGCTCGACCGGGGAAGGATCACGCTCTCACAGAATACGAGCGTAAAATAGCAGCTTAATGCTGCTCTGTTTCGTATGGTGAGTGTAGAGAACCGGAGACCCTTTTTACTGGAAAAGAGGCATTCCATCTTAGTCCTTACGGGTGACAACGCATCTGCATTTTGATTACTAATTGAGGATAGATGCAGATGTCTATGGGCCACAGCAACCACTTACCATCAGGTGGACTGTGTGCTCGTTTGTCACCCTTATCCTATAAAAAATATCTCATACATACACACTCATACATACATAAGTAAAAACAAGGCGAAAGCTAGATAAATTCTATAGCACTAAACAATTTGCCGAATAAGTCTAGTCCAGATCTTAATGTACCTATTCAGTATCGGTGAAATGGTTCATTATATGTGGTACTTGTAAATTGGCTAATAGAGTAGTTGTGAGCGTTATAAAAAATTCTTCCAACTTAGAAGAGTGTGTCGAAATAAAGTTCAAAACCTTTTTCTTTTCTTTCAGTGCCTCTACAACTAAGAAGAGAAGGTTTACAATTACTTTCGTATACATTTATTACCTCTCGCTAGACGATACAGGTCAGCACATATTATTCAGCTCGATAAACCTGTCCTTTACCTGATGGTTCCAAGTTATGGCTTCTTTGTACGATCAACACGACTTTTGAGAACTATTGACATGTTATAGACATCCAACTTTTTTCTTTTTGAAGGTTGGCATTTTTATCTTCACTATTTCCATGGATGAGAAGGAGAGCAGTAGAAAAACAATTTGTAAAAAGAAACAACAGACTACTTCTATAAGAAAAAATGAACTCTAATAAGTACGTTGAAAGAACACTTGAATTATAGAATTTATTTGAATTGTAATAAAAAAAATGTTGCAAAAATATGCTCAACAGTGATATAATTGAGTCAATATGAGTGACAATTATATGCTATTAACAAAAGTAATGGCTCTTAGTTAAATACAGATAATGATAATTAGAAAAATAATGTTGCCAAAATATGCTCAATAGCGATATACTTGAGTCAACATACTTACTTACTTATCTTCACGCACAATCCCTGACGGGGTAGCCAGAGAGAACAGATCGCCAAGTGTCGCGATCCTTACACACCTCTTTCGCTTCTTTCAGATTCATTATCTTCTTCATACATGCACGTCTAGGTATCCGAGTACTCTTGACCCTACCCTCTTCGAGCAATTTGCTCACATGGTCTTCGAAAGTTAGTCTCGGTCTACCTCGACACCTTTTAATATTAACTTTCGCGCTATATATTTTCTTCACCATTCGGTCTTCACTCATTCGCTCAACGTGCCCAAACCACCGAAGCACGCCCTTATCAATTTTTGTGATAAGGTCATCTTTCAAACCTGCCATATTGCGAATCTCTTCGTTTCGATTTCGGTCGGCCATGGTAACGCCGCACATTTTACGAAGAGATCGCATCTCCACTGCATTCAACTTGCTTTTATGCTTCTTCTGGCATACCCAGCTTTCGCTGCCATATAAAAACGTCGGTACCTACACTGCGTTATGTATTGCAAGGCGTGCACTCTTCACTACGCCTTGCCTTTTGACTAACGCAGTCAGGGCACCATTGACTTTGTTCCCGACAGTGACACGCCTGTCCACATCTAAAACACATCTTCCATCCCGGCTAAAAGCACTCCCCAAGTATACAATTTCATTTACTTGTTCTAGACATTCCTGATTTACCCATATTTCACACTTCGTTCTCTCTTCGTCCCTTTCAAATATGAGTCAACATGAGTGACAATTATATGCTATTAACAAAAGTAATAGCTCATAGGTAAATACAGATAAGAATCTAAAGTGCGAAAAGGTCGTTATTCAAGTCGTTGTTAAACAAAGGCCGTCACACTATCGCCACGGCAGTAGCTCTAATCGCCACCAACGGTAGTGAACTGTCGCCATAATAAGCCTACCACTAACGACAGTATGCGTGACCATACGTTCTTTGTTTCTCTGCGCGTTGTTTGAGTGGAACAATTGAACTACCGATTATGAATGATTTTTAAGCAGTTTACAGAATGCCAGGCAATGTCTACTTACGCGTTATGCAAATTTTGAAAAATTTTGTTTGTTTGGTGTGCTTGTGTTACGCTCGAACTGGTCGTGTACCAATAATATTTAGCATAGAAAAAGAAAAGTATCTTGTGTCTAATTTCACGACATAGGTAGATACTTTATATCGTGTAATATTGTAGCAATAAACACTATAACAATTAATTGGTAAAATTTTAACACCTGGAAGCTGACTGACTCTCATCACAACTGGAAACATTATTTTTCAAAAGCTATCTATCTTTGATAATTAGTCTAAAATGTTTTGCAAATGTCTCCGTACCTCAGACTTTGTTAGGGTTTTTCGGAACGAAGTTCCTTATCGGACGGCACGAATTCGACAGATGGGGGCTAGGCGAGAAAAAGTGTAAGAATTTTCCGTCACGACCCCTTCTGACGTAGTGTAGACGACCTTGGCGGCTATAAGGAAGCGAGATGGAATAATATCCATCTCCCTCGCACTTTTTCTTATCTTGCCATGAAAGAAATATTATTTTAAATGACGCTACATTTTAATAGACGCTAGTAATTTATTTATTTGTATTTGTTAATCAATAATAATATACTACGAAAGGAACTTCGTTCCAACCGAGTGTTCCACTACACTACAAGATTTTATCGCAAAAGCATTCCATTTATTATAATAATCACGTGGAATTTTTCTTATTATTGTTTTTTTATTTATTTTTTTATTAATCACCTTCGCGATAGAAATTTCTTTTGTATAGTAGGTGCATTTTAAAAATATAAATTTAACACGGAAAATCAGCAAGAATCGAAACTATTATTAATTTGTAGGCCATACAAATAATTGACCTAAGAGAGAGAAGTTACGATGAGTGAATTATGTTTGCGAATATTCTTGGGCTGATATAATTAATATAAAACTGATTGCCATTGTGGCGCCGTAGGAGAATCCACCACCCCAAGTCATGCCATGGGTGTCGTCAGCAGCGGCAAAGGGAAGCAACAGGAGATGGGATCTTCTTAATACCTAACCACTTCATAATAATAAAAATCTGCGGTTGCCGACCCGCCTGAGAAGTGTGACAATGTAATATAATTGGAAGGCCTATGTTCAGCAGTGTACTTTAGATATGCTGTAATGAAAGAATGGATGAACGCAGCTGAGAGCTTTCGTTAATAGTTTTACTATGGTAGTAAAGTTTACATGGTTGATAATCGTCCTCCGAGACGATTTCCACAGCCCGGGGAACAATTATCTATACAAATAAATAAAATTGAAGTGTCTGTTTGTAATGTCAAAATAATAGCTTTTTACTAAATGCATATGAAAGTATATACGGTACATATAGCAAAAACACTATTTTTAAAATTTTAGTCTGTCTGTCTGTTTGTTCCGGCTAATCTCCGAAACAGCTGGACCGTTTTTGACGGGACTTTTGGCAGATAGCTAATGTTATAAGGAGTAACTTAGGCTACTTTTATTTTAGAAAAATTATTAGAGTTCCACGCAGAAGAAAAAACTAAAATCCATAAAATGTAATCGTAATAAATTCCACGCGGGCGAAATCGCGGGGCACAGCTAGTCTTTAATAATCTGCAATGGCGGTATCAAGCTGTAGAGTTACAGCTACCGTTACAGCTACATACTAAAGAGCACAGTTGCACATAGGCCTTACCCAGAGACTGCCTCATAGGGGGGGATATTTGCCATAGTTGCCACGCTTGGCAAGCGAGTTGGCAACCACTGTTTTTTTTAAGTTGATATTACGAGTAGGAAGCAGCAGCGTCTTCCTCTCCTGATTTGTTTTCCTCAGTCGCCGCTTCCGAAACCCACGAGATGAGGTAGTGGATATTCTTACATCGCCACTACACAGAAAACTATAGTGAATACTAAAATCGTTTAAAATCGCTGCATGATTTAAGGGTACTTTTGATACACGGCCATTATTGATAGTAACTTAAACTATGGTCGCGCAAACAATACGTTTTGAGCTTCGTTAGGTTCGCTAGTGTAACCCTCGTGGGGTGTCATGGGGTGAGCTATGGGGAACTTTGACAAGGTCCTATGTTATGAGTTCAATATGTGTTAAAAATTACGTTACAATTTATGCGTCTTAAGCGATGAAAATTTAAAAAAAATATTAATAACTCTGATTTAGTTGAAATAAAAAATATGTGCAATATCAAATATTTTTTATTAAAATACGTGAAATTTTTTTTGATATATTTTTCCCTTTAAAATTTAACAAATAATAATAGCTTATTATTAATATCTGGTTTAATAGTGATTTCTTTTATTTACGCAAACACTACACATGGGTGATAGATGCTGCAAAACACCCGAAACGTCGCGGATTAAAAATAAGTAATATTAAATGCGATAAAATTCGTGAAAACAGTGTTATTCAAAAATTTAATAATTACTTTTATTTATATCAATCTAAAATCATTTAACTACAAGGTCTAAATTTATATATAAATTATTTTAGTAGAGTTTATATAGGTATTATTTAAATATTAATGAACTGGCCAAATATAAAATAGAAATAGAACTCTTTCACAATAAACCTTTTATTCCATTTAAGTGGAATTACCGCCCCCCGTGCTGTGTTTAATTTTATTGGGGAATTAATTGTTTGGCAATGTTTAGTGCAGGCAGATAAGCTCGTCGAGTGTAAAAGCTTATTGATTGGTAGTGGATACGAAGTCGGCGAGCGATTTATTCTTTATTATTAACAACAATGATGATTAAATACAATGAATAGTTGTGATCTTGTAATGATAAACAGTTTGAAATAATCTAAGCGGGTTCGATTCCCGCAAGTGTGAATTAATTTTTTGAAGGGAATCTCGTAGGAATAAAAATATTTTCGAGTACGTGTGAAATTTGCCCACACGCACTAGATGAGCACGCTAAATTAATTCTCTCAAAAACCCTCAGAAATGATTGTAGAGTTTTCCGCAGCCCCAAATAGGCAATTGTTTTAAGTCGATTGATGCAGATGGCTTGAGACGATACTTATTGAGCGTAAATTCAAGTTCTAGCTGAAATCAGAAAATACAAATTTTTGTGTAAGAATATGTTACGTCTGTTCTTCGTATCCGATATATTACTTGGAATTTCTCTGATCATATCGCATCTCATAGAATCGATTTACATTTGATAAAGATATCACGTAACATCATCATCATTTATAATTACAGCCCTTCACAAGTCCACTGCTGAACATAGGCCTCCCCCAAGGTATGCCACAAATCACGGTCTTGAGCCACTTGTATCCATCGCCTTCTTGCATGTCTTACCAGATTCTCATTCCGCCCGGGGCCGCCTCACACTTCGCCTTCCGGTATGGGGTTGCCACTCGAGAGCCTTGCTTCTCCATCGGTTGTAGGTTCTTCCACCTATATGGCCTTCCTACTTCTTCAGCTTATTAATCCGTTGGGCTGGCTGAGTTGATATCCTGATTTATGGGACAAACATTCCGACTAGGTAAGTCCAACTTTGACCGAGAGGTCAATCGACAGAATCAACTCACCTGGGTAGATTTCGGGAGATTACGACACATCTTCTCTTCAGGTATACCTCCAAAATTCAAAACAAGATTATAAAACCAGTGCATGTTACTAGTGATAACTTATGGATCTGAAACGCGGTCCTTCAATGCTGGCCGTACCAGGAAACTCTAGGTCGCTCAGCAAGCTATGTGGAACAGGCTAAGCTCGGGGTTTCTCTGCGTGATAAACTAGTATTTTTAGTTGGTATATTATTAAAAAAATATTTATTTATTTGCACTTTAATGCCCAAAGTAGCACATACGACGGACTTAATGCCAAAAGACATACACTCCCATTAGGCTTATTAGAGAAAGGCAAGAGGCGCTTTAGACAAGAGCTTAAATTGAGCCCTATTAAAGCTTCTTTATCATTATAAGTATATTTATAATCTTTACCTAATGCTTAATAAATAATCATAAATATAAACATGTATTTTTTTTTATAGGAGAGGGGGCAAACGAGCATGCGGCTCACCTGATGGTAAGTGACTACCGCCGCCCATGAACAACCGCAACACCAGGGGAATTGCAGATGCGTTGCCGGCCTTTTAAAAAGGAATAGGCTCTTTTCTTGAAGGTCCCTAAGTCGTATCGGTCCGGAAAAATCGCTGGTGGTAAACTATTCCACAAGGAAGTTGTGCGAGGAAGAAAACATCTTCTAAATCGCACAGTGGTGGACCGCCAATCATCCAGATGGTGTGGATGGTATCGGGAGTTCTGCCGCGATGTGCGTTCGTGAAATTTGGCGGCTGGGATTAATCCGAACAATTCCTCAGAGCACTCCCCATGGTAAATGCGAAAGAAAATGCTAAGAGATGCAGTATCGTCCTTTTTGCCTATATCTTTGTATATAATTATAATATGCTTCAGACCCTATTTCATTCGCAATGGCTGGTTCCAACATCAACTAGCCATCTGCGCAGCATAGGATTAAAATATACGCTCGTGTGCGCAAGCACAGGTGCACTAATTACTCCCTTACTCAAATAGGACGGCAGTCTGACACCACCGTAAAGAAATCTTTTTGGGACCAACGGCTTTACAAAGCACAGGGTCTTAACATCGCCAACTTTCTAACTTCCTTACTAACTTTGTACGTGGTAGAGACATACTTCAGCTATATCATAGTTGTAGCACGAATGGGTCGGCTCGACCTCACAGAAGACTCTCACAGAATACCAACGTAAATAGCAGCTTAATTCTGCTGTGTTTCGTATGGTGAGTGTAGAGAATCGGAGACCCTTTTTACTGGATACGAGGTATTCCATCTTGGTCCTCCGGGGTGACAACACATCTACATTTTGAATCTTAGGCAACAATAGATGTGGACGTCTATGGAGTATCCATTTACCATTAGGTGGGATGTGTGCTCGCTTGTCACTTATTCCATATATTAAAAAAAACTCTAATTTTCTTGATAGAAAAGCCCAGCAAGTATACAATCTTGATGAAAAAATATGTGCATATCAATCAGCAATCCACTAGACAAACGATGTATGTAAAAGTTTTACTTTCGAAAACAATAACATATATACACATTAAATTTATTTATTCGACAGATTAAAAATCAAATATCTGTAATGTTTATAATACTGATGTCATTTAAAATAAATCTAACTTTGATAGTTGTTAAATATTTTAGATTTTAGTACATATTTTAAGAGTGCCAGTTACATATAGAGGGGATCGCACATGTTAAACCATTAAACAGTTTTATACGCAAATTAATAAAACTAGATTAAATAGAAACGCTTTCTCATCAATGACGCATCTCCGAGTAGTTGTTTAGATGAAAAAACGTCTCCAGAACGACACAATACTTCGTTAAGGTCACCCTCTTTGCATATTAAAGACACTGTCTCACGTACGCCATGTTTACGTTATAAATCTCCGCACAACGATAACAAAACGGTGCTCTCGCTTCGGTTATAATATGTTAATTTATATTTAATATAATAAATTCGTATGTGAATAGAGAAATGACCGGGGACAACGAGTATTGTTCGTCAAGTACAATGCTTAAGCAACCTTCAATTGATCTAATCCATTTTATGGCGTGTCGCGAGCTTTTTGTGCCAGCGTTGTCGATGGAAGGGCGAACCGAGTGGAATGTCTATGACTCGAGTGAATTTTGCTAAAAAAAAATAATGTCATCTACATTGATATGACTTTTTACGAAAGATCTGAAGTGATAAGAAAATTAAATAAGGTAATGTGCTTATTTTAGGATATATAATTAAGACGTTACTAAATGCGGTATATGTGATGATTTTTAAATTTTAAATTTTGCTTTGTATTTTGATTCTTTTTGGGGAAATATACCAAAATAGACTGTGCACCTGTGCCCGCACAAAATTGTGCATTATAATCATGTCCTGCGCAGATGGCTAGTATCTCTTGAGAATGACCGCAATTAAAACCAGATTGAAAATCTGGAGGACGTTCTTATATTATTATATTTAATGTAATAAATACTAACGACTTTTACGAGAACATAGTTAAACCATTAACCGTGTAATTGAGACGTAATATCCACTACCCACACCCGTGGGTGTCGTAAGAGGCGACAAAGGGAAACTTAAACAAACGGGCGGCAGCGTCTTCATGATAATAATATATAATAAACCTAGCAAGCTAACAGCATAGCAAAGTGGCGAAGCAATCAGATTTGTAGCGGTTTCTAACGGTTGCCGTTGAGCAATCAGTTTCAAAATAGGAGGTTCAGATGCCTGGGTGATCAGTAATCGATTGCTGAAAACAGAATTTGAAAATTCAAAACCGTTCTTGAGATAATCGTGGGACAGACGGACAGACGGACAGACGGACAGACATCGTGAAATCAATAAGTGACTTCGCAAGCTTCGCCACTTAATAACTGAAAATAATAAAAAAATGTAATTGTCAACCCGCTTGCCAACCGTGGCAATAATGGCAAATTCATATTAAGCGATCTTTGCGGGAGGCCTACGATTTGATGTAATGGACGTACGTATGAATGAAATATACCAGTATAATGATTCCTGACCATTATCGACAACTTCACCTTTACGTGGTTGACCCTGCTCATCGACGAGGCTCTGACGACCGCTCAGTGGAGGAAAATAGAAGAGAATAGAATAATTTTTTATTCAATATTAATTATTACATAACACTTATCAAACCCAAAATGCCAAAACTAAATCCTACAGAATATTTGATGGAGTGTATTGGCTCTGAGTTTATCTACAGCCTGCCCAGAGTAGTTTCTCACACAGGTTGTTGTTTTAAGACATATATGTTTGATGTAGCATTCTTGCCAAGGTATTTGTAAAAAAACATTATATTAATATAAAAGCTTTTAAAAAAATTTACTTCGCAAATATCCGCGTTATAAAATAAAATGATGTGTCTTACCTAGTATGAAGAGCACATCCCGCCCTCCCTCAATTGCGTGCACTATCCCTAATTGAGAGACTAATTGAGGGAGGGCGGGAGGTGCTCTTCATACTAGGTAAGACACATCATTTTATTTTATAACGCGGATATTTGCGAAGTAAATTTTTGTAAAAGCTTTTATATAATGGATTTCCGCAAAGTAACGCCTGATTCTATTAATTATATTATATTAATATGCAAATATTATTAATTAGAAAGATTCAAATTGAAATGGACTAATTAATTAAATAAGTTTAAAGCTTTTCAGTCAAACAATTTATAATAATTTATTGTATCATATTATATATATTTAAATAGTTCAAAAATTAAAAACCCAACAATTAAAAATCAATTTAAAATTCAATCTACCCATAAAAGAATTATATTATCTACGAAAAATAGATTAAGTTAAATAAGCCTCATCATTGTGATTTTAATATTCTTTTTATTTTTTTATTAATTTCACAAAAGACGGATAAAGTTTAGTTTAAACAACAATTTTGGTTTTTAAAAATAAAATTTGTGTTCTAATTTTAAAAATTTATTGTCTAATATTCACATGAGCACAATTTTGAAATGCCAGATCAAATGCTTCCACTTTCGGAACATCGGACGTTACGTTATGATGTATTAACGAGAATTCCGGTCCCCTAAATCATACTCAATTGTTACCAAAGAAAAAAATAGTCTATGGTAATGAGTGACTAGGCTAGTCGAGATTAGCACCAGTTGAATCGCGTTAATTAGGAGATTTATATGCAAAGCCTCGCTTGTGGTCCACTTTATTATGTGACAAAGGGAGCTGGGTACATGCGCTAATGCTAGTTTGAGTGCGCCATTGTGAAGCCAAATTTGTGGGTCACTCCCATTGCTTCAGATTTATGACGCGTACAATGATTTAATATCAAAACTATAAAGGATTATATTTATGATGGTACGCGTTCCCAGGAATAGGGAAACTTGGCGGTTGGCCATTCCAGCATCTGATTTGGTTAAATCTTCGTTGCGTCTGAAATATAAAGATTTCTTTTATTCATTACTCGCCAGTTTATTTTATGTTGTAATATTGTATTTGTACTTTAACACTTTTACTGTCCGGTTTATAGACACAAAAGACAATAGCAATGACTTATATTATGTATCTAGTGCACAGCACAGCGAATGGGTTATAATATGTACTGAATTTGATGAGTACATTAATCCGTATATCTCTTTCTAAAAATGGACCAATTCGTTATAAAACTTTGAATATTTCTCAATTTTAATGGCCTAAAATATTTTAAAACTGGTAAGAAGTATTTTACTTTTTATAAATTTTCACAATCATTGGAAGGTAACAATTTCGATAGATTTCGGAAAAAATGTTTTATCTTATAATTTGAATAAGTTGTATTATCACTAAATTAGATTTATATTTTTACAAGTAGAGACACACGTTCGGTAATCCGGAATAAAGAAAGCGTGAGCTTTTGAAAAATCTTTTGTAGCACACAACAAATTTAGTATTTGTGTGGTATTGGTATATATCATGCTTGAAATGAAAAATTTAACGTGTTTATTATCTATGTTTCATCACCCTTATCGTCATATTTGCAAGAACTTCATTATTTTTGTGTATAGTGAAAACTTGTTAACAGATAGCCTATCATTATTTTGTTTATCAATAAACAGATGTTTTAGATGTCATCAGCATCATCTTCATCACCATTACAGCCCATAACAATTCCACTGCTGAACATTAGCCTTCCCAAAAGAATATCACAGAGCACGGTCCTGAGCCACCTGCACCCATCGACTTCCTTCATCTCTTACCAGATCATCACTCCATCTAGTGGGGGGCAAGTCCTACACTTCGATTGCCGGTACGAGGCTGCCATCTGCTGCAGAAGTAACTTTTCCAAAATATCAAAAAAATTATAACTGGCTGTATGTCTTGTATCTTTGTCTAGTGAACTTCTTATCGTATTGCGTTGATAAATGCTAGTGGTGAAATTTGCGTCTATTGTTTGGGATAATGATCTCCATCGATCTCGGCATTAATTACTAATTAGCATAGCTATAATATGCACATTACTTGTCCATTAACTTGTCCAAGTATATTAATGTCACGACATTGTAGCGTCATAAATTTGATAATTTTTTTATAGAATAATGGTAACAAACGAACACACAGACCATCTGATGGTACGTGGATGCTGTGGCCCATAGACATCTTCATCTTTTATCGATTAAGAATCAAAATGCAAATGCGTTGCCACCCCTGAGGTCTTATATGTAAGTAAAAAGGGTCTCCGGTACTCTACATTCACCATACGGAAAACAGTAGAATTGAGCTGCTATTTTATTTTCTCTAGTATTCTGTTAGAGCGTGGTCCTATCTCGGTTGAGCCGACGAATGGGTTCTTGCTAAAACCATAATATAACTGCAGCATGGCTCTACCACGTACAAATATTGCGTATATTGAGGTTGTTCTAAAGCTTGCCTAGTTTATTGCAACCTCAATACATCATATATGCATGCAAGTAATTTATTATTCGGTGCGTTAAATTTTATTACAAAACGTGTAACATTTCATCATCATCATCATCATTACAGCCCTTCACAAGTCCACTGCTGAACATAGGCCTCCCCCAAAGAATGCCACAAAGCACGGTCCTGAGCCACCTGCATCCATCGACTTCCTGCATGTCTTACCAGGTCGTCACTCCATCTCGTGGGGGGACGCCCTACACTTCGCCTACCGGTACGAGGCTGCCACTCGAGAACCTTTCTTCCCCATCGGTTGTCGGTTCTTCGAGCTATATGGCCGGCCCATTGCCACTTCAGCTTACTAATCCGTTGGGCTATGTCGGTTACTCTGGTTCTACTGCGGATATCCTCATTCCTAAGTTTATCACGCAGAGAAACTCCGAGCATAGCCCTCTCCATAGCTCGCTGAGCGACCTTTAGTGTAACATTTAGTCAAAAGTATTAGAAATGAGGTTACTTGTGCAAAGACATTAATATAAATGCGTACAAGAAATGCTAATTAAATACTATATTGTTATCGTTACTTTCATACTGACACTGTAAAGGGCGATCACATAAGGACAGTTCAAAGAAGATCTTTGTTCAGCCGTCAAACGTGTGACACTACCTTTATGATTAACAAAAGACAGTCCGTAATACGCGACCTACGAACTCCGTTGTTTGCGATTTTGTAACTTAAATAGACGAGCTCACTTCTGTCAATCAAATTTTACTAAGAAACCTTTGCTGAATTTTTTTAGTTGGATGTACCGTTATTGTAAGGTATGGGAAGATTTTTTGCGAGTTCGTTTATATAACAACATTTTTTTTAGATACTTTTTATTTGTCTTGTTTTAAAACTGCTGCGTATTTTTTTGCGTATAATTAAGAGTTCTTATTTTTTATAGAACAAGTGTAAAAAACGAGCACACAGTCCACCTGATGGTAATCGGATGATACTGATCATATATATTTACATTTATCCTCAATTAATAATCAAAATGCAGATGCGTTGCCACCCCTGAGAACTGAGATGGAATGCCTCGTTTCCAGTAAAAATGGTCTCCGGTTCTCTACAATAACCATACTAAACACAGCAGCATTATGCTGCTATTTTACGCTGGTATTCTGTGAGAGCGTGGTCCTTCCCCGGTCGTGCCGACCCATTCGTGCTACAACCACAATATAGCTGTAGCGAGGCTCTACCACGTAGAATAATATAAACAAGGTAACGTAGTATAAACAAAAATCAGGATACCGTGTGGTGACGGCGTAAGCTGGAGGGATTGCCTCCTTTTCATGCTATGGTCTTTGGCTGTTTTAAATGGTGACCATGAGGAATGCCTGAAAAATCTTATGACCATCTCGCTTATGTCACACGTGAAATACCCAGACTGGGGACGGGTAGCAGCATAAAAGGTGCCGGCCATACCGTTCAGCTTACCAAAAGTCTATTGCTAACCAAAGGCCTTCCCCAAAGATTGCCTAATAGTGGAGATATTTGCCTTAGTTCGCTCGACATAGCCAGGGTTATAACTGCAGTTATTTTTTTTTATATGATAAGGTACCTACCCACCTGATGGTAAGTGGTTGCTGCGGCCCATTGACATCTCCATCTATCCTTTGTTACAAATCAAAATGTAGATGCGTTGTCACCCGTGAGGACTAAGATGGAATGCCTCATTTCCAGTAAAAAGGGCCTCCGGCCACCTGCACTCACCAAGCGAAACGCAGAGGTAAACCTCTACTTCACGCTGGTATTCTGTGAGGTCGTGGTACTACCCCGGTTCGAGCCGGCCCATCCGTGCGACAGCAAAAGCTGCCGCGTGGCTCTACCACTGTTATATATATATATATATATATATATATATATATATATATATACCTATATATATTATATATTTGTTATTAATAAGACGCTGCTGCCTACCTCATGGCTTGCTTCCCTGAATCATAGACATGTAGGTACTGAAGTTTTCTATTTGAATTCCAAGCGTGATGATTTGTGAAGGCAAATATTCCGTATACATATAACGGTAATGTCCTATGTTAAGCTGTGGATTTCTATGAGTTCAATGTTCGAGTTTGTTATCAATGGATAGTTATAATTTGAGTGCAGACGAACAAGTTTTTGGAATAAAAGGAATATAGATAGGTATAGTAGTTTTTTTCTTTTATTCGTAACAACAACAGCTTGTGTATACAGGGTTATTTTTCTAAGAGTAGCCAAATGTTAAACTTAAGTGCAAATAATGAATAATGATATACCGTTATTGCAGTTTTTGAAAATACGAGTAAATAAGGCTTCTAGTTTTATTTGAATCAAGTGGGATGCGGGATGTAAAGACTATGTGAACCTCCGAAGTAGGTGGAGTTATAGCCGAAATAAGAATTTTTTTTTTGGTTTTTGGCCATTTAGACCTCCTAAGAGTGTAATGAGAACTTTTTGCCCCTATTCAACCATGACCCCCGTGCCATCCTCTACATTATAGGCTATTCAAACTGACTAGGCCTGAAGTTTGAGTCACCCCGAACTCATTTCTAGTTTATACTTTCAATTACTTTCCAAATTTAATGTAATTTATCGGCAACATCGTTTTTGACGCATTTTGACTTTATAAGATAAAAAGGACGGTATGTTTGAGATATTTTTATTCACCATTAACCCATATTACTTATTTTGAACCTTTTTTGCAAATTAGGTCGGCTATTGCAAAAATTGGAAGAACCACGGGGAAGGACCACGTTCTCACAGAATACCAGTGTCAAATAGCAGCTTCATGCTGCTGTGTTTCGTATGGTGAGTGTAGAGAACCGGAGACCCTTTTTACTGGAAAAGAGGCATTCTATCTTAGTCCTCACGGGTGACAACGCATCTGCATTTTGATTCGCAAACGAGGATAAATGTAGATGTCTATGGGCCACAGCAACCACTTACTATCAGGTGGACTGTGTGCTCGTTTGGCACCATATCCTATAAAAAAAAAAAAATTTGTAATGAGTGAAATGTAACTAGCACGTATATCAAAATGCATAGCCACAGCAATTAAAAGGTATTTGATAAATAAAAAAAAAATGATCTTGATGAAAAAGAAATGTTATGTAAATGATTTAATATGTTGAATGTATGTAGGTCTGTATATCTAAGAGAGCGAATAATGTACACGAAATAAGTACGCAAAATGTTAAAAGCGTTTTGGGTAAAAAATTAAGTTTCTCTTGTAAAAAGTTGAAGCCAATAAACAATATATAGTTTTACTAGAATTTTGGTGCCTTGGATACGTGGCTTGAGTTTTTCTAATTTGCTAGAAAAATAATTCTAATCGAATTTTTTTTTAACAAAAACTTCACGGTACGAAACCAACGGCCCGATGTTTGCAAACTTCAATTCTCGGAAAAAACTTTATCGTAAAAAAAAAAAATAAGTAATGGAAAAAAGCACCGTAGAAAAGTCGCGCTAACTTTAAAAACTTACCTCAGCTAAGGCTTCGTCGTTGTTAGTCGGACTTCAGATTTCAAAGTAATGAAAAGTTGGTCGCTTTTGGTTCAAATTAAGGATACTACCTGTTTCAATCACATTGTCGGAGAGCTGGGCGTTGATTATACAACTGCTTGCTAGCTTAGAGTAACATGGATGCAGCTGTCTTTGCAATCAAGCCCGGATTTCAGAGAAGTTTTTATGTCATGTAAGACAGCAATATACTTCAGAGATAGTAGGCTTACAAAACCACTCAGTAACCAACTTCAAAATGGAGGAGATACTCAATTCGACAGTATGTTTTTTTATGTGTGTTACCTCATAACTTTTTTATAGTTGAACCGATTTCAATGATTCTTTTTTTGTTTGAAAGCTGGTGCTTCTCATGTGGTGCCATATAAATTTGATCAAACTCTAACTAGTAGTTTTTGAGTTATCCTTAATAATTTATATTGAAGTCAGTTGTACAAAATTTTTAATTTTACCACTTGTCTTAAAATCCATTGGTACGACTGAATGTCTAATTGTATTTGAAATTGGAATATTATATTTGTATAATATTTATTTTTCATACAAAATTCATTGACTCTGTGCTCAGTGTCACAGTTTTTAGACCACCGTTAAGGTGTTCAGAGACAATCTATAATTTAAGCTCAAGCTATACAATGTCAAATTTTGTGTAAACATAGTATCAGAGTGCACATACAGGCATCTCGCAGCACATGCACACAAGCGCGGGGTTCACCTAGGTGACTATAGCGATACACAGAGAAAATAACGTACTGCATTCGGGGGCACCGCGTATGGAGCTTCGTTCACTCTGATATTATGTTGCTCAAATTTGGACATAGTGGTTTTTTTATTTTATTTTATTGTTTCTAAATACCAAAATGACAACTATGGTTCAAAATTAGGTTGTGCAGAATTGCCGTGTAGTGATAGTATAAGAGAGTCCACTACACCGTATCATTCCGTGGGGGATCTTATGAGGTCAGAAGAAAACTGAAAATAGAGAATGGCGGTTAGCATTTTCCTGATGAACTCGGCGATAATAATAAACGAATGCCGTTGCCAAGCTTTGCAACTATGGCAATATCCCCCCTATGAAGTATGGGGGAGTCCATGGGTACTGCTATACTACAGTGATAATTACAGGTAATGAGTGTATAAATTTTTCTTACAAGCCAATTATGATTATAGGTAATTATATAAGAAAAACTCATGAAACATATATATATATATATATATATGAAGAAATTATAATAACTCTATTTGATTTCTCCTTCAAACTGATTCATTACATAGGCATGGACCGTTAATGGTAATGACCAAAGTAAAATGATCCACGAGTTTCTATGGCAAATTCTCGCTTTTTACAATTTAGAGTACGGTCGGGATGCAAGAGGAAGGCCTAACGAAAGTGGATCAGATTTACAGTATTTGTCTTTAGGCTAACAGAGGAATGGCCGCTGTATCTCAGGCAGGAAATTAGGTTTCGATGTTTGGCTGTGGCATAGTGTTTGTTGGATAGTATTATGCAAAACGCTGTAGTTTTTAATTCATTGTCAAATATAAAATGTCATGTGTATGTCGTATGGTATTACGTAATCATGTAATGGAGGTGTGAGAATATCCATTGAACCATGTCGTGCCTTGGGTGTTGGTAGGGAAACTGAAATAGGAGATGGGCAGTAACTTTCTGATGACACCTCGAAATTATAAGAAAACTGTGATTGCCAATTCGCCAGCCAAAAAATAAATGGTAAATCCCGCTATGAGCCAGTTAGACTGTAATGGATGGGTAGATGGATATAGAATAATAGAATAGAATAGAATAATTTTTTATTCAATATCGATTATTACATAAATTGAAAGTCATTTTTATCTACCACTGGTTCGGAAAATACCTCTGTCCTGGGAAGAACCAGCAAGAAACCCGGCGGGACTTTTTTTTTCAAACATAATTTCGTTTATACAATTTTTAAATAATTTTTCATAGAACCAGCATGGTGGCGATCACCTTATTCCCAGAGGTTATTTTCATTAATGTATTCCTTGATATTATAATAACCCTTTTTGTACAGTTTTTCTTTAATAAAACTTTTAAACTTGTTTATTGACAAACTTTGAATATGTCCTGGGATTTTGTTGTAAAAGCGTTTACATTGCCCTATAAATGAATTACTGATTCTGTGGAGTCTAGTAACTGGTATTACAAGCTTATGTTTGTTCCTAGTGTTTAAAGTATGCACATCCTTATTCTTATTAAAGCTATTTATGTTTTTATGTACATACATTACATTACCCGAACGGCTCTCTTTTGCAAAACAAATATAGCTTCAATATCAGTTGCATTACCCCATAGCAAAATTCCATAAGACATTACGCTATGAAAGTAACTAAAATACACTAATCTAGCTGTCTCAACATCTGTCAGATTTCTAATCTTTCTTACAGCATATGCTGGAGAACTAAGTCTGCTTGCTAATTTAGATATATGGGGGCCCCATTGAAGTTTCGCGTCAATAGTAATACCGAGAAAACAGTGGTATCCACAAGACTCAACTCTTCCCCATTTAACAGAACATTGCTATTCGAATGTTTATATTAGGTATTGTAAATTTAGTACACTTTGTCTTATTGCCGCTTAAAAGCATATTGTTGGCGTTAAACCAATGTACTAATTTCGATAGAGCATTATTTACATCGTCATAATTAATTGACTGTCGTTTCAGTTTGAAAATTAAAGAGGTATCGTCAGCAAATAATACTATATCGTGATTGTCCCCTACAAGATAAGGTAAGCCATTAATATAGATTAAGAACAGGAATGGGTCAAGACTCGAGCCCTGAGGAACGCCCATTGATACTACCGATCCGGAGGAACCTTTACCATTGATCACGACTTTTTGAGTTTTGTTACTTAAATATGAAGTAATAAGTCTAAGCGCCAAATTTTTTACACCGTAATGTTGTAGTTTCCTGATTAATGTCTCATGATGAACACAATCGAAAGCCTTGGAAAGATCACAGAAAATACCTAAGGCATCTTGTGAATTCTCCCAGGCATTAAAATATATTTCACAAGCTCAAGACCGGCGTCAGACGTCGAGCGACCCCTTGTAAAACCAAATTGGTTTTTATGAAACAATTTATTTGTATTAAAAAAAATTAACAATTGATCAAAAATTATTTTTTCAAAAATTTTACTGAGAGTTGGTAGTACAGAAATAGGTCTAAAATTAGCGGGGTCCAATGTACTACCAGATTTAAATAAAGGTATTACTTTACTATACTTCATTAAATCAGGAAACACACCAGAATCGATACAAGTATTAAAAATAATAGCAAGATGAGGTGCAATTAAATCTATTATGGACGCAATAACTGTCACGGGAATCCCCCACAAATCTGCGGTTTTCTTTACATCAATGGTTTTGAAGTATTTTACAATATATTGCGGTAATACTTTTTCAAATCTAAATTCTTTTAAACAGGTATTAACATTCTGTTTGAGTAATGACTCGGCGACAGTTGGAGAAGTATTCAATGACTCTGTTGTCAATATAGGAATATCAGTGAAATATTTCTCAAACACCGCTGCGACTTCTTGATTTGATTTAGTCAAATCATAGTATAGACGTAGAGCCATGCTGCAGCTATATCAGTAGTATAGTTGTAGCACGAATGGGTCGGCACGGCCGGGAATGGACCACGCTCTCACAGAATTTTTTTTTCTTTAATTTTTTTGGGATTTTTTTCAAAATGACATGCCATCATACCTTTTACTAATAACTGCTAACACTATAACAAAATAAAAATGTATAATTGAAAGTACTATAGTTAAATTACTAACTGGAAAATGAAACATATAATAGATAGATAACATAATTATTCCATCCTAGAAGCAAGCCGGAATAACCCTCTTGACATCTTTGATTTGGGGTTTGATAAAACCATTTGCACTAGATCGATATCCAAAACATTTGCGTTAAATTCTTTCAACACAGCCTGTGTCTATCTTTTTCATTCTTGACACACTCCATCAACAAATGGTAAACATCTTCAATTTTGTTGCATACATCACAATTCGGTGAAGGTTTTTTTCCCATTAAAAAAGCGAACTTTGCTGATGGAGCATGACCAGAACGAAGCCTTAAGGCTAACTTAACAAAATTTCTGCTGAGATCACAATCATTAAACCGAGGTACTCGATAAGGCTCGCTTTGTATAGTTCTATACCAGATGCCTTTCGTTTTAGATTTCTCTTCAAAATTGCTTTTCCAATTTTGGTAACATACACTTTTAAATTTTGAAACATATTCAGTCGGATCTGGTATAAAATTAATGATGTCACCCTCTACTGCAGCTAGCTTAGATAAGCGATCAGCCTCTTCATTGCCCTTAAGGCCTATATAACCCGGGCTCTCACAGAATACCAGCGTAAAATAGCATCTCAACGCTGTTGTGTATGGTGAGTGTAGAAAAACCGAGACCACTTTTTTTAAAAATGAGGCATTCTATCTTAGTCCTCACGAGTCAAAACGCATCTGCATTTTGATTCGTATTTGAGGATAGACGCAGATGCCTTTGGGCCACAGCAACTACTTACCATCAAGTGGACCTTGTGGTCGTTAGTCACACTTATCATATAAAAAGAATACACGAGTATTATGTAACTATTATATATCATTGGGAATAAAAGAAAATTACAATTAGTGGACAAAGATACATTAAGCTAAGGTGAAGGGTAACGATCTCACTAGCTGAACATGGATTCAAAGTGATTATGAACTCAAAGTCTTGAAAATCTTCATAGCAGTTCGAGTATTCGACTGTTTAGTTGAGACGTAAGAGGACAACGCTCGGCGTTTGTCCGGTGGAGTTTTAGTTGCAGGAAGCTTATAGCTACAGGTCACTTTCATCGTCAAATACAATATGGATCAAAACAGTATTTGTAAAGTTTAATCCCACACTAGTATAATTGCTTTAGTAAAAGTTTTACACTAGAAATCGGAAGCAATAAAATGTTTCGTCTCATCTTGCTTATGACTCAAACTAACAAAACAGAACGCTAAGTGACTTCGAACTTCTTCATAGAGGCAACTTTTGGCAATATTTTGAAAAAAAGTAGAGGAACACGAAACACACAGAAATATAAATTACTATCATAACTAATAACTATGCATTCGTACAAAGATTAAAATTATTTAATACCCACAAAGCTGAAGAATATTTATTCAGATCATGCTTCCCTGCAGCATAAAGATGAACTACAGTCCATATTCGAGTTTCGAGCTCCGTCTTTCGCAAAGCCTAACTCGTCGTTTTCGTTGGTTAGCCGCCACATCACTGGCGTCAGTAAATAGATCCCGAGCTCTAGTTTCAATTACCAATGCCTATAGATTTAAAGCTTGACATTATTTAACATTAAAATGTTAGCAATTTGTTTGTAGTTATTGCAATATTTCGTAGAATATAATATTAAAGTAAAAACTCCTCACAAAACAAAGGTTAGGTTAGGTATTTATTATTTGATGTAAGTGCATAATATACAGAATTCATAAAGAGAAATCCACAGCTTTAAAAATCCACAGTTTTAAAAATAGTAAATAAACCGTTATCTATATTTAATTAAAGTGTTAAATGGAAGTGTCTGTTTGTAGTATTGAAATTAGTGACTTTTATCGAGTTCAGGGGGTTACTTACATACCACTCAGGCTGAGATCTATAGACCGTACTTTGACTTTGCTCAGACTTTACTATCGAACTAAGACGAAGTCGGTATTTATAGAGCTAACTTCGAAGTCGCGCTGAGTGCGCACTTAGCAAAGCCTAAGTCAACGAAATCGACGACTTACGTGAAACTCAGGATATTATGGCGCGTCTACACCAAAGTTTTGTTATCAACACAACATTTGTCAACACGTGTTGCCGACAAATGTTTCTGTAATCACCTAGTTTCAGCAACAAAACGAAACAATGTCGGGAATCGTGTTTCCATTTTCGGCGGAAAAAATCAAAGGAATACGCTTGTTGCCGACATTTGTTCCCTCGGTGGAGACGCTTCTTGCAATATTTTGAAACATTTTCGGAAACAAATGTCGTCAACTTTTGTTGATTTGTCAACAGTTGGAAACATAAATGTTGTCAACATTTTTGGTGGAGACGCGCCTTTATCTATCTATCTATCTATCTATATAGCAAAGCCTAAGTCAACGAAATCGACGACTTACGTGAAACTCAGGATATTATGGCGCATCTCTACCACGTAATAACCACCGTATTAATTTTAAATTGTGGTTTTCATGTTATTCTAATTATTTATAACAATAAATAGGTAGTTTTAGGCAATCTTCTAGTTTTAAATAGTCCATTTTCTATTAAAGTAATTTCAAACTTATTTCGAATTTCTTATAATTTTTGTTTTTAATTTTTTTTCTGATTTTGCACTCTCCTTATTCCTTCCTATTCTCATACGCCAGTTTTCTATTTTATGTAATAATAATTTATTTACGAAATACAATTTGGACTGTTTCAATTTTTAATTTTTTTTTTTAATTTTATACAGTAAAATCAAGAACATCATTCGTTGAATGAAGCATCCATTAATTTCTTGACTGAGCCTTAACATAAGTTTAGCTTTATCTTACTTAGTCCGATAAAATTATAAATTTAGAATCAAAGATTATGCTAAGCTTATACCTATTCAGCTAAGTTTTTCGTAAGTAAAGTCTGAGCAGAGTCAAAGTACGGTCTATAGATCTCAGCCTAAGACATGAACCATTTTCTACCGACTTCAAAAAGGAGGGGGAGACCATGTTTTTTGTTTATGTGTTTATGTGTAACGTCATAACTTTTTTTATGTGAACCGATTTCGAGTTCTAGTGTGGTCCCTTATAAATTTAATCAAGGTTTGACTAATTGTTTTCGAGTTATATTTAATAATTTATATTGGAGTCGATAGTACAATTTTTTTAATTTTAAATCATTAAAATTTTTGTTTGTCTGTCCGTTGGTCCGGATTCTCGGAATGGCTGAACCGATTGTTATAAAAATACAGATAGAGACAATGATAGGAGTGACTTAGGCTACATTTTATCCGAAAAACTACAAGTTTTTTTTTAATAATCTAACATATATTAAATTAATGGTCGTTGATTATCTGAAATCTAAATACATCACACATATAAAAGATCCTAGCCAACAAAGCCAGGCCGGTCGCTAGTTACATAATATATTAAAATTTATTTTTTAATTAAAATGGATTGACAGCACACAGATAAAGAATATGCAATAACGATTAAAAATTAAATCACTCACTCACCACTCACGACTATTTCATTTTCTTGTTACCTTCCACTAACCGTGACTCGACAAAATGCCGCCACAGCATATTGTTCTGATGTGTTATTTCAGCTATAATTAGCAGGTGCCACAAAGAGACATATAATTTCATGCAAATTAAAACTTCATTTGTCAGTACAAAGGTGTTTGGGCGCCAGGCAAATCAATATATTTTTTAAATTTACAAATTTTAATTTGTGGAGCTGCTTTGTATCAAGAAGTATGTCTGTATTAGTTTTCCTCTCTCATATATTTCTACCACAAGGTAGCAGTTTTTTTTTAAATAGAATAAATGTGACTAGCGAGCATACAATCCACCTGATAGTAAGCGGATTTGTATTGTCGATGGCCTCATTTATCCTCGATTAAGAATCAAAATGCAGATGCGTTGTCGCCCCTGAGGACTACGATGGAATGCCACGTATAAAGGCTAACAAAAAGGGTCTTCGGTCCTCTAAACTTACACAGCAGCATTAAGATGGTATTCTGTGAGAGCGTGGTCTTATCCCGATCGAGCCAAGCCATTCTTGCTACAACCGTAATATAGCTGCAGGGTAGCTCTGCCACGTAAAGATAATGCATCGATTACTATGTTCAGGTTTGAAAGGAAGGGAACTCAATAAATCAAAGGCTTGGATTCATTCCATCTTAGTCCTCAAATTCTCTGTTGGCTTCTTTATGTGTACTCGTAGTTGTTTGCAAATGTCCATAGCTGTAGTAGATATTTAACATAAGGTGGAATATTAGCCCTTTTGGATTCCCTAAATATTATTTAAAGGAAAAAACCTGATTTATTTTTCAAATTCGACGATATATGTGACTAGTTATTAAAAATTCAATAGTGTAGAAAAGGGTAGGTAGTTTTTGTCTATATACGTAGAGTCATGCTGCAGCTATATTAGTAGTATAGTTGTAGCACGAATGGGTCGGCTCGACCGGGGAAGGACCACGCTCTCACAGAATACCAGCGTAAAATAGCAGCTTAACGCTGCTGTGTTTCGTATGGTGAGTGTAGAGAACCGGAGACCCTTTTTACTGGAAATCCATCTTAGTCCTCACGGGTGACAACGCATCTGCATTTTGATTCTTTATTGAGGATAAATGTGGATGTCTATGTGTCACAGCAACCACTTCCCATCAGGTGGACTGTGTGCTCGTTTGTCACCCTATCCTATAAAAAAAATATAAATTACTTATATAATAAGGAATCCACTACTATCATGCCGTGGGCGTCGGAAGTGGAGACAGAAGGAAACGAAACAGGAGATGGGCAGCAGCATCTTCCCAACCCAACTGCCATGCGTGGTACCTATTAAAAATATCTTCCCTGTGAAGCAATAGAGGCTTATTTTGAGCAGTAACTTTTTAATAGGCTGTATTAAATAAATAAATGAATCAAATACTTTTAAGCAGTTTACAGCCGTAGGAACCCTGATACCTCATAGGTGAGCCTTAACAGTGCTTAGGCACTCGCCTTAGATTAAGGACTGGTTTTAGACCAAACAACGCGGATACGACTGGAGCATAGAAATATTTAAAAGATTCTTCTTTTATTACATCTATGGACTGGAGCATAGCGGCGGACTAAGATTTGCTTCGTAAACCTCTCAAAAAAGTTCAGCAGTGGAACATTCAAAGACTCTAACTTTACTTAAAATTTAATTTAGATATATAAATTAGATAGATATACTAATTTTATATGGAATAATAAAGTTGAATAATTATTAATAATACAGAATTTTTCATACCAAATTTAAAAGTGTTTCGCCAATAACGGTTGCTAGTTTTCAATATATAATATTCTTATCGTCCATTGCGGCGTGAAGCGGCACTCGCTGGCAATCAGCGGCACCACGGGACGTCCCACGTGGCCATCAGCTACTGGGGATGCGGCCAACGATGCGAGAGAATCACTTGTCAAGTACCCGCCTTTGAAGTTATAATTGAGACTTTAGTTCCTCGTAATAAAGTTTTTTATTGATTGCAAATTTGGACAATTGTAATGAATGTGGCTGTGCACGAGAAATATTTTGATGCTAATTATGTTTTTAATAATCGTTTAGAAACAGCTTTTAAACTGATAGTGCTAACTTCGTAAGTGTACTGTTAATACTAATAATTTAACCATATTCATTTAGTTTAGGTAATAAAAATAATTATTTAAGGTAAAAGAAATATATAAATTATAATATATAATTTCATTATATATATATACCACGCTTTGATATTTTTATATTGTAATCCGATTCTGAGTTATGTTCGAAATTTCAAGTCTATAGCTCATTTCGAAGTTAGTTTAAAATCAATGACTATATTCGACCCGAAATAAAAAAAAAAGTTACAAGTGGACACAGGCCTCCACTCATTTGTGAAAGGATTTTAGGACAAACGAGTGGTAAAATTAAAAATGTTGTACAACCGACTTCAGTATAAATAAAATGAGAACATCATCAACTTAGTCGAAGTCAATTAAATACGCATTATTAAGGATAACTCAAAAACTATTGGTTAGACCTTGATTAAATTTATATGCGACCAAATGAGAAGCACCAGCTTTCAAATAAAATAAGAATCATCAAAATAGGTTCACCTAGAAAAAACTTCAGAGGTGACACGCAAAAAAGAATACAGTCGAATTGTGAATCTTATAATTTAATTTAAAGTGGGTTGAAAACTGTCTGCCGCCCGTTTTGGTGCACTTCTCAGCATGTCTTCAACATTTTTATTTTATAGGATAAGGGTGACATACGAGCATAAGATAAATCCGATACCTCCTTGGGACAGATGGTCGCCCTGCCGGTAATAGAACGAGTTGCCAGATTCGAGGATTACCGTTTCCTCCCCCTCTCTTCGGACTTTGAATAATCCTTTAATATGCCAGCGTAACTTGTCTATCTCTTCTTCCAGCTCCTTAATCTTCTCGTCAGTCCTCAGGGTGCGTGCGTTTTATGTTGCCAGGTCGAGTAGTCGTAGGTGGCAACCGAACCTCCACCGAAGATTCTTAGCACCACCTGCCCCGCCGTTACCATGGTCGCCACCGTAGCCAGGAATAGCGGGGTCGCCTGGGACTGGGGGCCGTCTCTTTGTTACATTCATTCACAGTCCACCTGATGGCAAGTGGCTGCTGTGGCCCATAGACATCTACATCTATCTTTGATTACGAATCAAAATGCAGATGTATTGTCAACCGTGAGGACTAAGATGGAATGTCTAGTTTCCAGTAAAAAGGGTCTCCGGTTCTCTACACTCACCATACGAAACACAGCAGCGTTAAGCTGCTATTTTACGCTGGTATTCAACATATACTTTTTTTAATTTCCCTCACATTAAAATTTCTCACATTTTCCTTCACCATGATAAATCAACACTTAATTGAACCAATCGTTACTTTGAGGAAACCCATTCATCATTAGAGTTAAGCTAAGATCCCCTGATGATTGCTGGTTTAGAGGAGAAACACGAGTCGTATTATCGACCGTGGTGTTTCTTACCTAGAGCAGTGATGACTACCTCATTGGTGTATAGTGGTTGTAAACGCAACTGCTCATTATGAGATCCCGGGTTTGAATACCGGGTCGGACAAAAAACAGTTATTGAGTTTTTCTGGTAAGATATTGTCAGTAACTGCCCGGATTCAGTACGTTGGTGGTGTCTTACCACCATGCCTCGGAAAGCACGTAAAGCCGTTGATCCTGCGTTGTCCATCGGACTTATGAGAGTGAGAGAATAGAGAGTGCACCTGTGCTTGCGCATATACTTGGGCACAATAATCCTGTCGAAATTCAGTTTGGAGGACATTCCTATTAATGATGTTGGGAGTAGCGGTGTTTGGGTATGGTGACGGTGATAGTGCACAGAAATTGAGGGTGGGTGGAAGGTGATCTTCAAACTAGATATGACACAATTCTATTTTTATGTGGATCTTACCTCAGTTATTAACACTAATGAAATTGTAACTTTTTAGTGTCGACGGGAATCGAAATAGGGTTCGATCGAATTTTGGGTGTGTACGGTGAAATTTACAGTGAGCTACTATGATTCTAAAAATATTAATAAAGCTGTATTCTTAGAATTATGACAGTGATGTTCTCATTGCTGATTTGGACGAAAGCGGTATCCCTTCAATTACGAGTATCATTGAAAATAATATATTGTTACAAGTGTACATTTATACTAATGTTGTACGTGGTAGAGACACGCTACAGCAATATTATGGTTGCAGCACGAATGGGTCGGCTCGACCGGGGAAGGACCACGCTATCACAGAATACCAGCGTAATATAGCAGCAGCTTAACGCTGCTTTGTTTTGTATGGGGAGTGAAATGAGGCATTCCATCTTAGTCCTCACGGGTGACAACGCATCTGCATTTTGATTAGTTGTGTTCTCATTTGTCACCCCTATTCTATAAAAATGTATTGCCGAGAGACATCTTAAAAATGTAAATAAATTTTATAGCTTAATTATAAATGAATAGTAGCAATAGCTAAATTGCCGGCTTAATGTGCTATAAAAAAACATTCTGCAAGTAACGCACCTAATAAACTAACTGATTACTATTTTCCTCTTCATAAAAGGGAGCACAGTACAAAATAATCTTCAGTATAAAGGGGGCGCTTCAAAGAGTGCTATTAACGGTGTTACAATGGAGACTATCGTGAAGACTGTCGATACAACAGAAGCAATCCAGATAATTCTCATTACACACAGTTCTATTCGATGTTGTCGGTCGATTTTGGAACGCATTATGCATAGCCGCGGGCGGTCTCGGTTCTGGCGGTCGTGGTCTTTGTGGCACATCACTACCGGGTGAGCGGTTTGAATTTAGGGTTACCATTTAGTAACTAAATGCCGAAAATATAATAAATTTTATAATATAATAAATAAAATTACCTATTCCAATGAATTGAACCTTTACATATCTGTACTGTTTTTGTTAGAATAAGGATGACAAAGAGGCACACAATCCACCCGATTGTTTATGGATATTGTGGGCCTAGACATCTACATCTATCAAAATGTATATGCGTTGTTACCCTTGATGACTATGATGGAATGCCTCGTAAAGATGATCGCTCTACACTCACCATTTTAAACACAGCAGCATTAAGCTGCTATTATTCGCTGGTATTCTGTTAGAGCATAGTCCTTCCCCGGTTTAGCTAACTGGCTCCACCTTGTATAAACGTTAGAGCATTATATTAAAATAATGTTAAATTTTAATCAAATTCTATCCTGAAGGACATCGAGACATCAAAGTGATTTAGAAATGTTCTCTTTTAATAATATTGTCAGGGAAAATTAAAAAAAAATTGAGAACCTCACTTTGCGTTATTATATTAAATTTATTCCAATTTTAAATTACTTCTTTTTGTTGACAAGTTTTACAAAGAAAGAAGAAATACTTCTTTTTTCAAATTTATAGCAGCCCTGAGTTCGCCAAAAATCAACTGTCATCGTCCAATTCGAAATTCAATTACTTGTAATTAATGCGAGCGATGCGGTGGCGGGAGCGCGGCACAGATAGCGAAACAATGGCACGGAGCGCGCTCGTATAGGCCCAAAGTAACCCGAAGTGCGACTGCAACTCACGCCGCCCTTTGTCTCACCTTTTTGTAATATGTTGAACCTGTGAAGTCGATGATAGGCTATTAAGGTAATAATGATTAATTTCCAGATCGATTTCTGTCGCTTTCGGCGTTTGGAGATGTTTATTAATCTAATGTAAATTATTTTACGTAAAATCTGAAATGTATATAATGTAAAAAAATGTCAAAAAGTTATTTAATTACTCATCTTTTTATATTTTTTCATCATATAGCCTTAACATCTCACTTCAGCTAGTTTAGCCACGCTTATCGAAACAAGAAAAAAAAGTTAAATTTACCATAAATCACAAGATATTCGCAATCAACTTGGCTAATGCCGCACGACACAGGCTTATTTCATTGAAGCAAGGGTTTGCCATAATTGCCACGCGTGAAGGCGGATTCGCTGTTAGCTATAGTATCAGACGTTTTCACCCTTAACATTGCCGCTAGTTGTCTAGGCATATGCACACTAGTATTTTCTTCTGAGGCATTTTATCAATATGAAATGTACAAAAAGTTAAGTGCAGTAAGCTCCTCGAACAGGTTTCTCTATCAGTACCTATTAGATATCCTCGCTGTTGCAATACTTCTCGAAAAACATTTCACATACCTTTCACTAGAACGCATCTCAGTAAGCAAGCTCCCATGGTTCGCATATGTGCGAAATATAACGAAATATCTCGAGCTATACCTGGCATCGACATATTCCATAACTCTTATGCTGTCTTTAAAAAAAACTCACCGATCATCTTTCGGTGAGGCCGCATTTACATTGAGAGAAAGGAAAAATGTATATGCGCTTGTGTATGTATGTATGTAAATGTATGTGTGTGTACACACATGTGTGTGTATGTATGTGTATGTATATGTATGTGTATATGCATATATATATATATATATATATATATATGTATGTGTGTGTGTGTGTGTATATGTATATATTGATGTACAATAACAAGTGTGTTTTCCTTTTTCCTTTTTTGTTCGTTCCCAATGTTTACATGTATTTTTGTTGGTAAATGTTATGTACACTTGTTATTGATATACATATCAGTGAGCGTGTTACTTGTTATATAATCTAGTGTTAATGTTTAATATGTATATTGTAATTGTGCTTATGAAAATAAAATAAAATAAATAAAACAAACATAAAGACCCGCAACAATTCAACAATTCGAACCTGCAGCCCTCAGTGCCGCAACTCAATTAACGAATTTGTAACTACACTATTATCACTTCTTACGACACGCCACCCGCGTAACGGAAATGTTTCATGGACTCTCTTCTTACACCACCACCAAATCCCTCATCTATACTGACTATTTCTCCTCGTTCTGAAAATTAATAATTTTCAAAAGTAGGAGAAGTTATATACACATATTTCGGTCCGATTTTGAGAATGCGGGATTTGATCAGATCTCCACGTTTTAAGATCCTAGGAAGCCGTTCCGACTATTTCCGACTGGACGTCCGGCCATGTGTGCGTGTGTGTGTGTGTATGTATGTAAATAAAAGTTGTCGTACGATATCTTTAGAACGAACCAACCGATCGAGTTGGACGACACGGCGTTCGAAAGTGTTCATTGGTCGAGCCGTTTCAAAGATTTTCAACCAATAAAAACCAAAACAACAAAAATTAAATAGATTTTCGAGAATTGCGCTCGGGAATAATCGAGAAGTCCCAAAGATGGTGCAGGGTCAACCTTTTTTTTATATGTGACAAAAGAGGACACAGTCCACCTGATGGTATGCGGATGCTGTGACCCAAAGGCATCTACATTTATACTCAATTAAGAATCAAAATGCAGAATAGAATAGAATAATTTTTATTCAATATTGATTATTACATAATACTCATTGAAAGTCATTTTTTATTTACCACTGGTTAGGAAAATACCTCTGTCCTGGGAAGAACCAGCAAGAAACCCAGCGGGACTTTTTTTTAAACATAATTTCACTTAATAATAATTTCGTTTATACAATTTTTAAATGATTTTTTCATAGAACCAGCATGGTGGCGATCATCTTATTCCCAGGGTTTATTTTCATTCATGTATTCCTTGATATTATAATAACAATTTTTATACAGTTTTTCTTTAATAAAACTTTTAAACTTGTTTATTGACAAACTTTGAACATGTTCTGGAATTTTGTTGTAAAAGCGTATACATTGCCGCATAAATGAATTATTAATTCTGTGGAGTCTAGTAACTGGCATTACAACCTTATGTTAGTTCCTAGTGTTTAAGGTATGAACATCCTTATTCTTATTAAAGCTATTTATGTTTTTATGTAAGTAGATACATTACATTTTCATAAATATATTGAGATGCCAAAGTTAATATGTTTATTTCTTTGAAGTTTTCTCTGAGGGACTCTTTAGAATTTAGGTTATAGATCGCCCGTACGGCTCTCTTTTGCTAAACAAATATAGCTTCAATATCAGTCGCACTACCCCATAGCAAAATTCCATACGACATTACGCTATGAAAGTAACTAAAATACACTATCTAGCTGTCTCAACATCTGTGAGACTTCTAATCTTTCTTACAACATATGCTGCAGAACTAAGTCTGCTTGCTAATTTAGATATATGGGGGCCCCATTGAAGTTTCGCGTCAATAGTAATACCAAGAAAAACAGTGGTATCCACAAGACTCAACTCCTCCCAATTTAAGATGCGTTGTCACCCTTAAAGGCTAAGAAGAAATGCCTTGTTTCCTGTAAAACGGGTCTCTAAGCATAATTGTAGAATAACAATTAAAATAAAGTCGATGTTATCATAAAATATTGAAATTGGAAAGTGAGCACTAAGCTCATTTTTCTGTCGCCAGATAAAAGTTTTTTTTTTGGCATTCTTTGGGGGAGGCCTATGTTCAGCAGTGGACTTGTGAAGGGCTGTAATGATGATGATGAGATAAAAGTTATCTATCAACAAAATCATCATAATCTGACTGAATATAAAAGTGAAACTATTAAACTATTTTAATCTGTTAGCCAGTTTCAAAGTACTCAAGCAACTTGCGTTCGATCCCCGTCGAACCAATAAAATTCTAAATTGTAATTTAAAACACTGATTTACTAAATGTTTGGCGGTAAACGAAAACCGTATGTTTAAGTAATTAAAAAAAATGTGTAGTCCGTGTTAGCAGGGACACAGGTCAGTGAACACTTCCTTACCTTAAAAGTAGGTAGGGTACTTTTGGGAATACATACAATGGGAAAGACAGTGAGTGTTAAAAATTTAGATGACAACGATGACTTATCACCTCGAAACTATCGTAGAAACATATTTTCGTAATTGTCCGTGTACTACCACGATTCTTGACAGTAAAACCTTAAAAATGGAAACAATTAAAAATATATATTAAAAACAATTCTACACAAACTATCTCTCCTGAAATAACTCTCCATCTCTTTGTGAAGTTTAGTCACAATCGGTTCAGCATTTCCGTAGATTATACCGGCTAGGCAGACAGACACATTTAAAAAATGGTTATTCTAGCATGCGAATAAGCCTCTTTGCTCAATAAAAGGCAGTTATATCGATATTATAGAAAAACATGTATAGATTAACGAAACGATAGAGAAAATATTATAGCGATAGTAAAGAAAGCACGTAAGCCGTTGGTCCTGCGCCTAATTTTTCTCCGATCGTGTCATATAACCGTCCCATCGGACTATGAGAATAAAAAAGAATAGAGAGTGCACCTGTTTGCGCATACGCAAACTGGTAATCCTTTCCTGCGCAAATGGCTAGTTTCCGTTGACCGAAATTCGGTCTGGAGTACATTATTAATTTCTTCTATTGCCCTAATTATAAACAAGTAAAATTAAAAAAAAAATTACTTCGTTTTTTAATAATAATATATTGTCGTCCGAATTTGAGCTATATTCAAAATTTCAAGTTTCCAGCTCATCGGGAAGTTAGTTTAAAATCAATTACTAAATTACATCCGGAACAACAGACAAACAAACTAGTTACATAATAAAAACGTGGTTAAATAATCTCATAAGCTCACAGTAACTTCACTACCTAATAGTGCCTTTCAAACCGAAGCACATAGCTTACACAATTCTAATTAGTGACAGAATAATATCTGGTACTGGGGTTGTATCCACTGTTGACTTTGGTCACCCTTACTTGTATAAAAAAAATATCTTCTTCGGGATCTTCGTACAGGTATCATACCAACGGTAAACATTAAGTCTAAAATCATGCCATTGAGAAGAAATCGCGTCGAATCCTTCTCGTTTGGACAAAAGCTCCTCCCCAGGAGGTCGTAGGTAGCCGGAACAGGTACGAACATAATTAGGCAAACGTGGGCGAGTGCTACATTTAAAAATGTGTATCAACAATGAGGTAGGCATCCGCTTACAATAGCGAGGTGTTAGAACTATTGTTCGATGTTTTTTTTTCTTCATATTTGTAAGTCATGTATAGTTTTAATTTCCTCGCATTCATGCTCTTATGAAAGCATCACTTAACTGGTTTATTCTGTTTAATTTTTAGAAATAAATATTTTATTCCATATGTTTTGCGTATATTTTTTTAAAGAATAACTTGGCAAACGAACACACAGTCCACCTGATGGTAAATGTATAGTAGCTCATAGACACCTATCCTCATATATTTCCCAATAAGAATTATTATGTAAGTGTATTGTCACCCCTGAGGACTAAGATAAAATATCTCGTCATCAGTAAAAAGTAACACGAAACACACACAAACAGCATCAAGCTGCTATTTCACGCTGGTATTCTATCTTCCCCGGTCGAGCCGACACATTAGTACTACACCCATAATATACTTTTAGCGTCGCCCTTACTGGTATGAAACTGATCTAACTTTCATATAATTTTAGATTTTTTAATCAACGTTGGTCCCGATTTAAAATCCGAATAACACACAGGCAGCCCGCTTTTTCAAAGCTCGCAGTTCGCTGTCCGTTGCCACTGCTTCATATAAAAAAAAAATATTTTAAGTGCTACACTGGTAATGTGAGGACTGTAGGTTTGAGTGCACTGTCGTGTTCTGGTATGATGTGTATAGCCAGTATAATTAGGCCGTGAGGTAATTATTTCTTATATTTACACAATTTTACGTATTTTATCACGTTTTACTTATTTATTTTCTACCGACTTCAAAAAGGAGCCGGTACTCAATTCAACTGTTTGTTTTTTATGTGTGTTACCTCATAACTTTTTACTGGGTGAACTGATTTCGATGATTCTTTTTTTAATTTGAAAGCTGGTGCTTCACATGTGATCCCATATAAATTTGATCGAGGTCTGACTAATAGTTTTTGAGTTATTCTTAATAATTTTTATTGAAGTCGGTTGTACAAAATTTTTAATTTTTAATTATTAATTATCTAATTTTCGGGTGTTTTACAGCATCCATGGTCACAGCTTACAGTATCTTGAAGTCTTGCAGTGATATGCTTGGGTTTGGAATTAATTTTGTTAATTATTATAGGATCCCAAGCAGATGGCAGCACCCATCCATCTTTTCTATTGAAATTATGATGTTTTTTGTATTCCAATAGCTTCGCGTATCATCGTTGTTCTATTGCGATTTGTGGTCTATGAAATCTGATATGTAATGGTGTGGACGATCTTGAACATGTTCACAGACTGCAGACTTCCCGCAGCGTGGGTGTTTCACGTCAGCTATATGTTTTTTTCACGCGGGATTTTATAGATCGTTTTGTTTACCCTATGTAAGAGACACCACAATTACTACATTTGTTCTATGTAAGAGAGATACACGACTAATTCAGTTCAGTTAAGGAGGGCTTAGTTATCCATGTCCATATCCATCCATCCATCCATGCAACAAATTCCCAGAAAATATTCAAAGTTTGTCAATTAACAAGTTTCAAAATTATGATAAAGAAAAACTGTACAAAAAAGCTTATATTATTAAGAATACATGAAAAAAACGTAACCCCTAAAAATGAAGTGATTGCTACTATGCCGGTCCTTTATAATTTATTTAAAAAATTGCAAAATTATGTGTAATGTAAAAGTATAAGAATTATAATCCTGCTTCCCAGTACAGAAGCATATTCCGAATCAGTGTTAAATAAAAATGACTTTCATAAAGTACGAGTATTATCTATTAATCTATGATAAAAAAAATCAGGCCAGGGACATTTTCCGAACCAGTGGTAAATAAAAAGTGACTTTCAATAAGTATTACGTACTAATCTATATCAAATAAAAATTACCCTATTCTATTCTATTCAGGTTTTATTTTTATAGTTATAACTTGTAGTCTAAATAAAATTTTACATTACTAAAAATAACAAATTACAAAAACTTCACACACACCTAAATTTAATTAGTTGAAATGCGAATCGCGAGTCAGTTCACGAGATCCATCGTGCCCCGTCGATCTCTCCAAACGCCCCTAAAGAAAACCTTTACTCAGCACAAGATGCCGCTCACAAAGCGTCACTCATCCCTATGCACGTCACACCTGCAGCAAAAGTGCCTTATTACCGGCTTTATGTATAGTATAGCTTATCAAGCTCAGAGGCAAAAGGCTGGGTTTTAGAAAAAACTTCAAAGGTGGCCGGGAAATGTTTTCAGCCGGGCTTTCGCCTTTTTTCAATGGCAATTAGTTAGCGTTTCTGCCGACGCTTGCTCTTACGCCTTGTGCAATTATGATGTCGAGTAGTTGAGGTCGCGTTAATGTGCAACTGGCTGGAGGAGGCAAATTTTGTTATAAAATTATTTCATTATCATCGTTATTAATAGGAGTAGGCGGTTTAAGTTCACAGCTGGCCTTTTCAAGCACACGCCAGTGGGAGGCACTTCATGGAAGAGTTGCTCATACTTACCACGCTGACAGACAATTTCCTAAGCTCATTCCTATTAAACTCATATTGTTTATACTGTCCTGCGTTTGAGTTGAGTTTGAGTTTCTGGGTTATACTGCTTGAATGACGATCTCATGAAACACGCAGGTAGTCGATGGATGCAGATAGCTTAGGCATTTTATGATAATCAGCGGGGAAGGCCTATGTTCAGCAGTGGACTTAGACTCACCAGTGCAGTCCACTTGTGACCCAGCACATCTTTTGCATATTATTGCTTCCGTAAACATGCCCGAGGCAACCCCATTAAAAACGCATTATATCATCATCTATGTCATCGCATCATAATTATGAGTTCTTGGACCGATCTACACGGTATATTGAAGTGGTGTAGTTAGTGGTTTACAGTGTAGTGGCGGTGTAAGAATATCCACTACCCCGTATCATTCCGTGGGTGTCGTAAGAGGCGAAAGAGGGAAACAAATCAGGAGATATGCACAAGCGTCTTCCTAATAACGACTAAAAATAAAAACTGTGACCAACCCGCTTACTAAGCGTGGAACTATGACAAATATCCCCCCTATGAAGCAATCTATGGGGGAGGCCTATGTTCAGCAGTGAACTTTAATAGGCTGTAACGGTAACGGTAGTTAGTGATAGTAGTACCTAATGGTTTCTTATAATTACGCGAATACTACATATTGAATGAAATTAATTATACGGATTTTATCGCGTTTAATTAACTTACTTTGTATATTATTATAAAAGTTAATTAAACGCGATAAAATCCGTAATAAAAAACTTGTTTCATTGAAGTGTAGTAAATGGCTTAATTTTATTTATCACGAAATCCCACGACTACGCACAATAACTTCCGCGGAGCGGTTAGCTCATACATATTCGTAATGTTATTAGGGCTATTACTATTCTTTCCTTTTTTAAAAACAAAAAAAAATGTAGAACCGAACTAATTTATTTTATAATTTAAAAATAAAAACCACCAGTACACAACATGGACGAATGCTACAAACTTTATACAAAGGAAGGTAACATATGCGAATGCTAATAATTGCGTTGTCAACTTTATGTCTTAGATGGAATGCCTTTGCATATTTGTATTGGCTCTCTTCGCCCTTTTACCCACGATACCAGACCATTTGGATACTTAGCGGTCTACCACTGTGCGATTTTGTCTTGACTGATTGTGGACCGATACGACTAAGGAAACCTTAAAGAGCGTACTCCTTTTTAAAATATGCATATGCTGATATTGCCGTTGTTCATGGGCGGCTGTCGATACTTACGATGGTAATGATTTGCGAATATTTTACGATGGTAATGGTAAGAGCCAACGAGTGTGTGGCTCACCTCACCAGGTGGAGCCACACACTCGTCGGCTCTTCTATAAAAATACACCCGGAACACAGCACTGCTCTTTAGATAAAGGTAAGAAAGTGGTACACAGAATAAGTAGGCAGAAAAGATGAGCAAATAAAATGTCTATATAGATGTAATATGTAATGTATATTTACGTAATAGAGCGATACTGCCATATAATGATCGCTGCACCAATGGGTTGTTTCGACCGGCGAAGGACCACGCTATCACAGAATACCAGCGTAAGAAAGGAGCTTAAAGCTTTTTTTTGTATAGTTAGTGTAGAGAACTGCAGACCCTTTTTAATGAAAATGAGGTATTGCATCTCCTTACGGGTGACAACGCATCTGGATTTCCCATCATTCATCCATTTACCATCATGTGGACCGTGTTTTCGTTCATAATTCTTAGTCTACAAAATAATTAGTGGTTGAAATAGAAAGATAGACATTTCATAAGTAAATAAACGCCTCGTCCAATCGCGAACGTAAAAATTTGCAACTCGACGTCGCTAGAGAGGGTGTCTTAAACTAAAATATTATTGATATAAAAGCGCGGCCGCGTTAATTAAGCTTTTCACTCGTTTAATTTCTACTCAGTTGCGCGCGACTTTTGGTTAGTACTAATCTATTCAGTCATTAATTAGCAATGGATCGTTTTGATCGGCGAAGCGCGCTCTGCGAACGGTGTTTTTTATTATATGTATCGATCCCGTTTGTGCTTTCACAAAGGAAACCATTAAAACGGTTTTGATATTCAACTTATACGTGTGATCGAGTATTTATTAAACTAACTTCATATTTTTAAGCGATTTTCAACGTATCTTTTTTACTTATGGGAAAATAGTCCACTTTTTTTTATAGAATAAGAGTGACAAACACAAAGCCCACCTGACGGTAAGTGAATGCTGTGGCCCATAGACATCTACAAAAATGGCCCATAGATATCTACATCTATCCTTGAATAAGAACCAAAATGCAGATACGAATTTTTAAGAGGATTAAGATGGAATGTCTCCTTTCCAGCAAAAAAGGTCTCTGGTTCTCTACACCCCCCATACGGAGCACAGGAGCATTGAGTAACTATTGTAAGCTTGTATTCTGTAAAAGCGTGGTCCTTCCCCGGTCGGGTAGAACCATTCATGTTACAACCATAATATAACTGCAACATGGGTCTACCACGTTGAACACTTTTAATTATTAATGTTTCGTAGAGGCGTATGACATAACTACATATAAACAAACACACATACACACACACACCCACACACACACACACACCTTTGAATCTATCATATAAACAGGTGTTCCGTGAGGAAACTGAACCCACAGCTCGCAGCGACACAGCAAAACTTGTAGTCACTGCACCATCGCGCCGTCTCACAATCTACCAACTTTTTTTATATGAGAGGAGGCCAACGAGCATGCGGCTTACCTGATGGTAAGTGAATACCGCCGCCCATAAACAACTGCAACACCGGGGGAACCAGGGGAATTGCAGATGCGTTGCTGGCCTTTTAAAAAGGAGTAGGCTCTTTTCTTGAAGGTCCCTAAGTCGTATCGGTCCGGAAAAATGGTGGTAATCGATTCCATAAGGAAGTTGTGTGAGAAAGAAAACATCTTCTAAATCGCACAGTGGTGGACCGCTGATCATCCAGATGGCGTGGATGGTATCGGGAGTTCTGCCGCGACGTTCTTCTCCTTAGCGGTGGATCAAGCTAACACAGAACCTTAGTTTATAAGCTATACTACCCACAACGGCACCAATGACATTGTATATTGACATGTTAATATTCTCCAAGTCTCTCGACAGCGCAATGCAATCTACCCAGCTTCAAAAATCCTCTCTCATACAGGAGTCCTGTGCTTAGCTGTGGAACTTAAGTAAGCAGTTATTGTTACAGCGCCATCTTTTTTGTGGAAGAACTACTTAATTACTAGAAAATTCCATTTTATTGTCTTTTTTGGTTTGAATGAAATTAATGAAAGAAATCGTGGGTAGTAACACCCACGATTTCTTTCATTATTGCTGTGTCTACTACGTCGCATTTTTTTGAAACAAAAAATAATATTAATTCGTCATGTTACATAATGAAAAGCTACACATAAGCTTTCCCATAGATATCCTCATGTATTATACATATCAACAGAATCTATAATTATATATTATATATATAATTTGTTTTTTCAATCGCCTTAGAAAATTAGTATGATAAAAAAACTTTTATTTCTCCTTATAAAACTATTAATTTTAATTGAAATTGAAAAAAATCTTATAAAATCCAATTATTAATAATCAGTGTTGCCACCTCTTACATTAATTACACATCGACATCGATTGTTCATACTTAAAATTAAATTGGGCGCCAAGGCGAATTCCAGCTCACACCACGATTGTCCCGCCTTGGTATGAGTGGACCTCCTGAGGGTACCGTAGACGGCTTACTCTCCCTGGAGTTCTCCAAACACGTGTTCTTCGTCAATCCGGATGAAACCCAACTGGGGCTCATCGGTGAACAGCACCAGAGACCATTGTTCGTCACTTTATGGTAAAATGCTCCCGAGTCCACGAAAGCCGCCAACCGCGATTGCCACGTCGTAATACTGGAACACGTAGCGGTCTTCGAGCATGAAGACCAACTTCATGAAACCTCCTTCGCACGGTTTGGTCGCTTAGCAGCAGCTGATGGCCCTCCTGGAGCCTTTGTAGTAGTTGCATTGCTGTGATATTGGGTTGTCTTCTGGCGATCATTTGGAGAAATCGATCCTGTCTTATTTGCGTAGTAACACGATATGTACCCGTGTGGTATTCAGTCACAACCCTAGTACTGCAATAACGTGACCACAACCTTAATATCATGTTTTGGCTGGTGTGTAGGGCCTCAGCAAGGATGCGTTGAATAGCACCATTTTCTAACATGGTCACGGCACGTTAAATTAAAAAAGAAAAACAATCTAATCCCTTTTCATTACGAACGAATTACTAACAATTTTGCCGCCGTAATTGTTTTTTTTTCTTTTGTTTTTTATATAATTTTTTAATTTTTGAAAATAGAATGAAAGAGGTTTTAATCTGCATGTAAACTTTTTATGGAAACTAAAAAGATTTAAAACTATAAAGTCGTAAATAATTTAGGTTTAAGGTATCCCAAGATTCTGTTGTGTGTACTACATTTTCCATATACTACGTAGTAATAATATAATATTTTTCTTATACAGTTTTTCATATTTATAAATTAACGAAAGTTGGTTAGTGTGCACTAAGTAACAGTGAATCATAAGGTAAAAAGTACAATCCCATGAACGTAACATAAAAGCCTCGCCAAAGGTTTCCTTTGAAACAGTGAACTATAGAGCTATAGACTATAGATCGTTCTATGATGAGAGTATACGATGCTTTAAACAGACAACCATCAAAGACGCAACTGTTAACCAATCAACAAATTTCCACAAAAACCCCCCCAAATAAACAAAATCTCATTAAAATTGTACAAACTTACCATGAACTAATTGGCAAAGCTCCGCACAACGGCTGAGACAGACTTTTTAACCAACGAACTTCTAATTAAACACCACGCTTCTGAATTCGTCAGATTATCTAACTTAACAAAGAACTCTGCGGCTTACGTTAAAGAACTCTGCCGCTTAAGTCTCTCGCAGTAAGAGGTATTTTGGTGTACAAAAATCGCATTAATTATAACATTGTGCGTGGGCGGGGTTCCTTTGAGGGAGGCCAAAAAGTGACACTGCGTTGACGAGTTTTCACAATGGAAACGTGAAGAGGCAATTGGTCCTCAAACAGAACAAGCGTTTAAGGCGTTGATGGGGAAAATGTAAAGTGGATCATTTGACGCATTAGGCCACAAATCGTTCCTAAAAATAGAATAGGTATGTATATATTATATGAACGAAGTTATTTCGGTGGTTTTATTGCTGAAGAATAGAAATGATTCAGGACTGTGGGTTTTCATTTATTGTATCATTATCCGTTTGTTAGAACCTGTCAACGTCCACTGCTGAACATAGGCCTCTCTCCATACATTGCCTCATAGGGAGGGGGGGGGGGAATTGAAAGGAGGGGGAGGGGGGAGGGGGGGGGGGAATTGCCATTTTTGTCACGCTTGTCAGGCGAGTAGGCAACCGCAGTTTTTTATTTTTAATTACTGTCAGGATAACGCTGTTGTTAACTCCTGGTTTGTTTCCCTCTGTCACCTTCTATGGTACCCACGGGACAATATGAGGTAGTGAATATTCTTACACCGCCACAACTATCATTATACAAAGTACTAAAATAAATACTTAACATTTTTGTTAGCAGCTGTGGACAAGCAATAAGTATTACAAAAAAATTCACTTCATTGTTTGTCAAATTTGAACTTCCTTGTGCGACTGCTAACAAAGGATGAAATAACTATCTATTATTTTAGTCAGATCTAACATTAATACATTAAAGCGGTGTTCTCAAGACCAAATTTCGGTCCGGTGGCTGGTCCTAACTAGCCATCTGCGCATGACACTATTACTGTGACCTCAAGCATACTCAAGCACCGGTGGACTCTTTATTCCCTCACTTTGTCACGGTGGTGATGCAGCACCAAATGTTTGACTCCTGGCTGATATGACTAGTAGCACAACCAGGCAGTCAGTAATACAAACGTTCTTATTAGTAGCAAGAAGCATTGAGAAAGTTAACAGAAAAGATGTGCTCTCTGAAAATTGTGCTCTCCTGGCCGCTCATATATTATGTTTGAATTTCGAATGTTATACGAGTATTTTTTTAAAGAAACTCGTACATTGAATAAAATCATTTTTGGCGGGAAATCAAAGTTAATTGTATTTTACCTACACATAAAGATTTTGTCGGTATTAAAATAAAATAAATTGTATGCACTATTTGACGACGTAGAAACGGAGCGTTTGGTTGCAGCACTGATCTGCAAATAATTCATCCGGGTTTGGATGTTTTTTTTAAGTGCGATTTATGTATTTGAAACGCCTCTACAAAGGAAAAATACCTTCTATGGGGGTAACTTTTATTTAAACAATAACGAATCAGAAAAAAAAATCAATCATGAAACCAAAAAGGTTCCATTTGTCGGGAAAAGTTTCACAAGGAAAAAAAAAGAAAATTGAAACGTTCATACTATTGTGTAACATTTTGTTGGGACAAAGTTCTCAGGACTTTAGGATTGGAGATTTTTTGTTTTAATCTTTTATGAAAATGTATCCAAGTGAAGTTGATGAAACGAAGAAATGCTCAAGTATTGCACGGGTTATGCAATTTACACAAGTTGTGTAACGGAGCTCGATTCTTTCGTTATTCAATTTTCTTTTCGACAGTAAGCTGTCGGTTTTGTTTAGTTTCTTCAAAGTTTTTCAAATTAATTTATTGTTTTTCGAATTTGAAACATATTTTTATGAAAATAAAAGAAAAGGGGAATACATTTACCTCTTTGAAAATAAGTTTACAATCAAACGGGCCATTATACAATATTATATGATGGATTTTTTGTAATATAATAATATGATATATCGTTTAATATATCTCTTGCAATAATTATAATCTATACGTGGTAGAGCCACGCTGCAGCTATGTTAGATGTAGCACGAATGAGTCGGTTCGACCGGGTTAGGACCACACTCTCACAGAATACCAGCGTAAAATAATAGATTAAGGGTGCTGCATTTTGTATGGTTTGTAGATAACCAGAGATCCAGTGTGACCATATGTGGCAGGTTCCTGCCATTTTGGCAGGATTGGCCTCTTATTTTAGCCTCTGGCATGATCGGTTGACGTTTTATAAAACCTGGCAGTATTTGGCAGTATTGGGGTATTCAAAATAGATTTCATTATGGCAACTTAAAATGACGAAAATGGATATAATAGATACTTCGTTGGGGATTTCCTTGTATTTCACGATTTATCGCATTATGTTTGTATCACATTCAATAAACAACTTCAAAAAAAATTGTGTATAAAGTTAATAATCTTAAAACGAATTAACACGTGTTGGTTAATATTTCAATCAGTCATAAAAGAGACATACTTTTGTTTGGTATCACATTAGATTTCATGGTGATAACATCTTGTTAATAATATTTCGTTGACGATAGTAATTATAGGTGGCGGTGATGAAGCGAAAATAGGAAAGGGCGTATCGAGCGAATTGGGAGCAAGATTTTTTACTTTCATCGAAGATCTCCAAAGCTAAAGATGATCGAGACTGTGTCACTGCAAATTGGTACCCCGGGTGTCCGCTTTAAAGGAGCATGCCGCTACTAGTAAACATCAAAAAGATATGAGTGAATTCAACATGCGAAAGAATATTCTCTCAAATAAATTTAATTAAGACAAAAACACGAAACAGATTTATAAACAAACATTTACCGTCTATCTTATACGTTAACAAGGCATTGGTGAGCATGGCGATTGCATTGCATTCAAACCATTGAAAGATATGTTTAATTTTTATTTAAAAAAATATAGCATTTATGTGTATTTTTACTTTTCTTAGTTTAATACAATGGTAAATAAATTTGGCAGTATTTAGGCATTTTTCACTACATACTTTGGCAGGATTTGGCAGGTTTTTAACCAAAGTAAGGCAGGATCTGTATTTTAAAGATGGTCACCCTGCAGAGATCCTTTTTACTGGAAAGAGTCATTTCATCTTAGTCCTCAGAGGTGACAACGCATCTGCATTTTGATTCTTAAAAGAGGATAATTGTAGATGTATATGGGCCACATAATCCACTTACCATCAGGTGGACTGTGTGCTCGTTTGCCACCCTTATTCTATAAAAATAAGTAATAGCTCATTATATAAATAAAATGTAATATATTTTGGACGGAACAATTTTGTCAATATTCGACCATAAGTATAAAAATTCTGCAAAATGTAGTACAATATATTTATATGTGTGTGTGTGTGTGCGTGTGTGTGTGTGTGTGTGTGTGTGCGCGTGCGTGCGTGCGTGCGTGCGTGCGTGCGTGCGTGCGTGCGTGCGTGCGTGCGTGTGTGCGTGCGTGCGTGCGTGCGTGCGTGCGTGCGTGCGTGCGTGCGTGCGTGCGTGCGTGCGTGCGTGCGTGCTTGCGTGCGTGCGTGCGTGCGTGCGTGCGTGCGTGCGTGCGTGCGTGCGTGCGTGCGTGCGTGCGTGCGTGCGTGCGTGCGTGCGTGCGTGCGTGCGTGCGTGCGTGCGTGCGTGCGTGCGTGCGTGCGTGCGTGCTTGCGTGCGTGCGTGCGTGCGTGCGTGCGTGCGTGCGTGCGTGCGTGCGTGTGTGTGTGTGTGTGTGTGTGTGTGTGTGTCCTATCCCTATCAGACACTGGCTTCCTCTCTTTTTATGAGCGTTTTGAATCGTTTAGTTCGCCGCTTTGTTTCAGTACGTCTTGGCGGACTTCACATCATGTTTTCGAAATGTTTCTTTTTTCAGATACGCAGAGGAAACCTCACGATGTATCCGCTCACCGCCAAATACGAGGTAAATTTTCACTTCACATTGTAATTAACAGTTTAATTAAGCTGATGGGTATCAAACACGGGTTTCATTGTAAAATTTACAGTGAACGCTCAGACCATGAGCTACCACGGCAGCTAGATATATATCTAGCTAGCTAGCTCTACATTTAGATATTTATTTATAAATGCATCAACAACAAATAGCGGATAAATCGAACAAGTTTTAATTCGCAATTGCAAAAATGTGTTGCGCATAAATATGCATAATTACACGGATAAATAACTGATTAACTACTGTTTAGTCACCTAGCGGAACAGTCACGACTAAAATCGTGAATACACAATGCACTTTGGTAATTTCAAATAAATAATAACTTCATTTAACTAACCATAACGCACATCAGTGAGTTTATTCACGGAACCGACCGAAAATTACCAAACATGACACAAGAACTCCAATCAAACAATATTATTTCCTAAAACACCTTCAATAACATAAGTGTTTGCCATAAGCTTCATATTTGAATATTTTTAATCTGTGCAAACAGCAGTGGGTTTTTGACCAGTTCACAAATGCGCCAATTCACAATAGCGGCTGACAATTGAAAATTTATCGTTGATAAAAACATCTGACTTCACATTTGCCTTCAATAGACACATCAAAAGTAAAGTGCCTCATTTGGCTTTCTTCTTTCCTATCTTCCTAGCCACTGGCGGAAGAATAATGATTGCTATTCCGTTGTTCTTTAAGAAGAAATTTGTTTAAATCGAACCTTGTTTAAATGCAAAATATTTCGTGTAACTCCTCTCTGTAGTTTGAGTAACATCTGATTTATGATGTGGCTCGGACACCCAAGGAACAAAAACTTTTATCAATAGAACAAGAAATATAATGAATGCCCGTTACAATACCCACTGTAATTGTTTAGACAAAAGCTTTAATTTACTATGATAGTATTACAAGTAACGAACCGAACGCAGTTAATTTAAAACCTAAATTAACAATAGTAAAGTTCAATATCTATTGTGGTAAACTTGTCTTCACACATTTTAGATTGGAGTTGTCGCAGCTATGTACCATCAAAGCTATCGCCGATGGTTCTTAAGTTAATTTTTATGACGTCTTAACAACAAAAGAGAGGCATTATAAGAGAAAAGACACATTCCATAGTTTCTATTTTCAACCATAATGGCGTCCATAGCACCTTTACTGTTGTTTTAAAGTCCTTCGGTAATAATTTCTTTTGTGCACCCATCTCTTACGGTCATGCTTGAATAGAAATCTTGTAAGGCCTGGTCGTAACTACATTAATTCTTTAACTTTAGTTACAATGAATGTTTGTGGACATCTCTTTATGCTAATTACTTTTCTTTGTCAAAATTAACAGTAACGGTTGGAAATGCCGCAAGGTCGTTATTTTTCAGTAACGTCGTCAAATTTTTTTATCTTTTAATTGTTAGTATTTAGGGCCTAATTTCGTCTAACATATTTCAATTACCCCATGCTGATTCGGAACCTCATGTTCACTAGCAAATTACTTCTTTATCCTTAAAAATAAACAAAGTACCACGTTCATGCCTACTTATCAATTTGTTCTGGCAATATTTCCCCAATATTGTTTTTCTGTTCGTACTATCTACTCGGTATAACTTTGTGACCACTTCTTCATGTTTGTTACACTCAAATATTATCTGCTATTTTCTATTTTTCACTAGTTTGTTAACTTTTAAGACGTCTATACAATCTATACATCTATACAAATAAATAAAATTGAAGTGTCTGTTTGTAATGTCAAAATTACAGCTTTTTACTAAATACATATGATACGATACTAATAACAAAAATACAATTTTTAAAGTTTTTGTCTGTCTGTCTGTCTGACCGTCTGTCTGTCTGTTTGTTCTGGCTAATCTCCGAAAGGGCTGGACCGATTTTGACGGAACTTTCACAGGCAGATAGCTGATGTCACAAGGAGTAACTTAGCCTACTTTTATTTTAGAAAAAGAATTAGGGTTCCGCGCAAAAAAATTAAAACCCCAAATAACACGCGGGCAAAGTAGCGGGGAACAGCTAGTTATTAATAAGTTTGACGTCCTCAAGTGAAAAGGTTGTCTAGTGGGATTTTGGTGAATAAGTTTCGGATACAACTGATGTCAAGTCACCTTGCGTTCTATCTAGATCTTTGGCACTGCCGTTTGGTGGATTGACAACAATTGCTACGCTTGGTGATAACAGTACCAGAAGTCTCTCGCATTTGATTTTAGGTCTTGGTGTTTTATATGTGGTATACGATACGATAATAACTCCATCTATCGGAGGACATGAGACATTTCCAATTCCTCTAACTGCCTCTTACTGTCCTCACTAGACGTTAAGGATTGAAGGATTCTTCTACTCCACCACCCCACAGCAAATAACACCCACATTTGGAATAGCCGATTTATGTGTAGTATGCAACTGTATTTGCATGTGTAATGTATACGGTTACAACGGTTGTCACTTCTACTAACGATATTGTCAAGTCCTTACCTCTAATTTGCAAATACGGCTTTTGTTCTCCGACACGGTTATTTATTACTTTAGTCACTTGCACCAGTTAACTAACATAAACATATATTTCCTAGTGTCTATTCAATAAATTTTTGTTTAAATTTTATGTGGAATAACTTTTGTCTTTAGACATATTATATAGATTCAATGTTTTATTACTTACACTATTATTTGTACTATCTATGATGTACCTCTTCCTTGAATATTAAAATTAATGAATATGGGTGACAATCGTACGACAAACTAAGCAGCATCAGTCAACCTGATGGTAAGTGAAGATGCTGTGGCTCATAGACATCTAAATCATACCCTGAGGCCTAAGATGGAATGCCTCGTTTCCGGTAAAAGGGTTTTCGGTACTCTACACTCACCATACGAAGCACAGCAGTGTTAAGCCGTTATTTTACGCTGGTATTTTATGAGAGCGTGGTCCTTCCCCGGTCGAGCCGACCCATTCGTGCTACAACTATAATATAGCTGTTGCATGGCTCTACCACTTATAAAAAAAATTTAGGCATAAGAAACTTTTGCTAAAATTGAAATATGTTGCACTAATAAATCATAGTCGTACATTATCTGGTCTTCAAACCAAATCAACGAGAATAATCGAATTCCCGTTTGCTTATAACGAAGATATTTGAAATTTCAACTTTTATCATTCTCCCTCGCCACTGCTGTTGACAGTTCGTCTAATTGATTGTTTTTTTATCTACATTTTCCCCGATTCAGATCTTGCCAGAAATTTTTAGGAACCGAAGACAAGTTCTGTTCACAACTTATGATTGGATATTGGACTACTTAAATTAAATGGAAAATATGATGATTCAAGTAGATATTCCAAATTTCTTATTTAATTAAAGCAATTAAAAATTTGTTGCATTGTTCAGTTGTTATTCATATATTTTTTTTATAGAAATGGATACAAACAAGCATGCGGCTCACTTGATGTTAAGTGTTGACCGCCGCTCATGAACAACTGCAACACCAAGGGAATTGCATTGCTTTGTTGCCGGTCTTTTAAAAAGGAGTAAGTAACTTCGTTTCTTGATGAATTCTGTTTCTAAATCGCATCGGGCCGGAAAAATCACCTGCGGTAAACGATTCAACAAAAAGACGCACGACTACGAGGAAGAAAACTTCTGGTAAATTGCACAGCAGTGTACCGTCATGCATCCAAAATGATGTGCATGATGTGGATTATAAAGCAAGTTGTGTCACGATGTGAATTGTTGAAATTTGGCGGCTAGAATTAATCCGAAAAATTCCTCAGAGCACTCCCCGTGGTAAATGCGATAGAAAATGCAACATCTCTTCGCAGCGCCTGTGATTCGAGTCGCTCTACGCGGTGAAGTGGAAGAAGCTGGCATTGTAGAGCCTGGACCCAGAGATGTGAACTGTATTCCATATGAGGCTGAACCTGCGCATTGTAAAGTTGCAAGCGGTGTGCCGGGTGTGATAGTATCGAGCTTAAACTTTGGTTAAACAACAGTATTTCAAACTATACAAATCCCTTAGCCGCGGCCCCACAGTCTTCTCGAATTTTGACATTGTCTCGAAAAAACTTTTCATCAAAACGGCTAGAAGCATCAATTTGAAAATTATTTCTCATTCGCATATATAAAAGTTTACAAATGTTCGTAATAACGTATATTTGAATTTCGAAAACTAACAATATACTACCAAGCTCCATCATTTTGATAAAAGAATATAAAACTTAACAAAATAATCAAAGAAAACCCTCGAGGAAATATTGCAATATCTAATAATATGGATTCACACCCCAATCTGAGCGGACGCTAATTGCACAAAAACGTCCCTCAGTATGATACGTAACAAACATAGAAGCGCACAAAGAACAGATTAGGGACGATCCCGATCGTATTTAAGATAAAATAAGGTTTTTTCGCTAAGTGTATGTTGAGCTTAAGATCGGAGATACGATAAGGGGCAGCTGTGCGACGGCCCTAAAGCTGTGACGTCACTGCTGCGGAAAGTGACCCCGGAAGATTACCTTTACGCCACAAATACATGTCGTTATTTGATAGTTAATACTATTATAACAAACAAATAGAAATATAAAAAAAAAACTGTTTTTAATTTAGGATGGAACCAACAATTCTTTTTATTTATTTACTGCTGGAGTATAATCAAGAATGCGCTAGATGCTGCACTTATTAAAAGATTTGTCTATGCTCACTAAGGTAAGGCCACTGGCATGCATGAGTTACAGACTGTGAGGCATTCCATCTTAGTTCTCAGAGGTAACAACGAATCTGATGCCATTTTTATTTAGTCTGTTGTAAGTGTGCACAGGCTGCAATAGCCAATTAGCGTCTGGTGGACTGTTCTGCGGAAAAGCAAGGACTCTACAAGGCAGCATATTTACAGACTGTGAGTTATTCATATTATTTACGCCATGCTACAGATATATTACGGTTGTAGCTCAAAGGTTCGACTCAACCAGGAAAGAACTTCCTAATCACAGAATACCAACGTATAATAGCAGCTTAATGCTACTGTTTCGTATGGTGAGATCTTAGTCCTTAGGGGTGCATTTTAATTCTTAACCGAGGATAGATGTAGATGTTTATGGCCCAAAGCATTAATTTAGCTTCAGGTGGACTGTGTGCTCGTTTGTCAAGTTTATTCTATAAAAAAAAAAATCATCACCTCCATTGAATTAAAAATTATCGTAATTCATTGATGTTCCATGTGTTAATTGACTGCACCATCCGGTAGGCAAATTAGTTAATATGTTTTCTTTAACATTAAAATTTAATTTCAAATGTAACATTAAAAATTAAAAACATAATAAGTTTAGACTTGAATTTGTTGTTTCCTTGTCTGATTTCTTTCTCCATTATTTTAAATGCAACAGAGTACGGTACCAATAAATAAATGACCAGTTCAATCGTTACACCATAAGTCCCAACAATTGTACAAAGCGAACGACTTTTCTCGTATTATGAAAAGCCGTGACCAAACAAATTATTGACTCAAAAGTTGAATGCGTTAGTTTATTTCTCACTCTCGCGCGATCGCTCGTCTCACTCTCGTACACTCGGGCACATTAGGGCTACACGTATAAGCCGCTTATTGTATTTTTATAGTTATTTTGATCGACGCACACACGGTTTATTGTGTGGATTATCCAACATGAATACGGAATGGGGTATTATGTTATTGTTGCTCGAATGTACACAGCTGATGCTCTCGGAAACAATGCTAGTCGATGTTTGCGAATCGCCGGTAAATGCCATTGTTACTGTCTTTATTTTTTAATAACTTGTAAATATGGCGGGTTCTTATGAGTTCGATGTAAATTTAAAATTTTCAATAAATAGGTTACGACTGTGCAACAGTTTAATATGTTGGTTCATTTACAGTTTTAAGCAAACGATCTTTAACAAGTTATTATAAATGTATTGTTAGCTAATGTCACCCCTGAAAACATAGAATGCCTCGTTTTCAGTAAAAGCATCTCTGGTTCTCGACACTCACCATGCGAAACACAGCAGCTGCTATTTCACGCTGGTATTCTGTGATAGTGTGTTCCTTCCTCCTTCTTGATAGTTGCAGCAGCGTGGCTCTATCACGCACAAATAACCATTGCATAAAGGTTATTTGTACGTGATAAACGCAGTCTTTCATCTCAAAGGTACCTGGCTTAGAGCCTAGGTAGCATCTGAGGCAGCTGAACTAAGTAAATGGCGCAAATATGAGTCTCTGAGATATGACTAGATATTTGTGCCATTTGCTGTAGAAACTTATGGTCCGTGAAGCCCACGTGCGATGAACTCTAAAGGAACTCTATCCGCAACTGGTTGTCGCTGCAGGTGATAAGAGGTCTGGTTCATTCAGCGAGGAAATGCGGCCAGCGTTCTTAGCACGATACCAGGGGAGTAGGACCGTATGATAATTAAAATTATAAGTTTTTGTTTATTATTGTTTTTTTTTATATTATATGTTTTTCAATAGTATTATATTTAGATGTTAAGTTTATGTGTACATATTTATAACGAGTGAACAATATTATCGTATAAAATATATTATATTTTATGTGAAGCTTGCACGTAAAATGAATGTCACAAATTTGTGTGTAAAAAGCACAAAATAAACAAATACAGCGAATAACTCTTTCGCTCACACAAATTGTGAGCCATAAATGCCACCAGCACAACAATGGCAAATTAAATGTAAACCCGCACATAAAAACGATAAAGTGCTCTATGGGACGATACAAATAGAAATATTCTCTTTACATGCATTGAACTATAGACAATCGGACGTCATAAATCAGAGAGTTGACAAGAAAACACGCACAACCAAGTTATATGTACGTTGTCAAAATTTATTTCTTTCGATTGTGTCTTTTACTGTACTCGAAATACGGTACGTTTACAAATACACTAATTGTTGCAACTATTTAGAGGGTTACCATAGAACTTTACAGATTTACAACACTACACAGTAACATTATATACTTTATAACCATTGCAATAAAGCCTATATCTCATTTGGGTAATGGTAAATATAACAATTAATTTATAGAACTTGCATCGCCGCCCCATCGCTTAAAAAGCGAATGCGTGTTTCCCGCGTAAATTATGTGACAAGGCTAGACAATGGTTTGAAAAAAGCTTCAATCACTAATGGGTACGTTCTCAAATATTAATTTGGGGTACTCAACAAAATGCAGTTGTACGCACTCAATATCATGCGACCCTTGTTTAAGGGTTGAAAAGGAATTTAAATATTTTAAATACTAGTATCGAAACATGCCTAAAGTAATAAAATAAAGTTTATTTATTATCAAAGCCAATACTCTACGTTAATTGAGTGACAAAAGACTGCGGTTGCTAACCCACCTGCCAAGCACGACAACTTTAGCCAATTATCCTTCTATGAGTTAATCTATGGGAAAGTCCTATGTTTAGCAGTGGAATTTTGATAGGCTGTGATAAATGAATGAAAAAATAAACATAAGTAAAAATTATTAATATAAAAGCAATAAGTGTAATTTTTTAATTTTTTTTAAGATTTAAAGAAGCACATCTAAACGATAAGAAAAATCGTGTAGTTGCGGTGTAAGAATATCCAGTACCCCATTTTGTCCCGAGGGCGTCTTGGGAGGCGACAGAGAAAAACAAACCAAATAGGATCTAGAAAATAAAATACTGTCGTGTGTGTCAACGTGGCGTGTCAACTATGGCAAATATCCCCCTATAGAGGCAATCTATGGGGACGCCTATGTTTAACATTGGACTTTGATAGGCTGTAATGATGATGATGAAATCTTTGCCATGAAAAGTCGCATGTTCAGCACGCATTCTGTTGCTGGGTTTATGATGGCACGCAAAGTAGATTAGGGTGTTAGCACAGCAATCGATCGATCGATGCCATCGATTGACGTCGATCGATGCCGATCGATTTGTGTGGTAGTTTTATTTATTTATTTTATTTAAAACTCTATATACACATGTGGTATATAGGCGGAGTTAATGCCTAAGGCATTCTCTACCAGTCTGCCTTGGGATGATGCAAAGATATTATGTAGAATGAAGTAGGTGTAATAAAAAGATAATATGCGAATACTAATTTAAAATAACAAAAATTAAATTATAATACATGGAAATGGAAATACATAAAATATAAATGGTACATCACAAATATATATATAATGAAACTAATTTTCACGGACTCTATCGCGCCCAATTCAACTTTTTAATTCCCGACGTTTCGGGATGCTTTTGCTGATCGGCGGATATTGGTCGATAAAATGATGTTCAATCATCGATCGACAATTAATCAATGTAGTTGTGAACTTACCATCAATATATTTCAGAATGTATTCAGAAGAGAACGCGTTATTGTTGTCCAGTACGCTCTTGCTCGTATTATTATTGCGGAGACGCTAACGTAGAAGACTCTGGATGTGACCGTTTTTAGGGCCAAAGTTCGTTTACTTCATTTTAAATAGCGGTCGGTGGAGCGGGGCGGGATCTCGAATAATCAAGCAGCTCGAACGACGTCGAATAATCCACTCCATCGTCAATCGATACCATCGATCGAGATTGTTGTGGTAACATCCTAACGCGCATTGAATTAGTATTATTATATTTAGAAGTTAAAATGAAGTTTAAACTTATTAACTTATTACTAATTTAAAATTTGTCAGTAATCACGAATATAAACACAGCTACAAATCACAGAGTGATTCGTAGAGATCTAAAAGCCGACTGTTGGTAGCACTGTTTAGAGGACTGTGGGTGAGAACAGGTTACACAGCCTATAGCTACTGCAATCACTTCCCAGAGCTGTAAGTATGTCAAAATATGGCATCCAGTGACAAGGATTTAAATCTGTATTTAGAAATGTAATAAAATAAGTAATATTTTTAGTCTTAATTGAAATGTGTTTTTTTTTTGTAAAGCGATTATGATATGTCTTTAAATTAAATATGTTACACTTCAGGGGTACTCCCTCATAAATTTGAAGACAACCTTCCACCCCTTAAGGGGGAAAAATAGGGGATGAAGTTTATTAATGTAACTATTTAGACAACATTGAGAGTTTGATATTTCTTAGTCGTCTCAAAAGAGTTAGAAAAATGCTTAAAAAAATAAAATTCAAGGAGATAAAAAATAGGTATAAATATATTTCATATTCAGAATTTGGGGTTATAATTCTTATATACACTATGCCTTAGCATCTACATAGTATATGTCTACATGCAATGTGCGATATTTATCCTAAATCTCTTTAAAAATAGATAGATAATTGGCCTTATTTTTTTACGTTGCAGGATTGTTTCACAGACCCAACTAAATTTCTAATTTATTATCTCGAAGGGTTGCGAGTCGTAAAAATTACTTTTATTGTCTGTAACGACGTCTCAGCCTATATGATAATAATATACGCGCTATAACTTACCTTTATGATAGACGTACTTGTAGCGGCTAGCTTAAATTGATCTCTTTAACGTATAACTCAAGTAAGTTTTGATGGTTTTATGTAGTTGGTTGCTATCGGCTTATAACTCCACGTGTGGTGTAAGCACGAAGTGTCAAGTGAGAGTCGTTGTTAAGGAGTAGTAATGTTAAACCTGTTTCAATTATAACTATGATTTAGTGCGACGTGAATAGTGAGCTGTGATATATAGTAATGTTTAAACAATGATACGGTTATAAATTTAATTTTGCCTAGTATTTGTGACAGTAGGTAATAAGTTGTTTTAGTTATGCGTTAGTGTGTGTGAATGTGTTCGTATGAGTTTAAGTAAAATAAGTTTGAGTACATACTTAAAAATAAGATTGAAGCGTCTGTCTGTAATATCGAAATAATTGCTTTATATTAAATTGAGGGGGTTATTTAGTTAGTATTGTACCATTGACACATGAATAACGACTTTTCTTAAGAGCGGCCAACCCGTCTAACTTTTCATACAAAAGCTTGTATGTGATTATGGCGTTGTAATAGATCTTTCTTTGAAAATTTTAATATATAATATAATTAATAGGTATTTTGTGCACTATATCTATGTTCCTATCTAAACAAAAAATCTAAATTTGTAGAAACAAATTCAGTATAAGCCTCCAAAAATCTGCTTTTTTGCATAAATTTTACCTGAACTTTGGTCGTTCATAATGTACTCACTAAGAGTAAAAGTAAAGAAATTATTTTATAGAAGCCTCGCCAATGTAATGGAGACTGACTAAATGACAAAAATTTATTTCACAAAGTTGTGGGTTACTGAAAAACACGTATTTCCTGGAACAAGTTTTATGAAATTCCCGCACACTATTTTTCGTTCAATAATATCGCGTTCTCACTTGCTTATTAGCTAAGTGGCGGTAAGAGGTATGCGGGGGACAAGTCGTGCGGGGTAGGGGCGGGGTGAGACGGGCGAGTTGAATGACGAGCGCCGGTGGCGCACGCGTTTGGCTCTCTGGCCTCTCGGAATTGTTAGTAGGTATTCAATTTGTTGACTGCGCTTCGTCAATGTGCCGTTGCATTTTATATTTAGTGACATCTGTTTTACCTAGTACAATGATCTTTTTTTTATACCGGACACTGATTTTGCTAGCGAAGGTTTAGCTATTTTATTATGTGAAACGAACCTGGCATTTGTGAATACGGACACAGACTTTGTTTGGATAAGGATTTTGAAGCAGATCGATTTTATTACTATTGAGAATGAGAATATTACTATTGTTATTAGATAATAATATGTTTTTTTACTAAATTTTCAATTACTTCTGGCAGTAAACTCTTTGTGTTCGGAAATCGGAATCGTCTCGACAACCGGGTTGTTTTATGTATTGTTCATAAAGTGTAACAAAGTTCTTTAGAATAAAAATATATATTTATACCCAACTCTATTTAGACTACTTTATTTGTGATCAACCACCTTTACTACGGTACAAATTAGTACCTAAACAACATTTGGAGACATTTACATACGGTATAAGTAAGTACGTTACCTAATTTCAGCTTCCTAAATACAAACGGCCTAGACAGGTAAAGAGTTTATTCTGTTTATACCGCTACTCCATAAGCAGAATAAATTATTTACCTTTACATTTTCGTGCTCTGTTTAGGAATAACATGGACGAACAATATAAGTTGGATGGAACACCCTGCTAAAACAAAACTGAGTCCAGTTTATGTCTGAGTATTGATGTTTGCGCGTGTAACGGCCGACTAATATGTTGTGAATGTTTGCGTGCCGGGCTTGTAAGCACGACGACAAATCAAGTTATATAAACCAGTTTATGCGGTACTCTTATTGTACGGGAAATTGAAACAAAGCGAGGCCATGTTATACTGGAAAAGTATAGCTTGATGTGTCGCCGAGTGTACTTACACACACGAGTTGACCGACTCTGAGTGACAGTTATTTTTATTTGCGACATATTATTTTATACATGGAAAGTTATTTATAACATTATAAAATTATTTATAACATAAATAATTTCTTTAATATATTATATTTATAATTATAACATAAATAATTTCCATGTCAAAAATAGCGCACGTACGATACCTAGTTTGGTAAAAAACAACACACACATATCTCCGAGGCCAAGTGGCACGTCTATACTAGACAAAGAGTAATATAATAAAATAATATGGTACCTACTAAATGTAGGCATGCAGAGAAATTTACAAAACTATAGCTATGCGCCATAGTAGCGAGCCCGTAAGTTACCGAATGCCAACTGAACACTCAGGCGCTGTCTTTCTCTTTTCGCTTTGCCTCTTTTTCTAACATTGCGCTGGATGAAACAACAAGCTTTTTAACCAAGCTCGCGTTGACGATAGACGGGCCGGGAAGGGCCCTCTTAAAACATTTTGTCCGGGATAATCTTCGAAATGGCTGAACCGATTGTAATGAAATGTCACGAACATATAGAGTGAATTCAGGATCTAGGCTATGGGTACTTTATATGAAAAGCTTCAATGTCTTTTTTTTGAAAATCCGGAAAAGTAATAAAACAAATGGTTTTGATTATCTTAAATTTAAATAACGCCAAATTTATAGATCCTATATTGCACTATTACATATTTCTATATTCACCTAATTATAGAGAATTTGAGGGAATTAATTGTCATTTTTCAGAAATAAGCAACCCTTTTTTAAATACTATATCTTTATTAGAAACAGCTAGCCCGGTAGACATTGTTCTGCTCTTTCCGGTAGGTGGCGCTATGAGTTTCACAGCGGATTAACGCCGCACTTTTAAAGTGTAAGTACTTATAAATCTACTCTCGTTCTTGTTAATGACTCGGTCACAGAGCCATCTGTCGGCTTAAAAGTTTGTGATTTTCTAATTTGCTACTAAACAAGTATATTTTGTAAATATGAGTCATTTTGGTCTATAAATACCTATAGAACTCAACTACAGCGCCATCTATTGATTCCTAATATAGCTATGAACTATCTTTTTTTTTCATGGGGAAATACCTACGCATACCCGCCTCGCGGGCGCAAGAACGGGTTATGTCGAACTCGCACCGACTAAAACACCATGGTGTTCCACCTTCGCCCCATATTAGCAGGGCCATAGGAACGCTTTCGCACACTCCGCGGCCCCACAACCCCATTCTCCTTCTCAGGCAAGGCGCACCAGGAACACAAGGCACTTCCCTCTCTACGGCCTCCAACTCCACCTGCGTATCGGACCCCCCGAGTCCGATACAAGCCATGGGGCCGGGAATATCGAGCGCTTAGTAGCACCCGCTTTCCCGACCCCAACGGCGGATCTGGTCTCTGGCTCCGCCGCCAACCATAGGACGAGTGGCGCATCGCCATACCAACACTCCTCTTCCTCCGCGACTCCACCTCGGCTGCAGCGGTAGGGGAAGAGGACACCCCTCTCACCGCAGCCCACCGACACACATCCGAAGCGGGCTCGCCAAGCCCACTCGGAGTGGCCACCTCGGGCCGGCCTTACACCACGGGCCAGCCAAAGGATTCCTCTTTGTTCACCGCTGGTGACCAAACCACGGCAACTAAGAACCCCCGCCACGACAAGCCGCTATTAATGACGTCATACGACTGGCCTTCACCAGTGTCAACGTACTTGCAATTTTAGAGTCAATTGGTGTAGAGCGGGACGATGACAAGAAACCTGATGGAATGATGCTCATTCCATGGAAAACGGGCACTCCTTAGTATGTTAGTATGTGGGATACGACTTATTACCGTACCGTATACATTAGCAACATCATATCTCCTGGCGACTAAACTTTCACTAACGCGCATCGTGAACAAACTCATGTTACCATTCATATCATCTAGATGCATGACGATACACTGCTGTGCGATTTACTAGGAGTTTCCTTCCTCGCACAAGTTCTCTGTGGAATTGTTCACCACGCGATTTTCGCCGACTGATACAAATTTTATAAATTTATTAGTTAAGATGCGCGTATTATAATCTAGTTTGAAGAGTACCTCCCGCCCTCCCTCAATGGCGTGCACTATCGTCGCCATTAATCCCAACACCACTATTCCCAATAGCACTACAGTAGAAAAGACACTCCACCGTCGATACGTCACGTATTTCGCCACTAAACTGGGCATAATCAGGTGAAATAGACTGCGGTGGCTGACCGGTAGTGGTCAGAGACAGTGCGGGATGTGATTTTCCAACCAAATAAAACACTAAATTTTAGTTTATTGCTCGGATCTTAGGTATTTATTTTTAAAATAATTTATATATATTTCAAAATGATGGATTTATGCAAAAGTAACACCTGTTTCCATTAATTATTTTTTAGAGGACAAAAAATGAATTTGCTTATAAAATAAACAATCGTGTACAACGTGAATAACGCAATAAAATAAAAGTAATGGAAATTTTAATCCATTTAAGGGATACCAAAATCCATTACGCATACAACTACTTGTCGCGGGTAGACCTTTCGCGACTTTTCCACGATAACGAAATAAATAAAAGTTGCCCCACAATAAACTAAATCAACCTTTTAACCCTTCAGAATAACAATCTATAACTTCGCTGAGGTCGTATTGTACTCGGAAAGTTTTGCAAACTAAATTTTACTTCGTATTCAAAAGCCGTCTCTTATAAGAAGGGAAAACATTATCGAAATCGCGACAACACTCCGAGGAGACCGTGTTGATTCTATCAAAAATCAACTCGGAAATCTGTGGCTCCCGCTACAGTGGTCGCATATGGTCTATACGGTACTTACTTAAAGTATATTTTGACTGTATCTAGATGCTGAGCCACTAGACGTCGTAAACACGGTGGCCAATCATGATTCGACTGCCTTTAGGTGTTGATCCACTAGATGTCATAAACACGGTTGCTAATCATGTCACTGGCATTATAATCCTGTACTGCGTAGATAGAAAATTTCCTTTGAGACGGATCACTAAAACCGATTTACGGTTTTTAGGACATCATATTTGACTCACAAATCGACGCATCGTATATGAATTTTAATTATATTTGTATACTCACAATAGTTTTTTTTTGTAGGATAGGGTGACAAACGAGTACACAGGCCACCTGATGGTAAGTGGTTGCTGTGACCCATAGACATCCACATCTATCCTCAATAAAGAATCAAAATGCAGATGCGTTGTCACCCGTGAGGACTAAGATGGAATGTCGCTTTTCCAGTAAAAATGGTCTCCGGTTCTCTACACTCACCATATGAAATAGCAGTGTTAAGCTACTATTTAACACTGGTATTCTGTGAGAGCGTTGTCCTTCCCTGGTCTAGCCGACCCATTCGTGCCACAACTATACTACTAATATAGCTGCAGCATGACTCTACTACGTGTGAAAAGTAAAGTATAGTATATTTTCAAATGTAATGAAAATTCGTATTAGCGTGTAGTGGTGGTGTAAGAATATCCACGAAGAGTGTCGTAATAGGCGACAGAGATAAACAAACCAGGAGATGGGCAACAGCGCCTTCCTAATAACAACTAAAAAAATGAAAAACTGCGGTTGCTAACTCGCTTGCCATGCGTGGCAACTATTCCAAATATCCTATTTAGGAAGTCTATGGCTTAAGCCTATCTTCTTCAACCGTGAACTTTCGATAGGCTGTAATGGACCTTAATATAGTAAAGCAGACAAAACAACGTTAATTTTTATGCAATTAACTTGAAGGCTGGTGGTGTAGTTTGAAGTTAGACACTCTAAATTTTCTTACATTTTTAAGGAGTATAAGGGGAAATAATGTGCCGATATGAAATATCGTCTCACCATACTAACATTTTTAGAGGCCTATTTGACCTTCTTGTCTAAGTGAAACCAAAACTCAAGGTCACTTGATATTTCAAAACCGAGGATTCTGATACTAGCGGAGGCTACATTTTCCCTGGAATTGAGGAGATATGACAAAGAGGTTCTTTTAATTATGGAGCACAGCATCCACTTCTCATCAGATACATTGTGTGCTCGCTTTTTTTTATAGGATCGAGTGACAAACGAGCACACAGTTCACCTGATGGTAAGTGGTTGCTCTGGCCCATAGACATCTACATTTATCTTCGCTTGTGAATCAAAACGCAGGTGCGTTGTCACCCGTGAGGACTAAGATGGAATGCCTCTTTTCCAGTAAAAAGGGTCTCCGGTTCTCTACACTCACCATACGAAACACAGCAGTGTTAAACTGCTATTTGACGCTGGTATTCTGTGAGAGCGTGGTCCTTCCCCGGTCGAGCCAACCCATTCGTCCTACAACTATACTACTTGTATAGTTGTAGGAACTACGAACTATTTTAGTTCTCACGGGTGACAACGCATCTGAATTTCGATTCGTAATCGAAGATGTAGATGTATATATCTATGGGCCACAGCAACCATTTACCATCAGGTGGACTGTGTGCTCGTTTGTTACCCTTATCCTATAAAAAAAAGCCATTAAATTCATCTATTTATATTAAAAGTTTTATATTAAAAGTGCAGTATTTTTAATCATTAAATTATTTAATAAATAATACATTTATTAACAAATTATTAACTATGTTGCAAAACACGGGTAGAGAATGCCATAGGGCATTAAGTCCACCCTTTGTAACCCCTAGTTTTTTTTATAGGGTATGGTGACAAATGAACACACAGTTCACCTGAAGGTAAGTGGTTGCTGTGAGCCATAGACATCTACAACTATCCTCAATAAAGAATCAAAATGCAGCGTCGTCACCCGCGAGAACTAAGATGGAATGCCTCTTTTCCAGTAAAAAGGGTCTCCTGTTCGCTACAGTCACCATACGAAACAAAGTAATGTTAAGCTACTATATTACGCTGGTATTATGTGAGAGCGTGGTCCTTCCCCGGTCAAGCCGACCCATTCCTGCTACAACTATACTATTAGTATAACTGCAGCATGACTCGGGCACGTATAAAATATAGTTGAAGGTGTGTCGCATTAATGGATAAATAAAAGCACTTGAAATACCAAGAATATAATACACCATAGATTAATGATAAGTCATCGCGCGCTCTGAATTATCATTAATCTATGATAATACACATTGATTCACATTAAATATAGGCCTCTCTCATAGATTGTTCAGTTTCTTAATATTGACCTCAACATCACCTGTTGTAGTTTCATTAAGTTATGGGGTATATATAACATTAAATAAATAATCATTGCCTTCTCACGTGTGAAACGCCTCGACCATAACGGAAGTATCGCTAAGAAAGTACAAAACGAAAATGCCTCTTTGAAAAAGGTCAGGTTGGCGTTGTGAATACACATACTTTAGCCATATGTAGGTTAATGCAGGGTTGTTTGATAAAGAACTTCAAGATGAATAATAAATGATGATATGCGCAAGCTTATCAGTTTTATTTCACCGTTAGACTAGCTACCCACCCTGACTTGGTTTGGGTGGAATATTATTAATGTACGCCACATTAATGACAACATGATATAATAAGATTCAGTTCCTTCCCATTTAAGAGCACACTTGAATTCACCTGTTTAACATTTGGTGTTGTGAAGTAATACATTTCGTTTCATTACCGTTCAAAAATAAATTGTTGTGTTAATATGAAAATGTAATAATTCTTTAAAATACTAATTATAATATTTACATTTTACAATTACAATTTACAATTTTACATTTTTATAATTCTACACAAACAGATGAAGAGCAATGCCAGTAGTTATTTAGGCTATAAGTGATTATACGTGGTAGAGCCATGCTACAGCTATATTAGTAGTATAGTTGTAGCACGAATGGGTCGGCTCGACCGGGGAAGGACCACGCTCTCACAGAATACCAGCGTAATAGCAGCTTAACACTGCAGTGTTTCGTATGGTGAGTGTAGAGAACCGAAGACCCTTTTTACTGGAAAAGAGGCATTCCATGTTAGTCCTCACGGGTGACATCGCATCTTTATTTTGATTCGCAAACGAGAATAGATGTAGATGTCTATGGGCTATAGCAACCACTTACCATCAGGTGGACTGTGTGCTCGTTTGTCACGCTATGCTGTAAAAAAAGGCTATATTTTTTCCTTTTTTTGGTAAATTGAAAACTGATAAAATAAGTAGTTTTTGATGATTTTCTTAAATCAAAATAATACCGCATTAATAGACCCTAGCCAGCCAAACCGGGGCGGGACGCTAGTCTTTAATAAAGTAAACATAGACTAAAATTACATGTTAAACTCTAAACAGTTTTATCGTGCTTTACCTAAATGCCTTAAAACCTTCAATTCGACAGTTTTTCCCAAGAGGTGTCCAATATTTTCTATTTCAACCGGCCTCTTTCGATTATACGAAAAACCTCACTTTGGTCCGATGTAAATAACGCACCTAAAATGAAACGGCCGACCAGTTTATGTTAACACCTCTCAGTTAAATTAAGCTTGAATAGCACTCTTATTCACAACGGCATTCAGTGCGATGTAGAAAAGATGAATGTTTGAGAAAAATGGTGTAAAATAACATAAGGTATTCGAAGTCAATATTTTATACTCCGTTTGTTAAATGTCATTGACGTTTAAATATTTTTTACTTCTTATTCCTTGTGAGAATACAAAGGCAATGTAATTTGAATGCAATGGACCGCTTCAAAGTGTTGATCCTAACTGTTAAATGTGTGATTCAAAGTTCATGAAGTTTGACAATATATTTCTGATGCTCTAGTAAGAGCTTCTCTTTATCTTTTAGAAAGAAAGAGAGATAAAAAGAAAGAATAAAAGAACATACATATTTATTCATTGTTGTAGCTTGCTTTAATAAAACATTAACTTTACAAACAAAAAAAATACTAATAAAATATTTCCCTCAGCATAATGCTACACTAAGAGAGAGTTATCGCAGCGCTGATATTTTGTTGGAACCACATACCTACTCGTAGTAAGGCGACTAACGAGCAATCGTTGGATTTTAGTGATGAGGGACCATTTCGCCAATTTTTGCCGTGGATTACCAACTTTTATATAATGGTAAGGTTGATTTTTATATTGGTTGTATATACAAACACATACAAAAATTCATGTGGGGATTGTAATCATAAAACATAAAAACGTATCGGCAGTATCTACATACTGACCACCATTTCCAAGAATGTTTTTTTTTTATAGTACGTGAGAGAGTTGTATGATGCCTTCGCAATCCACTTCGAGTGCCTTTAAGGACTTGAAGTGGATTGCGAAGGTACCAGTGGTCTATAGAACACAGATTAAGAACCGCTAGGTTCCAGTGTTTAGCTCATCGTTTAAAATAATTATGTTCGTTTCAAATTGAAAATTGTTTACTTTTATATAAAAAAAGTTATATTATATTGGGACGCCCTACACTTCGTCCGCCGGTACGAGGCCGCCACTCGAGTACCTTTTTTACCCATCGGTTGTCAGTTCTTCGAGCTATATGACCGGCCCGTTACCACTTCAGCTTACTAATCCGTTGGGCTATGTCGGTCACTCTGGTTCTACTGCGGATATCCTCATTTCTAAGTTTATCACGCAGAGAAACCCCGAGCATAGACCTCTCCATAGCTCGCAGAGCGACCTTGAGCTTCCTCATCCGGCCAGCATTGAAGGACCACGTCTCAGTTCCATAGGTCATCACTGGCAACACGCACCGGTTGTACAGTTCGTTATCAAGTTTTGAGGTATACCTGACGAGAAGATGTGCCGTAATTTCCCAAACGCTGCCCAACCGAGTTGAATCCGTCGATTGACCTCTCGGTTGAAGTTGGACTTACCTAGTCGGGCTATTTGTCCCAGGTAAACGTACTCGTCAACAACTTCGAGCTTAGTACTCCCAACAACTACCGGCATAGGTGTGACATGGACATTAAACATGATCTTTGTTTTGTCCATGTTCATCTTAAGACCTATCCGTTGGGAAACACTATTGAGGTCATTGTGCATAGTGCTTAGATCCTCCAGCAATTCTGCCAGAAGGACTATATGATGATGACTATATGTCCCCCCACTAGATGGAGTGACGACCTGGTAAGATATGCAGGAAGTCGATAGATGCAGGTGGCTCAGGACCGTGCTTTGTGGCATTCTTTGAGGGTGGCCTATGTTCAACAGTGGACTTGTGAAGGGCTGTAATGATGATGATGATGATGATATTATATTGGTCCTATTGGCCCCATAACTTTATAAATAAAAAATATGTCAACTGAAATTACTAATTTTCGTACCTCACAGAATTAGGCATTGCCTAATGAAATACAGTTTAGGAATCACAAAAAATCTTACCTTTCACTCATAATGTTCTTTAAAATAATGTAGGAAATAACAGCAAGTTGGCGGGCAAAAATTTGTAAATCTTAATCTGGTCAATGGTCTGCACCTTGATCCAATGCAACTGCATCGTTACCCTAATTGTCGTAGATTTATTGCCGGGGTCCTATGCTAGCACCTGCCTGTTTCCATTGTACTATTCTGCATTAGCAGTATTTAGCAAAATATATGATAAATAATAGGCAATAATATATAATAACAACAATTGCTATTGTTTTGGGAATGTCAGATTTCTTTAGCTCTACCAGCCATTTCGTTAAGAATTAAAGAAGAAATGAATAATTTTTTAAATACTTTTTTTTAAATAATTTCATAAGTAGTTCCTAAGTTTTTTAGCCGTGTAGTGGCGTTCAAGAATATCCACTACCCCATATCTTCCCGTGGATGTCGTAAAAGGCGACAAAGGTAACAAGGCAGCAAGATGGGCAGCAGCATCTTCCGGATAATAGCCAAATTTACAATAAAAAAACTGCGGTCGCCAACCCACTCGCCAAGCGTGGCAACTATGGCAAATAGCCCCCAATGATTAGAGTAACAAATAGACGGCCCCCGGTCCCCGGCGGCCCCGCTATTCCTGGCTATGCTGGCGACCATGGTACCGGCGGGGCAGGGCGTGCTAAGAATCTCCGGTGGAGGTTCGGTTGCCACCTTAGACGACTCGACCTGGCAATGTACAACGCACGCACCCTGAGGATTGACGAGAAGATCGAAGAGCTGGAAGAGGAGATAGACAAGTTGCGCTGGCATATTATAGGATTATCCGAAGTCCGAAGAGAGGGGGAGGACACGGTAATCCTCGAATACGGCAACTTGCTCTATTACCGGGAGGGCGACCATCTGTCCCAAGGAGGTGTCGGATTTATCGTCCACAAGTCTCTCGTTAACAACGTTGTAAAGATCGGGAGTGTGTCGACGAGGGTCGCGTACCTTATACTCAGAATCACCAAACGGTATTCACTAAAGGTCATACAGGTTTACGCACCGCCTTCGGCACACCCCGATGAGGAGGTGGAGGAAATGTATGAGGATATCTCTAGAGCCATGCATTCCTCCAAAACCCAATATACGGTGTTAATGGGAGACTTCAATGCAAAACTAGGCACAAGAAAGAACGGTGAGCTGAAAGTAGGGAAATTTGGAATGGGGCAACGGAACCCAAGGGGCCAGCAGCTGGCCGACTGGACCTGGTCGAGCCCCGACGGTTCGACAAAAAATGAGATTGACTTCATTATGACGACCAGACGACAACTGTACAGTGATGTCTCCGTGATCGCGAGGGTGAAAACTGGTAGCGATCACCGAATGGTTAGAGGCACACTGAACCTAAACCTTAAGTTGGAGAGGTCTCGTCTAATGAAGTCAACGCTCCATCCCCCTCGTGTCCTATTCCAGAGTCCCGAAACCTTTCAGCTCGAGTTACAACCGTTTTCAGTGCCTAGAAGACTGCAATGAAGTGGAAGATATGAATGACAAGCTCGTGGAAACTGTCCATGCGGTCGGAGCTAAGTTCTGCAAGACCCGCCGCAGAAGAACACAAAATCTCTCCGATCACACTCTTAATCTCATGGCTGTTAGAAGGGAGATGAAGCTACATTCTTCAACAGATTTGACAGCATACAGGCAACTGAACAGACAGATCTCCAAATGCATGCGGCGGGAGTTACGCAACTTCAATACAGCTTGTATTGAAGAAGCGATCGAGCGGAACCAAGGCTCCAAAGTCTTTGCCAGAGATCTGTCTGCCAGAAAGAGCCAACTGTCAAAGCTGAAGACCGAGTGTGGCAGCATCGTTTCCTGGGCACCTGAGATCTTGAGTGAGATTGAGAGGTTCTATGGACAGCTGTACATCGTTGGAGCCACACGCAAGTGTGAGTAACGATCCAAGAGCGAGTCTTATCCGACACTATTCCGAAGATATCCCGGACGTCAGTCTGAGCGAGATTAGAATGGCTCTCCAGCATCTTAAAAACGGCAAAGACCCATGCGAGGATGGAATTACAGCGGAGCTTCTGAAAGCGGGTGGAAGACCGGTACTTGAAGTCCTTCAGAAGCTCTTTAATTCCGTTCTCCATGGTGGCATTACACCGGAGGCGTGGAACAGAAGTGCGGTGGTCTTGTTCTTCAAGAAAGGTGACAACGCTCTCTTGAAGAACTACAGACCGATTTCCCTTCTGAGCCGCGTCTACGTGCTGTTTTCGAGAGTCATTACGAATCGTCTCGCACGCAGACTTGACGACTTCCTGCCTCCCGAACAAGCTGGTTTCCGAAAGGGCTTTAGCACCATAGACCACATACATACCTTTGGCAAGTTGTACAGAAGTCCGAGGAGTACAATTTGCCACTATGCCTGGCGTATGTGGACTATGACAAAGCCTTTGATTCCGTCGAAATTTGGGCGGTGCTGCAGTCCCTTCAGCGGTGCCAAGTTGACTGTCGGTATATCGAAGTGCTGAAGCGCTTGTACAGTAGAGCTACGATGGCTATCCGAGTACAGAACCAGAGTACGGAACCTATCTGATTGCTGAGAGGTGTAAGACAGGGTGACGTTATATACCCGAAACTCTTCACCGCTGCATTGGAAGACGTTTTCAAACTTCTGGACTAGAAAGGATACGGTATTAACATCAATGGCGAGTACATCACTCACCTTCGATTTGCCGACGATATAGTTTTATGTCAGAATCGCTGGAGGACCTTAGCACTATGCTCAATGACCTCAATAGTATCTCCCAACGGATAGGTCTTAAGATGAACATGGACCAAACAAAGATTATGTTTAATGCCCATGTCACACCTATGCCGGTAGTTGTTGGGAGCACTAAGCTCGAAGTTGTTGACGAGTATATTTACCTGGGACAAATAGTCCGACTAGGTAAGTCCAAGTTCGACGGAGAGGTCAATCGACGGATTCAACTCGGCTGGGCAGCGTTCGGGAAGCTACGACACATCTTCTCGTCAGACATACCTCAAAACCTTAAAACGAAATTGTACAACCAGTGCGTGTTGCCAGCGATTACTTACGGAACTGAGACGTGGTCCTTCACTGCTAGCCGTATGAGGAAGCTAAAGGTCTCTCAGCGAGCTATGGAGAGGGCTATGCTCGGAGTTTCTCTGCGTGATAAACTTAGGAATGAGGATATCCGCAGTAGAACCAGAGTAACCGACATAGCCCAACGGATTAGTAAGCTGAAGTGGCAGTGGGCCGGCCATATAGCTCGAAGAACCGACAACCGATGGGGAAGAAAGGTTCTTGAGTGGCAGCCTCGCACCGGTAGGCGAAGTGTAGGGCGACCCCCACGAGATGGAGTGACGACCTGGTAAGACATGCAGGAATTCGATGGATGCAGGTGGCTCAGGACCGTGCTTTGTGGCATTCCTTGGGGGAGGCCTATGTTCAGCAGTGGACTTATGAAAGGCTGTAATGATGATGATGATTAAGTTTTTAAGTATTGAATAGTTACGGAGCTAAACGTCAAACTTGGTGCCTCTCTTTGTTACGTCTATTAAGTTTTCTACACAAAGAAAAAAGACTAAAACATTAAATTGTCTACAACAGTGAACACTATTCATACAGGCCTTTTACGGACTGAATTCCCGCTAAATTCCACACCAAAACGCCCGCAGTGTCACCAAATGCGTGAAATTATCCAACAATACACGGTAATGATCCTTCACGGATAAAAAAATAAAAATAAATACGTGAAATGTTACGATACACTATACATAAAGTTTGATGATTTGTAATTTTGAACTTTAAATCCAACGCAAAGCGTACGAACTTTATTTCACAAAAGTATTTTGAATTTTCTTGTGTGACAATATAATTGTTGCATATGAATAAGGTCAGCTTTTTTCTTATTACAATAGTATAAAGGTCATAATGCGCCTCGATTTGGTATTTGAAATGTATGGATAGGGATGTTCACGAATCGGCTACACCTTTACTTATCATTACGAATTGTGATCCACGGGGGGCTTCAGACCGATTGTTTTCGACTTTTTCGGGATACGCTTGATTGAATGGATTGTATTATACGAAAATATATTTACAATACATTGTCGCATACAAAAGAGTTGGCTTCTGCTTAGTTACAGTGTTTAGTTTTGTGGTGATAACTATTGTGATGCGGGCGCTCTTCGGGAACTGTTTCTACGTTGAATTTGTCTCGCTAATATTAAGGAGAATGTAGTTCTTTTAAACAGATTTATGACAATGTGCTCAAATTAACCAGAACTACGTAAAAATATTTTACTCGTTTTCTATGTGGCTAAATGTTGGCAAGCCTTAGGAATATACTATGTTATGATGTTTTGTGTGAAGTTAAAGCCTCTTAGCGTTGAAAGTGCCACCTGATTTATATTTAGCAAGGAACTTTAGATTGCTATATTAGATGAAGAGATGGATTTCCCGACGTTTCGCGTGCTTTACAGTACCCATGTTCACGAGGGGACTGAGTGCTTTACTTCCTGCTTTAAGCTTTTAAAAATTGTCGGACCGTAGAATTATATTTATTGAATATCACTATCATCATCATCATCATCGTCCTTACTACACAGATATTATTACACAGTTTGCCTCAAAGTAGGTACGGTGGGGATTTGAGCCACCTGCATCCATCGACTACCTGCATGTTTTAACAGATTGTCTCTACACCTAGTGGGGTTTCACCTAGCACTGTGCTTGCCAGTACGAGGTTGCTGATTGAGATCCTTTTCCTCTACCCTCTACTTCTTCTCCCCTAACACTTTAGGCACCTTAGAAGTCCAATAACCAATAAGAGAGTGATTTACGAGAGTACATTAGTAGATACCTGTAAACGGTAGCTTCAGTACGATTCTTGTCTAGGATCGCTTTTTTTTGTTTCAAGCCATAGATTAATGATAAGTCATCGCGGAGCGCTCGATGACTTATCATTAATCTATGTTTCAAGCATTCGCATTCGATTGCTACTAATTTACTTAAGATGATGGAAACTAGCCACAAAACTACACATTATATCCACTTGATGCTAAGTAAGTAAAAAGTTAAAGATCGATATATCAATTTTTCTTTGATTAAATATTGTAGTCGATTACCATTAAAAGATATGGTGTATATAATCAAAGAGCATGGTTTATAATTCCTCAAAAACTCGCACCAACACACCCACTTACCATACGCACACATGTAAAGTAAGTAATACACACAAGAGCGTACCTATACGTGGCGGCGTCAAAGGGTCTGGCTGCTTTACTCTCGGAATGCGGTCCATTTACAGTGAAACAGAAATATTTTAAATTAATCCTTTGCTGTTTTAAACTCTTATAATATTTTTTTTTATTTTGGTTAACGAAAAAGAGTATTGTCTAAAGTGATATTAGTGCGTTAAGTAGTGCTTGCTTAATGTTGACAAAATGACATTGAATATGTTTCACTCTATGTGATACATTACACATATTGTAAAATGTATCGTTCTAGTTCTAGATACACTTTTGGATTAGACAAACTTTGGGATTCTTTAGTAAATGTTAGGCCTATCCTTTTAAATAGTTTGTAGTTTATAAAGATTATAATAAATGCATAGTTAAAAAAAAAACAAATATCCGCCATAAACACAACAGGTACGCGAATAGCCCGGATTCGATCATCACCTGTACCAACGAAATAGTTAATTGCGGTTTAAAATGCTAGTTCGAGCTTGCATGTGTGAATAAAAATTTGAAGACAAGTGAAGTCCTCCAAAAAAACTTGCACTGCACTGTTTGTTCCACTGACTAATTGTTCCATCACTCTCAGAAATGAGAAATCTGTGCCCAGCATATATGGACTAAAATGTTTATTCATACATAAATATTTTTTAAATGATTCAAACGACCATTTAATATTTTTAAAAAACCTCATACATACTTTATTATCTATGTTTTGATTCTAAAATAAGAATAAATCATCACAATATACACTTTCATGCTTACTTCTCAACACAAAAAGATCCACATCTCACACGATTCCGCCTCAAATAATAACGTTATTATAAGTAACTGACTTCCACAAACTTTTAAAATCACGTAACAAACTACTTAACAAAGTAATTTGAACTCTATTTTTTCATATTTAAGATTCTTAATGATGAAATTATACAGCAATCACAAGGTAGTAAATAGGAATCAGTGTATATTTTAAAGCTTCTTTGTCGCCTGATCACCGTTCACGAAGCGACAATGCATGCAATAGACGTATTCAACCTTTCTACTTCCACCTCTTGCTTGTACAACCTCTGTCACAGAGTAAAAAGTTCCTAATCAAGTACAACACTGGCCGTTTTGTGATGATAAAAAAGAAAAAGCGGTGTAGCTGGACACGTGTAGATTTAAATGGGACGCCTCAAAAAAAATACAAGAATGTAATTTAACAACGCTAGTTGTACATAATTAAGTCACGTTGGGTCTTAAAAGTTTCATATTTAAGCAAGTTCAATGGATATTAATTACAATTTAACGCTTTACGTTTTCGTTAATATTATATTAAAATTTTAATTTTTTAATTTAGATATTGTAAATTTTATTGGAAGAACAATATAGAGAGTCGTGTCTTATTTACTGAGTTTTAAAGAGTTTATATTTCATGATCTTATATTTTTATATACTGTTTATTGTTTATTTTAGGTGAAAAAAATAAACAAAAAAATATATTATGATACTTATTTTTATTATTACAACAACAGCTGTTGCACTCGTGCAGCCAAAGAATGTTTCAAAACAGTTTTGAGGAATTTTCATTTAACTAGAGATCAAGTGCCTCTGTATATGTGCTACCACTTACAATACCGTAATCTTACCTACTAAGTAATTGTCAAGTTATGGTTATTACCAAGTAATGGCACAGTAGAAATCAGTCAATTGAATATTGAATTAGGTAATCATTAAAGTGAATACCGAACTACGAGGGCGGCACTGAAAATTTCGGGAATCAAGGAAGTGACACAACATTACTATTTAAAAATGTATTTATTGCTTTTCGAAGTATTCTCCGCGAAATTTGACACATTTTTCCATACGATGGAACCAATCATTGAAGCAACCATTCCATTCGGAAGTTGGGGTCTCCAAAATGGCCGTTTTGTAGGCGTCCACAGCTTCTTCAGGTGATGAAAATCTCTGTCCACGCAATTTATTCTTTATTTTAGGGAAAGTAAAGAAATCATTAGGGCTTAGGTCGGGGCTGTACGGCAGATGGTCTAATAATTCTATGTTTTCTTGCTCTAAAACCTCTTTTGTTCTGTGTGCGGTGTGAGAACTCCCATTGTCGTGATGGAGGATGATGCGGCGGTTGCAGTTCTCTTTACGGAGTTCAGAAACGACCTGTGGAAAACAAATGCTAACATACCATTGTGCATTAACCGTTCTTTGTCCCTCAAGAGGAATAGTCGTAACATGGCCGGTTTTGGACACAAACGTGGCCACCATTTTTTTTGCAACACTCCGTGAACGAACAATTTTTGTTGGCTTTAACTCATTTCCGAACACCCAAACTCGTGACTGGTTTTTTGTTTCGGGTTCGTACGCATATATCCAGGATTCGTCACCTGATACGATGTTGTATACAGCATTTGAGGATCCTGCGTGGAATCTTTCGAGAGTTCTGACGCACCAAGTAACGTGAGCCGCTTTTTGCTCTTCACAGAGCGAATGCGGTATCCTGCGGGAAAACAACTTTTTTACACCTATTTACCTGAATTTTCTCGTGTCAATTCCACTTTCTCAACGACTAAACAAGTTTGACAAAACCTTGTGACAAGACCGAGATTTTTTTTTAAATAAATAAATGGTATTCGATTTTTGAAACTTATATATAAATATTATAGTAAATCTTATACTCATAAGGTACGCAACCCTCGTCGACACACTCTCAATCTTTACAATGTTGTTAACGAGAGACTTGTGGACGATAAATCCGACACCTCCTTGGGACAGATGGTCGCCCTCCCGGTGATAGAGTAAGTTGCCGGATTCTAGGATTACCGTGTCCTCCCCCACTCTTTTTCCAGCTCCACGATCTTCTCGTCAGTCCTCAGGGTGCGTGCGTTGTATGTTGCCAGGTCGAGTCATCTTAGGTTGCAACCGAACCTCCACAGGAGATTCTTAGCACGCCCTGCCCCGCCGTTACCATGGTCGCCACCGTAGCCAGGAATTGCGGGGCCGCCGGGGACTGGGGGCCGTTTCTTTGTTACTCTCAATATAGGGGGGTATTTGCCATAGTTGCCACGCTTGGCGAGCGGGTTGGCAACCGCAGTTTTTTTATTGTAAGTTTGTTGTAATCAGGAAGATGCTGCTGCCCATCTCCTGCCTGTTTCCCTTTGTCGCCTTTTACGACACCCACGGGAAGATATGGGGTAATGGATATTCTTAACCGCCACTACACGGCATAATGCTATATTTCTAGTATAGTTGTACCACGTATGGGTCGGCTCGACCGGGAAGGACCACGCTCTCATAGAATACCAGCGTAAATTAGCACCTTAACGCTGCTGTCTTTCTTATGATGAGTGTAGAGAACCGGAGACCCTTTTTACTGGATACGAGGCATTGAATCTTGGTCCTCACGGGTGGCAACGCATCTGCATTTTGATTCGTAATCGAAGATAGATATAGATGTGTATGGGCCACAGCAACCACTTACCATCGGGTGGACTGTGTGCTCGTTTGTCAACAATATTCTATTAAAAAATCTTTTCTAATTTTCTTTGACATTATATAACATACCGTCAAATTTTTAATTATAATATAGTATACTGGAATTATATTAAAAGTATAGTTATAAGTATTATAAGTAAATCAATAAGTAAACTTATGAAAATTAATTGTTTCAGGACTGTTTTGCATTATTTATCGTTTTAAGGTGACGCTAAGATTAAAAGAACTTGTATGGTTATTAAAATATATTCTTTAACATATTTAAAAAAAACACGCTATCGATTAACCTGTAAAAATGATTCGATCGAACCACTCCTTAACGATCCGTGATAAGAGTAACATTAAAGATTCACTTATTGTTCCGGATCGGGCTGGCTTTTAAGATGCCTCTGATACCAGTGATGTTGACAAAAGAGCTCGCGGCGGGCCGGCTCTTTGTCATCCGGAGATCCTAAGATAATATATAAACGATTGGTCATCTACCATTTGTATTGAATACGCGGTACCTACACAAAATAATATTAAGTTTTACCACAATATTACAAAGGAATTTAGAATTCCATCGCATTTGCTCGGTTCATTTTTGTAACTCTTCCAAAATGTAGCAATAACCTTGTGCAACAAAGTTAGGGTTATAAACATATACTCGTATTATTGTGGGATAAATGATCCGAATATTTCTTTTCTAAGTATCTTTTTAGCTTCTATATTATCCTCATTAGAAAGTGATGGATAAACTTTGATATTAACTCATTTTTTTATAGAATAAAGGTGACAAACGAGCATTTTTTTTTTATAGGATCGGGTGACAAACGAGCACACAGTCCACCTGATGGTAAGTGGTTACTGTGACCCATAGACATCTACATCTATCCTCAATACAGACTCAAGATGCAGATGCGTTGTCACCCGTGAGGACTAAGATGGAATGCATCTTTGCCAGTAAAAAGGATCTCCGGTTCTCTACACTCACCATACGAAACACAGCAGCGTTAAGCTGCTATTTTACGCTGGTTTTCTGTGAGAGCGTGGTCCTTCCCCGGTCGAGCCGACTCATTCGTGCTACAACCACAATATAGCTGGAGCATGCCTCTACCACGTAGAATCATACCGTCCACTTGATGGTAAATGAATGCTGTACCCATAGACATCTACATTTATCCACGAATAAGAATCAAAATGCAGATGCGTAATCACCCCTGAGGACTAAAATAGAATGCCTCGTGTCCAGTATAAACGGTCTCCGGTATTCTACATACTCTACACTCACCATACGAAACACAGCAGCATTAAGCTGCTATTTTACGCTGGTATTCTGTGTGAGAGTGGTCCTACCCCGATCGAGCCGGTTCGTGCTACAACCATAATATAGATGCAGCTTGACGCTACCACGTAACCTATATATTTATTTTATTGATAAGGGAAATATTTCTTTGTAAGATGTTGAAAATGTGCTGTAGTAATACAGTAGTAGACTAAGTAATTCCAATCGGCATCACTGATACTTATTGTTAACCGCGTTTTAACTGTTGATTTACTACGTGCTCAATAGTGAAGGAAAACATTGTAAGCTGAGACGAGAAAACAATAGGACGTATTCATGTTGTTTTATTTTATATAGCAACTTTGAATATAAGACTAGCTGTTCCCCGCGACCTGCCTGTAATTTACGGTTTTAAATTTTTAAAACCGTAATGAAGCCCAATTATTTTTCTAAAATAAAAGTAGTCTTAATTACTCTTTATAACATCAGCTATCTGCCAGTGAAAGTCTCGTCAAAATTGATTTAGCCATTTAGGAGATTAGCCGGAACAAACAGACAGACAGACAAAAAATTTAAAATTTGTGTTTTTGTTACAAGTATCATATTATATATATTCATATGCATGTAGTAAAAACCTGTTATTTTGACATTACAAACAGACATTTCATTTATATTTATTTGTAGAGATTCAGTTATCCTGTTAGAAGGGACAATGGCCTTGAACTTATTATTTTCTCTTGTAATGGCGGGAATTAATATCATTTAAATCATTGAGTTATATGTACTACGTACTAGAGAAGCCATTCCGAACATTGACTATGTTCAACTGAACTGTAGTGCAATCTATACAATCTAAATATTGCGTAAATTGAAGATTTGTGAATTCCATAAAATAATTATTATTACATTTTATTTAGAAATATGTTTGTTTACATTAAATTAAGATATTTTATATTAAATTCTTATATTTATTTTATATTAATATCTTATTTTATATTAAATTAAAGTTTTCGCGCATGCGCGGGAGTAGTAGTCGCAGACATAGAGAAGGACACAATTTATGTTTGGAATGGCTTCTCTAGTACGTAGTACATATAACTCAATGATTTAAATATAATTCATACGGAATCCATAAATTAATAAAAGATCTTTGCAGAGATTGTGCAGCCTGAGATCTTTGTCTTATCCTCAACACTATTAAGGCGCGACGGACTCATCATTTATGTGACGCCTTATTTGTATGATTTATCACTAAAGAACACTGATTTATTCATGCTGTCCTGTGTTCTACGCTTGTTTCAATTTGATATTCCCGTCACATTATGCGCATTATCTACGCGTAAAATAAACGAGTGAGAAATAAATATATTTGTATTTGAACAGATACAATGGTTAATCCATTGTATCTGTTCATTTAAAAATGTCTGTTTATTTAAAAAATCTTTAATTATTTTTTTCTAAAGTCTACAGCTTAGCAAATACGAAATGACCGGAATCAAATACATTTATTTTTTGTTTACGTGGTAGATTCATGCTGCAGCTATATTCTTGGTATATTTGTAGCACGAATGTGTCGGCTCGACCGGCGAACGACCACGCTCTCACAGAATACCAGCGTAAGATAGCACCTTAACGCTCCTGCGTTTCTTATGGTGAGTGTAGAAAACCGGAGTCTCTTTTTACTGGAAACGAGGCATTCCATCTTAGTTCCCATGGGTGACAACGCATCTGTATTTCGATTCGTAATCGAGGATAGATGTAGATGTCTATGGGCCACAGCAATCACTTACTATCAGATGGACTGTGTGCTCGTTTGTCACCCTTATCCTATAAAAAAAAAACATTTAACGGCAGTATTATTACGAACTGTCACAACTGTAACATATTAATATTGCAGTACAACAATCTATAAATATTTTTTGAAGTAATGCAACTTTGATCGTGTAGTGGCGGTGTAGGAATATCCACTACCCCATATCATTCCGTGGGTGTCGTAAGAGGCGACAGTGTGAAACAGGCAGGAGATGGGCGTGGGATGAGCAGCATTTCCTGATACCAGTAATAGTACAATAGAAACTGCGTTTGCCAACTCGCTCGCCAAGCATGACAACTAGGGGGCAAGGAGGGGGCCTGTGCTAGGCAGTGGATTTTTATAGGCTGTAATGGATGGATGGTCGGATGGCAACCATGACACTAAGATAGCATCTAGGTCAAAAAAATTTAATATATAAATTATTCTCGCTAGTAATATTTTAAATTGAGTTAATAAAAAAAAAACTATAAAAATATTATAATTCTAAATGGGCTAAGCGATCATAACGTCCATGACGGGAGGGCATGATTTATAAAATTCACATTTGATTTTAAATGACGACCCTCTTCACGGCAAATATAATCCTCAGCCAAAACAAACCGCAGCCTGAACCTTGGGTTTTAATAAGCAATATAACAAATTCAAATATTCGGACGAATTTTGTGAGCCGCTAAATTTACGATCCGTGTCTGTAGTGGTTTATATTGTGTCAGTTTTATTTCATCATAGAATTATTATAATTCGGATTTCTAATAATCAATTTGTTTATGCTGATTTTTATATTGTAGCTGATACACAGCGCGTTGCTTCCGCAGAAGAAATAATTGTGAAAATATCGTTTTAAATTTGGAAGAGTTATTTTATTTAATTAGGAATGATGAGACTATTGAAATTGAATGATATAGAACTTTCAAATAAATTTGCCGCTACGATACGCGCTCCACCTAGTGTAAGTTAATTGTACCCTGCCTATAACCTTCACGCAAGTGCAAGCAATAAGTTGATAAAGTTTTACCGCAATCTGATAAACGGTATGCAGCACATAAAATACGAACCAACAAACATAAATTTTTATATATTAGATTTCTACTTCAGCATTGTCATCATGACAGCCCTTCAATATTGCCGATGAGATTGTCTTCACTTATATAGTTTGAAAAACCGACAACCATTGGGGAAGGAAGATTCTCGTACCGGTAAAGGAAGTGTAGGGTGGCCCCCCATTAGATGGTGTGACGACCTGATAAGAAATGCAGAAAGTCCAATAACCGTGCTTTGTGGTGTTTTTTTAGGGGAGGCATATGTTCACCAGTTTACTAGTGGAGGGTTGTAGTGATGATGATAATGATGATAGGTCACCTCCTAGATTACCACTAAGCATGGTTCCTACTTAATTCACCTACACATATTGACATATCAGGTGGTCGCTCACTCTAAAAAAATTAAAATGCAAATGCGTTGTCACCCTAAGGGCTAAGATGAAATGCCTCGTTTTCAGTAGAACGGTTTCCGTTTCTCTACAATCACCATACGGAACACTGTTGTCTGTGAGAGCGTGGTCCTTCGCAGGTCAAATTTGTGCTAAAAAAAATAGCTGCGACATAGCTTGTGTGACCGAGTGAAATCATAGGTAAATATTCGAGGCCTTGTGAAAACTTGGTCTCCTTGACACATTCTTCACCATTCACGGGCTTAGGTCGAAGACTAATTTCTAATCTATATTTAATAAGAGAGGAAAAACAACTTGAGCTTTCAATTTTTGGCCATGACCAAATTTTGCCAATGATAAAATACTTGATGCTTGTCTGCCATAAAAGCCGTCATTTAGGAATTTCGATATATCCGGCGTTATTTTATTTCTTCTTAACAAGTATATTGTATATGCGAGCGGGTTGACGTGTTTATTGACTTTTATTCACCACAGATTCGTTTCAAAGGAATTTAATTAAACTGTGTCATATAATTATTTATGAACGCATTGAAATATATTTATGATGTAACACAAATATTTAAAAAAAAGCAGTAATCAGCTACAAATTTGACTCTATGTGAAAGAAAATAGTGAGGCAACTAGTGGTTTTTACAAAAGTTAAATCTAAATTTTTATCGAGCTAAGGACATGCATTGTTGTATTAAAGATGGTTTTTTTTATAGAATAAGGGTGACAAACGAGCACACAGTCCACCTGATGGTAAGTGGTTGCCATGGCCCATAGACATCTACATCTATCTTCGTTTGCGAATTAAAATGCAGATGCGTTGTCAGCCGTGAGGACTTAGATAGAATGCCTCTTTTCCAGTAAAATAGGTCTCCGGTTCTCTACACTCACTATTCGAAACACAGCAGCATTAAACTGCTATTTTACGCTGGTATTCTATGAGAGCGTGGTCCTTCCCCGGTAGAGCCGACGCATTCGTGCTACAACTATACTATTAATATAGCTGCAACATGGCTCTACCACGTAAAGAACGTGGTGTTGCTTTGTATCTAATTGTTGGATATATGATACTTTGAAGGTGCACAGCCTTCAATACAATTGCTGAGCTGTCAGTTTGTCGTTGTTTAACAGACTTCGTAGAGTGTGCAAGTGTTCCACTTTCTAGTTCGTCCATACTTTACCATCGAACGATTCGATCTACGATTGGATCTCATTCTTACGTTGTTGAGGTAACTCAGACAGGCACTTAGCTTTTCACTTCATCAATTCTGAAGCGTACAGCCAGAGATTCTTTACCTGCGTCTACATTTCTGGCATTTATTTAAGATTTATTAGTGCAAGAGCAAAAAGGCACTTCCTAGGCTGAAAAGTTTACCATCTGGGATTGTTCATATATAATATATTTTATTTTATAATTTGTAGAGCCACGCTACAGCTATATTATGGCTGCAGTTACGATTGGCTCGGCACGACCGGAGTAGGACCACACTCTCACAGAATACCAGCGTAAAATATCAGCTTAAAGCTTCTGTGTTTCTTATGGTGAGTGTAGAGAACCGGAGACCCTTTTTACTGGAATAAAGGTATTCCATCTTAGTCCTCAGGGGTGACCAGGAGTGACAACGCATTTAGATTCTTAATTGAGCATAAATGTATGTCTATGGGCCACTTACCATCAGGTGAACTGTGGGCTTTTTTGTCACCCAATTCTATAAAAATTTATATACTATCTACGATTGGGATCGTGAACAAACTACATTAGTAATATTAACTGACTTTGGACTATGAGAGTGATGGAATAAAAAGTGCACCTGTGCTTACGCATAAACTCGTCCAATACTACTCTAACGAGTCTCCGTCGAGACTGGCTGCCGTGACCGAAGTTTAGTCTGGAGAATATTAATCTTATATATATATATATATATATATATATATATATATATATATATATATATATATATATATATATATATTATTAATTATTATATGATTATAGTATTATCCACTCTGTAAGCGGATTGACAATTGCAATTCCAGACGTATCGCACCTTTGATGCTGACTGAAAAATAAAATTTAAAATGCTCAAAAATCTGTATTTGCAATTAAACAGGGGTCTTAAGCAACCAAGGGAAATGCAATAAAACAAACACGATTTAAGTTGACCAATTTGTCACAACCTTAACTTGTATTGAAATGGTATATAAAAGTGTTTTCCATCTAAACAGTTATAGTAGAAAGGCATCTAAATTGTTTTGATTAAATACGATTATTCTATAGTTGTTCTTAACGACTTTCTGTGCTAATTGGAAGGTACAGAGGCAATAAAATATCGCAGTCGACACGATGATCGTGTGATTCGTATCCTTAATTAAAAACCGTTTACGATGTTGTAAAGGTGTCTTAGTAGTATAGAGTAAAGAAAGAATTTTATGACAGACTTGGCGTCATCTATTCATTTGTTATGTACTTTTTTCGAGCAATTACATTTCAAGCAATTTATATTATTTATGGCATAATAAAAATTCCAATTTGTAAGTAATTGTAATGTCATCGATTTATTACTTATTAACCTTTAACACACATAAGAAAGAAAGAAAGAGAGAGAGAGAGAGAATTCTACTTGGATTACAATTTTCAACTGTACATTGAAGACGTATATTAATATGATAGATCGTACGTACGTTAAACAAGGTTCCTATCTAAGTAACAATTTATTAGAGCTATGGATACTAACTAATTACAGCCAGCAAATACATAATGAATAACAAAACCTTGTTGTTTCTAAGAGACGCACTAGAAATAAGCATAGATTAACAGTTGGGGCGAGACCCGCGTCTAAAATTTCTTAAGCCTACTCCGGTATCGCCGGTAGCTCATCATTACAGGCCGCCGCGAACTTACGACACCGGTTTAATTGCTCGCTATATATCATCTCAGTCCGTCCGTCCGTCTGTCCGCCTCACATTTATTGTTGCCTCACAGTAGCCGCAATAAACTTGTGAAACGTGAATTTGTTATTCCAATGAGTTGTAAATGCATTTAGACGTTTTCATACGAAAAGTGTTTGGTTTATTATACTTTATCACTAAAGCTGTTTGTAGATTTTTATTATCACACACTAATATACTTTTACGATTTAATTATACCTAGTTTTGGACGTATCAAACAGGAGTAACTACTTACGTTGTTAATTACAAAATAAAAAAAAATTGTAGATCAATTTGGCCGGCCTATTTTTATATAACAACTGTATCTATTTAAATAAAAATTAATCAGCTGTTTAACATGAAATTAAGTTTTTATAAAATTGATTGTTCTATTGTAAAGTTAATATAAAAACTTTTCTCGAGGGTAAAAAGTTCACTATACGTACGAGTGTACACAGAGTGTAAGAGAGTGTAAGAGAGTGTAGGGTCTACGTTATACGCATTTTATGAAAACAATCGGACTATATGGATCTCGATACGTTTAGATGGTTTGTAACTTGACAAATTAATTATTCTAGTAAATTATTTTTAAGATAAAATTATTTTCAACGTGGTAGAGCTATGCTGCAGCTATATTAGTAGTATACTCGTAGTTGTAGCTCGAATGGGTCGGCTCGACCGGAGAAGGACCACGCTCCCACCAGCATACCAGAATGCCAGAGTAAAATAGCAGCTTAATGCTGCTATTTCGTATGGTGAGTGTAGAGAACCGGAGAACCATTTTACTGGAAAAGAGGCATTCAATCTTAGTCCTCACGGGTGACAACGCATCTGCTTTTTGATTCGCAAACGAGGATAGATGTAGATGTCTATGGGCCACAGCAACCACTTCCAGTCAGGTGAACTGTGTGCTCGTTTGTCACCTTATCCTTTAAAAATAGAATAAATGGCAAAGTTAAATTTAGACTTGTATTTTATATCATTACGTTAAATTATTAAACCGATTATTTAAAATTGCCAACGTAACAAATTTTCTTTTAAATCAGTTAAAGAATGTTGTTTTTCTCCTTTAGCTATGATTTAAGGAACTGCTTTGGATTTTGGTACCCGTTCAGAACTAGTCTTTTATCTACCTAGAACATCGTTTGTAAAGAACTTGGACCAAGTTCTGTAAAATTAATTCCTAGTTTCTGTACAATTGTTACAAAAGCAGTATTCGGTCCTTTTCAAAATGATTTTAATAAGATTTCATTAACAGCGAATGTATGTTACCGCTAACGGATGCTTTAACAAGAAAAATCGGTATTTTTGGACTTTTGGGTTTGCAAATTGACAACGCAATTGGTTCTCTTGATTGTTCCCGTATCCCGTATCTAGTATCACTAGGTCCCTCTTTTTAAAAAAATTATGACAAACGAGCACACAGTCCACCTGATGGTAAGTGGTTGTCGTGGCCCAGAGACATCTACATCTATCTTCTTTTGCGAATTAAAATGCAGATGCGTTGTCAGCCGTAAGTAAGACAGAATGCCTCTTTTCCAGTAAATAGGGTCTGATTTTAATTATATCGAGCACAAAATAAACGTGGTAGATCCACGCTGCAGCTACACTATACTTGTAGCACTAATGAGTCGGCTCGAATACGCTCTCACAGAATACCAACGTAAAATAGCAGCTTAATGCTGTGTTTCGTATGATGAATATAAAAAACTGGAGACCCGTTTTAATGAGAACGAGGCGTTCCATCTTAATCTTTAGGGGTGACAAAGCATCTGCATTTTGATTCTTAATCGAGGATAAATGTAGATGTCTATGGACAGTGTGTCCACTGATGGTAAGAGGATAGTGTGTCCCATGCCACACTATCCTCTTACCATCAGGCGGACTGTGTGCTCGGTTTTCAATATTATTCTATAAAAAAATTAGGTCGACTGACTTTCCTTATGTTAGTGTGAACACTTATATAATTGTAACAGCTTCTGGCAATGTATTTGGACTTTGTAACCGCAGTCCATATCGGCCCAGTGGACAATATTACGTGCAAGTAGAGTGACAAAGGAGCACACAGTCCACATAATTGTATGTAGATAATGTGACCTATAGATCTTAATTATGTCTATACACCTATAAAAATAAACAAATTTGAAGTGTCAACTTGTAATGTCAAAAATAACACCTTTTTACTAAATGCATATGAAAGTTTATACTGTATCTACATATAACAAAAACACAATTTTTAAAATGTATACTGTCTGTTTGTTCCGGCTAATCTCAGAAATGGCTGGACCGATTTTGACGGGCGATTCACTGACAGATAGCCGATGTTATAAGGAGTAACTTACACTACTTATATTTTAGAAAAAGATTCAAGGTTCCGCGCAAAAAAAATTAAATCCAAAATTTTACGCGGGCGCAGTCTCGAGAAGCAGCTAGTTTTTTAATTAAACTAAAGTGAGAAAGGAACTTAGGTTCCACCTGATCCTGAATGCGTTGCTACTGCAGTCTATTTTAGCAGTATAGTTGTAGTACGAATGGGTCGGCTCGCCCGGGGAAGGACCACGCTCTCACAGAAAACCAGCGTAAAATAGCAGCTTAACGCTGCTGTGTTTCGTATGGTAAGTGTAGAGAACCGGAGACCCTTTTTACTGGCAAAGAGGCATTCCATCTTAGTCCTCACGGGTGACAACGCATCTGCATCTTGAGTCTTTATTGAGGATAGATGTAGATGTCTATGGGCTACAGCAACCACTTACCATCAGGTGGACTGTGTGCTCGTTTGTCACCCTATACTATAAAAACAAAAAAAAAAAAGTCTATAGACTGCCAGCAACCAACTGCAGCTAACTTCAAATCAAGAACGCTTTTTTTAACATGGAGAAATGCCTACGCATTCCCGCATCGCGGGGGCAAGTATGGCTTATATCGGACTCGCACCGACTCAAACCCCACGGTATTCCACCTTCGTCGCCTATTGGTAGGGCCATGGGAATGCTTTCGTACTCAGTCGCAAACAGCAGCACAGGTTGCGCCATGGCGGTCGCTCCTCAGGAGAGGACTACCATACCAACATTCCTCTTTCTCCGCGACTCCACCTCGGCTGCGGCGGTAGGGGGAGAGGACAGACAAGGTGGGAACCAGTTGAGGGGGGGAGGGGAATTAAGAAGGCTACAGATGCGTTGTCACCTCTGAATGCTAAGATGGAATACATCACAGCTGAACATAAGCCTCCCCAATAGCTTGCCTCATAGGGAGGGTATTTGCCATAGTTGCCACGCTTGTCAAGCAGGCTGGCAAATGCAATTTTTATTTATTTTTAATCGTTGTAAAAAAGGGGATATAATGAATTTTTAAAAATGTCTTACGTTCTTACTTTCAGTTAGAATTACATGTCATCTATGTTGAATAAAAAATTAATCCATTCTATTCTTATCAGTTAAAAAAGTCACACGTATGTGTGTCACACACACACACACATACGTATGGTGTATTCATCAGGATTTTTGAGTTAAAACATAACCCCACAGTCACAGTATTTTTGCCTGTATCGAAGAAGCTAAACGCTTCTCTTCGATGCAGGCGAAAATTCACACGTAAATTGCATAAGGACAAACATTCAAAACTAGAAAAATTATATGTAACTCATCCAAACACTAGTTCCGTGTGGGACTCGAACCCGTGGTCATTCAGCGCCGCAACCAAACGCTTAGTCGCTGCACTACCGAGCTATCAAGTCGTTATTATGCTATTTTACGTTAGTGGTATGTGAGAGTGTATTTGTTCTCCATCAATCCACCCATTGGACATTAACTTATTTTAATGTTCTCGACGTTTTGAGGGCTTTACAGCACCCATGGTCACGTGGGGACTTCGTTTTCCCAATGTTATAACCACCCCACTACATCCGTGATCATGGGTTCTGTAAAGAACCCGAAACGTCAGGAATATAAAATAAGTTAATTAAAATCGATTAAATACGTAACAACTCTTTTTTTTATAAAATAAGGGTGACAAAACAAGCACACTGTCCACCTGATGGTAAAGTGATGCTGTAGCCTATTGACATCTACATAATATATAAATACGTCGTAATCCCTGAGAACTGAGATGAAATGCCTCGTATCCAGTAAAAAGAGTCTCCGGTTCTCTACACTTACCATTCGAAACATAGCAGCATTAAGTTTCCTAATTTACGTTGGTAATTTGTGAGAGCGTGGTCCTTACCCGACCAAGCATACGTGCTAGAAACCATATTGTAGCTACAGTGTGGCTCTATCACGTATAAAAGTGAAGTGCTCGCGTAAAATAAGAAATCATTAGGTATATAAAATTGAATTAAATAGAATTGTAATTCAAAATTCAATAGCCTGCGTGACTGGCTACATTTGGTCACGTAGTAAATCTTGGCTTCCTCGTGAAGATGACTTAACGTTAGGTCGGTAGCACACGACCGATAATGCGACCCCTAGCGACACAATGACTCATTACGAGATAGCATCGCGTTCAATTAACATTCCGTGGAGTGGCCGCTGCGTAAATGTCAAACTCTTTTAAATACCAGCTGTAGCTTAACCGTGTAAAATTGAAGTTTTTACTACGCGGATGGGATTAGTCTATTACCGTGCGTAAAAAGTTAATTCCATCACTTGTGTTTTGTTTTTATATTGCGTAATCTAAAACTTTTTTTTATTTCAAAAAAGGTGTCAAACGTGCATACAGCCCACTCATAGTCACTTTTGATTATTCTCAATGAAGAAGAAGCATCATTTAGAATAACGTATGGTTGCAGCGTGAGAGACATCATAACTCTATCTATATTGGTTAGTTTCGTAACAGCTGATTTAGGAATATACCCGGAAGATCTTAAAAAAGAATATCGTCAAAGATACAAAACACTTGATACTCTTAAAAATCAGTCTGATAAGTATTGTGACATACGTCAAAATGCTAAAATGTAACATTTTTGGGATGGAATTCTCTCTCTCAGATTAGAGTTAGAGTACCATGTAGACAAAAACTCAATTCCAAACCAGTGTTAGGATATAAATAAATGCCAACTCCAAAAAATTAAAATTCATGTGCCAGGAGAATAAACAAACGAGACTCTTGCGGCTCGCAAGAGCGGTATCCAGAATTCTAATAATAAATTAAAAGTGAGACAGAGAGCGGGGTAGATGTTTAAAATAAGACTCAAATTACCTATTTAGACATAATTTCGGTCAGTACTTGAGTCTTCTGCTGTCACATATACGGCTCTTGAGCTATTTAGACTCTCAAATTAAATATAAATAATCTGGGTATATTTAATTGATGAAACTTCCGAATGAGCTCTGCTAAATTGATAAGACACTGGCGAGGTCTTATCTTAGCTAGCGATATCTCATTTAGAATCAGAGTGGTATCAGAAGCGACTGAGCTGAGTCAATGACGCAAGATTGAGTTTATTAGAGGTGACTACATATCTGTGCCATTTGCTGTGGTGACTATAGGTCCATCTAGTCCACGTCAGGTAAAGTTCCTGACGGAACTGTACCCGCGAACTGTCACCGCCGCTGATGTAGCGGGCTAGTTCTTATGTCGCTCACAAGATAAGTATAGCCATTCAGCGAGGAAACGCAGCCAGGTCAAAAAAAAAAGATTTTTAGAGAAGAAATTAGATTAAGTCAATTCAATATCTTTAGCTGGTGGTGTGGTGGTACTTGACTAACCCATGTTACCACCACAGAACTACTAGAAACCACTAGAAAAAGCTGTATTTTAAGAATTATGTCATAAATAACAAAATGTTAAAAGTCTTTAATATAGTCTGTATATATTAATTGAGACTATGAAACACTACTACAGCTTATTGTATTTTTTATAGAATGGAGGTGACAAACGAGACTTACCTGATGGTAAGTGAATGCTTTGGCCCATGGACATCTACATTTATCCTTGATTAAGAATCAAAATGCAGATGCGTTGTCATCCCTGAGGCCTAAGATAGAATGCCTCCTATCCAGTATTCTGTTCTCTACACTCACCATACGAAAAAGCAGCAATAAGCAGTATTTTACGTTGGTATTATGAAAGAATGAGGTCCTTCCCCGGTTAAGTCGATCCATTCGTCCTACAACCATAATATAGCTGCAGCGTGGTTGTACCAGGTAAAACTTTATTAAATATTTTATAATTATCTTGTTTTACTTATTTATGTAATAATACATACAATAAACGCTTGGCAAGCGTGTGTGTAGTTTATTATCTCAATTTTAAAACTGTTAACGCTAAAGAGTTATACTCGTATTTCAACTAGACAGGGCAGACGTTGTGCTGCCCTTTCCGACTACCATTTGCTTTCCTTAAAAAAAAACTCCTGAGATTAGCAATAAAAAAATTGAGGGTCATTTATCGAGATAAAAACTATCCTATCTCTCAAGTTGGTCTCAGTAGTTTAGGAGTTCACCGCGCACAAACAACTTGACACGTAATTTTTATATATAAAGATTAAAGGTATTCAGAATTAATTTTTACTGACATTTAAAAAAACAAGGCGAGTGTTGCCTTCATTTAGTCTCATGTTACGCCACTGCGACAGCAAAAAATGATAGGATGAATTTTCTAACGTATTTACCGCACTCCAAGGCACTGTGTATTTTGAGATTCACACATTCTATACTTGAATTTCTTGGGTACTAAAGAAATACACTCAAGATTGACTTGCCTGTAATTTTATTTAAGTATTAAGAATTCCCGCAGTTACTAAACTTGCATTTGAAACTAATCTTTAAAAATTTAACGGAAAGACACAATTCCATAATTAAAATTTATCATACTCACTTGTTACCAACAAAACGAAGCATCTGAGGCAAGTTTTATTATGTATGTAAAGAAAACAAAAAAAATATCGATTTCGCTCCGGTTATGTTCTTTATTAATCAAAATACGAGCTCTCATACAAATTAAATTAAGGCAAAGAATTGGCACCGGAGATATATATGGCCACCGGATTAATTCAGCTTGCAATTTTTCTCATTCGATATTAGTAAAATATGCTTTATCTTTGAGGAATAAAGTCCAAATTACATTTGAACATTGGCATATCAGTGTGTACGCATTATTGTTATTTTGTTTTTTTAACTTAATAAGAGATTTATGTCCCGCTTTGATGTCAGATTGGCGCTTAAAAGACGTTCGAAGTAACAAGGTAGTAATTAACTTAATTTTTATATTTATTCAATACTAAGTAGACATTGTCCAGAAGCACTTACTTGGAATTTTAGTCTTAATATCCAACTGAATACATTGGTGGGTATTATAGCCTGTATAAGAAAAAACCAGAACGAATCGCATTCTTCTGATCAAAAATATTAGGATTAAAGATCTGTATAACTATATGATAGTTCCAAGAGCCGTGGTAGCTCAAATGGTTAGCGTTCGCTGTAAATTTCACGGTACGCGAGCAACCCGGGTTCGTTCCCCGCCGGCTGCAATGGAATTGTTAATTGCAATTTTAAGCGCTGATTTACCACGTGCTTGCCGGTGAAGGAAAAAGTCATAAGGAAACTTGCATGTCTGAGAAATAAGAAAAGAAACATTCGAAGACGTGAAGCTTGCGAACACGCATTGGGGCAGTGTGGCGAACATTTCCTTGTCCTAAAACCCTCTCAGAAATGAAGACAGGCCTGTGCCCAGCTGTAGGACGTATATAGGCTGTAACTTCAACTTTTAACTTTATATGATATAATGCATTATAATGCACGTGTGCGTGTGCGCGCAAAAACGCGCGTACGTGGTAGACCCATGCTGCAGCTATATTACTGGTATAGTTGTAGCACGAAAGGGTCGGCTCGACCGGGGAAGGCCCACGCTCTCATAGAATACCAGTGTAAACTAGCAGCTAAACACTGCTGTGTTTCGTACGGTGAGTGTAGAGAACCGGAGACCCCTTTTACTGGAAAAGAGGCATCCCATCGTAGTCCTCACGGGTGATAACGCATCTGCATTTTGATTATTTTTGAGGATATATGTAGATGTCTATGGGTCACAGCAACCACTTACCATCAGGTGGAATGTGTGCTCGTTTATCAACCTAATTCTATAAAAAAAAACGCGACTAAATCCTTAAAAGTTAGATTCATGCAATATAGTATTTGATAAGAAATTAAATAAGAAATGAGACAAAGTTATTCAAATGTCAAACGCCTCAGACCTAGCTAAATACTCGAAATTTCGTAAATTTCAATGTTGAAACCATTTTCATCACCATTGCAGCCACAACTTCACAACTCCACTTCTGAACATAGGCCTCCCTCAAGAAATGCTACAAAATACGATCCAAGGTCACTTGCATCCATCGTCTTCCTGCATGTGTTACCAGCTTGTCACTCCATCTAAAGATTTAGGGAGGCCGCCCTAAATTATGGCTATCGGTACGATGCTGCTACTAGTGAACCATAGCATGGAAGAGTTGTCGGTTTTACGAGCTACATGGCTGTCCCATTGCCACTTCAACTTTCTAATGCGTTGGGATAATTTGGTTACTCTGGTTCTACCGAATTTTTGAACCGACAACTGATGGGGAAGAAAGGTACCGGTAGGGGAAGTGTAGTGCGACGACCCACTAGATGGAGTGACGACGAAGTCGATGGATGCAGGTGGCTCAGGACCGTGATTTGTGCCATTCCTTGTGGGAGGCCTATGTTCAGCAGTGGACTCATACACATATATTTAATTAATAGAATCAGGTGTTACTTTGCGGAAATCCATTATATTAACGATGTTAAAAATAAATAAGGTAAGATCAGAGAAATAAAACAAAATGATTTGTTATATCTATTTCGAAGAGCACCTCCCGTCCTCCCTCAATTGCGTGCACTGTTTCGATCACCACTATTTCCAACACCACTACTCTCAACACCACTACACTAGTTGATGATAGATCATCCACCACCGTCGATAATACGACATGTGTTTCGCCTCTTTTTTTTATAGGATCGAGTGACAAACGAGCACACAGTACACCTGATGGTAAGTGGATGCTGCGAATTTTTTTGCGAATCATAACGCAGATGCGTTGTCACTCGTGAGGGCTAAGATGGAATGCCTCTTTTCCAGTAAAAAGAGTCTCCGGTTCTCTACACTCACCATACGAAACACAGCAGTGTTAAACTGCTATTTGACGCTGCTATTCTGTGAGAGCGTGGTCCTTCCCCGGTCGAGCCGACCCATTCGTGCTACAACTATACTACTAATATAGCTGTAGCGTGGCTCTACCACGTAAAATGAAGCCTCTAAATGAAGCATCATCAGTTGAAATATGTGATGGCAAAAACTGGGGAAGACATATCATATTTTTTACTATGCAGATCTTAGCTAATAAATTTTTTACATCTTTAACGCATACGTATTATATAAATTCTGTCGCCTGCTACCCAAAGACTATACCATCCTAAACATCTCTTTCGATTCTTTTATAAATATTTTTACAATTATTTTATGTATATCAATGCATTTATTTACACATACATGCTCTCTGCTTAAAGGCACTATTAATTTGGCATCATAATCTTCAATATATCGCCAAATTGGTCGATTAAATTCCGTCTTGGGTGTTTTTATCGACTCGGACAATCACTTCTACAGAATATATCTGTTTTTTTTTTTATCTCTTTTCCTTCATTCATTCTTTCTACGCGTGAAAACCACCAAAGGTTTCTTTTTTAATCTAGGTCATAACATCTTCTTGCAAAATGGAGTTTTCATTGTGTTAAAGTGTCTTATTGTCTACATAACCTACTATGTTACTGAAAACTATCAGCGTTAGTATCACTATTTTGTACCTTTATTGTGCTAGTATATCTATACTAATCTATACTAATACTAATAATATTATAATGAGGTAAAATTTGTAAATTTGTAAGTTTGTTTGTAGGAAGTAATCTCTACAACTATTTTAAAAATTCTTTCACCAGTGGAAAACTACATTATTCCTGAGTGACATAGGCTATATTTGATTGTGATTAATAATATGTTTTAATGTGAAATAACAATATTTGTCAATAAATCCTAAACACTCAGTACTTAGAACCAGACCAGATATTTCATCAAAAGTAAAAATGTTTGACGCCCAACAAAGTGGGTACGGGTCAGCTAGTCATATATATAATGGTCTAACACAACTGGTTACTTCGCCTACGCGGATTCCAGATGTGGAAGACGATGTACCTTCCCTGTTGGACCTTCTGCTGACCTCTCATCCGGACGGATATCAGGTCTTCGTCGATGCCCCTCTGGGCTCTTCGGACCATTGTCTGATCCGGAGTACGGTGCCACTCACGCTCCAATCGCAGTTGCGATCTGCAACTTGCCGCCGTGTCTGGCACTATAGGTCAGCTGATTGGGACGGGATGCGGTCTTTTTTTGCATCCTATCTTTGGGGGCGGGTTTGCTTCTCGCCGGAAGATCCCAGCGTTGTTGCCGATTCTGTTGCTGATGTGGTACTTCAGGTTATGGAACTTTTTATTCCATCCTCTGTGGTGCCCATCGGAGGCAGATCCCAGCCATGGTTTGGTCGCTCCTGTAAAATAGCATCACGCTATAAGCAGGAGTGCTACCGGGCCTGGGCTGACGCATCAACGCCTCGTTATATAAACACCAGCGCACTTAAAAAGAAGAATAGTTCCGCCTCCAGGTCCTTCAAAAGCGTCATTGCCAAGGCAAGGTCTGAGCACATCGGCAGAATTGGCGAGAAGCTAGTTCGCCTTCCTTCGGGAACCCGTGCATTCTGGTCTCTCGCCAAGGCTGTCCAAGGGAACTTCAGCAATCTCTTCCATCTCTGCACAGAGAGGACGACTCACTGGCCCATGCCGCAAAGGAGAAAGCCGATCTGTTGAGCTCTCTTTTTGCGTCCAACTCGACTCTAGATGACGGGGGGAACACATCGCCGACCATCCCGCGATGTGAATGCTCCATGTCGGATGTGCGATTAACACAGCGCTCGATTCGCAAAGCACTCTTCTCCCTGGACGTCAGCAAGTCGAGTGGGCCCGATGAAGTCCCTCCCATTGTGCTGAAGACGTGTGCTCCGGAGTTGGCTCCGGTTTTAACGCGTCCTTTCCGGTACTCCTACTCCCAAGGCGTAGTCCCGAATTCATGGAAGACAGCTTTGGTCCACCCGATCCCTAAAAAAGGCGACGGCTCAGACCCGTCCAACTACAGGCCTATCGCCATCACCTCCTTGTTCTCCAAAATAATGGAATCCATTATAAACTGCCAGCTCATGAGGTACCTTGAAGATCACCAGCTGATTAGTGACCGCCAGTACGGTTTTCGTCGGGGTCGATCACCTGGTGATCTTCTAGTCTACTTAACTCATAGATGGGCGGAGGCAGTAGAGTCCAAGGGGAGGGCATTGGCCGTTAGTTTGGACATAGCGAAGGCCTTCGCACAAAGCGCTTCTTTCGAAGCTTCCTTCCTATGGGCTTCCCGAGAAATTGTGCAAATGGATCACCAGTTTCTTTGCTGATCGGAGCATCAAGGTCGTAGTAGACGGTGCATGCTCTGATTTCAAGCCTATCAACGCTGGTGTTCCACAAGGCTGCGTGCTTTCACTAAAGCTGTTTCTTCTGCATATCAATGATATGTTGCTAACTGGTAGCATTCATTGCTATGCAGACGACAGCACTGGTGATGCCTTATATACCGGCCGTGCCAATATTTCTCAGGAAAACGTCGCCGAGTACCGGGACAAACTTGTGTCTGAAGTCGAGTCTTTGCTTAACAAAGTCTTGGATTGGGGCCGACTAAATCTAGTCCAGTTCAATCCCCAGAAGACACAAGTTTGCGCGTTTACCGCTAAAAAGAACCCCTTTGTCGTATCTCCTCAGTTTCAAGGCACTCCCCTTGCTGCCTCAGCCAGTATCGGAATCCTTGGCGTCGACATATCGAATAGTGTGCAGTTTCGTGGTCACTTGGAAGGGAAGACCAAATTGGCCTCTAAAAAGCTTGGCGTGCTCAGCAGAGCGAGACGGTATTTCATGCCGGCACATCACTTGCAACTCTACAAAGCGCAAGTTCGGCCTCACATGGAATACTGTTCTCATCTCTGGGCCGGGGCACCCCAGTGCCAGCTCCTTCCACTTGACCGCATCCAGCGCAGAGCGATTCGAATCGTCGACGACCGAGTTCTTTCTGATCGGCTCAATACACTGGCACTGCGTAGAGATGTTGCATCTCTTTGCGTATTTTATCGCATCTATCACGGGGAGTGCTCTGAGGAATTGTTCGGACTAATTCCAGCCGCTCAATTTCACCATCGCACATCGCGACAAAATTCGCGTTACCATCCATACCATCTGGATGATTGGCGGTCCACCACTGTGCGATTTAGAAGAAGTTTTCTCCCTCGCACAACTTCCTTGTGGAATCAATTACCACCAGCGAATTTTTCGGACCGATACGACTTAGGAACCTTCAAGAAAAGAGCTTACACCTTTCTAAAAGGCCGGCAACGCATCTGCAATTCCCCTGGTGTTGCGGTTGTTCATGGGCGGCGGTAGTCACTTACCATCAGGTGAGCTGCATGATCGTCTGCCCCCTCTGCTATAAAAAAAATATAAAAATTAATGTTTGTTTGTTCGTATTTTCAACAGATTGTGCTAAAACTTTGTCAACTTATTGCTTGCGCTTGTGCGAAGGTTATAGGCATAGTAGGTACAATTAATTTACAACAAATTTATTTGAAAGTTATATAATATCATTCAACTTCAATGAATGTATTATCATTCCTGATTAAATCATATAACTCTTCCAAATTTAAAACGATATATCCACAATAATTTTTTTTTTTTATAGGAGAGAGGGCAAACGAGCATGCGGCTCACCTGATGGTAAGTGACTACCTTCGCCCATGAACAACTGCAACACCAGGGAGGGAATTGCAGATGCGTTGCCGGCTTTTTAAAAATGAGTAGGCTCTTTTCTTGAAGGTCCCTAAGTCATATCGGTACGGAAAAATCGCTGATGGTAATCGATTCCACAAGGAGGTCGTGCGAGGAAGAAAACATTTTCTAAATCGCACAGTGGTGGACCGCCAATCATCCAGATGGTGTGGATGGTATCGGGAGTTCTGCCGCGATGTGCGTTCGTGAAATTTGGCGGCTGGGATTAATCCGAACAGTTCCTCAGAGCACTCCCCATGGTAGATGCGAAAGAAAATGCAAAGGGATGCAACATCTCTTCGCAGTGCCAATGAATCGAGCCGATCGGAAAGGGCTCGGTCGTCGACGATTCGAGCCGCTCTGCGCTGGATGCGGTCAAGTGGAAGGAGCTGGCACTGGGGAGCCCCTGCCCAGAGATGGGAACAGTATTCCATGTGAGGCCGAACTTGCGCCTTGTAAAGTTGCAGGCGGTGTGCCGGCATGAAATACTGTCCCGCTCTGCTGAGCACGCCAAGCTTTTTAGAGGCCAATTTGGCCTTCCCTTCCAAGTGACCACGAAACTGCACGTCACTCTATATGTCGACTCCGAGGATACCGATACTGGCTGAGGCAAGAAGGGGAGTGCCTTGAAACTGAGGAGATACGACAAAGGGGTTCTTTTTAGCGGTAAACGCGCAAACTTGTGTCTTCTGAGGATTAAACTGGACTAGATTTAGTCGCCCCCAATCCGAGACTTTGTTCAGCAAAGACTCGACTTCAGACACAAGTTTGTTCCGGTACTCAGCAACGTTTTCCCGAGAAATATTGGCACGGCCGGTGTATAGAGCATCTGTCCGGAATCTGTAGTCGATGAGTCGGTCTGTTTCGGCATTACCGCTATGGGACCTATAGAGGCACCCATAGACGCGCGGATGGTCGTCGCTGTCTACGCGTAGCCAAAGGATGGACAGGTCCGAACCTTCAAGACTGCCGAGGCGTCGAGAACAGATGTCCTCTCTGACATACACGCAAACTTCAGCCCGAGGCACAAAGGAATGCTCCAATTTGTACCCCGGGTAGGAGAGATACGAAATATCAGCCGGAGAGGAAACCTGCGTCTCGGTCAGAAAGAGCAAGGCCGGCTTCGCCGTCTCGAGATGATAGTGGACGGCGTTTAGGTTAGAGTGAAGTCCCCTGATGTTGCAGAAATTCACGGATAGCGTGGCAGGGGTCGCCTTGGTGTTCTTGCTCAGTTTGCCCCTAGCAGTTATGCTTTTGAGCGGAATTTTGATTTTAATTAACAAATGAGATCCATATCACAGATATTAGAAAAATAACAAAATAATAATAATAATACAGCTAGGTGGACGGAGAAAGTAACATGACACGCACACACGCACGCATTCATTCATTCATTCATTCATATATATTTGGACAGATTTATGACGAAAAACACTTTTATTACGTATTTTAATTCTGCAATAACAGTCACAGTGTTGGATCTAAACGTTCTTGTACAGTATATAAATAATTTTAACGTGTTAAACTTGCTTTAAAAGTCACATTTTTTTCTCATTCATTTCAGAAAGCAGAAAAAATAACCGCTGTTGGGATGAAACAAAGCGTTACAGAATTTCAACATCTAAAAGGACGGTTTGTCTCTTTTCAAAATCGCGAGGGTAAAATTTTAATACGTAAAAATCTTTGTAAATATAAAGCCGTGAAAAGGCCACAACTGATTCAAAAAAAAAGCTATGAACATTTAAATATACGTCTTCACGTATATTTTTGTGTAGATTTACTTATTATAAAATGAATACCGTGTAGTGGCGGTGTAGGAATATCCACTACCCCATATTATCCCGCGGGTGCCGTATAATGCAACAGAGGGAAACAAATCATGCGATGGGCAGCAGCGTCTTCCTAATAACGACTAAAAATAAAAACCTGCGGTTGCCAACCCACTTGCCAAGCGTGGCAACTATGACAAATATCCCTCAATGAGGCAATCTATGAGGGTGACCTATGGTCAGCAGTGGACTTTAGTAGGCTGCAACGGTAACGGTAATGTTTATTTAATAAAAAAAAATATTATTCGTGTATAAGTACCTTTACCTTTATAAGTATAGAACTTTTAGACGTTTGGATTGGGCGATTGCAACTCTAGATGTCTCTCATGTTAAACGTGTATTTAAGGTGTAGCGATTTGTAAGACTTATTTAATTTCATTCGCGCTTATATTATAGTGCAACAAAAATATGCACAAACACGTTATTCACTTGTCTTCGTTATAAGTGTGCAATAAGATTGTAAGCTTGGATGCAGTGCAAACGTGGACATAATTATAGGAGTATGTATTCGTAAAATTCTTCAATTTTATGAGTCCTTTAAAGTCCAATGCTGAACGTCTCTCGCTCTAGGAAGGGTTTGCTTTGTGATAATCAGGCGTTATTTTGCGGAAATCCGTGTAAAAAAGTTAAAAAAGTTACTTTATTTTGTTACGGCTCTTTACAAATTAATTTTTAACGTCTTTAATTTATTGTGATGCTTGACGTACGCGAGCTAGGCGTACTGACGATCGCCAGGATCAAACATCTCACACCTTTGACGGTGCTGTCCGTCGCTGGTCAGCATTTGTGTAATCTGTATTTTACACATAGCCTAAAAGAGAATGTTATACCATTATCTAAGCCTTATACCATTATTAATTATACCATTATCGGAAGCTATGAGATATATCTGGGATATCACATGGTGATGGATTTTTTTTTATAGAATTAAGGTGGCAAACGAGCACACAGTCCACCTGATGGTAAGTGGGTGTCGTAATAGATGTCGACATCTATCCTCGATTAAAAATCAAAATGCAGATGCGTTGTCACCCCTAAGGACTAAGATGGAATGCCTCGTTTACAGTAAAAATAATTATCTACACTCACCATACGAAACATAGTATTAAGCTGCTATTTGAGCATGGTCCTTCCCCTGTCGAACCGACCTATCAGTGCAACAACTATAAAATAGCTGCAGCATGGCTCTACCACGTAAAAAATGGATTCTCTTACGCTGCCTCCATATAGCATCACACACCCTAAACTTTTATTTGTATTTTTCCATAAATAACCGGACCGGCTAGGATTCGAAGGACCAGCGATTCAGTGATAGCGGTGTAACCATGCGGTGGTAAAGCTCCTATAGTAATAATATAGACCCAATAAACGTTTTATAAGTCATTGTAAAGCCGCGGTCACACACGGTCAGTGTGTCATCCTCACCGCGGTGCGTCCGCGCAGCGGGGAGCTTCGCTGCCACCGCGCTCGCATAAATTCGGCATTTGTCACGGCATTAACACTCGAAAAAGGGTTTTTATCATGTCACCCTCGCATCCGGCGAGCGCAATCGTATGAATATTTTGTGCTTTACGAATCTTTTGTACTTCGCCGGCTTAACTATTCTGTATGAATTATATAGACGCGGTTTTGTTTATGTGTTCTTTAATTTTATGTCAAATGTGAACACAGGTTATTTTTAAAAAGCAATATATTACCATTTTATTCGCTTCACATAACTGGTAAATGGAAGAAAGCGATATATGCGTTATTGATATTATTTATCTTAATAATCTATTTAAATGAGATGTTTCAAGATGTATGCAGTCTAGGCAAGATATTTGTACACTACATTAAAAAATAGGCAATCACACGTAGAACAGTTTTAACTACTTTTTTTTAAATATGGCTTTGTTTGCTGGTATCAAAACCATCACAACACAGAGTTTTATTATGGTTTTTAACTAAAAAATTATGTAACTAAGTACGTAACATTAAAAAAAGGCAATAAATTTTAAAATTAAAACTGTTACAATCGTTGTATTACGTTGTTAGCTGTTAATTTATTTTCTAAAAAGATAATATACTTTCACTATATTAAAATCATTTTATATTTCTTAATCTAACTCGGCTAAATGTATAGTATTTAAATGTGGAAAAACAATAACAACATCAATTTCCTAAATATGTTCTGTAATATTTAAAATATTTGATTTATTACAATCGAACAATAAAAACTATTAAGCCATGTGCACAAAACTAATCAAATTTCCACGCCACTAGACAAAGCATAAAGCGAAATACATGAAACATCGTATCAATGGAACAATGAGATACAGGCGCGTTAAAAATCGTCGGAAAAAGCATCGATTCGAGTAAAGAGCGATTGTTGTGCAAACTTGCGATCCGATGCGGTAAATGGGGCGGAATTAAACGTGCCGCGTATGTGAACGCTGCTTAATGACATAGAATCTTTTTTCTGCACGATTCACAACTCTAAAGTTTATGAGATAGCACTTTTATGGCAATAGATTTGAATGGGAGTTAGGACATTACGTGTCTGCGAGCAAATGAGAAATATTAACGAAAATAAAATTATTTATCGTCATGTATTATTGTTATAATCGACCGTTTACCTCGTTTTAGTTTTTTTTTCTTTCGCTTTCAATGGCCGTGAGTAAAGATGGCGGCGCAATAGAATAGTCGGAGCCTTTGCGTAAACCAAGTGAGGCGCAAATAAGGATACAGTGATGAGTTATTGAAATTAATAATGGATTTAGGATATGATATTATGAGATTTCCGTTTCTACCGAATTAATATAGTGGCGGTGCCTTTTATGATAATTATTTACTTCCTACTTTTAAGCTCAATTATAATAAAGATCCAATTAAAGATTATGATGATAGCACAAAAAATACGACAGAACTTTTCTTTTAAAAACGTGAATGGAAAAAATACTACTACGATGCTTTTAATATTAAAAATACTACATATTTACAAATTTAATGATATTTTATTGTTAATGTTTTTTTTATAATGATAGTAATAATGCCCTCCAGGCTGAATTTCGGTCACGGCATCCAACTCAACGGAGTTTAGTCATCTGGGTATGATAGAATTATACTGCACGAGTGTGTGTGCAAACGCAGGTGCACCTCTATTCCCTCACTCTCATAGTCCGATGGGACTGCAATCAGATACGACCGTTGCGAGTCCAGGCGCAGGACCAACGTATTTACATGTTATCCAAGGCATGGGATGAAGCACTGGTAACTTGCTACTCCGGGTGGTTACTGAGAGTTTCTTGACAGAAAATTCAATAGCTAATTTTAGCCTAACCAACCAAGGGATTCGAGCCCGGGACTACGTGATCAGGAGTCGCGCTTACGACTACGAGAGCATCCCGAGGCAGTCAAATAGAACTGCTATTAACCCACGATACAGCAGACAAACACCAATGCTGCCATTTTATGTATATTTTAACTCTTTCAATACAAAAACACGTTATTCATACATACATATCCAATAAAAGTCCTCTGGTGTACATAGGCCTCTCCCATAGATTGCCTCGTAGAGGGGATTTTGCCATAGTCGTCCCCTTGGCAGGCGAGTTGGTAACAGCAGATTTTTATATTTTTTTCCCTTTCAAATTGGATGATGATAATGAATGAATGATTCACCTTGTAGTAGTGATGTAAGAATATCCATTACTTCATATCGCCCCGTGGGTGTCGTAACACGTGAGAGAAAGAAATTGTAACAGGAGATGGACAGCAGCATCTCCCTGATACTGAAGATTATGAAAACTGCGGTTACCAACCCAACTAGGTATGTCAAAATGTGCCCTATGAGTCAATATGGGGGAATCCTATGTTCAGCAGTGACCTTTTGTATTCTGTAACCACAGAATTGGCTAAATTATATTTATTATGTACGCTACTTCGCTTTATTTTAGCATATCTAGACACGCCATCTTGTTTTTAGATAAGCACGAAACAATAAATTTACAAATTGTAATTTCTAATCAATAAACGCTGAAGCTCTTTTAATTATGCGAACATTAATAAAAAATTGAAACGTCGAGAAATAAAGCGGTCTATTAAAGTCTCAAAACACCCTTTTATAGAGATACGATCACTCTAACTACAGATTTCTATTAATCAGATGGAATGCGACGCGGCGTACTACAGTACTAAGCAGCTAAGGCAAAACCTTAACAAAACAATTGAGGTTCCGTTGATGTATTTCAAGTTAAAACTTGTTTTGTCGCGTTGAACGATTTTTGGTAGGGGAAAAACTTATGTTCGCGTCACCGATGACCTCGACATGCTCGTGACGTCACGAGCATGTCTACTGCCAGACTTGCGACGCGCAGTATAGCAGCCTGTGTACATGTATATGTATATATCATTAAGTTTTCACTTCTGTCGGCAGTCCTTACGGCTGCTTCTGTTGTTATTCAATATAACATTTGTTTCCACGTCGTGAGAAACTTGCATATCTGTGGAATAAATATTTTGAGGACCTGTGAATCCTCCATTAAAGTGTGCGATAGGCTCATTGTTCTATAAACCTCTCAGAAACGAAAAAAGGCCTGTGCATAGTAGTGGGACGTATGTAGGCAGTAACTTTATTTTCCTTTATTTATATTGTAAATATTTCATTATACTTCTGAAATCGGGATATCCGCAGTAGCTAGAGTAACGGATATAACTCAACGGATTAGTAAACTGAAGTGGCAATGGGCCGGCCATATATCTCAAAGAACCGTCTACCGATGGGGAAGAAAGGTTCTAAAGTGGCAACCTCGTACCGGTAAGTGATGTGTAGGGCAGGTCTCCACTAGATGGAGTGACGACCTGGTAAGACATGCAGGAAGTCGATAGCTGCAGGTGGCTCAATACCGTGCTTTGTTTAATTCCTTGGGGAGGCCTATGTTCAGCAGTGGACTTGTGAATGGATGTAATGACGAAATCAGGATATTCGCAGTAGTAGAGTAACTGACTAGCCCGATGTATTAGTAAGCTGCAGTGGCAATGGGCCGGTCATATAGCTCGAAGGACCAACTACCCATGGGGAAGAGAGGTTCTCGAGTGGCAACCTCTTACCGGTATGTGAAGTGTAGGGCAGGCCTCCATTAGATGAACTGATGACATGGTAAAACATGCAGGAAGTCGATGGCTGCAGGTGAATCAGGACCGTGCTTTGTGGCATTCCTTGGGGGAGGCCTATATTCAGCAGTGGACTTGTGAAGGAATGTAATGTTGATGATGATGATGAATGTTAATAATAAATGAGCTGTTTTAGATTTTAATCTCCACTAATACGAGACCCTAAAGACACATGTATGCATCGAATAAGAACAAAATGGCATTAAGTAGACAGAAAAAAGTTCATTGAGCGGACCGTGCTTAGGGCAAAGCTGGCCTTAATAAACGACCCTTTTGTCTGCTTATATTAATGGATATTGAACTTTATTCCGCTGAAATAAGACTTAAAAAAATATTGCGTAAGAAGCATTTTCGTGTAGCAGCTATTGCATCTCAGTTCGTACACCTGTTAAGAAAGACGCATTGAATCCTTTACATATTTTAGTAACACATTCTTCCGAATGCATTCTTGTGTTTATTTTAAAAACGACTAGTCATTATCCGCGAGTTTGCTTAAATTATTTTTCAAACCTTTTTCCTTTACCTTCCAACTTTACCATACCTAATATGTACTTGTGTTTAGAAATATTCTACACATACATAAACACTCACGCCTGTCACCCAGAGGGGTAGGCAGATACTATGGATTTCCATTTGACACGGTTCTGACACACCTCTCTCCACACCAATATACCTACGCATATACGCTCGTCGGTTAAGGGTACTTTTAAATATTCTGTCGGATATATGCTCAGTCAAGTATCTTAAAAACAATTTAAATCGCTAATTGGCGTTTATTTTCCTACGTAGCTATCGTATTCAGGACAAAATAGCGAGATAGTAGCATCCTAATTTGGCTTTAGTTAAGTTTAGAAATACACAACTAGTGATTTCGTAAAATTCCCTAATTAATAACAATATCTGTTAATTTAATTTTCTTCTAAATATATTAATAAAAATGTTGTCCAACAAACAATATCCTAATCATTTTTATCGCTTTAAGAAATCCTTCCACATATACTTAATCAGATAACCATGTATTTCTGTGGGTTGAGATCCGGGCCGGCGTCGACCTGTCTGGGCCGACCCGCTATCTCCCAAACTGGTACCCTAATGCCTCAATATTCAATCCTCTACGTCAAAGCGGTTTCCTATTGATGTCTTAGTTTTTTTTTTAACAGCAATGGAATTCAAACCGGTTAAAATATTTCTAGACGACTTCGAACAAAATATCGTTTGTCTATACATTTTGATTGTCTGTGAAATTAAAGTTTTGATTTTTTTAATGAATTAGTCGTCATCTCAACACAGTTGAGTAATTCAGAAATTAATTTTAGGGAATAACGCGTACAAAAGTACGGGATATTAGAATTAACGATTAAAACGAGAATACTGTTTCTAGAAATTTCTCGTGTCATGTTGACGTAATATTTAACTGAGTTTATTACAAATATTTAACTGGTATAGTTGTGGCACGAATGGGTCCGCTCGACCGGGGAAGGACCACGCTCTTACAGAATACCAGCGTAAAGTAACAGTTTAACGCTACTGTGTTTCGTTTGGTGAGTGTAGAGAACCGGAGACCCTTTTTACTGGAAAGGAAGCATTTCATTTTAGTCCTCACGGCTGACAACGCATCTGCATTTTGATTTGTAATCAAGGACAGAAGTACATGTCTATGGGCCACAGTAACCACTTACCATCAGGTGGACTGATGCTCGTTTGTTACCTTTATTCTATAAAAAAGCATACCCCGATATACCATAAAACTACCTATAACATTATTTTGGAAGAGATGATGTCTAAGCATATCGATGAATAGTTAGCATGATCCTTCTGTACTGCTGTAATGCTGCTAAAGTAAGAAATTGTTTCTTTTACATATCTTCTAACTATATTTCATGTGTTTAACGATGCTTCTGCACGACATTTTCTTCACAGCAGGTCACTGGATAGCCCAAATCAATTATAATTTCTTTTCAACCATAAACATAAGTCCTTACAATTTTGAAACAATTTTCAATATTAACTATAGAAAAATATTCTACAAATAATTGAAATTTGAATGAAACCATCTAAATTCCAGCCTCAGAATAGATCCGTTTGAAGAAAAAATAAAAATAATTGTGCTCAATTAAGCTTCTTCCACGCTTGATAATTCATATTGAAAGGAGATCAAAAGTCTTACATGAAATAAACAAGAAACAAATACAATTCAAATAAGTAAGTACAGTAATTACAAACGGTGAATCCAAACAAACGATTTCGAGGCCGTCAATTTATCCGAGACTAACCGTCACATTAAAAAAAAAAACGAATATTTCATCGTATTTTTTTTACAAACCTTATTTCGCGTTCCTCCACCTTAAGCAACTAAACAATAGGAGCGAAATTACCTTGTCGTAATGGTAAATAGGTAAATGTCGTAGCATTTAAACGTCAAGTTACTTTTTAATGTAAGACCATTAAACTGTAATGAGTGGCCAAAGAAGTGGTACTTTACAACCACGTGCCAGTCACCGAATGCGGTATACAAAGAGATTAACTACTGTTCGATGTAATACAATAGACAGAAATAATTGTACAATTAATGTCGTAAACTTTTGGTATAATGACACTTGAAACAGTCGAGCGGGAGAAGTAATTGGAAGTCAAGGTTCTTTCTTTTATTTTTCTTGAACAAATCTTAGCTTCAAGAGCGTAGGCCCTAATTGTTACTATATTAAAGTTGAAACATTTGACCGTCATTGGAGTTGATGTAAAGTTAAATCAATTCCAATGACTTTACCTTGTTGCATAAAAGAAAAAAATGTAGTTGGTTATACAGATGATTTAAGATTATGATGTGTCTGCAAAATTTTAATGACTCTTCACGCGGGGGCATTGTAATACACCCTGAGACCTGGGAGCTCGTGCTTAAAACAGTTAGACTATTATTTCTCCCAACACAAGTGTCTTTTTATTTTTTTATTTTTTATGTATAGTATGATTGCTAGATACGATTTCATGCGACAAAACGTTGGAATCTTAATTTTTAGGCTAGACATGCAATTACTGGGTCTGAATTTTTTTTATCCAAACTGCTTATTTTAAATATTTTTACATTCTCTCTTTAACACACTCTGAGTTCGTAATCTTAAATAGATGAGTCTTCTTTTTTTTGTCATCCTGACAAAGTCGAAGCTGGACATGGACCTTTCTCGATGTAGGAAGGATTTGACTCAATCGTAACGCTCATCAGACTGATTAACAAACGTTTTTATTTGATAAGTGTTTTTATTAAAGTAAAAGCTATTGTAGTTTATAACTGACAAACTCAAAATAGGTTTAAAAACTCATAATATACAACAATAATAACTTAGATATATTATAATTGTTATTAATAACGATTATCATTAAAATGCAGAAAGATTCGTTTTAATTGCTTGTTATTCACACTGAATTTTTGTGGGAATACTAATCATTACTACAATTGAATAAAACTACTTTTACGGATTCTATCGCGTTTTATTAACTTATTTTTTATTAATTCCCGACGTTTCGGGTACTTTACAGCACCCATGGTCACGGATTGAGGTGATTGACGTCCCGATGTCAGAGTTAACCAGGAGTTCTTTCAGCGTTTTTAATTATTAATTTTGGTTCGATCTACGCAGAATAAACTTACAGTGTCTTGAAGTCTTACAGTGGTATGCTTGGGTTTGGATTTAATTTTAGTAATTACAGGATCCCAAACAGGTGGTTGTACCCAGCCTCCCTCTCTATTGAAATTAGGATGTTTTATAATTTCAATAGCCTGAGGTATCATCCTTGGCAGGAATCGATGTTCTTTTGCGAGAATTTGTGGTTTATCAAATCTAATGTAATGGCGTGGGCCGTCTAGGGTATGATCACAAACTGCAGACCTCTCGGAACGTTGGTGTTTCGGTTGGTGGTTGGGGATTAAGATACAAAAAGCCTCAAAGTCTAACTGGGTGAAGTTATACTGGCCCTTTCAACTCTTTGAAGCGGAACGTCAGTATTTGCGTAGTAGGCTAGAGCTAGAAGTTAGTAGAGACTTACACACAAAATAAATTTTTAACGGTTTTTAATGTTAATTTTATTACGTGGTAGAGCCATACTGTAGCTATATTAATTGTATAATTGTAGCACGAATGGGATGGCTCGACTGGGATAGGACCAAGCTCTCACAGAATACGAACATAAAATAGCAGCTTAATACTGCTGTGTTTCGTATAGTGAGTGTAGAGAACCGGAGATCCTTTTTACTGGAAAAGAGGCAATCCATCTAAGTCCTCACGGCTGACAACGCATCTGCATTTTGACATGCAATCAAAGATAAATGTAGATGTCTATGGGCCACAGTAACCACTTACTATCAGGTTAACTGTGTGCTCGCTTGTCACCCTAATCCTATAAAAAAATCAATCACTCATTACAGCCACTACTGAACATAGGCCTTTCCATAAATTGCCTCATAAGAAGGATATTTGTCTTAGTTGCAACATTTGGCAGACGATTATCACGAAGATACTGCTTCTCATTTCCTTTTGTCTTACGATACCCTTGGGATCGATATGGAGTAGTCAATATTCTTACACTACTACTACACAATCTAAAACTAAGGAAATAAATAATTTAAAATTAAAAATTTTGTACAACCTACTTCAAAATAAATTATTAAGAATAACTAAAAAACTATTGGTCAGACCTTAATCAACCTTTATATGGGACCACGTGTGAAGCACCAGCTTTCAAATGAAAAAATAATTATCGAAATCGGTATACCCAGTAAAAATTAATGAGGTAACACACATAAATAACATACTGTCGAATTGAGTACAGTCTCCTTTTTGAAGTCGGTAGAATATAAAATAACATAATTCGTTGTGTACTGTAAAAATTGTGTGGAGTCAAATTATTGCTGGCACAGTAACGGTTTCTATTGACAATAGGAAATCAAAGGTAAAATATATTAAAACTCAATTCAATACTCATTGTTATCTGACCACATTCGCATAAGACAAGGGCCGAAGTAATGTTATAAAAGCAAAGGGTGTTACTTATATTGAATGGTACTTATAAATTTTTATTTAAGCTGTTTTGAGCCTTAACTAAAGTTATTTAAAGACCATTATGTTTTGTGATAGAAAATTCTCGATATACACAAATAAATCCGAGATATCGCATGACTTAATTTTTCCGCCCTAATGCCTCTCATGAATCAACTAATTTGGATTGTCTATGAGGGTGACGTATAAATAGATTTTCACACGATGTATATTCTTCTTAGTTTCACACACAGTCTCATGGTAAAAGATATTAAAGATTTAGACATATAAATTTTGCTGCAACATCCGTATTTATAATAATAATAATAAGGTTCCTTAAATTCTATACGTAGGTTCCTTAAGTTTTTTAGGTGGTAGAGCCACGCTGCAGCTATATTAGTAGTATAGTTGTAGCACGAATGGGTCGGTTCGACCGGGGAAGGACTACGCTCTCACAGAATACCAGCGTAAAATAGCAGCTTAACGCTGCTGTGTTTCGTATGGTGAGTGTAGAGAACCGGAGACCCTTTTTACTGGAAACGAGGCATTCCATCTTAGTCCTCACGGGTGACGACGCATCTGCATTTTGATTTGTAATCGAGGATAGATGTAGATGTGTATGGGCGCAGCAACCACTCACCATGAGGTGGACTGTGTGCTCGTTTGTCACCCTTATTCTATAAAAAAAAAAAACGGTTACACTCGTAAAATGTTACACCGGTAAGTGACGTGATCTACACGTTTCCTAAGTAAGATATGCAGGAGTCGTGATTTTTTTTTGGAACGAAGATGATAAACGAGCACACAGTCCACATGAACGTAAGTAGTTGCTGTGAACCATAAATATTATCTACATCTATTCTTAATTCGATATCAAAATGCAGATTCGTTACCTCTGAGATCTAAGATATAATATAATTTTAAATTAAAAATGTTGTACAACCGACTTCAATATAAATTATTAAGAATAACTCAAAAACTATTGGTCTAACCTTGATCAAATTCATATGGGACCACATGTGAAGTACCAGCTTTCAAATAAAAAAAGAATCATCGAAATCGGTTCAGCCTGTAAAAAGTTATGAGGTAACACACATAAAAAAACATACAGTCGAATTGAGTACCGTCTTATTTTTGAAGTCGGCAGAAAATGCCTCATTTCCAGTAAAAAGGGTCTCCGGTTCTCTACAATCACTATACGAAACATAGCAATATTAAGCTGCTATTTTACGTTGGTATTCTGTGAAAGCTTGGTTTTCCAAGGTCTTTCTGACCGATTTGTGCTACAAGAATAATTTAGCTGCACAATGGCTTTATCACATATTTTATTAGTTTAATAAACATTTTTTAATTTTACTGCATAACATATTTTCATTTGGGAAACTTTTTCTAACTCTAATAAAAGAGAAATATACACACTAAGACAATTATAACTTGTGTTTAAAAATTAAGTTTTGATGTGGATATTATCGAAGTAGTTATCCCGGCTTTTATGGCAAGTAGTGGCAAATAGTGTATATAATAATGTTCATAATACAAATAATAAGTCAATCAGCATTATTAAACATGCAATTAACTTTGGTATTGTTAATATTACATTATGTATTATTTATTTTACAAAGTCAATAAGACGACAACTAGGAGGTAGTAATATAGCTGGTTCTGTTACTTATGCCCTTAAATAAACGACGGTGCCATAGTTTATTTTTATTTTTATTGTAAACAATTGTAAAACGTATATAAGACATAAGACATAAAGACTTAAAATATAACATTCATATTCTTGCATGTGACCGTGTAGTTGCGGTGTAACACTACCAGCCCATATCGTCCCGTTGGTGTCGTTAGACGCGACAATAGGAATCTAAAACAGAAGGAGCATCTTCCTGATAGCATCACAAAATTATAAAAAACTGCGGTTGCCAACCCGCCTGCCAAGTGTGAAAACTATGGCAAAAAATATATGAGATAATGTATGGAAGAGGCCTATGTTCACTTGTAAAGGATGTAGGTAATGGATGGAGGGATGGATATAACATTCATATATTATAAATTTGTATAATAACTTAATATATATATATATATATATATATATATATATATATATATATATATATATATATATATTAGGTTTAAGGTAAAATTATAATACACACTTACAGAAAAGAACCAAAATCAACTATAAAACCAGCACGTATAACAAAGTGAGCAACATTAAAGAAATGAGTACGAACGAACAAAAAGCGCGCGTATCCGAGAACCACCCAACAACCAACACCGTCATAATTGCCTATGTTTGTATAACAGGAGCCATTCACCAATACAGAAGCCGAAGAGTGATTTAAAAATACAAATCTTTGAATTTTTATCTTCACTTGTCTCCACAAACAAAGAGCGTGCAGCTCAAGTGGCCGGACCGACCAGATACGACAAAGGTGGTCAGGTTGCAGGCAAATCAAATATTATCACGCAGCTTGAGTAGACCAACATTCGTGCAAACAATAGTAGGAAAGAATGAATGGACCGGTCAGGCCGACTCACGTTGGAAATAAAGTACAATACTTGCTTGTGCTTAAAACGGTCGGCTGCTTTGCCATTTCGCACAAATGAAATTGTATCCGGAAGCGTTTTGTTTTTTAATTAAATATGTACGTGATTTCCTTATGATAAAAAAATGATCGAGCAAAATGCTTTGTCTTAATGTTGGGCAAATCAAGAAATCATAGATACTAAGTGATTTAAAATATTTTGTATCTAAATTATTATTTTATTTTTAATTATTTATTTATTTAATCTTTATTTTAAGGCACATTAATCTAAGTGTTATAATGGGCGGACTTAATGCCTTATGGCATGGTCTACCGGTAAACCCTGGAAGAAATAAGTGTTGGTAGGTGGACTGTTAAAATAACTAGTAAACATATTTTGTAAATAAACATAAAATATATACTCATACCTTCTAATATACATATAGAATCATATACCTATAATTTCTATATATGTATATGTTTTAAAAAGGAAATTAAAAAAGTTTGATAAACATACGTTTCACATATTTTACTCCTGTATATTAAATAAGAGTATATTACAATATCTTAATTTTATACATTATGGAAACTCTTGTTAATTATTTCACTTTCAATAGATTAATTTCAAATACCTATATAAAAAAGAACATATAGCTTATCTAAAATCATGATCGCATAGATTAGTGGTCAGAATATCTTATTAACGAGTTACAGGTTCCGATTTTTAATCGTAGCTGATATTTGTGTTTTTGTTTTTTTGAATAAAGTTGATAAACGAGCACACAGTCCATCTAATGGTACGTACATAAGTGAATGCTGTGGTTCATAGACATCTACATTTATCCTCGTTTAAGAAAAAAAAATGCAGATGCGTCGTTACCCCTAAGGACTAAGAAGGAAAGAGAGGCTCAGTTCTCAACACTCACCATACGAAACACAACAGCAATAAGCTGTTATTATACGGTGGTATTATGTGAGACCGTGGTCCTTTCCCGGTCGAGCCGACTCATTCGTGTTGAAACTATAATATAGCTGACTTTACCACGTGCAAAAACACCACCATAGTTTGTGGTAATTTGAAGTGTTGTAACAATACACCCTGCCTACTTCTGAGTTTATAGCATACAAATGACTTAGGCAGGTACTAGTCAGTGTTTAGTGCTTGTGCGTTCACACAGAGGTTTTTTTTTTCGAACCAGTGGTAATTAAACAAAAGAGTGACTTTCAATAAGTATTATTTATAATCTATATTGAATAAAAAAGTTTTTGTTTCTGTTTCTGTCTCAAATATGTGCTTTTAAAAACATGTGTTTTTGGTGTAATTTCGTGTGCTGATCGACGAGAATCGGTAGACATTTATACTGTCAACGAGGCATTACATCTTATTCCTCACGGGTGGACGCATCTGCATTTAAATATTTATCGAGTATGGATGCATGTGTCTATTGGCCACAAAACATACTTGCACATCATCAGAAATACTGTGTACACTTTTCTATAAAATAAATGCATTCAAACAATTAAAGATCACATTATTTTCCACACGTTGGACTACGAGAAAATGCCAAAGGCATTAAGTCTGCCTTTTGTAATTCTTTTATTAAGACGTGCAATAAAGTGTAAATAATAGTTTTTTTACGTGGTAGAGCCATGCTGCAGCTATATTAGTAGTATATTTGTAGCACGAATGGGTCGGCTCGACCGGGGAAGGACCACGCTCTCACAGAATACCAGCGTCAAATAGCAGCTCAACACTGCTGTGTTTCGTATGGTGAGTGTAGAGAACCGGAGACCCTATTTACTGGAAACGAGGCATTCCATCTTAGTCCTCACGGGTGGCAACGCATCTGCATTTTGATTCACAAACGAGGATAAATGTAGATGTCTATGGGCCACAGCAACTACTTACCATCAGGTGGACTATGTGCTCGTTTGTCAACCTATACAATAAATAAAAAAAAATAATAAATAGAGCTCAGAGGTTCCTTGGGAGCTAAGCACTTGCTGTAAATTTCACAGTACGCGAGTAGCCCGGGTTCGATGCTTGTCGACAACAATGAAATTATTACTTGCAGTTTCAAGCACTAATTTACCACGTGCTCAGCGGAGTAGGAAAACGTTGTGAGGAAACCTCATAGCTGCAAAATAGAAAAAAAATATTTGGAGAGCTGTGTAGTGTCGTGTAGCCGAACAAGCATTAAGGCCAAGAAGCATTGGGGCAATGTGGCGGACTTATCCTTGACTCAAAATACTCTCATAAATAAAAGAGGCTTGTGCCCAGCAGTGGGACGTATAATAGCTGTTACATTAACCCTAAAAATAAATTTTGTCTTGATATAAGCAACTGCATAAAGTGTAAAGGCGTGGTCAAATGTTACAAGTCAAATTGAAAGCCGTATTACACATCTACTTATGTCAGCTGCTACAAACGCACGTACTTTAATAAGTCCATCACAAAAGTGAGATGTGAAGGCATTATTATCGACTCAGCCCGGGGGGACGTTCGTTAGCGCTCCGCATTGAGACAATTCCAGTTTCGCGAATTCCTACTCGCACAATGCCTCTCAATACAATCCCTCTTGACAACAATGCAGTTATTGTCATAAAATAGCCAATAGGTACAGAAATGACGGGTTACGATCTCCTTTGTGAGGAACTTTCAGTCGTGAGCGGCGCTTTGTTCGTCGTATCCTCAGGGAGACAAGACAACGTCCACAATGCCACCGTGAAACGTATTTATAAACGATATGATATGAATGGATAATATGCCGAGCGTTTTGTAAGCCGAGCGGCGACAATGCGAACGTAGTGGGACCTTGGGCTTGTACAACTCGAAGATTAGATGCTCCAAATATGAGGATCCTATGTTCATTGTTCGCGATGACGTCAATATTTCAAATTTACACGCTCTATCTTTATAATATCTAAGTATGGAATTATGTATTATAATTGTGGATTTTATTTTCATTATAACATTACAATAAAATTATTTGGTCATATTTATATATCAGTGATTATACCTACCCACCTACCTACTAAACTATCGAAGTATAAATTTCTCACAAAATTTAAATAAATTACCACGTAAAAGAATAAAAATTAAAATGTTTTTATCACAGAGTAAGTAACAAATTTGATATATAGATATATTGATTATTGAATTATTATTTACATTGTCAAAATAAATAAATTTTATTTTAAAAACTTTTTAATTTTGTTCATAGAATATGGGTGACAAACGAGCACATAGTCCACCTGATGGTAGGTGGATGCTGTAGCCCATAGACATCTATATTTATCCTCGATTAAGAATCAAAATGCAGATGCGTTGTCATCCCTGAGGACTAAGACGGAATGCCTCATTTTAAGTATAAAGAGTCTTCGGTTCTCTACAGTCACCATACGAAACACATCAGCATTAAGCTGCTATTTTACTCTGGTATTCTGTGAGAGCGTGGTCCTACCCCGGTAGAGCTGACCCATTCGTGCACAACCATAATATAGCTGCAGCGTGGCTCTACCACGTTTAAAGTTTATTTACAAGAACCACCAACAAAAACAGCATATCTACATGTTACATATCTACAAAATTTTAAGAGATCATAGGTAACAAAATGTAATATGCCAATCAAAAGTACTCGTAAATACATTATTTACATACAATGCTACTTTCCTAAATATCAAAATATACAGCAAAAGATTTGTTTTTACGTTCCTATCACAAAATGTCATTCTATGTTTAGCTTCGATAATCGAAACCGCAATTAAAAAAGATCTGTAGACCATATCTAAACTTAAGTATTACTACACCGCATTCTTATTTCGCCATTAAGCGTTGATGGAATGAAAGATTTGTTACGGTCCGCTTTTTTAACTCCTACCAAAACGCTTTAATAAGAATGTTGACACCCAAAAAACAATCGAGATAGGTAACTAAAATACCACGGCCTCAGCGAGCCGCCATTGTACCCACGAAGCAGAATAAAGAATAAAAGATAAAAGGAAAAAAGTAAAAAAGATTGTCTCGTTTTTCTGTTTGAACAATGCAGCATGTCAACGACAGCCATGTTGCTTTTGAGAGAGACCATCCAATCCGGAGAATCGAATCTTTATCTCAGTCTGTTGTTTACATTTAATGTTTGCAGTTATTTTGTTACAATTATTCAAGAGTAAATAAGTTAACAGGGCACGAATATTATATGGAAAGTTTTTTAAAATAATTTGTCACGGAATTGTTGTTACATTTATTCATATCCTTTAAATAAGTATCACTCGATCGAAACGAGATTATTTAGTTCGAAAACATATTCGATGTTCATAAAGCTTGGTTATACTTAGGGTTGCCAGACGTCTTTACTTTAAAGAACGTCCTCTATTTCAGACTCAAAAATTGATCTTGTCCTCAAATTTGAAATATTTAATAGAGCACAAGGTAATATCGTGCGTACTCGACATTCCCTCTGCTAAAAAAAGGTGAAAATGGTAAAGTGACGTAAATCGTCACTTTATAAACACATACAAGTAGATGTATAGGATGTAGAATTTACATTATATAACGCAATAAAGTTACAGCCTATATACGTCCCACTGCTAGACATAGATCTCCTCTCATTTCTGAGAGGGATTTAGAACAAGGAAATATCCGCCGCGTTGTCCCAAAGCGTATTGGCGAACTTCATATGTTTTCGAAATATTTTTTACTTCTTTCTCAGAAATGCATGGTTCCTTACGATGTTTTTCTGCACCGCCGAACACTTAAAATTGCATTTAACAATTTCATTGGTGCCAGCGGGGATCGAACCCGAGTTGCTCGCGTAATGTGTAAATTTACAGCGAGCGCTTAGCATCTGAACTACCACGACTCACCTGGGCAAATAGCGCGATAAATTAGTAAACAAGTGTATATAATTTGTAACATTCTTATGCCTAGGGTACTCCAGATAAATTGTCATTCGACTTTAGCATTTTTGATAGATAGGAGCCGTGATAGCCCAGAGCTAAGCGTTCACTGTGAATCTTCGATTTTTTACATACATATATTAAAATTTATATTGATTTTCTTTACACGATGATGCCTGAAGTATGTAGAAAAATGCAATGTTTTTTTCATGCCTTGTGCGTAAGGTCGTCGTTTAATTATTCGTCATTTAAAAAAAAACGTTTCTAAATATTATTTATTGTTTTACTCGTATTTATTATTTCTTTAAACGCGACGATGTTTCTCCACACTCTGTAACTGAATTCCGATTCGAATGCAGTTTTATGCAGTTGCTCAATGAATGGATAATTTAATCGACTTTGGATCAGACACAATGAATGTGAAAAATATCACAGAATCTTACGAACCTAAAATAACACAACCTATTGTGCTCTAATATTGGATTCTTGGATTGCATACGCGTTGCATTGTGACAACCTTTTTTGCGTTGTTTTTTTCTTTTATTTCTTTCGCGGGATTTGATACGTTGACGGATCTCCTTTTAAGAATAGTTCTTTTTTTTTTTAATTTTGACACCTGAATCCAAGATCCCTTTTAGGGTGAAGGGAGTAATGGCTGATCAATTTGATCCTTTGTTAACCGCCTCCGTTGAAGAGGTGAGACATCCCGGATGTAAGGGTTTTTGGTGTTACATTGTTATGAAGACTTATAACTATCATAAACTATTTTAACTATAAATAGCGCGTAACAAGCCTTAACCCCGCAATATTTATCAACTAACAGAAAAAAATATATATAAAAGAATTTACTTCACATTATTAGAATTGACTCTTTACCTGTTTTACAATTCTATAGTGATCATAAATCGTTCGATCCTTTACTCAACCATAACTTCATTTTTATAATCTAAATAAAAACTGTTGAAATAATATTAAGAAATCAAAACCATATTATGAAGCATACCTACTACTGCAAGACTTTAAGATACTGTAAGCTCGTTCTGCGTAGATCGTACTAAAAATTAACAATTAAAAGTTAAAGGTAGCCTTTCGTTAACTATGTCATCGGAACGTTAAATACCTCAGTCACCGTGAACATAGGTGCTGTAAAGTGCCCGAAACGTCGGGAATCTAAAGTTTAAATTAACCGCTGTAAAATCGGCGGTAAAAATATGTAAATATAAGAAATTATTATGTGAACCATAATGTAAGTATTTTATACCGGAATATATATATATATAGCTATACTAAACTTGAAATATATTAAATTCACACTCCTAATGTTAGGTTTTTTTTTTGTAGGAGAGGGGGCAAACGAGCATGCGACTCAACTGATGGTAAGTGACTACCGTCGCCCATCAACAACTGCAACACCAGGGGAGCCAGGGGAATTGCAGATGCGTTGCCGGTCTTTTAAAAAGGAGTAGGCTCTTTTCTTGAAGGCCCCTAAGTCGTATCGGTCCGGAAAAATCGCTGATGGTAATCGATTCCACAAGGAAGTTGTGCGAGGATGAAAATATCTTCTAAATCGCACAATGGTGGACCGCCAATCATCCAGATGGTGTGGATGGTATCGGGAGTTCTGCCTTGATGTGCGATCATGAAATTTGGCGACTGTGATTAATCCGAACAATTCCTCAGAGCACTCCCCGTGGTAAATGCGAAAGAAAATGCAAAGGGATGCAACATCTCTTCGCAGCGCCAATGAATCGAGTCAAACGGAAAGGACTCGGTCGTCGACGATTCGAGCCGCTCTGCACTGGATGCGGTCAAGTGGAAGGAGCTGGCACTGGGATGCCCCGGCCCAGAGATGGGAACAGTATTCCATGTGAGGCCGAACTTGCACTTTGTAAAGTTGCAGGCGAATAGGATAATAAATACAGGTAATAGGAAAGAGGTGACTCTTGTTGGTTTTCTCAAAATTACAATTGACGCGAAGCTTCAGTGGGGCCCTCATATATCTAAACTTGCTAGCAAACTTAGTTCTGCAGCATATGCTTTAAAAAGATTAGATGCCTTACATGTGTTGCGACGGCTACATTAGTTTATTTTAGTTATTTCCATAGGATAATTTCATATGGATTCTTGCTATGGGGTAATGCAACCGACATTGAAATTATCTTTGTTTTGCAGAAGAGAGCCTAACGAACCATTTAGAACTTAATTCCGAAGAAATCCTTTGCAGCAAAATTTAAAGAATTAAATATGTCTATGAACTTTGGCCTCTCAGTATATTTACTAAAATTTAATGTATGTACACAAAAAACAAAAATATTTTAATTAAAAATAGTGATGTACGTTCTGTAAATACTAGGAATAAGAATAAGTTAGTTATACCAGTTACTCGACTCCAAAAAGTCAGTAATTTAAAAAAAAGAACCCATGTACGTACTCGTCCAGCGCGCTCAGCCGAAAACATCGCTGCTGTTGCTCAGAGTGTGCCTGAATAACCATCAACATCAACTCGTCATCGTTGTCAAGGAGTGAATAATTCACGCACTTCTTTGAGAAGAATTTTCCATGAAAATCTCGGTATGAATGCGTAAAAAGTTCAATTATTACAAGAGCTGAAGCCGAATGACCATCCGATGCGTTTTCGGTTTGCTCAACGGGCCGAAGAACGCTTGATCGAAGATGAGCATTTTTACCGAAAAATCATTTTTACAGATGAAGTTCATTTCCGCCTCAGGCCGGAACAATCGAAAATATACTGAAGAAGGTAAACTATCCGTGGCAGTCATTTGAATGATGTTGCCTTCCATTCCTAAATGGAAAGGTTTAATCCTTCTAATGAACTCATAAAATAGAAAAAATGTTCATAAGTTATTTTTTGTATAGCCGATTAAAATTCCAAATCTTAAATGGCCCACCCCTTACTACTAAAGAGTCATCATTACAGCCCTTCACAAGTCCACTGCTGAACATAGGCCTCCCCCAAGAATGCCAAAAAAATACTAAAGAGTACATGATTTAAATAACTCTGGGAATGAGGTTCGCTAACATGCTCTTTCTAAATGTTTTCATACCGATTGTATTAAATATTATATTGTAAATTAAGGCTCAGAAGGGCTAGAACCCAGAGCCGTAAAGCCAGTTTAAAAAAATTGTAAATTACTTTTATTTTAGAAAAAGGGTTTCTTACCATCCTGAAAATACCTTTGTCCCTGGTAAAAGCCCTGGGCAAACGTTCTTTCCGGACCAGTGGTAAAGCTTAAATGCCTTTGATAAGTATTACTCGTAATCTATAATGAATAATAATTATTATCTGATAAAATACCTAAATTCTATCTAGAAGGTCCCATAGCCATCTTTTACGACTTCATCGGGATAAAATTGAGCGATAGATTATCTTCATTCACCACAATGTAAATGCCAGAACGATCTTATGTATGCCGAATGCTGGCGGTATTACTCTCTTTACGACATAATGTATACATAAGCGAGTTTGCTCGACCTTGGAAGAACCTTATACACAGCACCCTCTTGATTATTTATTAATGAATAAAAACACATCTAGAAAATACTAATTTCTATCTACACGAACACTACACGTTGAATAAAAATATTTTTACAGATTTTTTACTTTTACTTATTACGTGTTTAATTTTACTTATTTTTAATCCCCGACGTTTCGGGTGGTTTGTAGCACCCACGGTCACTGACTTCCAGATGTCAAAGTGAACTCAGAGTACCTTCAGCTTTTTAATTATTACTCTAGGTACGATCTACACAAAATGAGCTTTTTGTTTCCCGAAGTCTAGCAGTGGTATGCTTGAGCTTGCGTTTTGATTTTATAAATTAGAGGAACACAAGCAGGTGGTAGTACACAACCTACTTCTCTGTTGAAATCAGGGTGTTTTTTAATTTCATTAGCCTCACGTATCATCCTTAGTAGGAGTCGATGTTCTCTAGCGAGGATTTGTGGTCTGATCTGATGCGATGGCGGGGGCCTAGCAGGAGTGTACAAACTTGATTTTGAATGTGGTCTCTGCTATATAGGATAAACAAAAAGATCAATGAAAACCGCTTATAAGAACATATAGCTGACGTGAAACACCAACGCTCCGGGAAGTCTGCAGTACGTGGTAGAGCCATGCTGCAGCTATATTTCTGGTATAGTTGTAACACGAATGGGTCGGCTCGACCGGGGAAGGACCACGCTCTCACAGAATGCCAGCGTAAAATATCAGCTTAATGCTGCTGTGTTTCGTATGGTGAGTATAGATGTAGAGAACCGGAGACCCCTTTTACTGGAAAAGAGGCATCCCATCTTAATCCTCACGGGTGATAACGCATCTGCATTTTGATTCTTTATTGAGGATATATGTAGATATCTATGGGTCACAGCGACCACTTACCATCAGGTGGACTGTGTGCTCGTTTATCAACCTAATTCTATAAAAAAAAAACGCGACTAAATCCTTAAAAGTTAGATTCATGCAATATAGTATTTGATAAGAAATTAAATAAGAAATGAGACAAACCGAAACGTCGGGAATTAAAAATAAGTAAAATTAAACGCGATATAAAAAATAATTTTATTAAATAAATTCTGCTAAAAATATCAATATAAAATCTAAATTGAAAAAGCAAATTAAATTCTAATTCATCAAGAAGCGTACAACAATATTACCTCTGTTATTACCACAGCGGGTGGCATTCGCCCTGTGTTAATCCTCACTAACTTTTCAGAACTCCTCGGGAAGTCGAAGATGGGCCGGCCAACCCTGCTGAGATGTAAGTAACAATGTAAGTAACTTGCGAACTCATGAGAAAACTAGGCGTGTCCAGTGACTTTTACAAGTGGGTGTAACTTTTTAAAAATTTAAAAATAAATATTAAATTTGGTGAGAAACAAGGTGCAATAAAATTTTCACACCATTGTTTATACATTTTAAATGCATATGTTATTTTTGAATACAAGTGAAAGTGACAAGCGAGAATAAAGCCTGGCGATTTCAGGTAAAAATCAAAATGCAGAATGCGTGTAACTCCTGAGCACTAAAACAAAGCGTTGAGGCCTTGTTAGCAGTAAAAAGAATAGCCGGTCTTCGCACTAACCGTACATATCAAAGCATTATGGTGATATCCCTGAAGAATAAAATGAAACAACTTAATTACTAGTAAAATGGGGTCTGGTTCTTGCTCACAATACGAAAACAAAGCATATGCTGCTATTTCACGATGGTATTCTGTGAGAGCATGTTCTTTTATAGTTCAAACCATAATACGCTTAAAAGTTATAACAAGTAGATATATAGGATATAGAATTTACATTAAATAGCGCAATAAAGTTACAGTCTATATAAATGTACGTCACACTGCTGGGCACAGGCCTTCTCTCATTTTTAGAGGGTTTTAGGGCAAGGAAATATCCGCCGCGCTGCCCCAATGTGTGTTGGCGAACTTCACTCACCGCCTGGCACGTGGTAAATAAGCACTTAAATTGCAATTAACAATATCATTGTTGCCGGCGAGGATCGAAACCTGGGTTGCTCGCGTACTGTGAAATTTATAGCTTCATGAAAATATCTAATGGCCTCGTTGGATATTTTCTAGAAAGTCATCTAAGTTGCCCCTTATAATACCCACAGGATGGGATAGGAGATGAAGTCAAAAGAGGGATTCCTTATCCCTTATACTAAACTAAAAAAGTAAGTTTTGGCGACAGTAACCTAATATGGTTAAGAGTACAGACCGCAAACTCAGAAAGTCGCGTGTCGGAATCCTTCGTTAGACTACTTATTATACATTAGACACTAACTCTTTAAGTTTTAAGCTAACTTGGAACGGTAAATGGATGTATGAGTAATGTTGATAGGATTACTAATATTATTTTCTACACATATAAATAAAAATTGAAGTGTCAATCTTTAATAACTGGCATCTGAAAGCTCAGGGGTTTTTGTTATAGGATAAGGTGACAAACGAGCACACAGTACACCTGATGGTAAGTGATCGCTGTGACCCTTAGACATCTACATCTATCCTCAATAAAAACTCAAAATGTAGATGCGTTGTCACCCATGAGGGCTGAGATGAAATGCCTCTTTTCCAGTCCAGTCTCTTGTCCAGTAAAAACGGTTGAATGTTATTAAGACATAAACAAACATTTCTATAATTTTTGTCTGTTTGTTGGCCTGTCCGGAATAATCTTCGGAATGGCTAAACCGATTGTGTAAAAACTTTACGAGCAGTTAGAGAACTATGTCAGGAGGGATCTAGGCTATATTTATTCAGAAAACTTGGATTTTTTTTTGGAAAATCGAAAGATTGACCAAATATATGATCTTTGATTATATTTAATATAAATAACGCTACAATTATTAATTCTATCAAGGTGAAGTAGGGGCGGGTCACTATTTCTTGATATAATAAAAATAATATTAATTTATTAGACTCAGTTTGACAAATTATACGTATGTATTATATCTATTTTAAATTACAAAGCTATATTGCAGAGAATTTTTTTTTCATAATATACCTTTATTATATTTTCATTAAAACATAATTGACAAGCAATTCATATTTCTTACCCTACGACCTCCGCCCAACCCGGCTGGGTACGTCACATGGGAACCTTTGAGAATCTGGGCGGCTCGACACACGCTGGGCGGACCGCCTTCTTTATAAGGGAATATATGCAGTAAGTGTGTTCACATGCGTCTACAAGTTATTTTAACACCTTATTTTGTAAATTTAATGCATTGTCAACACTCTAAGTTAGTGTGAATAGATTAAATATATTTAAGGATTGAAAGGAAGTATGAAAATTAATAAGAATTGTAATAGTGTGAGAATTTAATACGTCACGCATTTCTTACGTATTCATCACTTATTCGCCACGTCAGATTGAATGGTGGTATATACATATAAGTGCTGAAGTGCTTGTACAGTAGGATTACGATTGATATTTGAGTACAGATACGTTACTTACGTAGTACAGCTACGCTGGAGTTATATTAGTAGTATAGTTGTAGTACGAATGGGTTGGCTCGACCGGGCAAGGACCACGCTCTCACAGAATACCAGCGTAAAATAGCAGCTTAACGCTGCTGTGTTTCGTATGGTGATTGTAGAGAACTGGAGACCCTTTTTACTGCAAACGAGGCGTTCCATCTTAGTCCTCACGGGTGACAACGCATCTGCATTTTGATTCTTAATCAAAGAGAGATGTAGATGTCTATGGGCCACAGCAACCACTTACCATCAGGTGGACTGTGTGCTCGTTTGTCACCCTTATCCTATAAAAAAATATAGTGTATATTATTAACTTACATAAATATACATGTATATTATGTAGGTAAATGTAATGTCAAATTCAAATCGCGCGGGTATTTGATTGAATATATTTCGCTCTTTGAAAACATACTTAATTTTTCTAGTCGATATTTGACATTATTGCTTGGAGAATCCCCGCTATCGCGCTACAGAAAGAGTAGAAGAGGATACTGAATTTATTGACAAGGTGATGAACAAACTTGGACAGCAACCAAGAAAAGAAAATAATTAGAAAAACTGAAGAGATTCAGTTTTTCTATGTATTTTCTTTCCTGACAGCGGGTGGGTGCAAGTGCACCCCCTTGAACCCTTCTGTCCGCCCATGCATCTTAGTCCTCAAGGGTGACAACGCATCAGATTTTTTAATCTTAATCTAGGATATGTTTAGATGTCTAGCAGCATTTACTTACCATCAGGTCCACGTGATGGTAAGTAAATGCCGGGGCCCATAGACGCTCGCTTGTAACCTACATATTATTCCATTTATTATTATTCTGTAATAAAAAATTCTGTGTTTAACGATTGTGTATAAATTTAACTCTTAGTTTAACTACTGTAAACAAGCCTTCTATCGTTACGGATAGGCTGTTTAGGCCAATGCGTGTTGGCAAAATTCCCATGTATTTGAAATATATTTTATTCCTGCAGATTATCTTGCGATTTCCTTTACCGCCGATAATATGGTAAATTAGCATAGAATAGCAATCAGTAACAACTTCTTTGGTGCTTTGCAGTGGCGATAAAAGAGTCCGCTACCCCACATCATCCTGTGGGGGTTGCTTGCGACAGAGGGAAACTGAAACAGTAGAAACTGCGTCTGTCAACCTGCTTGCAGTGTGGCAGGAAAATCCCCACTATAAGGCAATCTAAAAGGGAGGCCTTTGATAGGCTTTGATGAATAAATAATAAATAACTTAATTGGTGTCGGCGGGAATCGAATTCGGTTTGTTCACGTAGTATAAAAACATACATGAGTGTTGTTGAACATTCGGTTGGAACGATATTCGATTCGTAGTATGTTATTATTGATAAACGTATTATATTATTGATTAACAAATACAAACAAATGAATTACTAGTGATTTAAATATGTCTATCGAGACCTTGAAGCCGAAGACGTCCCGGCGATATTTTTGCTGAATGTGTTGCAATAGTCGCCGCCCTGAGGGTAAAGGAGTTACATATTATGCCTACCGGAACCTGATATAGCATCAGGAGTCACCTTCAATATAGCACCGCCTGTTAAAGCAAATAACAGCACGTCTTTTACGTGACTTTAGAATATTCAGTATAGTATAAAATCCAGGGTCTAATTGTTAAGACAGAGCAGTAGTAATTAAGTTAATTAATAAGTTAGTTTGTAGTCCATTATTATTGTGTACTCACATCGTCACAGTAGCTAAGTTAATTTGTAAGTTAGAAAATAATATACTACTTATAGGAAAGAGTGTTCGTCTCCTTCCACTTCACCCATCCTTAAGCTGCCGCAATCGTAAGTAGCGTCATTTAAAATAATATTTCTTTCATGGAAATATAAAAAAGTGCGAGGGAGATGGATATTATTTCATCTCGCTCGCAGTATAGAATGGTAGTTATGACGGAAAATCTTAGACTTTTCCTTGCCTAGTCCCCATCCGTCAAATTCGTACCGTGTGACAAAGAACTTCGTTCCAATTACTATAACTTTCTAAGACGATTGCATATTAACAGAATAGCATAGCTCCTCCTTTGCCTGGGAGACTGGCAGGATTGCTAAGAACCTCTTAATTTCTACTACAGAATGTCTGCTGAACTCGCATCCATAACACAGATTTCACAGAACATTTCCTAGTCTCCAATAAAATAATTCCTCGTTTTTCACGTTCACTAGAAAGAGCGCCCGGCTCCTGAATTACCAGGGCCCCTTGCCACACTTTAAATTATCCTAAGTTATTCGTGTTCACTGACGTCACACAAGTAATCCTAACACTTACACGTCACTCTAACACATTATATAAATAATAAATCATTAAAATTCCCATATAAAAGAGCATCACACACGGGAGCAACACAGGACCGGCACTTAAATTATACACCGCATAACTATAAAAAGACATTTTAGCCATAAAATTACCATAAGGCATAATTAGGCGTATTATATTGTCGTTTGCACGGTGGGCATAGTCGCATTCAAGATGCCATAGACAAATAGACCTTGCGGGATAGAGTCCGCGCACCCCGCTACGGAACAATATGCCATGTTTACATTGTACGGGAATGTATAATTAATAAAGATATATTGCGCTGGCCATGAGAAAATCCGGTCAAGAATATATTAAGAGTCACTTTGTATTAAAATTCTAAAGTTTTATGGACCGTAGCAGAATTGCTGGAAATATATTAAATTACACGAAAAGGGACTAGTAGAGAAATTTAATGTTTAGATCGCGAATGAATTATAACACTGGGTTGAATTATTAAAACAGTAACTATAGTGAATATTGTAAAATATATTAAATTAAAATGTCTAAAAATTCAAGTAAAAAAAGTTCTCTGATAAAGAAAATATCTTCTTGAATGGATGTCATAATTCACGAATACGTTGGCTTATCGAGAATGAACCATGCTTGCGCAGAATTACAGCGTAAAATAACTGTATAAATGCTGTTGTGTTTCATATGATAAATAATGACAACCTGAGCTTGACACTAGTAACAAGGTATTTTCTACCATCTTATTCCTCAGGGGTGACAACGGATCTGTATTTTAATCCTTAATTGCAGATAGATGTAAGCGCCTGTAGGCCAAAGATTAAAAAAGAAGAGAATAAATTTACGTCCTATATTTGTGCGGCACTTATAACCAAAAATTAATAATGTGCCAATTGCATTCCTTACGACCACCTATCATGCTGTAAAAGGCGACTAATGTAATATATCATCACTTGCCATCAGGCAGGATAGTTGATCCATGGGTTACAATAGTTAAAAAAAATGTGACATGGTCTTTTTGATTGTGTTGGTGCTTCTTTCGTCATTTTCTATCTAGACTCATATTTATAAATGTGATCGCCTTCTTGGGTATAACGGGAGTGTGCTAGTATGAGTGTACGCACGTTATTCTCTCAGAACACCGGCATTGTTGTGAAAATATTTGGATCAATGATTATTTTTTTATAAAATACTAGCCATTCGCCCCGGCTTCGCACGGGTGATTTCTGGATCTCGACAACAGCGCCATCTACCGGGTCCAAATGTGAATCCAAAATATCTAGGGGCCCATTGAAACACACTCAAAAAATTTCATCATAACCGGTCGACCCATTTTTGAGTTTTAGCGAGACTACCGAACAGCAATTGATTTTTATATATAGAGATAATATATAAAAATAAAGGCTTACGAACGAGCACACAGTCCACTTGATCTTTCCTCATTTAAGAATCAAAATGCAGGTGCGTTGTCACTCTGAGGACTAAAATGAAAAGGTTTCGTTTCCAGTATAAAGGGCCTCCGGTTCTCTACGGTACAATACATAGCAGCACTGAGTTGCTATTTAACGCTGGTGTTCTGTGAAAGTATGGTCTTACCCCGGTCGAGCCAACCCATGCTTTTTTGATGTTAGTCAGAAGTGACATGAGACACACTAAAAATTCCACAATATCAAATTTAGAATCTAGACCACTGCTGAGCAAAACAGTTATTCTTTAGAGTTTGTTGAAGTTAGATGCCTAATTTCATACAACGCTGACAAGCCGCGAACCTGGCTCGAAGTCTCACAAAACCGCGGTTTTGCGACGATCCGCCGGCGAGTCACCTAGACCGCGGCAAAGCTTGCCCGTCGATCTGGCCCTTCATAATGTCCTCCAGATCGAATTTCGGTCACGGCGACCACTCTGAACAAAGAGGCTAGTCTTTTATCTGCGCAGGATAAAATTATAGTGACCGAGTGTATGCGCAAGTACAGGTGCACTCGATTCCCTCACTAATAGTCCGAAGGGACGGTAATTCGAGAAGACTGGAGAAAGAACAGGCGCAGGACCTATCCTACGTGCTTGAACCTGCTTTACGTTCTCCGAGGCACGGAGGTAAAACAAAACCAACTTCCTGACTGTGGGCTGCTACTGGGAATTTCTCGTCAGAAAAACCCAGTAACTGATTTTGGCCCGACCCGGGATTCGAACCCTTATGATCAGCAATCATCTGTAATACCAACGAGGCAGTCAAGAGCCTTTATACTAAGTGTTCAAAAGTATATTTCCGTTCTTGACTTAAATCGATTCGGATCCTTCATCTGGCCGTTGCATTCAATACCGTTCGTAACTTATAACGCGTAACACAAATCAGCATCGCATACACGTCCTGAAATTGTTATTGATTGTACATTGTAGTCGTAAAGGACGGCCAAGGCATTACTTAGGATTTCGTCTCGCTGTTTGGACTCAAAGTGCAAAGGCGTGAATGTGTGACGCATTGCGTTAAACACGGCGATTGTTGGGCGCGATTTGTGGCGGTTTTGTTGTTCTTATGGTGCTATTATGCGTATTTATTCGATGTGCGGTCGATTCGATGGCGTATTGGAACCGATTTGAATGCGATTTAGGTAATAAACTGTATGACTCGTTGATGAATGCGTACGGGCTGACGCGGTGAATCATTTTGAGGGTAGTTCAAAACTTTGAAATGGTTAACGATATCTCTTACAGATTTATAGTAGGAACTATGTGATGTTCATAACTAATTTAATTAGGTTGTAAGCTCCTTTACATCGGTCTGGTTTGTTAAATCCTCACCTATTTCTGTCGTTAAGTGTGTCGACTGCTTTTGTCTTCTGGTCTAAAGGACAAGAGAGCCAGTGTAATTACTTCTTAATCTTTAGGGGTGACGACGCATTTTGATCCTCTTTCGTTCATTTATGTAGGTGTTTGTGGACCACAGCATTTACTTAGAATTATGTGGATTGTATTCACTTTGGTTATTCTTATTTTTTTTAAAAACACCGCCTGCACCTCGCTCGCGTTTTTTTCAAGACCCATCGCCAGTGGATTGGGTAGTATCAGATAATTTTTTTAGTCAGTCATATCATATTCTTACGCCATAATTACACGGCTATAACAATATATACATATTAGTACAGTCACTTTAGCATAAAAAAGGGGTCAACCACGGAATGAGAGATAATAAACTGAGCTTTCGTATATACCTACATTTTGGCGTTCTAAAAGTTGTCTCAAAAGTCTCATATAATCTCGTGTCTGCATCGTGTTATTCAAGGTCAATGGAAAAGAAACTCTTTTTAACGATTATCTACCTAGGTTTCTATTGCTCCATTGATGTTGACATTTATTATAAAAAATATACACTACAATTGCTAACAATACGAAAATTCAGCTTATTATCTCTCATTCCGAGTTTGATCGCTAATTTGACTGGACTATATTGTTCTCGTAACGATATGAAAGTAAAATAACGAAAATTGTAGCCCATATACGCTCCACAATTGAATACAGGTGTCCTTTAATTTTTGGTCATAGAGTAATTAGCAGTCCGCGCTGTTCCAGTGTGTGTTGGCGGACATTACATGTCTTTAAAATATTATTTTTAGTATATGCAAGTTTCCTCACGATGTTCTCTTTACCGCTGAGCACGTAGTAAATTAGCACTTAGATCAGTAAATTCTCTTCATATTGTGTTTATCGGAGACATATCTCAGTGTGTGACGAACTTGGATATGAAATGCTCGATTAAAGATCTCGCTTGCAGAGTCATCTGTGACTGGTCGTCTACTTCAGATTAATATGGTCGAGGAGAGTGACGGTTGCCACATACGTCATATTTATGAATGGGTGCTGCTTTTGGACACTGATCTGCTCGAGTTTGCTATACACTAATAACTTAAAATTTTTAACCTCTTTTTTTTGAGTAGGTGCGTACTTCAGTAGCCAATGCGTTTGTTATCATTTTACATTCTATTAATAGTATGTTAAATAATACAAAAAGAAGATACCTGCGGAGTTTCTTTCGTTGTTTCTTCTTTGGTCAGAGGAATCTCATTTCGAAACAGATGTATTCGTAGTAAATTTAGTAAGTTTAAAAAAAAGACATGACAAACGAAATTTTATTTGCTTACGTGGAGTTTCATATATTTAATTGCAATTAACAATTTCTTTAGTGTCGTCGGGAATCGAACTTGGATTGCTTGTGAAGGTACTATGAAATTTACAATAAACCCTTAGTCACTGTGCTAAGAAACCATCGGACTAAGCTTACTAGAAATAATACAGGAATTACACACTTTAATTCCTCCCTCTCCTTTCCGCCATCGGAAAACAAGGCGATCGCCGGGTCTTCATCCCTTTGTTGTCAATATTCCACGCATTAGAACCAAATGGGTTGCTTCGTCTTTTGTAATGTGTACCTACAGCAAAGGAGTGGAATAATTTGCCGGCGTCTATATTTCCGCAAGGGTGAATAGGCTTTTGTTACGATAAGACAGTGCGATTTACCATCTAAGGCTCCATCACCACTTACCACCAGGTGGGATTGTGGTCAAGCATTGGCTTATAAGAAGTAAAAAAAAAAACAAGCACTAGTTCTCGCCAAACTGGTCACTTGTGAAGCACGCGCTATATAAATGCATCCTGCGCCATCAATATTATTTACAGTCACCCCATTAATTGCGCGACTGTCACATAAATCACCTCAACATGGTCCACTCAGCGTACTGTCCGGATCATGAAGTCGCGAGCTATGTCGCCTCTATGTAAATGTACACACGCCTTTAGAAATTGAATTTTAAGTCCGCTTCATGAACTATAATCTGATGGTAGTGAGGGTTGCCACCAAGCTTTTAAACTATTTTTTTTTATATAACATTTTACTTGTGCGGGCAACATATATCAATACCAAGAGTATCTTACTTTTAAGAGCCGAGTTCGCGATATGCTAAAAAGATCTTAAGATAAGACTTCTAATAGACGGCGACAGACACCAGCATCAATGATGCGTGCGTTCGTCAATCCACCTTTCCTCTATAATGGAAGATTCCCGTGTCCAGCAGTGAACTTTAAGGAACTGATAAAGAAGAAGAAGATTATTATCATCGTCATCATTACATCCCTTCACAAGTCCACTGCTAAACATAGTCCTCCAACAAGGAATGCCACAAAGCACGGTCCTGAGCCACTTGCATCCATCGACAACAATTGCAAAATGATTAAGAAGACGTTTACAATTAATTTAGAAACAAGCATTCACCGTCCACGGCGTCTTCGAAACACTGTTAGAAGTAAAAGAAGCATAAGCGTCAACATAGATCTACTAATTCGACCTTATACGTAAAATGCATATACTAAATGATAGAATCTAGGACATAGTATTAAAGATATGGGGTCAAATGTACTTATATACGAAATGATAAAATTTAGGACATAGTGTTGAAGATATGGGGTCAAATGTACTTATATACGAAATGATAAAATTTAGGACATAGTGTTGAAGATATGGGGTCAAATGCATATACGAAATAATAGAATCTAGGACATAGTGTTGAACATATGGGGTCAAAAGCATATACGAAATGGTAGAATCTAGGACAGTGTTGAAGATATGCGGTCAAATGCATATACGAAATAATAGAATCTAGGACATAGTGTTGAAGATATGGGGTCAAAAGCATATACGAAATGGTAGAATCTAGGACAGTGTTGAAGATATGCGGTCAAATGCATATACGAAATAATAGAATCTAGGACATAGTGTTGAACATATGGGGTCAAAAGCATATACGAAATGGTAGAATCTAGGACAGTGTTGAAGATATGCGGTCAAATGCATATACGAAATAATAGAATCTAGGACAGTGTTGAAGATATGGGCTCAAGATAACACAACCCCTAAACACAAATGTTAGCACCGACAGGGATTAGAGCTCGTGTCCAACGACTCGAGAATCAGATATTCTATATATATTGATCTCTAATGGTACTTAAACAAGTTTTCAATGGTTATTTTCTTTTACATTAGTGTATAGTTTAATTGTTACAGCATTGCATGTGTGGTAGCGTCTCTCAAGTGGGAACTGAAAAAACAGCATCTGTGCTGAAATTGTTTTCTTCCGCTATGTAAAGAATTGTTGATTTAATGTGATTACCCGACCGCGGTAGAGAACAAAAGGTGAATAGTATTCTTGCTTATATGTATGTATGTTTGTATGAATACATGAATGATTGTATGCTCTTACGTAGCGCAAAGAAATCTATCTTAGCTATTAATCATTGCAGAACCTATTTCTCCTGATGATGCCTTAGTTTTGGGGCAATTGAATGTGTATATGATGTAGAAGTTAGAGTGGATTTAGGAAGGGAGGAAGTTGCTCTTCAAATAAAGACAGACACACCAATTTACTTATTATGATTTTTTTTACAAAGTAACTCTTAATCTTAACGTACTCTAACTTTATTAATGTGTATATAAAATTTAGTATATTTTATAGCTTTACTGTGACTGCTGAACGCTTCTGCGTTCTTTACCTCTCCTTATGCGTCGTGCTAAATCTCTTAACACTTTCAAAGTCTTGTTAAAACGTATTTTTTATAACTAATAGGTATACTGTAGTATAGTAGATGCTAAAAAATATTTCTTAATACTTAATTTGGTCATTACTGAAAATCAAGTGGTTTCGCTACAGCTCATGCTAAATGATGACCTTTTTGCGCATGCCTTCAACGTACAAAGACAAATTTATTAAATTTACGTATTTTTGTCATAAATTAGTTTATTTTTGTGTACGCAAAATATATTTTTTTCTAAAAAAATTACTTTACCTTTTCTATACGTTTAAATAACTGTATAGTTTGTTTGTTAACCCCCTATATTTAAAGCCTTCCTTGAATGCATCAGTCCTCAATGCAAAGGATCATTTTCAGAGTAATAAGACTGCCATTATACATATACTTAATTGTACTTTATTCGCATTCTGTGTTTGGGTGTACAATAAAGAAGAAATAAATAATTAAATTAATAAAATATATTTATGAAGAGTTTTTGTTATTTTTTCATCATAGTATATAAGAAGGTATACACGGGCATCAGAGCGCCCCAGGTACCTCAGTAAATCAGGATTAGGCGGCGCGGCCAACGAGTCTCATTTGTGCGTTATTTATAAACGAAAGCCTTAGCACGCAGCAGCGAGGTCAAGTCGCCTGGAAAAACGATCGCCCGTTTGGAATTTTTATTATTTTTACGACAATTCTTTGAAAGTGGCCGATTGAGTTAAAAGTAAAATTCAAGTAATATATTAATAGTCGATAGATGGCGGTGTAACCAATTTATTAACGCTATGTAAAATACCAATACCAGAGACATCCGCAAACATGTAAAATAGGTAGAATAATAAAGTATAAGTATATGTTAGATTTTAATGCTGTTATAGCTTATGCGGCTCTGACTTCTAAATAAATAAGGGAGGGAGGGAGGGGGATGGGCGAAGATTGTTTATTTTAGTGCAACGTTGCGGACGCGACATCGATAATCTCGAGGGAGTGGGTAATATTGCGTTCAGTGATCACATCATCATCACATCAACATCGAATATTCCTTGATTGTGCCGAAAACCGCAACATGACATGGGTGAGTTGTCTAACCGCCGTCCAAACAAGGGAGCGGATCCCGGCTCTGACGGTTAACTCGTATTGTTCGATGTTCTGGGCGGTGATAACCACCCAGGGTACGCAGTGTGCAGTGCGCCCGTCTGCGGACTCGCTGCGTCCCATCCGTTGTTGTCCTAACAGCGTTTATGGCACTAGGTGATTGTGTTATGTTGGAGTATGTGACTGGCCGGCGACATTACGGTCGTCGGAATCTAGCGGAACCGGGCGTTCGATTAATCCGTTGCGGGGCCTCCGGAGGGTTGGCGTAACGTTCTGAGTCGGAGCGTAGGTGGCTGCTTTTATCACTAGCGGGTTGGGATGTGTCTCGGCCCTCTCGAAGTAGCGCCGAGACATATCCTTGAAATATTCAGAGATCGTCAGAAGTTGACAGTCTCTGTGTAGGTCGGAGTTTCGCTGGTAGCACCGAGCTCCGGTCGCTATGCGAATGAATCTATTTTGGACGACTCGTCAGGTCGTACAATGACTATGGCCTGCGTGTGTGAAAACTACGCTTGCGTAAGACATGATGGGTCTTACGCATGTTGTATAAAGGTGGAGCTTGTGTCTTAACAACAGTATGCTCTTTCTGTTAACTAGCGGGTGGAGGCGACTAGTGATGATTTTTGCTCGATTGCGAACATTGCGAATGTATTTCGCGAGTATCATACCTTCGTCGAATGTGACTCCTAGATATTTGGCCATTGATTGCCAGGGAATCTGGCGGCCGTATAGGGTGATCGGACCTAACGATTTCTTGGGGTTCCTGATTTGACGGTTGGAAGTGGAGATCCTTTGAAAGTGTATTGTTACACTTTTCCCAGGATTCACTTCGATTCTTCATAAGCGGAACCAATTGCCTAGGCGATTGACGGCTGTTTGGAGCATCTTGGTGAGGTATCTTTTCTTGGGTTGAGCGGCGAATAGTGCAGTGTCATCTACGAAAACAGCAGTATTCACTACTGGTTGCTTAGGGATGTCACTCGTGAAGAGTATGAAGAGTAGTGGGGAGAGGATGGAGCCTTGTGTGACTCCAGCCTTGAGGGGCCGCTTTGTCGGGGCGTCAGTCCGCGATGGTTTTGATCTGAAATACCTCACCTGCGGGCTGGCCCAGCTGCAATAAGACTGGTCTATGGTCCGAGTCGAGTTAGTTTATCGAGCGATATTGTTTAAATTGATGATATTGACAAACGGATGTCTTTGAGTGTGTCAAGGACGTCCGGTTAGGGACTGGTAGCGAATGGGTAGCGGGTTAGAGTCTCAGGAGCGATAACATCGAAGTTTAGACGCTCCGTGAGATCGAACAATGCATCACCATTGTGATTGTTTTTAAGCGAGTTCCAGGAGGAATGCTTACTGTTGAGGTCTCCAGCTATTATGACACTAGAGCCTAGGTTAAATAATTATGCAAAAACTGATTCAACTATGCGTTTGTGTGGCGGTAGATAAGCCGATACGATAGTAAGTGGCGGATGGCCAGAGAGAGCTACCTTACATATAAAAACTTCTACGTTGGTTAACGGGGGGTCGTCGATAGGTACGCAGTACAAGGATCTTTTGTATTAGATCAAGGTGCCGCCTCTAGGACTGGTCAACCTATAATTTCTAACTAAGGTGTATTTTGTGATCTTAGGATCGCGATGTTTCAAAAGTCTCTTGCACTAATATTACGTCTACATCGTGGTTACGCAGGAACAGCACGATCTCGTCTTTTTGGTATCTGAGGCCGTTCGCGTTAAAGAAAGCGACAGTCATTGCGTGGTTTAGTTCTACCGAGATTTTGTGTTGCCATTCTGATATTGAGAAGAGGCACTGGAAAGACCAGATTGCGTCGGCAAGTCCTATGTGCTCAATCGTAGCGTTGAGCTTGACCTGAGGTGAGGTGGCTCCGCGGAGTTTGCGGGCCAAGGAGTATAACTCAGTAACGAAGCCGCAGACTAGCGATAAGTCATCGCCGAAGGAGGATGAGCCTTGTGAGACGGGCTTCGGTTTTGGGGCCTAGGCAGGCGGCAAAAGATTTCTTTTAACTTATAAAATTAGCATTTCTTTAGTAATTATTCATCAATTAAAACGCATTCACCAAAAATGAAGATGTGAAAAGTTTAAATCGTTATCATGAATCAACTATATTTGTAGTTCATAACAGTTTTTTTTTTATGTAATTGGGTTCATTTTAGTACGTACCATATTACACTCGCGTATTTAAACGTAGCCAGGCTGCTGCTAAATTGTTTGCAGCCTGAATGGGTTGGCTTGACCGGAGCAGAACCACGCTCTCACAGAATACCAACTTAAAATAGTAGCTTAATGCTACTGCGTTTCGTGTGGTGGGTATAAAGAATTGTAGACCCTTTTTACAGGCACGCTCGGTTAACGAGCTATGTTATTTTAGTCCTCAAGGGCAACAACTGGTGACAACACTTTGTTCTTAATTAAGAGTAGATGTCTTGTGGACTACAGCATCCACTTAAGATTAGGTGGTGGAAAAAAATCATATCCTTTGAGGGCAATAGCAGACAACAATATCAGTCGTATTTTACGCATATTTAAAATGAAATTGGGAGGTGCAAGCAGACGACCCCTCCGGGAAAAATTATGATAACAAAGAAAAACATCTGGACGAAATTGAACCAACAAAAAATTGCATTGTTTGATATACATATTTGCAAATTGCTCTGCAAACTATTGTCGAGCGATTGGGTTCATTTTACACGTTCACTAGGGGTACCTATGTTACAAGCGATAGGCGGGAAGGAGTCAGGACACGTTGGAGAGGTATTAATATAAAATATTAATTCAGTTATGTATTTCAATACTAAACATAATATCATTATTATAATTATTATTTTATTTTTTCAAATTGACACTGAGAATTCCTTTTGTATCGTGGAGGCGTATTACATACATAAATTGCTGTATGCAAATGCTGTATGACAATAATCCAGACCCAGAACCATTATTTGTAAGCCACACAAAAATTTTTACGTGCGAGATTCGAGCCGTTTTCTCTGCGCGATAGTCAAGCGTTTTAACCACTAAACTAACCATTAAGTCATTATAATTGTATGAACATTTTCCCATTGCACATAATATCATAATTATGCTCCCAAACCTATTAAAAGTCTACTGCTGAAATATGACCTCCCAATTAGATTGCCTCATAGGAGGGAACTTTGTCATAGTTGCCACAGTTTCTTTATTATTTTTAGTTTTTAAGAGGAAGATACTGCTGCCATGGTTTGTTTTCCTCTGTCACCCTTTATGACACCTAAATACCAAAAAAGGTCTAAAAGTCTGTCTAGATACTAAAGGTCTGATTGTGCAATCCCCAATCCGCCTATCAAGCATGACGTATAGTATACTCTCCTTATTGTAAAAGTTAAACTTAGAGCAAGTTAAGAGGAAAATGAAGATTAAATTAATAACTTCACATTAGGTGTCAAATCTCGTTAAACGCTAGACGCTTATGACACAGGCTACACTATCAAAAATACCCTGAAGCTACACACATGTTTTTTGAACGCTGGTAACGCGTTTCTTTTCACACAATAACGAAAGGAAGCTTTGTCTATCAAACAGTGCAATTAGTGTAATTTATTATTTAAAAAGCGGTCGACTTAAAATGATAATATTTTTGTTGAATTACGCTCTATTATTGAAAATTTCGAACTACAGTTGATACGCAAAAGGCACAATGTTGCAAACGGGAATGGAACAAGTTCACTGCGCTGCTTCAGTGAGATATTGCTAACGACTCGTAATATAATAACTCAGCTATACGTGGTAGAGCCATGCTGCAGCTATATTAGAAGTATAGTTGTAGCACGAATGGGTCGGCTCGACCGGGGAAGGACCACGCTCTCACAGAATACCAGCGTAAAATAGCAGCTTAACGCTGCTGTGTTTCGTATGGTGAGTGTAGAGAACCGGAGACCCATTTTGCTGGAAAAGAGGCATTCAATCCTAGTCCTCACGGGTGACGACGCATCTGCATTATGATTCTTTAATGAAGATAGACGTAGATGTCTATTGGTTGCAGCAACCACTTACCATCAGGTGGACTGTGTGCACGTTTGTCACCATATCCCTATCCTATAAAAAAACCCTTACATACCTTTCGGCGAATTGTCCGAGGTGTACAATTTGCCACTATGTCTGGCGTATGTGGACTATGAGAAAGCCTTTGATTCCGTCGAAATTAGGGTGGTGCTGCAGTCCCTTGACTGTCGGTATATCGAAGTGCTGAAATGTTTGTACAATAGGGCTACGATGGTTATCTGTGTACAGAACCAGAGTACGAAACCTATCCAACTGCAGAGAGATGTAATACAGGGTGAAATTATATCCCCGAAACTCTTCACTGCTGCATTGGAAGACGTTTTCAAGCTTCTGGACTGGAAAATATACGGTATTAACATCAACGGCGAGTACGTCACTCACCTTCGATTTGTCGATGATATAGTCTTTATGGCAGAATCGCTGGAGAACCAAAGCACTATGCTCAATGACCTCAATAGTGCCTCCCAATGGATAGGTCTTAAGATGAACATGAACAAAACAAAGATCATGTTTAATGTCCATGTCACACCTATGCCGGTGGTTGTTGGGAGCACTAAGCTGGAAGTTGTTGACGAGTATGTTTACCTTGTACAAATAGTCCGACTAGCTAAGTCCAACTTCGACCGAGGGGTTAATCGACGGATTCATTTCGGCTGGGCAGCGTTCGGGAAATAACGGCACATCTTCTCGTCAGGTATTCCTCAAAACTTGAAAACGAGACTGTACAACCAGGGCGTGTTGCCAGTGATGACCCATGGAACTAAGAAGTGGTCCTTCACTGCTGGTCGGATGAGGAAGCTGAAGGTCGCTCAGCGAGCCATGGAGAGGTTTCTCAGCGTGATAAAATTAGAAATGAGGATATCCGCAGTAGAAGCAGAGTGGTCGACATAGTCCAACGGATTAGTAAGCTGAGGTGGCAATGGGCCGGCCATATAGCACGAAGAACCGACAACCGATGGGGTAAAAAGGTTCTCGAGTGGTGGCCTCGTACCGGCGGACGGAAAGTAGTGCGTCGCCCACTAGATGGAGTGACGACCTGGTGAGACTTGCAGGAAGTCGAAGGATGCAGGTGACTGAGGACTGTACTTTGTGGTATTCCTTGGGGGAGGCCTATTCCAGCAGTTGACTTGTGAAGGGCTGTAATAATGATTTATTTATGAATTAATAATATTAATAATCCTTATTCCTTAATGTACAATATATTTATTTATTTTATACGTGGTAGAGTCATGCTGCTCGACCGGGGAAGGACCACGCTCTCACAGTGATTGTAGAGAACTGGAGACCCTTTTTACTGGAAATGAGGCATTCCATCTTAGTTCTCACGGGTGACAACGCATCTACATTTTGATTCGTAATCGAGGATAAATGTAGATGTCTATGGGCCACAGCAACCACTTACAACATGCAGAAAATCGGCAACTAAAATTACTATGAACATGTTCAGTGGTGCGAATGAGGATTATTTATCATTTTTTGGTGTAGCGTAAAAAGCCACTTCCTCATATCATACCCTGCATGTTGCAATAGGCGACAGACAAAAGACGACCTGATACGAGTAACAACTAGGTAACTACTAAAGTAATGAAAATAAAAATTACGGTAGAAAACCCGCCTGCCGAGTGTGGCAATTATGGCAAACCTCCCATTATAAGCCAAACTAATGGGTATGGCCTATGTTCAACAGTGAAGCGCTATCATCCAATCCACAGAGGGAGGAGCTATGTTCTGTGGACTTGATATGCTGTAATGAATTAATGATGAATGAATGTTGAGGATTGGCCTAAAGTAGCTTGAATTATTTAATACTAAAATAGAGCTCCACGAAACTCTTGAGATATTACGGCTCAATTTATTGTAAAATCTAAAACGATGCAGGATTTCCATTAATTGTAAACTCCACGTGAAGAAAGTCACGGGCCTATTTAACAATAGCTTGCAAAGAAGTTTCATTCATAAATCAAACCTCAGCCATTGATTTGAGCGAATTACTGTGATTTTCGATTGTTATCCAACGTGCGTGTACCGCTCGGCTAACGTCCGCAGTGAGGACCTACCGGGCCCACATTTTGCGCATGTCTGCCCCCGTTTTGTGCCGGCCGAAACGGCCATCGTCCGCACGAATCGTCCCATTGTGGTGTGACAAGTAGTTTCGGAAAAATATACCACCCTGTTGCTGATACTAATTTGCGCAGAGACGGACTTAGTTTACTCGTAATAATTTTCTACAAACCTATAACTTACTATATGATGCATTTTCACTAATTTTATAATATACTATTAGATTAAAGATAATTATGTGAAATAAAATAATATTAGTATAATTATTAATTTAAATATATGGTGAAGAAATTCCTATAAATTCTTTATGTTTTTTACAGGTATGCTTTTGCTGTTATAAGATTCTGTGCATATTTATTATGTTGACTTCAAATCATCTTCAAACTTGCAGATAGCTCAAGGCGTAAATATGTTTAACACGTCATACAGAATACATAAGGAGACAAATATTAAATTTTAAATAATTTTTGAAAGTAAAAATAATTCAATTGCAATATAATGGCAGTGCGTCTCTGTTCATCAAGGTGCAACCCGTTGTAAAAATAGTCAGAAATTGTCCAAAAATTCTAAACGCGATCTCGGCTTTGTCCACACACACCCGCTACAATGGATGACAATGCGCCCATCCTTAGCTTTTCTTTTATTTAACACAATAGTACTTTGCTTACTTACAATGACTTTTTTTAAATCCTAACAGCACTAAACGCCTCCGGGATTGGTAAACTAAAATAGCCTTTTTGTGTTTTCCGGTAGAGAATATTATTAAATGTTGGTAAGCTAACTATTGCTTCGTTTTAGATTTAGAGGTGCAAATGGCATTTCGTATGTTTGCCATAATGTCATTGTTAGCTACACCTATTGTTGAATTGTTCACATGAATTGTTGGTGCGGATCAATGCGAAACATTTTAATATTATGAAATTATAAATGTCTTCCGTGCATGTTTTGAATGTGGCCTATAAGATCCGTGGAGTCGTTGATAAATTAATTACTTCGTTCTATGATGGAGACGTTAGTTTATCGTTACTTATCTCGTAGATATAATAAGTTGCAACCATCCTAGTAATGAGGGGAATATACTAAACTTTTCTTCAATTTTTTTTTAGATGAGGTACAAACGAGAATGCGGCTCATCTGATGATAAGTGAATACCGCCGCCCGTAAACAACTGCAACATCAGGGGAATTGCAGGAGCGTGAGCGGCCTATTAGAAAGAAGTAAGTTCTTTTCATATGTGAAAAAAAGAGACTAGTGACTGATGGCATAAAATAACCTAGAAATGATTAACCCGTTTCACAGCGTTGATAGAGCAGCAAACTCGGTGTCAAAAGGTGCGGTGCGAGCGAATCCAGAACTTACCACTGTCAAGTGTGTGGAGTTTGAATAAACTTTCCAAGCAATGTTTACTAATTGGTGTATTCTTGGAAATACCTATGCTTATACCTATACTTCAAAGACTGATGATTAATTGACACAGCAGAAATTCAAACCCAATTTTTTTTAGGTTAAGGGCGATATGCAGTCGTATAAAACCCCCAAACCGGTTTTGTGTTTATATTGGAGAATGTAAAAATTTCCTAGATCGAGGGAGACCAAAGCCTTTTAACAGGCTGACTACAAACTAAATTTATAACTGTTTGTGTTTACATATGATGCTCATAGATATATATTATAAATAGTAGATTAACGTAAACATGGATATACAATTTTATACAAATGGCTTTGTTGTCTCATTAGCTCAGTATCTAAACATTTGTCTTCGGGCTGCTTTTAAATCCGCACTGTCTTTTCCGGGTCTGGATGTTTATTGATATTTGATTAATTTATATAGGTAAAACGGTAACGTTTTAAGAAAAATAACTAGTTACAACTCTTTAGTATCCTATCTAGTATTTTTCAATATCATACATCTATAATATTTGCTACCCTGAAGTGTATTAAAAATTGTATTCATGAGTATATTTAGATACGATATATTATCATTTATAGTTTATAGCGACTCCATTCATTTTTTTCATCCACCCACGTAAACGATTTATTGGAATCTGAAACTGTCTCCACATGCCCTTTATTATTTTTTCGACCATCCAGAAGGTATAATGAACACTGCTGTGGCACGCATCCGGCCTTCCTCGCATTCACACGACATTGTCTCCATAGTGCTCATTGTCGCGAATTGTATCAACTAACAAACGTGTTACAATTTTGATTGTTTGAGCTCAGGTTGGACATATTTTCAAACCATTAATCGATTTCCATCCTTGGGCGTCAAGTATTAGCAGTTTAATTTCCTTCGACAGCAATAACTTTTAGTATTATGCATGATCAGAAGAGAAGGATTCAAGCATCCGGTCAATTTGGTGGAATTGTACAATTGAGACATGATGGAAACGGATGTGAAGTACTCGCAAGGTGGTTACGTATAATGTCTCAATGCTAATATAGCAAGTTAGTTGAATTAATGTCCTCAAAAGGTGCAATGCGTTCACGTTATGCAATTTACGGGGTTTTTATATGAATTGGACTTATAAATTGTCAAAAGAGGTTATCGCCATGAATCTAAAATCCTTATTTCAATGAAATGCTGAATGTATATTCATCGTCGGGGACAAAAATGTTTTAAATTTAATTTTGTACAAATTTTGTTTGTCTGAACTAAAATGTGAGTTATAAATACTATACTCCTATGTTACAGATGATACACACCTCCAGAAACCGAGTGCCCAAGACCTCAGTGGAAAGCATTCGAAGTGTGGCGGCGGGTTCGGCATACCTATGGAGCGACTGCACAAGTCGTTTTAACGTGGTAGAGCTGTTGCAGCTGTTTTATAGTTGTAGCACGAATGAGTCAGCTCGTTCGTGGAAGGAACACGCTCTCACAGGATACCAGCGGAAAATAACAGCGTAATGCTGCCGTGTTTCGTATGGTAAGTGTATAGGGCCGGAGACCTTTTTTTACTGTAAACGAGGCGTTCTATCTTATTCTTCAGGGATGACAACGTATTTTGATTCTAAATCGAGGATGTCTATGGGCTACAGTATCCTCTTACCATTAGGTGAACTGTGTGCTCGCTTGTCGACTTTATTTTATAAAGAAAGTCGTATAAAGACTGTTTTTGCTGTTACACTGAGTTTGTTTATTAAATAAAATGCCGCATTATTAGTTTGTTTCCTGTTCTTATTACACCATTGGAAAAAAAAACTTTGCAATGTTATCCAACGTTCCACGCACCTTGCGTTATTAGACAGTTGGCTTCATCATATTTTGGAATCCTAATCGTCATTACAGCCCTTCACAAGACTACTGCTGAGCCTGTCCCCAAGGAAAGCCACAAAATACGTTCCTGGGCACCCTGCATCCATTTACTTCTGAATGCCTTACCAAGTCGTCACTCCATCTAGTGGGAGGCCGCCATTCACTTCGCTTACCAATACGACACTTCTACTCGAAAACCATTCTGCCCCATACTACAAATTGATGCAGAATTTTGTAACGTGATAAAGTCACGCTCCAGCGTGTTATCGCTGCAACATGAATGTGACCAATACACAGGGGAAGATTCACGCTTGCTCAGAATATCATGGTGTTATAACAACATAATTCTGCTTTTATTTCTTATGGTAACTAACAGGAGCCGGGGACCTTACAGTTGTAACGAGGTATTCGTTTTAGTTATCAGGGCTCACAACGCATCTGTTTTTCAATTCTTAATCAATGATAAGTATAGGTGTCATAGAATTCCCTTACCATCGAGTGGGAAGTGTGCTCGTTTCTTACTTTTAATGTTTTAAAATCATTTAAGGTATAAATAAGATATTATTTATTATATTGTTGCCAGCATCTGTCTTTCCATCCGATTTTAGTGTGGGTGTCTTCAAGGCAAGAGTGAATAGGCTTTTGTTAAGTCAGTGCGCTTCATTATCTTTTTTTTTATAGGATCGGGTGACAAACGAGCACACAGTCCACCTGATGGTAAGTGGTTACTGTGACCCATAGACATCTACATCTATCCTCAATAAAGACTCAAGATGCAGATGCGTTGTCACCCGTGAGGACTAAGATGGAATGCCTCTTTGCCAGTAAAAAGGGTCTCCGGTTCTCTACACTCACCATACGAAACACAGCAACGTTAAGCTGGCTTAGTAGAATATAAAAAAAAAATATTGCGCCCGAAATGCCCTCCATTAAAAAATAATAATCATATTGATAAAAAATTTAATCAAACTCTTAAGATAATACTTCCTTTGATTTGACACCAGTCTAGTTTGAAGCGAAATTATTTTAAGTTATATTTATTAAATCTTTGGCAATGTTTCTTTCCTTGCACAGATGGGGATGAAATCTTTGTAAGAAGGCACACATGTGTCCTGACGTGGATTGTTAGAATTAATTTAATCGGTTTATTTAAATTAAAAAAATTATATAAGACATGGGTAAATACCAAAATTAAAAATCTAAGGTTGTAAATATTTATAATTATTGATATTAGAACTTCAACTTGGGAAAAATATTACTATATATAATAAAAATTAAAAATAGGTCTACAAAACTATAAAAAGAAAAAACCATTCCTTCGAAATAGATTTTAAGTGACCAAGTTCAAATGGGGACAATTTTTATGTAAATAGAATTTCTATCATAGAAAGCTGTACATGCTGCATTAACATATAGGTAGACCATTAGAGCATTAAAAGCAAACATTATTCATGTACCACATTTATTAAACTCTGTATGATCGCGCATAAATAATCCTTTAAATTTACCCATTTTACTGCTGAAGACGTACATTATGGTATTAAAAATCTGACAATCTTTCATATAGAACCCGACAAGCTTAGGTACTAGTCGGTTATCCGCAGACCTAATATATTATATATATATATATATATATAACATAATAATACTATGTGTATAAAACAATAAGTTACACCTAGTTACTTAAACTTGGCTAGAGACATAAATACGTAAATAATATATAGTACAATATATATCTACTGACTCACCGCACTTCTTATTTAGTTGGAAAATTCTGGCAACCGGTTTATTGGCACGCTGCATCTTCCCTTAATTTTGATACTATAATATTATTTATGTTATTATAGTTGACGATTGATAACTTAATGCGACATGAATATGCGCAAACAATAATGTTAATATGTTAACATTATGGTTTTAGCACAAAAAGGTCGGCTCGCTTCACACTATCACAGAATACCAGCGTAAAATAGCAGCTTAATGTCGCTAATTCGTATGGTGAGTGTAAGGACCCGGAGACCCTTTGTATTGGTAACGAGGCATTCTTCGTCCTTAGGAGTGACAACGCATCTACATTTTGATTCTTAGTCGAGGATAAATGTATGCGCTTATGAACCACACCATCTACTTACCGTCAGGTAAGTATTATGTGTCAGCCTTAGGTATATAAAAATGTGGTACACCATGAGGTTTTATACGTAGAAGAGCCATGGTGCAGCTATATTAGTAGTATAGTTGTAGCACAAATGGGTCGGCTCGACCGGGGAAGGACCACGCTCTCACAGAATACTAGCGTAAAATAGCAGCTTAATGCTGCTGTGTTTCGTATGGTGAGTGTAGAGAACCGGAGACTCTTTTTACTGGAAAGGAGGCATTCCATTTTAGTCATCACGTGTGACAACGCTTTTGCATTTTGATTTCTAATCGACGATAGATGTAGATGTCTATGGGCCATAGCAACCACTTACCATCAGGTGGACTGTGTGCTCGTTTGTCAAACTTATCCTATAAAAAAAGAAAAAGGTTTTGTCCGAGTTAACCCGTCCTTCAGTATCTAAGACACAAGACAGTAAGGACAAAGTTCAGTACTAGGCGTGAGCTTGTCGTTATTGGAACCATCGATACACTTGTCGTGATTCTCATATTGTTACTTCATAATTTAATCACATCACTAAACCACACGTAGTACTGAGTACCCGCTAAGTCGGTTTGAACTGAAGACCTGAGTGAAGAGCATTCTAATTCAGAGCAAGCATTTCAAGAAAACCGTGACGTTCTTGTATAGCGGAGTCACCGCCTACGAACATCTGCATCACCAGAGTTAGTATTGCGCTAGACTAGAGGTACTCGTGTGGGTGGCATAATAGAGTCCATTGGAAATGCCAAAAAATAACTTTAGACTTTCGATAGATGACAGTACAACCATCTCGTTTAGCCGCCTTGCACCGACGTCGCTAATCCCCTTATCAAACTTGGCCATTGAGATAAATTTTCACTACAACTGGAGAGGTAAAAACAAACAAAAGCACCGAAATATCTCCACATAAGACTTATATACTCTTAGTTATTGCTCTAGACGTTTAAAGCAAGTATGTCAAATATAAAACACCGATACCTATCAAAAATACATGTTATAAAATACATTTTGTACATCGAACATTTTTCAGGAATTGAATGTCTTATTGCATTTTATTTCATGTGCCTATTTTTAACTCATATTTTAAACAAATATAAGCTTTCTGCACTCCTTATCGATATAACTTTGACATGTCAAATCTCACACTCAGTGCGCGCAATATGCTGGCTATGATGCAAAAAGGGTAGAAATTATTTACTTTCACGTACCTATTAATATTAATAGAATTAGTAGTTACTTTACGGAAATCCATTATATTAAATATGTTTAAAATTAAGAGCTAATTAGTTAACCCCACGTAATAAAATAAAATGATGTGTCTTACCTAGCTTGAAGAGCACCTCCCGCCCGCCTTCGCTAATCCCAGCACCGCTACTCCTAACACCACTACACTAGGAAAGACACCACACACTGTTTAGACATATAATTTTCTTTTATTACGCAGATTTAAGCTAATTAATTTTTAACATCATTAATACGTATTAATATAGAAACGTATAGATTATGTTGTATTACACGTGGTAGAGCCATGCTGCAGCTATATTAGTAGTATAGTTGTAGCACGAATGGGTCGGCTTGACCGTGGAAGGCCCACGCTCTCACAGAATATCAGTGTCAAATAGCAGATTAATAAACTGCTGTGTTTCGTATGGTGAGTGTAGAGAAGCGGAGACCCTTTTTACTGGAGAAGAGCCATTCCATCTTACTCCTCACGGGTGACAACGCATCTGCATTTTGATTCGTAAACGAGGATAGATGTAGATATTCATGGGCCACAGCAACCACTTACCGTCAGGTAGACTGTGTGCTCGTTTGTCACTCTATCCTATAAAAAATAAAAATAAAGATTTAATAAATAAATGCTGTATGAGTTTATTGTCCTAAAACAAATCTTACTATTAAGTTTTTACTTAAGTCAGTCAGTGCAATAATATATGATAGCAAGCAAAGAGGTAACAATTTAAAATAAATAAAATATTATTACGTAGAATCTTCAGCAAAGCAGTTTCCGCTAAGGCCGAAGAAATTCAGAGCTAAGCTTCATTCACAAATATTTACAACAGCGGAATTAGAACGGTACGCTCGGAGAAGAATACGACTCTATTATTTCAATGTTCGCAAAGAAATTTCATTGATACAACTCCATTGTTGCGGAGAAATGTGGATACTCCGGCGGCCCAGTAATCCGCGCATTGTTCCTGTCTTCATTCATGAAAACGAGCATGGAAAGAAGAGAAGCCGAAGTAGGTTTCTTTTTAAGCTTTGTTGTATTAACGTTGCATTATAAATTTAGGCGTACCATTTCGATTACTTTTGTAGATATTAGGTTGCGATAGTCTCATGAAAGCGATTAACAAACTAAATAGCTCGATATTCGCCCCAATTGGGCCAAATACCCAGCAATAAATATTTTAAATTTCAAGTAATTAATCAGGGCACTATTTATAAAGCCCGGGCAATATGATACTGATAATTAAACGTGATAATTATTCGTGGTAAAGCCATGCTGCAGCTATATTAATTGTATAGTTGGCGATTAAAATGACGGTTAGATATAACGTGATAAGAAAAACAAAAATCCGTGAGGATATTACTAAAAAGTTAAAACACATTATACCTCCCTCACGCTCTCACAATACCAGTGTAAAATAGCAGCTTAATGCTGCTATGTTTCATATAGTAAGTGTAGAAAACCGGAGATCCTTGTACTGGAAAAGAGGCATTCCATCTTAGTCCTCACGGCTGACAATGCATCTGCATTTTGAATCGCAAACGATCATAGATGTAGTTGTCTATGGGCCACAGCAACTATGGGCAAACAACACTTTTTGTTAAGCGCGGTCAATTTAATTTTTTTTCTCTTTCTTTTTTAATTATATTGTTTTAATATATTTTTTTTTATATTATTGCCTACTCATATCGGGTATAATTAAACCATCTGGTCATTGTGAATAATGCCACAATAATAATCACTTAGCCCGAGACATATTATGTACTGTATTCAGAATAACAAAGAAGAACCATAACAGCGAGTGATTGTCTTAATTTCATAGTGCACCAGAAAACTGACACCACTGAAATTATTACTTAAGATTTAAAAAATCCTGATTTACCACGCGCTATTCAGTAGAAACAGCGTGAGGAAACCAGCACGTCGTAAAAACAAAATATAACATAGATATATTTTTGCGATAGCGAGCACATTGGTCACCCGATGGTAATGGCTGAGGACGTCTATTTCTGTTTTAGATATAGGTGTCTATCTATGTGAATCAAAACACAGAAACGTTATCTCTACGGAGGAATGTGTCTAGCAAGTAAGGAAGGTCTTAGATTCCCGTCTTTGATCATACGAAACACTTATTATATCTTACTAGTATTTTGTGAGAGAGTGGTCCTACCTAGGTTGAATCGCACCATAGGTTTTGCCGTGGTAATGCAGCCGCAGCCGTGGCTCTACAACCAAGATGTACCTTCTATATTTATTGATAGCTTTACCGTTACAGCCTAGTAAACTCCACTGCTGAACATAGGTCTCCCACATAGATTGCCTCATAGGGGGGATATTTGCCATATTTGCCACTCTTGGCAAGCGGGATAGCAACAGCAGTTTTTTTTTTATTTTTAGTCGTTATTAGAAAGACGCTGCTGCCCATCTCGTGGTTTGTTTCCCTCTGTCGCCTCTTACGATAGCATTCCTATAAGCTTTTTAGGTTACGTTAGCTTTACTATCAATAAATATAGAAGTACATCAATACGTTTTTCTATTTGTTGCTAGCGACCCACTCCGGTTTCGCTTTGGTGGAATTTATTAATATGGCGTCATTTAGATTTTTTAAAATAATCATCATTGACCATTTGCTTACAGAGGACTGCCGCCGCCTGATAACTGATGATGATGACCATTTACTTTATCAATTTTTCTATATCACAAAAACATTCTTCGGATAAAATTTATAGGTAAGGTCACCAGGCATGCTCTCTATCTGTCTGTGATTTTTTGTCACGGGCATACAGACCGGCGGACAGTATTTCGTGTCGTAATATCAAGGAAATAACCCCTTGAGCAGTTATTTTGATATTAAATGCATATATTTCCATTTTATTTATATGTGTAGATTGTGGCAAGCCCAAAATTTTCATAAACATTTTTATTAACAATTAAACAAATACAAGCAATGATTCAAATTATGAATAATTTTTAAGATGGACAGAGTTCTCTCAAATAGGTACTTAAAGGATATAACGAGGTAATGAAGTACGTACTTATCACCTGGCATCCATTATAACCTGATACCATTCATCAATTACTTAGAATATAAGTGGACATCTGATCCTCAATCTATTCTTAATTATAAATGCATCCTTTCAACAATTATCTGGAGGCAATCGCATCTGCTCTTTCTACTTAAGATTCCGTTAGACCCTTTTATCACATTTAGACCCATTAATGAATAACAAGACAGCTTACGTATTGCTCATTCATGTTACACGTTCTACTCCAGAACTTGAGCCGGAAAGAACAACAATTGATACATTGATTCCAGTAGTCGAAAATTTAAATACGATTGTGAGGAAACTACAGAAGTGCCGTGTTACTTCAGACTGTAAGGCACCAAGCTTATCCGCAGCCTTATCTACTATTTCATTAACAACCTCAGTATCTCTTTCTTTGTCGTGTCCTCCATTCTTTGTGTCGGTTGAGGGGTAAACTGTGCATTGTTGTATGAAAACGTCTTAAGTGGGATTAGGATCGCCAATTCGGAAGAAATCCTTGTTAGGATCGCCTTGCTTTGAGCTACCGGCGTGTTTGGATTGTGTCGGTGAATATTTTTAGTATATATAGATTCATAATAATTGTTCGGACAATCGGTGATACCAACAGATAATATACATTTTTTAACTATTATGAGCTGGACAGCTTGACTAAAATCCCACTATATATTAATTGTTTATTAAATTCCAATGTGAACAAGTCCAAAGGTTAAAACAGTAATTTAAAAAAACCCGGCTGCGAAAAAAATTTACTGAATGGAGAAAAGTTTTATATCCTATGTCATTTCTAAAACTACCGATTCTAAAGACACCTCATATGTTTATATCCGTCATGCCATTTGGGCTACAGAGCGTGCCAAAGAAATAGACATACATACATACATCATACATACTTTACACGTGGTAGAGCCATGCTGCAGCTATATTAGTGGTATAGCTGTAGCACGAATGGGTCGGATCGACCGGGGAAAGGCCACGCTCTCACAGAATACCAGCCTGATATAGCAGCTTAATGCTGCTGTGTTTCGTATGGTGAGTGTAGAGAATCTGCATTTTGATTTGTAATCGAGGATAGATGTAGATGGCTATGGGCCACAGCAACCACTTACCATCTGGTGGACTGTATGCTCGTTTGTCACCCTATTCCTATAGAAAAAAATTACATACCCTCTAAAAACATTACCGTCCTTCAGGGCAGTTGGATAGAAATAACTTTTCTTTAAAGACAATAATGTTCGTTTCACAGTAGTAAGAGGAATATCTCAAACATGTATAACCAGTTTTATTTAGTGATATTACAATTCCCTACATAAAATTAAAATACTAATTAGATTCATAAATGTAAGCTTAATAACCAAAAAAGGACTAACATGATGTATTATAATGGATTAATATGATATTTCACACAGTGAAAAATATCAAATACCCATGAAAACTATCAGATATTTTTCATATACAACAGTGACGAGGCTTCCTTTTTGCACAGAACTTCCGTAACGCTTGATACCGCTTTTTTCATTTTTAACCGATTTAAGAAAAAAGCAATTCGACCGTATTTTTTTTATGTGTAACACACTTTTTTCTATGTGATGACCTCAGAAGTTTTTTCTAGGTGACCCGATTTCAACGATGATTTCTTTTTTTATTTGAAAATTGGTGCTTCTCATGTACTCCCATATAAATTCGATAAAGATTTGACCTGTAGTTTTTGAATTATCCTTAATAATGCGTATTTAATTGACGTTCGACTACATTGATGATGTTCTCATTTTATTTATATTGAAGTTATTTGCACAATTTTTTTTTTAATTTTACCACTTGTTTTCTGTTAGTAATCTTGTAGCCATGTTGTCAAAATAACAATATATTATTTGAGCTAACTAAAACTAACAAATTCATAAGTGTCGGGAACTGCTCTTTTCTTGCTCATTTGTGCGTTTGCCTTTTTAACTATTATAAGCCAGTGCTTGACTACTATTCTATCTGATGGTAAATGGTGATGCAGCTGAAGGTGGTAATTTGTACATATTCAATGTATTGTATATTGAAATCGGATGGAAGATGCTGGAAAATTATTCCACTCGATTGCTGTATGCATTACGAATGGCGAAGCAAAGCGTTTGGTTCGAATTCGTGTTACATCGATAACAAGGGGTTGGACACCGACCGAGTGTTTGGTGGTCCGTTAATAGAAAGCAGAAGGAAGAAATTTAAAGTGAGTGTTATACGATCTCGTTTCATATTTAATATAAGTTACAGGAAACATCGTCATTACTCAGAATTATAACTTTAAAAACTATCAATACAAAATAATATTTCAAAACACAGAAAAATAATATGAAAGCCTTGGTATTATCTAAAGGACAGCTTAGTGGACCAATAATAGGAACGCCCTATAATGTCTGTATACGTGCTCAAAAACGACGTCCCCCGAACTAGCGATTCACTTACGCGCGCATTTGAAACAAGTCAAGCACATGATCCTCGTTGCTTGACGCACGATAAAATTAATTGATTAAACCCACCACAATGGCAGCTACACACACGGAATGACGATAATATGTCCCGGGAATCGAAGCCGGGATTAGCTCGGTGCCCGCTGCGTCCAATTATTCGCTCGTGAGAGTATCACATCCAATTTTGCCGGGTTATTCAAGTATGTGGATGTTATATATAAACAATAGACAATAGACATTATAAAAAAAAAGTTATAAGGAAATTAAAAGAAACATTTTTTTAACTAGGCAGTAGTCCTTTCCGACCTAAGAGGCGTTCTGGGTAGATACAAACCTACTTCCGTTCTAGTTTCTAATATAAACACTTGAACGTGATAGAACGGATCGTTACGAAGACCCGAAAGTTTCTTGAATAGGACATTGGTTTAATCAATTAGTCGTCATTGGTTGTCTTCTTGTTCGAAATTGTGTACAGGTAGACACCTGTACACAATTCAATGTAAACATTCCACAAGTTTCTTTTATTTTTTTGAGAGACTCGATTTTAACTTTTATTATGGAATACGTTCGGAAGTGTACTGTGATGATAAAGTAGCACGGAAATAATTATATCCCAGATAACTGTTTAATTATTAGACTACCGAACATCACACAACATACTTTGGGGTTGACTCCGGACTTTATTCGTATGCATATAAAGATTAATTTCCTATAAGCAAATATTAATTATAAAACGATTCATCCCGTTACAATTCTGAGTACCATTATCGGCTGTAAGCGTCCAAAGAACGCCTCTTGTGTGTGTTTCATTTGATATTTCCATTTAATTTCAATTTCCAAACTCATCTCGAGCACAATAGACGGCGCGACAATTGTATCTCAGTCTCCTACCGCTTCCTCTATGTATAGCAACGTCAGAACACTTTGTTCTTGATGCGTTTTCAACTCGGAACCGTAGAATTTAGTAGTGCTATACTTTGCGTTCAATGTAGCTGCTGATTTTTTTTATTGGTTAACCGAGTTCTCAGAAAAAAATTCTGTTAACCGAACTGTTTTGTTGCGATTTGTTTCGATTTCGGAGAATTAATTCTGCTAAATAAACCATCAACCATTCATATCTGCACCTACTTGGTACGTGTAGATATGAATGGTTGATGGACTCTCAACAAAATCTAGTACTACTACCCGCAGCAATAAAATTTTACTTGCAATTTTGAGTGCTGATTTAACACTTGATTCACAGTGAAGGAAAACAGCGTGAGAAAAATACAATACTGTAACAAAATATTATTATGTACATAGTATTAGTACCTACCTTTGGAACGATTTGTGTCGCTACTTCCATGTTCATTACATTTATATTGTTATATTAATTAGGTTATATACTGTTCTTTACGCAAATTACTCGTTAACATCTTTAAATCTTAAATATTTTCTAAAATACGAGTCGTTTGTATCATTTGCATTCATTGAAGCTTTTTTAAGGACTCCGCACCGCCTCATCCCATTGTCCGCACCGGAGGTGGATATCTATAAATTTCTTAATACTTTTTTCTTCTTTCAACAATGAAATGTCATTGTTCATGTTTGTATTTTAATATATCGGGCCGGACTGACGCTAGTGATGGGCCAATTTACGAAGACCGAGACTAAAGTAATATATAGACAGCTCCGTGGTGCAGTGTAATTTCTGTGAATCATGTTTTAGCCACCGTGTAATAGTGGTGTGAGAATGTCCAATACCCCAAATCATAGCGTGGGTGTTGTAAGAGGTAACAGAAGGAAACATAAAGACGATATTGGCAGCAGTATATTCTGGATAACAATTCAAAATTATAAAAACCTGGTGTTGCCATGCGTGGCAACTAGGTTATGCTAATCTCCCCTATGAAACAAGCCATGGGCGAGGCCTATGTTTAGCAGTGGACATTAATTGGCTGAAATGGCAGATGGAATAAAGAAGGAAAAAGAAAAATATCTAAAGCTGTTGCCACAAAAATTTGAAGCTGAGTTGTATATATTATATTATTAGGTCTTACTTTATTCTCATATATATCATATTTTATTTCAAAATTGGTTTTAATTGAAATTATATTCGACTATCTCTTAATTTTTACTTAAACTGATATGCATAACTCATATGCATAACATTTTGATTCATTGCTCGAATGTGTTAAATCAGGACCAAACAATAGGCCTGAAGCGCATCACTATAAGCCACGGCATCGATAAATAATGCGCGTAGTTTTTTCGGCTATTTGTTGGGGATGAATGGCCGGTTCCAAAGTGTCTGGCCAGATATTAATGCGGGCAAAGGATGCGTCCCATTCATGCTTTATGGTTGCCTTCGTACACAAATGCCTTGCATTCGTCATCGCGGTGACTTTCACAAGTTTCAACGCTCTAATGGATGCTTTTTGCATTATCTGTGGTGACAAGACGCGTTCGTATATTGAAATGACGTATGGTATTTCTAATCACATATCGTAAATTTATTTCCAAAAATGGATAAAGGATTGAAAAAGAACTGATTTGTTTCTTAAGTAAACTACCAAAAAGTAAAAAACTGGGACATATAAGGCATGGCAAGAATAATAAAATGACCCGTTTGCGGTTAAGCCTGAAAGGAGAGAGGGGTATTTTTTGACCGAAGCTACGTATTTAAGTCTGTGCACCTTTTTGTCTGCCCTGCGCCCCCTTTTCGCTAAAGAGGGTCGCTTCCGATTCGGCAGAAAAGCCTCATAAGCAAATGCCAGTCTCACAGGTGGTGTTTAGTGGGTAGGCACTTAGGATGGTTAGGTTAGTCGCAGTGAGTCCCACATAACCACGACAGCCGCCTGTCGTGGTATGCTTAGAGCATTCACCACCTCCCGTCCTCGTTTCCGGGGGGTAGCCCTTTCAATTGCTTCTGGGCGCAAAAAATATGTCTGCCTTGTTAGTCTAGTAGTCGTAAGCGTGTCTGCTCATTATGAGGTCCTGGGTTCGAATCCCGGCTTGGGTCAAAATTACTATTGACAAAATTATTTCGGGTCAGTTATTGGGTTCTCCTGTTAAGAAATTTGCAGTAACAACCCGGAGTCAGGATGTTAGCGGTGTTCCACCTCCATGCCTCTGAAATTGCGTAAAGCCGTTGGTCCGTTGGATTACCACCGTTCTATCGAATTAAGAAGGTAAGGGAAAAGAGAGTGCAACTGTGCGTGCATACTCACAGCCGTGGTGTTTAGCCTTAAAAACGAAGATATGTCCGTGATATAGAACTTATAACGTATATGCAAATTGTTGTCCTATATAGCATCATTTAGACCTCGGTTGTTGATTAGTCCAGTCGGTGTCATCAGCTATAATGTTCAGTGTTTTATTTTTTTTATATTAACGTTTACTTTACTTTAGGAATTACTCCTGTCTAATGGATGCGTTTTATATTAATGAATTGCATATATTAAATAAATCAGTTATCAAGAATCTCTCAGTAGCTGACGGAGTCAGGAAGCTGGCGGTGTTTCACCCCCGTGCCTCGGAAAGCACGTAAAGCCGTTGGTCCTGCGCCTGATCTCTCTCCGGTCGTGTCGGTTTACCGTCCCATCGGACTATGAGAGCGAGGAAATAGAGGGTGCAGCTGTGCTTGCGCATACTCTTGGGCACTATTATTATCCTGTCCCGTAACGATGGCTAGTCTCCGTTGAGGCTAGCCGCCGTGACCGAAATCCGGTCTGGAGGACATTATTAAATAACGTATTATATAATTCATATTGAAAGTAATTTTACCACGTTTTTATTAAGGCACTTTCTTCTTTGTCTATCTGTCTGACATCGGAATTTAGTAAATTATTTTAAACTAACTTCCCGATGAACTGGAAACTGTTAAAAAAAAGAGATACATTAAATTTTTTTAGTACAAAATTTTAAATTTTCATAATTCATTTTGATTTAGTAACCAAAACGCTAGCGATACAACGAATTACTCCTCATTATGAATCCATGCACTAGAAATTAATCAATCTCGCACTTAGCATCGTCCATGGTGACAAACATAGACATTTGTTCAAATTAGTGAAGACAAATAGAAGCATATGGTGGCGGTCGGCGGGGTCGCAACGGCTCGCGACAGTAATTTGATTTTTTCGATCCATTGCGTCACGGACATCGAGGCGTACTTCCGAATCATTGTACGGGTATACATAGCTTACATAAGCTCACACGCCTGTCAGATAAAGGGGTAGGCAGAGACTATGGCCTTTAATTTGTTATGATCCTAATACACCTCTCTCTTCGAAATATTGTACAAAATTTTGAGTCTTTACGTGGTAGAGCTATGCTGCAGCTACATGTATTAACAGTATAGTTGTAGCACGAATGGGTCAGCTCGACCGGGGAATGACCACGCTCTCACAGAATACCAGCGTAAAATAACAGCTTAACGCTGCTGTGTTTCGTATGGTGAGTGTAGAGAACCGGAGACCCTTTTTCTGGAAATGAGGCATTCCATCTTAGTAATCAGGGTGACAACGCATCTGCATTTTAATTTGAAATGGAGGATGGATGTAGATGTCTATGTGCCACAGCAACCACTTACCATCAGGTGAACTGTATGCTCGTTTGTCACCCTTATCATATAAGTTCTTACGTCGGTCACCCAGAGATTTTAATTTCGTATGATCCGGACACACCGCTCCCGATCCTTTCATATTTTTTATATATCTACGCATACATGCTCGTTGGTCACTCTTAATTTTACCAACTTCGAAATATCATCAATTTAGTTGATATTCTTCCATCTAAGGCATCCCTTGTCGACTCTAGCATTTAATTCTTCAGCGTAAATTTGCTTTATCACTCTTTCTTCATTGATTATTTTTTACATATCCAAGCCGTTATGTCATTTTTAAACCTGGTCACGCAATCGTCTTGCAAACAAAACTTTTATCCTACAACGTCTCACGCTATCATTGAAAAACACCTGACATACATTACAATCAATAAGAATAGGTAAAACCAGTTAGAGACAAAATTTTCCCCGACCGATTCCGATTTGACCATATAGTGACGGTGTAATATATCCACTACCCCATACCGTCCCATAGGTGTCGTAAGAGCTGACAGAGGAAAACAAACCAACGACAACAAGCAGCGCCTTCCTAATATCAACTAAAAAGTAGAAACTGCGGTAGCAAATCCGCCTTCCAAGCGCGGCAACTTTAGAGAATATCTTGCCTTCCCTATGAAACAATCCATGGGGAAGACCTATGTCAAGAATATACAGTACCCATATCAGTTGACAGAGGAAAACAAACCAACAACAAGCAGCGCCTTCCTAACATCAACTAAAATGTAGAAACTGTGGCAACAAAACCGCCTTCCAAACGCGGCAACTATAGAGAATATCTCTCCTTCCCTATGAGAGAATGTATGGTGGAGGCCTATGTCAAGAATATCCACTGCTCCATATCGACCCGTGGTTGTCGTAAGAGGCGACAGAGGGAAACAAACCAGGAGATAGCCAGCTGCGTCTTCCTAACAACTAAAAAATAAAAAAAACTGCCATTGCCAACCCTCCTGCCAAGCGTGGCAACTGTAGAAAATATCCCCACCTCCATATGAGACAAGGCTCTCTACGTACATGTTCAGCGGTTGACTTTTGATAGACTGTATGATAAATGTATCATGGTATAACTCAATACCAATACGACTGAAACGTATCTATAATTGAACAATAAACTGCGTAACCAAATGTTTACCTTTCACTAAAAACGGAAAATGGACTTCGAAACATAACAGTTCGATTTAAAAAAGGCTCCTTGAATCTCAAAAGTCAAAGCCGAACGTTCCAAGTGGTGTTTTGAGCGTAAGTGCCTTTTCCACACAAAGCTCCCTTTTGATCTTACTCTATGCAAAATCATAGAGTAGGTATTTTTGGAACAAAATGGCTCCCTTTAGCGGAGTACTCTTGAATATGTTTTACGTTGTCGGCGGCTTTGGTGTCCAGTAGGTGACTTGTTAGCAAAGGTTCGGTTAGAGGATGCTTGTTTTGTGAATTGTACCGGAATTAATATCGCTAAATAAGATTTCTGTCTAAAGGACATGTAGCCGTGAGAAAAAATCAATCCACACTTTTACTTTTTAAATATAAATCTACTTATTATGTCAAACTTTTCACTTTTCTGTTTTTTTTTTTTATATAGAAGATGGGGTAAACGAGCATGCGGCTGTTTTGGTGCAGTGTTGACCGCCGCCCACGAACAACTGTTACTGTAACATCAGGAGAATTGAAAGTGCGTTGCCAACCTTTTAAAAAGGAGTAAGCTGGTTTTTTGAAAGTCCCTAAGTCGTATCGAAGTCGTAAACTATTCCAAGAAGTGGCCGTGCGAGTAAGAAAACTACTAGTAAATCTTACGATGGTGACCCGCCAAGCATTTAGATTATATGAATCGTAACGTGATTTTATGTAGAAGAGCCATAGACCTTTTTTTTTGTAGAAGAGCGTTATCATTATTTTCAGTAGTATTATGGTTGCAGTACGTACAGTCGGGGAGCGGGGGGGGGGGGGGTACGCTCTCAGTGTTACGTTACAGCTTACTGAACTTTGAATAAGGCATCCCTATAGTCGTGACAACGCATCAGCATTTTGATTTTTAATCACATTTCATTCACTTTCATCAAGTTTGTGAGTAGAATTAAAACTCTGAATTCAGAAAGAAGTCGGCTGTTACTTTTTAATCGTCATCATCATTACAGTCCACCATGAGTCCACTGCTGAATATAGGCCTTCCCCAAGGAACGCCACAAAGCATGGTCCTGAGCCACCTGCATTCTTAGATTTCGTCACAATATCTAGTGAGGCTGTCAACCTACACTTTGCTTACCAGCACAAAGCTGCCACTCAAGAAGCTTTCTTCGCCATTGGATGCCCATTGAAAGTCACTGGATAGCGATACGAATCCAACAGGAATGAAAACTCATGCTCCTCCATGTCTTTGTAGCTTTCTAGCCGGCTCATTACGTTGGTTGCATATCCCTTTTCTCCATTCTTTTATAGAAGATGGGGCAAACGTTACGGCTCACCTGATGGTAATCGACTAACGTCACTTGTGAGCATTTGCAACACCAGAAAAGTTGCTGACAGTTGTTGACATCTTTTTAGAAAGGATTAGGCTCTTTTCTTGAATATTCTGAATGATATATTGTATAAAAGCGTGGTAATGCGTGAAAGTACAATAGTACATATAAGAATATGCGATGGTGGACTTTAAAAAATTCTGTCGAAATGTTGTGGATAAAATCGCTCGCTTAATTATGGAACATACTTTAATATATTTAAAATATATTTGCTGCGCTATAATGCTATAAAAACGTAATATGTAGGTTTTTTGTGTGAAATGACATGAACTTTTAATAGGAAATGACAAATCAACTTATAGTTATTGTCGACCTGATTCCTCTATCCTATCTATATTCCTGATTATCTCGACTACGAATCAAAATGCAGATGCGTTGTCACCCGTGAGGACTAAGATGGTATGCCTGGTTCCAGTAAAAAGGGTCACTGGTTCTCTACACTCACCATACGACACACAGTACTGTAAAGCTGCTATTTTACGCTGGTATTCTGTGAGAGCGTGGTCTTTCCCCGCTCGAACCGACCCATTCGTGCTACAAATATACTATTAATAGAGCTGCAGCATGGCTCTATCACGTTTGGTCACCTGAAACCAACATCACACCAAAACGGCTAGAAAACAAATGCGATGTTGTTTCCGAGGACTAAAATGGAATGCCCTGTGGCCTGTAATTAAACTGACTCTTTACCCCTCAGATTGAAGCATAGCAGTATAAACTGTTACTTGGGAGCAAGTGAGAGGGTGATATCTAGCCAGACAGACTCCCAGACAAAAACGGAATCCTATCATCTCGTATCTAGGCAAAGCTATGATTAAAAAAAACTGAGAAATTGAAGATCAAAGATCTTCAATATCTAAGTTTTTTTTTACATTATTGTATTCCATTTTATATTATAGAATATATTTTTTATTGGGGATTAACAATAAATAGCAATAACTTATAATTTTATCATGCGACGTCCATTTTATACACTATCAAAGTTACTTGAGAATTTTTAAATCATGTAAACCAACAATAGTCACCCACGTTTCTAAGCGAGTGAAACGAGCGGCTTCGAACCTGTTCCTACCCTAACAGTGCCTCTTTATCGTTTGTCATAACATGGGAAAGAGACGGACACGTCGACATTGTTCCTTGTTCAAACGTGTTTCTAAATCGCCTCGGGCTGCTTGCTTTGGATTGTTATGCTCCATCGCCTTAAGTCAAGGGGTAAGGAAATATTAATACAATTATAATTTTAAGCTAAAATAGCATCTTTATGCCATAGACAACTTGTTTTTTCATTGTTATGTAATTTTAACAGTTGCCATTAAAAAATGAAAAAGTAAGTTCCTAATGCAATACGTAATAGATCGTAAAACGCACAATAATGTTAGATAAAAAATAATGTCTCCTAAAATTCAAAATTTACTTGTGGGGGTGGCCTATGAATGTTCACCAAGGCAATTTGTTCCGTTGGGATCATAATAGTCAAGTTATTATATATTAAAATATTATTTAATATAATATATAAAAAGTCTAGTATCTAGAGCTGTCGTCGCCTGTGTTTGAGAGCAGTATTGAAGAAAGTAAAGTTTCCATTTGTGATAGTGGAATTTTCAATCAAAGATTCTGTGACGAAACTATGAAAAAAGAGAAATGAAAAGAAGCCAAATTAAATTAAACATCGTAAATAATAATTTTTCTATTTAAAACTGTATATTTGTAAAAGTTTGTTATAAAAGCAGGGTATATGTCCGCTTAGTATATTTCAAATAATATGGTTGAAGTATTCTATCTTATAGTCTTATTACATCTTATATATAGTCATATAACACCCTTAAAGGTAGCAACAACTCCTTTTTTAGCAATTTGTAGTCGCTTTTCACTTTTGTTGTTGTGTTCACTTTTAATTATTTTTATTAGGCTTTAGGAATGGTCCCATATAATTTTGGAAGAAAAAAATAAGCCCTAAGATTGGGAAAATAGGGGCCATAAAATTGATGAGATTTTGAATTGTTTTGTAATGACGTTAATATCATTAGACGACATTCGAGTTGCTACTTTAAGCATGGATATTCCATAGTCCACTTAAAAGGGTAGAATAGTAAAACTTTTATTCAAAAGTAAAAGCCTCAGAAAACTAAAAAGGAATAAAATAATTTTCATTTAACTTTTCCGCACTATATGTATTAGTACCGAATTCAGAAGCTATTTTTTTATAGTATAGAGTGACAAACGAGCACACAGTCCACCTGATAGTAAGTTGTTGCTGTGACCCATAGATATCTACATCTATGCTCGTTTGCGAATCAAAATGCAGATCCATTACACCCGTGAGGACTAAGATGGAATGCCTCTTTTCCAGTAAAATGGGTCTCCGGTTCTCTACACTCACGATACGAAACACAGCAGTGTCAAGCTGCCATTTTACGCTGGTATTCTGTGAGAGGGCGGTCCCTCCCCGTTCGAGCAGACCCATTCTTGCTACAACTATACTACTAATATAGCTGCAGTATGGCTCTACCACGTATATAAGCTATTATATACGTGGTAGAGCCATATAACCATTGTAGAGGTATATAACAATTTTAAGTGAAAATTTATTGTTATATACAAATCAAAAATTATTATTAAATATCGTATTAGAAAACCTGTGAGTAGAGTCTTCAAAAGTTTTTACCAAAAGATATTAATCACTGCAAAGAATGTGGTAACTGGATTGTATCAAAATACCATACTTGGTGCCTCTCTGTCTGGTAGTGGCAGACACTGAGGCACCTACCTGGCTATCCCTCAACCATCTCTTTTTCCCCACAGCCCAACACCTACATCAAAGGGGGATAGAAGAAACGTTCCTTTTCCTTTTCAATGAAACGGAAAAAAAGATGGCGCGCGCACGATTTTGTTTGTTCTAGCCGCCCGCACTGACCCACGTCATTATAGAGTGTTATCTTCGATGAGGGCTATATATTTTTAATGTTGTTTTTTTCTTTAAACGTGTGAGGAATGATATTTCTTGAATATATCGTGCATTGATACAGTAAACGTAGAGAATAGAGAAGATTTAGTTAAATATTATTGAGAATATTTTTGTTTAATACGCCTATAACACAGTTTTAATAAAACAGATAAATAAAAGAAGTAATTATTGAAATTTAAAAGGTATTGGAAAGTGATTCGTGGTCTTATTAGAAGCTTAAATCTGCCTTAACATGGCCTAAACTTATATGAATCCCAATAAACGTTTTCAAACTTTAACAATTAGCCTTTAATATACAATAATAATTGACGGCTCCATGGCGTAGTGGCTTAGCAATGAGTTGCTGCGCTGTGGGCCGCGGGTTCGAATCCCGCATGGAACAAGTATGGCCTGCAAATAATTGTTCCGGATCTGGATGTTTGTCCTTGTGCAAATTGTGTTTGTAAACTGCCTCCACGATACAGGAGAAAATCCTAATGTGGGGGTAACGTTTTTTTTTAAAATAATTTCATTCATCATCTAAAGTCCACTGCTGATAGATTGCCTCATGAGGACGACATTTGCCATTGGTGCCACGGTTAGCACGCGGGCTGGCAACCACAGTTTTATAAAATTTTTAGTTGTTATCAGAAAGATGCTGCTGTACATGTCCTGTTTGAGTCTCCATCTATCTGGATAATGTATTGATGATAGATGATAGATAGGGGATTCCCTTACGCCGCGCCGTCACTACACAGGGTTGCTAAAATTACAATATGAATATTTTATAGATCAAAAATTACGTTAACAAAACTTCAATGCGGCATCTTCAGTTTTATATTATACTGTGGCCACACCAGCGCCCGCGCATCGCAAAGCCATCGCGCTCTTTTATTAAGGGTTTTATTAATACAGAGTGGGTCGGAGGCATTTTTATTTTTCTGCCCTGCTCCCGGACACGTGGGAACCGACCGCGGTGACTTTACATATTCCCGTATTGTATTCACGAGTATCGGACGGATTGTGTTTACTTTGACTGCGCATATAGGTGGCTGATTGTTGTCATGCACAAGAGTCAGAAAAAATATATTTAACCTTGCGTAATGTCTTGCGGTGCGGTGGTGAATTCTTCGCTCCATTTTGTACCTTGGGTGTCGTTTGAGGTGACACGGGGTAACAAACCGGCAGCTTCTTTCTAATCACAACTAGAAAGCGTGTAAATATCTCCGTTATGTGGCATTTTGTGGCAGCGTATGTTAACATGCCAAATTTTTTTTATAGCTTCCGATTGATGGAATTCAATATCTCGTAAACGCCAGATGTGGAATATACAGATCAGCGTCAGCCAGCAGCGTTCAAGGTGCGAGACGTCTCGTACAGAGATTGTCCGACTGTGAAGCGTGACAGTTAAACCAAATCAGGGAAGATTTGCCTTAATTAATATTAATTAACTTTTTTATTTGCATTAATTAACTTAATTAATGTATAATATAGATTTGTCGGATTTGTACTTTACTAATTATTTCACTTCTACCCACTTTATTTCGTTTCTTGATTGCAGTAAAAAAATTTTATGCTTTTATTATTTTGTTTTGATATGTAGATATTAAATGTCCCTGGGCTCAGCAGCTGCAACACAAGTCTGTGACCTAGCAAATTTGAGTAGTACCCTAATGTACCTAATATAAAATTTAAAAGAAGTATTGTCAATATAACTTTATAAGGTTGTGTTCCGATATACACTGCGAGCACTGCTCAGTGTTCACACTGGTGAAAAATTCGTTCCGTTATGGACTGCCAGTATACTGCCGCAGTACCCTATGGAAATATATGACGTCATAAATCGCCGCCATTTTTGTACCTACAGAGAACATTGGTGCTTTCGAGGTAAGGTGCTCTCAGTACTTTGATCACGTGATCAAAAAACATAACAGCGCCTAGAGATTTAACAGCTTCCACGAATGATGCTTATTATTATTAATTAATATTGTTATTCAAATAAATTCGTTTAAAAGCCATAACATTCAAGTAATAATTTTTCTTGTTGAACAGATCACGTGTACCTACCACAATAAAAATTTTCATTTGAAAACAGTGTCTAAAATGGGGGATGACAGTATACTAGACTGCGTTCCGTTTTAAACAGTGACCAGTTTAGCAAACTAAAAAAGAACGGCTTCACATTACACTGAATTGACGTCACACCATACAGTGGTTACAGTATATATCGGAACATACCCTTGGTTTTCATTTTTCTGTAGAGTGTTTTGGGCTTTTGGGTTCAATAAATAAATAAATAATACAAAAATAAATGGCCTGCAGTGGCCATCTACCATCAGGCGGGTCGTAACTTCTTTTGCTACTTCAAGTTTGTAGGAAAATATTTAAAACTAGCTGTTTCTCGCAACTTCACCCGCGTGATAATAGGTTTTTTTCTGCGCGGAACCCTAATTCTTTTTCTTTAACAAAAGTAGCCTAAGTTATTTCTTATGACATCAGCTATCTGTCAGTGAAAGTCCCGTCAAAATCGGTCCAGCCGTTTCGGAGATTAGCCGGAACAAACAGACAGCAGACAGAAAAACAATTTTAAAATTGTATTTTTGTTATAAGTACCGTATATACTTTCATATGTATTTAGTAAAAAGCTGTAATTATGACACTACAAACAGACACTTTAATTTTATTTATTTTAGATGTATAGATACGTAAAATTAAAAAGGTAAATAAGGGTTTTTTTGCCTCAAAGCATGTTGGCGGAATTTGTATGTACTTATTCGAATTTTAATTTTCTCAGATTATCTATAAAGATAATATAAACATAAATAAAATAAATTCGAAATAACTGTCTTATTCTGTTTGTAACATCGAAATAGCTGTCCTACTGATCTTAAGAGGTAATTTGCACTCCATTAAGACTTGAGTAACAATTTTTAACAGTTTTGTCTAACTGTCTGTCCGGCCTAATATTCGGAATGTCTGAACCAATTGTAATAAAACTTCAAGAACAGATAAAGTGATGCCAAGAGTGATCTACGCTATATTTTATACGCAAAACTTAGAGGTTATTTTAATAAAATGTGTCTTTGATATCTTAAATCTAAATAACTCCACATTAATAGATCACACCAAGGTGAAGCCGAGGCGGGTAGCAACCGTTAGAACGTATTAAAGTACACAACTGCTAAACATAGGCCATAGATTGCCTCATAGTGGGGATATTTGCCATAGTTGCCACGCTTGGTAAGCGGCTTGGCAAATGCCATCTCAAAATCTTCTGGTTTGTTTTTTTTTTGTCGCCTCTTAAACCGCGTATCTACCAAAAATGTTAACAACATTTATGTTTCTAACTGTTTACAACTGTTTCCAACAAGCGTCTCCACCGAGGGAACAAATTTTTGCAACAAGTGTATTCCTTTGATGTTGCCGCCGAAATTATTTCAAGTTTTGTTGCCAACACAACAGTTGGTAACAAAACTTTGGTGGAGACGCGGCTTTATGACACCGATATTCTTACACCGCCAAGTAGAAAAATAAAAGAGAATAGTGGTTTTATAACGACGCTTTAGTGAAACGTTTAAAATAATTATTTATTTAACCCCTGTGAAGAGTCGCTCTAAAACTCTAAACAACAAAGGTGATTATTTTTGCCGAAATGACCTAGCAAAACACAAAGTTGTCCCCTAGGGTAAGGTAATGATTTACCTAGCCGAAACCAGATAGAACCGGACGCGACCGGACAATACCGGCCCAATGTTGCCACCTGCTAAATCACCGTTAATCTACGTTGACCGCAGTTCCCATAAAAAGAGATTTAAAACACGACCCATAAATATAAAGTTTACTTTATTATTTATTGTTGGCACAATGTATGAAGCGATTTAATTAGGCACGGTTTGTGTGCTCGCCCTGCCTTTGTCCATTGTTGGATTTATTGTCGATGGCGCGCACTGTTGCTTTAGATAGTTTTCTACGACTTTCTTGTTTAACCTAAAGAATACATTATTATAAATGATACTTTTATTTTAATAAAAAGAAACCTAGAAAATAGCTAGGTTGTATAAGCTTCAACTAGAAATAAATGGCTCCTGAAAGCAGTCGAAATATTAGTCGAAAGAACTCTTTTACGTCAAAGATTAAGTCTGGGTTGGTACGTATATCTTGAAGGTAGAAAACTGTTTATTAAGCAATTACACAACAATAAGAGAAAGTAAATCTTACATCTTATATGTGTGGGGTACCAAGCACAGCATTGATTTTTAGCTGAATTGTTTGTTTTTGTTGACATGTCTTTGAAGCTATACTTCTTTTGGAGCCCTTGGGGAAAATGATGAGAGTGAATTTTTACGATTCGCGCGCACACCGACAGCTAAAAACGACACCATGAAGTTATTACGATGCGCGCGCACACTGACACGTAAACGCGACAAATTCAGTGGGTAATTGTCTCTTAAGTTTTTTTGTTTTGTTACACTAAAGAATTATAACTTCCTACGTGCGCACATAAGTACACACACACACACACACACACACACACACATGTATACAAATAAATAAAATTGAAGTGTCTGTTCGTAATTTCAAAATACCAGCCTTTTACTAAATGCATATGAAAGTATATACGGTACTTATAACAAAAACACAATTTTTAAAATTTTTGTCTGTCTGTCGATCTGTCTGTCTGTCTGTTTGTTCCGGCTAATCTTCGAAACGGCTGGAACGATTTCGACGGGACTTTCACTGGTAGATAGCTGATGTTATAAGGAGTAACTTAGGGTACTTATATTTTAGAAAAATAATTAGGGTTCCGCGCAACATAATTAAAACCCTAAATTACACGCGGGCGAAGTCGCGGCGAACAGCTAGTTATTTTATAAAATTGAAGTGACAGAAGAACTTACAGTCTACCTGAAGCCTGAAGGTAAGTGGCTAACTTCAAAAAATGGCTACAGATGCGTGGTCAAATCTGAGGGCTGAGATGGATTTATTCAAGGCCTGTAATTATGCCTGCTGCCTGTACTCTTCAAACCTAAACACAGCATTGCACGCACTGCTATTTGACAGCAGAAAGCTGGTGCTACCTACCCAGACTCCTGGACAGAAGAGGAATTCTGCCACCCTAAACGTATGACTTTTTATATAGGATAAGGGTGACAAACGAGCACACAGTCAGATGGTAAGTGGTTGCTGTGACCCATAGACATCTACATCTATCCTCGTTTGCGAATCAAAATGCAGATGCGTTGTCACTCATGAGGACTAAGATGGAATGTCTCGTTTCCAGTAAAAAGGGTCTCCGGTTCTCTACACTCAACATACGAAACGCAGCAGAGTTAAGCTGCTATTTTACGCTGGTATTCTGTGAAAGCGTGGTCATTCCCCGGTCGAACCGACCCATTCGTGCTACAACTATACTACTAATATAGCTGCAGCATGGCTCTACCACGTCAAAGACTATGTCCTTAATTGAAACTTATATCTGAAACTAAACAGCAAGAGCAATTGCTCTAACGGTTTAAAGTTTAAGAGATCCAGTGTAATTACGAGCTGTGAGAGTTTAAAAATGTTCAATTATTTCCATATTTTTTTATTTAACATTATGTCATAATTTTTGACATATTTTTTTGTTTAATTTCAATTTTAACGGTTTCTTGCTTAATATCGATCAAATAATATCAGACACCTTGAGTGAGGTTAAATTTAAATAATTACTTTTATTATATAAAACGTGAAAATATAATATGTTTTCTTAGCATTTCTTTCATCATAATTAAATAAACATGAGGACTTTAGAGTTTCACATTTATTAATTACGTTCTCATATTTTGCATAGTTTTACTAACTGGCAGGTGAAAAGGTGAGGTTTGTGACGTAAATCTAAATGAATTATTTAGAATTTTAATTTCCGAACGCTGCGACTTAGCTTAGTTTTATGTGTTATTTATGATTATTTGGAAGAACGTAACAGTTCCTTTAAAATTTCATATCAAGTTATAAGATATAGCGTTTAAGAAAATATTTAGGGTTTTTTAAACGAAAGCCATAAAAGTGATAACCGTAGGGATAGACCTATTCTGGAGTACAAATCGCACTTAGCCAAACGTTTTGACTAGATGACACCTAGATACGTGACGACGTTATCTTCCCGAGTCCCGAGACCTGCAATGCAAGGCTCGGGGCATTCTCCATTACCCGGATTTTACTCACGGCCCACTACAATGGGTCGATCCTGGGAACCGTCGTGGCGTTGTAAGTATAAACCAGCGGTCGGGGGTTCGATTCCCCGGACGCTGCTTGATGATGTCAAATAAAAAGTCTTAGTTGGTCAATCAGTATCATTGAGGGTTGTTACTCAACTGCCTAATCTATATAGGGAGGAGTTCCCTTGGTAAAGGTCGCCCGTCCATTCACTCTTAATGAGATCAGTCTCTACCTAAAGCATTGTCCCAGTATCACTGACGCTATCTTGAAACCTATTACGGTACTTATAACGATTGATTGCCTTTGTATTTGCGCCTATACTTTTAACACTATAATATCTCCAATTATTCGGAATTCGTATATGTGTTCGAATATCTTTCAAGAGGATTATAATAATTAATGTCACCATTATTTATTTTGAACAAGTCGCTTGAAGCTTATTCTTTTATTCTATAAAACCAGTTATCTTAAAAACAGCGCCGTTACTGCCGAAACAAGCAAATAATGCCGCATTTGTGTTTTAATAAAAAAAACTGTTTTTCCTGTCAGAACATATTATGGAATTCCATTATGTGACTCTTATTTTGTTACCTCAATCAGTCTTATTAGAAAAATAAACGTAGTCAAAAATCTTATATCAGCGTATATAGTTTGAAGACCAAATTTTTCACTATTTAAAATTTTGTAAATATTTCTTAAACATAATTTAAAAATTTTACATCTGTATGTAGAATTATTCAAGGGATATAATTACCAGCATAGATTTTTAAGGGTTTGTCAGTCAGTTAGAACGCGTTGACCATTCATACTGGTAGCAATAAAATAAAATGATGTGTCTTACCTAGTATGAAGAGCACCTCCCGCCCTCTGTCAATGCGTACACTATCCCCGTCACCACTAATCCCAGCACCACTACACTAGGAAAGACACCACCGACGATAATACGACACGTATTTCGCCTTTACACGAGGCATCCTCAGGTGTAGTAGACTCTGTGGTTGACTGCTTCACGCGAGTCAATTAGCGGCCAGCTACCGCACGCAATTATTGAGGGAGGGCGGGAGGTGCTCTTCAAACTGGGTAAGACACATCATTTGATTTTATTGAGCGGATATTGGCAAAGTAATTTTTTCCACCTTTTATATAATGGATTTCCGAAAAGTAACGCCTGATTCTATTAATTAACATTTTTATGAACACTTTCGCTATATTATCCATATTATCGCTATAGCACGAATGGGTCCTCAAAACCGTGGTAGGACCACGCCTTCACAGAATATCTACTAGCGTAAAATAGCAGCTCAATGCTGCAGAAAATGCAGGTTCTTAATTGAGGATAAATTTACTAAGATGTTGGGCTACAACATCCATTTACCATCAGGTGGGCTGTTTGCTCATTTGTCACCCTTAATTCTTTTTTATAGAATAAGGGTGACAAACGAGCACACAGTCCACCTGATGGTAAGTGGATGCTGTGGCCCATAAATATCTACATCTATCTTCGTTTGCGAATTAAAATGCAGATGCCTTGTCAGTCGTGAGGACTAAGATAGAATGTCTATTTTCCAGTAAAACGGATCTCCGGTTCTCTACACTCACCATACAAAGCACAGCAGCATTAAGCTGCTATTTTACGCTGGTATTCTGTGAGATCATGGTCTTTTCCCGGTCGAGCCAACCCATTCGTGCTACACTATACTATTAATATAGCTGCAGCATGGCTCTACCACGTAAAAAATGCCATAAAAAAATTAATAATGATGAAAACTAGCCAATTGAATCCTCAAGCTTTTGAAGATCACATCCGTCAAAAATGTTTGCAAAGACTTTGTTTGCTATATGCCACCCTTAATTTTGTGGGGACACATTTTATGGTATTTCTTGATGCCGTATTTCAACACTGAACTTGGGAGGAGCTGTAATGACAATGATGATGGTGATATGTGACCAATCTTGTCAGTGTTTTTCAAACTAATTAAGGTAAGGAGCATCAGAAGTTTGAATATTTTGGGTCTGACCATTTTATATAGTAATGATACCACAAGATATTTCTTGTATTTTTTTTCAGCCATCCAGTTTTACCATTGGAGGCAGTGTAGGCCGACAGAAGTTTGTCTCGAACGTTTTGGCAAGAGACCAAAAAGCCGTAGTGGCGGATGATCTGGCAGAGAGTTTTGCGCCAATATGTTTTATGTGGTTGACTGGCTCTCCATAATGTTTTTTTGTAGGACTTGGTGACCTGGTTGATAGTTCTTTTCTTGAAACGGACGAAGTGTAGGGCAGCCGCCCACTAGATGGAGTGATGACCTGGTAAGGCATGCAGGAAGTCGATGGATGCAGGTGGTTCAGGACCGTGCTTTGTGGCATTCCTTGGGAGAGGCCAATGTTCAGCAGTGGACTTGTGAAAGCCAGGGACTTTGTGAATGATGATGATGAATTTGACTACCGACACTTACTTCTCGTTATGGTTAGGAAGTCATGCCTTATCTCGCCCAGTATGAACATTGTTACATCTATCCGAAATAAATATTCAATCCGCGATAAAAATTGCAATCTCTCTCTACCCCAGCTTGTTAACAGTAGTCGAGTCTATTGCAGCTCTAAGAAACGAGAAATAATAACAGTTACAAATATAATATGATTGATAATTTATGGTAGGAGCTTTAGCAAAATCGCCAATATCTTACGCACAATTTATTAAACTCGACACATTGTCACGCCCACTTCACCCTAATACTGCAAAGTAACAATATTATCGCCCTATTCAAGTTTTAACGTAGTTCTGTCTCTGTCTTATGTAAGACAAAAAAAAAGAAAGAAATGTTAACCCTATGAATTCCGAATGAAGACATCAGAATATTCTGTTTATTGCTAAATTATACAAGATGTCTTCCGTTTTATTAATGCACGATTTGAACGCACTTATGTCATAATTTACGTCTCATGTATTATTCGTTGGTTTACTTATTAACGACCAAATAAGCCTGTAATTTTGTTCCTTATTGACTTAAAATTTAATAATGACAAAAATTGTATCATAACACCCGTCAAGTAACCACATGCTCGGCGGAGAAGGAAAACATCGTGAGGAAACTTGCATGTCTGAGAAATAAAAAAAATTGATATGTGAAGTCCGCCAAAATATATTGGGGTAGCACAGCAAACACTTTCTTACCCTGTAACCCTCTGAGAAGCGGGGGGAGGCCTGTGCTCAGCAGTGGGACGTATATAACTTTACTTTCCTTTACCCATCAAGTTAGTTCTACATGTTCTACATATTCAAAAATATTGGTATTGCAGTCTATTGGCGGCTTAAGAGAATTTGTAGTTAAAGTCAAGTCAGGGGAATTTCACGTGGAGATGAAAACACAGACGAACTTGAGTGAGTCTCTACCTATCTCTACATAGTATAAAACAAAGTCGCTTCTCGCCGTCTGTACAGTTAGATCTTTTAAAGTACGTAACGGATTTTGGTGTGGTTTCCATTAATATATAGGATAATTTAAGAGGAAAGTTTATATATATATATATATATATATATATATATATATATATATATATATATATATAATGTATGCATATTAAATATTATATAATTTTTGTGTCTGTGTGTATGTGACTGAACTCCTCCTAAACGTCTGGACCAATTTTGATTAAAGTTAGTGTGTCTGATAAAGTTGATTAGAGAATGGCTTAGATTCACAATTGGAACTGGTAGGTGGCGTTGTTGTCGAAATCCAGAAATCAACCGTAAGAAGCCGGGCCGGATCGCTAGTGTTTAAAAAACGGTTATTCAATAATTAATTATAATTTTACACGTATTAGAGCCATGCTGCAGCTATATTATGGTCGTGGTAAGAATGAGTCAGCTGGACCGAGGAAGAAACACGCTCTCACAGAATAGCAGCTCATTGATGCTAGGAGTATGTTTCGTATGGTGAGTGTAGAGAACCGGAGATTCTTTTTTCTGGAAACGAGGCATTCGATCTTACTCCTTAGGGGTGATCACGCATCAGCATTTTGATTCTTAATGGAGGATAGATGTTGATGTCAATGGGCTACAGCATCTACTTACAATCAGTTGAACTGTTTGCTAGTTTGTAACCCTATTTCTATTTTTTTTTAATAAGTTCAGAGGTACACTGGGATGCAGTGTCAGTATAATAGCTAACTGGGGTTGGTATTAGTTACTTTTGTAAAGCTTTGAACAGATTTTAAGTATGGATTGCAAATGTTATTACGTTTTGGTATGAGAACTATACGCAAAGCGAGGAGATTAGTAGTCTTGTAGAAAATTTTAATTGAAATCAATAATTTAAGGTTATAAATGTATTCCGCTTTTGTACTATTTATGTTTTTATGACCTTTTTGCAAGATCTTTGGACTATAGAGGCAACCATTAATTTAAGGGTGAGAGCTGTATAAAGTAAAAGACTGTATTGCTCCATCTCACTTTAAAATTAATTTTGCAACTTTTTAGAAAAAAGTTAGGTTGCAGAGAGCACCCAATGTGTCAAAAATTCTTGATCAAAATGGACATCATAATCAATTTCTTTGAGTTTGTTCTCGAAAACTACTCGTTTCTTCAGCCCCCGCTCTCCAACGCGCAGGGTTTCCCCCTCCACCCATTTCCTTCCTACTATGGTACGTTTCTTATATTTTTAAACGAGATTAATAAAATCCGTTATCCCCTTTTTATATTTATTATTGAATGAAACTCTTATTTACGGATTTTATGGCGTTTAATTTACTTATTTTAATATACCTATTACTTGAGAATTTTAGCTAAATTTAATAAAATAAATTAAACGCGATAAGATTCATAAAAAATATTTTCATTCAAGGTGTAGGTATTATTCGCATAAACTTTAAATCATCAGATTCAATATTTTGAGGGTAGCTAATATATAAAAAAATATTTTTGTTTGTTCGTATTTTATGCGCTGCCATACCGTTCATCAGATTGCGGTAAAATTTTGTCAAGTTTCGTCATAGTACAATTAACTTTCAGTAGGTGGCGCGCGTGTAGAACCGGCAAATGTATTTAAAAGTTGTACATAGTGTATCATTCAATTTGTATCATCGTTTGAATTAAACAATATCACTCTTCCAAATTTAAAACGATATTTCGCCGCCAATTACCAGCTAGTTAGTTACCTATAAAAATAAAGAAGATGACTAAAAAATAAAAACATAATATAATTTGTCTCAAATTAATATTTAAAATCTTAATCTAAGCTCTTATTAACAGCCAGTATTAATTAAAATATATTACTTTCGCCTACTGTGGTTACTATTTTTTTAGTACCTCGTAGTAATTCGGAACCAAATAATGGTATCTGTTAGTCTCACTAAAACTCAAAAACGGCTTTATCGATACCGATGAAATGTTTTGTGTGTATTTGAATGGGTCCCTAGATGGTTTAGATTCACATCTGGACCACTGGTGATGCAATTGTCGAGATCCAGAAATCACCCGTGCGAAGCCGGGGCGGATCGCTAGTTATAATATACAATAGGGTTGGCAACCCTACTAGTCTTGATACTATCACAGCACCACTAAACCTTATAATCAACAATTTATTTTTTTTTTTTTGCTCAAATACCTATTCAAACGTTGAACAAATTGTTATCACATTTATATTTAAAAAAAATTAGCTATCAGTACATCATTTCACCATAAGTAGGATATCGTCCTCCAATATAAATAAGCATTAATAGTACCCTTGTTCACCTTTCACAGCCCACGGAAAATACTGGTGTAATGGCTTCCCTTACTCTATGAATTTCTGAAATCGTTGTTAAAACCGGACTCGAAAGAGTCATTTAAATTAGCATCTTGGATTTGATTTACACGAGAATGTTAATTCCACTTAGTTTTTGTACCGTATTTCCATTTTACTACTTTCTCTAATGACAAATAAACTTACATCAATGTACGGTCGACCATGAATTTGTTAATAACTATATAGAATTATTAAAATACAAGACGCGCCTTCGACTTCGTTTTATAATTAATAATTAATTTAAATTCCACCATTCCATTTCCATTCCCATTCCAGAACCATTCTAGAAGGATAAAATGACGAATATTAAGAAAACAACTTCAATATTTTTTAACTCAAAATCCTCAACAAATAAAAATACCACATTTCCAAAAAATAATGACCACCGATTATTCAAAAATTATAATAAAAACAAAGTACTCCGATTACTCGTGTCATAACTTACGGCAGATGACATTGTAATCATCTATTTCATCATCTTTACCCAGATCGGTGATGGAGAGAAGTGTCGGGGTTACGAGACAATCGGAACTGCGATCAGAAATCCACCTGCTGTGTCAAGGTTTTGTACTTTTACAGGCTAATCAAGAAACAGAAGAAGAAAGACTATAATCATAGCAGTTTTAATAAGTTTAATATTCAGTTATTACCGATAGATTAATATATTAATTATAGTTCAAATGATTTACTTGCATAAAACATGTTAAATTAGATGAAACATTTTTGTAAGAGATTCACACATTTAGACCTTACAGACATGCAAATGCAAGACTTATTCATTAACTAGGTAGGTACACTGTTCTTCGTGACTTCGCCCGCGCGTATTTATTACGATTGGATTTCATGGGTTTTAATTTTTTGCGCGGTACCCTAATTCTTTTTCTAAAATAAAAGTATAATAAGTAAAATAATTAGTGGATTCTCATAAGCTGTGATTCTTTCTTACAGAATATTAAACTAATTAAGCAAAAATAAATAAGAGTAGGCATTAAAAAAAAAACTTAAAACATAGAGACAAAGCTATTTTATTTTTTCACATTGATTCAGATCGAGGCTGCGACGGATGTTATTTTAATAGTGTTTCATAATTATCATGTTATAGAAACTTGGTAGCCGTCTTAACTAACCAATTAGATTTATCCAATTTCAAAAAGATTGGACAATATGGCAATATATTTACTAGACCGACGCCATTCAATTTGGATAATTGGGAAGTTTACGGCTTGAGATCATTACGTTCGATAAACGAATCTAATATCGATACAAATTTAAATACAAAATCGACTTTACTATAGGCCCCTGGACACGGCCAAACCGCTCGAATCAAATATTACTTGTTTGATGAAACCGTTTGATGTCGAAGAGTAAAAAGATTTGAAGACACGTCATACAAAACGTCATATAAACTGGATAAGTATCGAACGGCGCATAGTTTTTTTTTATAGAATTAGGGTGACGAACGAGGTGAGTCCACCTGATGGTAAGTGGTTGCTGCGGCCCGTAGTCATCTACATCTATCTTCTATTACAAATCAAAATGCAGATGCGTTGTCACCCGTGAGGACTAAGATAGAATGCCTCATTTCCAGTAAAAAGGGTCTCCGGTTCTCTACACTCACCATACGAAACACAGCAGCGTTAAGCTGATATTTTACGCTGGTATTCTATGAGAGTGTGGTCCTTCCCCGATCGAGCCGACCCATTCGTGCTACAACTATACTACTAATATAGCTGCAGAAGCATGGCTCTACCACTTAAAAAATAGTAGGTATTTGTGTCAAACAAAACAGTAATATACATTTACATTGAAATTTCTTTAAACCCAAAATATTCTGTTAATTTTTGGCAAAGTGGTCAAACTAATGCCTTGTCTAATATGACTCGTGTATAATTTGATTTGGTTTAAACATTTGAATTATTGCCCGTTTCCGCGAGCTTTTAAAGACGACACGAATTGTCCTTACGTTTTTGTTATATTATTTTTTTATCTTTGTCTCTATAACTTCATATTCTATAAATAAAATGCATCGATAATATTTCGCGATATTGAAAGCCACCAAATGATAAGTGGATGTTGTGGTCTATACAAATCGAATCAATCTAAACATGCGTTTTTAATCCTGAAAATATTTTAGGAAAAGATTTTAGGAAGTAAAAATCGACCAAACCACAAAAACAATAAAATAACTTTCACATAACAGCTTCTGGAGTCGATGCTAAGACAGAATTAAAGCCTCCGACATCAGAAGCTATTGTAGAAGGCTATTATGATATTATTTCAAGTCTGTTTCTTTTTGATACAAAGTAAAAGTAAATTGATCTAGGTTATATTTTATCGAAAATACTTCGATATCTTTTATTGAGAAATCGAAAAGTTAATAAAATATTCGTCGTTGATGATTATCTCAAAACGAAATAACGCTACATTAATAGGTCCTATCCAGACGAAGCCGGGACATATCGCTAGTATATTATAAGTCAATAGTTGTAAGGGTATTTAAGGAACAATACTTTCGTAATCCATTACAAACTAATTGATCAAAAAACCCGAAACGAGCACTTAAAGCAAATTAAATAGTAGTTTTCAAAAGGAAGATTATAATACCGGTTGTAACAAGGAAGTGTTTGCTCACCGCCTTTGCGACCACTGTTGTCCCGTGAAACCCTTTTTGAACTAACAACAAACTTGATAAACATGTAAAAGATTTTATCTACGAGCAAAAGTAATCATTGTTACTTTTCAGTATTTACCGAGCTGTCATGTACATTTTGCGCGTATTTTTGATGCAAGTAAGGGTGACGCATAGAGTCTACAAGTATCAAGTACTAGTCAGTAATAGTAACTGGATGCTTTAAGACGCCTTTTAATCCAATTATGAATAAAAATGCAGACGCAAATACAACGGCAGAGTCGGAAAGGGACGCCCTAGGTGAAAGTTTATCAACCAAATTGGCGATATATTGAAAATGGGCTAAATTATGAGTACCTTTAACAGACGAGCGTGTATGCGTAGGTACATGGATGTGGAGGAAGCGAGAGAGGTGTGTCAGGATCGTGCCAAATGTAAGTCCATAGTCTCTGTCTACCCCTCTGGGTGACAAGCGTGAGTGTTTATGTTTTTTTAGTATATGTCCAATACTTTAATACAATAATAATGATATATACTCGCCGCGTTATACAGATTATACAGATGTAGTATACAGATGCGTTGTCACCCTTGAGAACTCTGAAGAGGTGGATGTTAAAGGTTTTAGTCACTTGCTAAACTAAACACAGTAGTATTATACTTCTGTTTAAACTGGTATTATGTGTAAGCGTGGTCCTTCATCAGGCGAGCCGAGTAATTAAACTATAGCCATGTGCAGCTGCGATGCGAGTGGACTTGCCACGTAAAATTAAAATCGTAATTACTAGTTAAAATACATGGTTATCTAGGAGATAAGTTAAAACTCCCTCAGGAATGCGAAGACAATTGTGCTCAGCTGTAGGACGTTATTTTTTATAGTATAAGGGTGACAAACGAACACACAGACCCCCTGATGGTAAGTGGATACTGTGGCCCATAGACATCTACTTCTATCTTCGATTATGAATCAAAATGCAAAATGTGTTGTTATTCCTGAAGACTAAGAAGGAATGTCTAGAAAGGGAAAGGGTCTTTGGTTCTCTACGCTCACCTTACCAAACTTAAGAACATTAAGCTGCTATTGTATGCTGGTATTCTGTGAGATTGTGGGCCTCTCCTGATCGAGCCGACCAATTCGTGCTACAAACACAATATAGCTGAAGGATGGCTCTGCCATGTACAAAATCGAGGAACACATATTGTCGTTTTTCTAAGAGGAACTACAAGTACTTCTATTGCGTAAGAACAGTTTGCGCTAATTTCATTATTCTCCTGCAAAACTTTTCGGTACACACGTGATATTACCAACAGACACGTATTGTGCGATATGAAAGAAATCTGTCAGCGGACGTCTGAGACAATCGTAAATAAAAAAAATATTGAGCAGAAAATCGTTTCAGATTCGCATCTCCTGTCTAAATCACAATGAAATTGCCTACCCCAATCGAACTAATATTAAATTTAAAACCCTTTTTAACTACAATTGAATGATATTTATTGAGTTTTTTTTTTTAATTCAATCGATTGCATTCATACGCTAGTTGTGTAACGCTCCAGATAGTTCGACAATGCCCGAAAAAAAAATACCCCGGAAAAAAAATGAAGATTGCGCTGAGGGTGCATGATGGGTAACTTGAGGTCATACTTGCTCACACCCCTGTACTTCCTGTGTACAGTTATTCAGGGCTGTCGATAATGCCACGTATTAATTAATATATTTATATTTTCAATTTTATAAATATGTGACAAATTATGAATGCATAGATTATATAAGTTTTAATAGTTTTTCTTAAATTTATCCATCCAATATTTTAACTGTTATATGTAATATAACAGTATTTTATAGATAATTCCAAACAATAGGTAATATTCTTTACAAGCCAATGTTGCAAGCTACATTCATTCGTTTATCGCAGCCTATCAAAAGTCCACTGCAGTACGTAAGCTTCCCCCATTCCTTCACAGGAGGGATTTTGGTCATAGTTGCCACGCTTGGTAAGTGGATTGGCAACCGCAGATTTTTTTGTTATTTTTAGTTCCTCTGTGAAAGAAGATGCTGCTCTCATCCTGTTTCCTTTCCGACTGATGCCTATTACTACACACAATTATTAGGGAGAGTGGATTATCACACCGCAACTATATACCAAGTAATCAAAGTCACTAAAAATCGAGTATCATAATATACCCCAAAATAGGTCATTGCATTGATTTTTTAATTTGAACAAAATAAAAATATAGCATATCGCAAGGTTGACAACCCTAGCACTTCGCAAAGGCAGACAATAGCCGGGCATTGCGCACAATCATTGTGACAGGTCACGGGGCACAGTGGTAAGTTCCGTGAGAACATCCACTGGGCAGCTGATGCGAGGATCAGCCAACTGCTGACAGGAGAGCAACTACAACTTTCTATGATTACAATTATTTCTACATAGAACTACAGAATAATTTTAATGTACCAAAAGTTTTACTGCTTTAACAAGCAATTCGAGTGGTCACAAAAATACAACATCATTTATTTTTAATATTTTCTATGTTGGCTGTTATTTCATTTTTGCATGCCTTAAGCGCAAAGAACGTAGGTAGTATGTTCTACTAGCGCCTAAAAGTCAATATTCCAACGTTTTGTCGCATAAAATCGTATCTAACAATCATATTGAACATATATGTAAATTGTCAGAAAAATAAATGATTGTTGAACTTATTAATATTTATTTTTAAATCGATTAATTGATATTTTTACATAAAAAGTGGTTTTAGTTGCTTATGGTGTATATTTATCAAGGCCGCATGGAGTGGTAAACACGATAACTTTTGAAAATATCAATTGTTTAACCCATTCTATTTTTTAATATCTTCATCTATCATGTGGGAAGCCATGAAATGTAAATGGCAGTTTAATTTTCTTTTGTTTGGTTATAATTAATTAGTAATAAGTTTATTAGTGACAATTTGTGTGTATTTAAACTACTTAAAAAAATTACGTATAATCATGTTATACGTAAATTTTTTTAATGCGCTTAGGGCATGCAATAGTTGTTTAATTTTTTTTACCAATAGTTTTTTCTTCTTTGATGTTAGCATCATTTGATGATACTTTTGGTACTTTTTATACATCAGCTTCTTATCTAATCTTATTATAAATCCCGCTGGGTTTCTTTTTTTCGCAGGACAGAAATTTTTTCCACACTGGTAACGTAAAACATATGACTTTCAATATAGATCACTGGTAAATCTATATTGCATGAAAATTATTCTATACTATTCTATTCTTCTTATTCATCGGCCTTTAAAAGTCCCTGCAGGACATGGCATTCTCGCATATCTGGAAGCATTTGCTTTATTCTTCCCAACTGGCAGACAGATTGACGATCCCAGTACCAGACGTTTCGAACCTTTAACACCGTGCTGTCGAGTACATGTTTATTTTATGCCAGGCGCAAACGACATGGTTTTACCACCACCCATTGGAAGCCATAGGATCTTCCTGGTTTATCCCATAGTCGACACCCATGGGATGAATTGGTATTTTTTATAAGATAAGGTGACAAACGAGCACACAATTCACCTGATGGTAAGTGGTTGCTGCGGCCCATAGACATCTACATCTATCCTCGTTTGCGAATCAAAATGCAGATGCGTTACACCCGTGAGGACTAAGATGGAATGCCTCTTTTCCAGTAAAAAGGGTCCCCAGTTCTCTACACTCACCATACGAAACACAGCAGTTTTAAGCTGCTATTTTACGCTGGTATTCTGTGAGAGCGTGAGGCAAGTATAATGTGCTTTAACCTTTTAGTAATATCCTCACGGATTTTTGTTTTTCTTATCACGTTATGTCTAACCGTCATTTTAATCGCCAACTTATTAATCACCATAAGCCCGTAAATATAACTTTTTATTTGTCATTAAAGTGGCTGTCAATCTAATCTAATGCTAGTACCCCAGATGTGGATTGCTACTGCAGTCAATGGATCCTGAAGCTTACGTATCACAAACACACTCCCTAACTACCCAGAGCTCCTTACTTGCTACATGCTACATGATAGGGCTAGGCAAGACTGTCTTTGAGTCCTTCTGGGTTAGTGGCAACCTCTTTTCCCATATCCACCTAGTAAGTAGGTATTTCATTTTCATTTTAGCGGTAACAAGGCATTTGGAGCCTTCTTTGAGTGCTTTTATATATTACGACGAACAAGTCTATCCTAGTAACTATTGAAATCTATTCTTCACAACAACTTTTACTTTTGGATTAAATCCTGTACTTGCCAGTGCTTGAAGCTAGACAGGCAGTACTTGTAATGGTTTCAAATTAATTAAATATAAATAATAATAAAAATAAAAATAAATAAAATAATAATCTCAATATTGTATGATAGTTTCTTTCATAATCAAATTTTTGAGAAACTCAACGACCAGCTCACCTACTAACAACCTTGTTATTATATTAATGCTTTTAGCGACTCCTTTAGCTCACAATATCGTGGAATTTGAAGTATGAATGGACGACGGAGGCACACGCGTGGACTTAGCACCATAATGTCAAACCGAGCTCAATAGCATCTCTTACTCCTTCACTTCCGTTCACAGGGCAACACTAATCGATATAACAATGAAGATTTTCGTTACTTCGACTTACCGAAATGTTTTAGGGCCATATGAATATGAACCTTAAATCTATAGTTCATTTTTCATTGAGTAGTTTAACAGTGTTCAAATGTAAATCAAATTTATTATTCGGTGATAAAGTCTGAATTTGAGTGACGTGTAGTATAACCTGAGTATAATGCACACGCGTTTTCCAGTGGCCATTGCATATTGTAGTATTCCTGGTAATCTGCTCTTTATTTATGTTAGTTGTTAGTTAGTAGACTATTTATTAAAATGGCCGAAAACGCGACGCATAAGTTATGCATAAAAACATTTCAAGAAAAAGTCTTATGCTAATTAAATTACGTTTGAAATAAAAATCATTTTGTTTTAAATGAAAAATACAGATTCATGTATTTAGAATGTAACATATAATGTGCAATTTATATAAATGTTTTTTATGAGCTAGGGCGAGCCGGTTCGACTATGGATCACGCTCTCACAGAATACCAGAGTAAAATAGCAGCTTAATGCTGCTGTGCTTCGCATGGTGCGCGTATAGAACCGGCGACACTTTTACTGGAAACAAGGAGTTCGGTCTTGTCCTCAGGGATAATAACTCATTAGCTTTCTGATTCGCAATTGAGTACAAATGTAGGCGTCATAATGTGGGCCACAGCGTCCACTTTTCATCAGGTGGACTGTTTCCTCGCTTGTTACCTTTATTTCAATGAAAAAATATATAAATGTTTTAAATGTTTATTGTCTGTCTGATTTTTATTCAAATTATATAATTTATTAGTAGATATAATATGGGTCAAAGTACTAACAAAAACATTTACAAATTTTATCTACAGATACTAGCGATATTGAAATCCGTTGATCTCTTGTTCGTATAATATAAAAACTATAATCACTAATCTAACAATATCATCACATTTAAATGCTTGAAATGATGTCAATACTACGCTTTTGTAGATTTCAAGCGATTTGTCGAATTTTTCACACGAAGCATACGTATTGATAATGGTGCAATACTAATCAAAGTATTATAACATTTCACTACTTAAACCACGGAGAAAACATCTTTAAGCATATCCATTTCCAGTTCGTGAGATGAGATACTGGATTACATGTCACATCAGAACACAATACATCACACATTTATAAATAAAAATAAACCTTAAATGATTTATCTGAATTTAAGAAATAATCTCGGACATCATGTATGTATACATGGCCAAGTAAATCAGAAAAGAATGTTTGACTTTTTTATAGTTTAAGTGACAAACGAGCACACAGTCCAACTGATGGTAAGTGGTTGCTGTGGCCCATAGACATCTACATCTATCCCCGTTTGCGAATCAAAATGCAGATGCATTGTCACCCGTGAGGACTAAGATCGAATGCCTCTTTTCCAGTAAAAAAGGGTCTCCGGTTCTCTACACTCACCATACGAAACACAGCAGCGTTAAGCTGCTATTTTACGCTGGTATTCTGTGAGAGCGTGGTCCCACCCCGGTCGAGCCGACCCATTCGTGTTACAACTGTACTACTAATATAGCTGCAGCGTGGCTCTACCACGTTTTAAACTTTGACTGTGGGAAATCATAACAAACATCGATAATCCTCTCCAAAAAGAATGGCACATTTCACGTAACTTCCTTTCAACGTTTTCTATACATTCACAACTGCGAACTTAACTGTGCCGGTTCATTCTTGAATCGTTACATCGCAAACATAATATAACTGCATATAACTGCATAAGGAACCGAAATGATTCTTAAGATTTTTTCTGACAAAAGCACAAACCACACTTTGGTAAGTACCCGTGAATGGGAATTTTCGTTTTGATTGTTATCAGCGCTGATGCGGCCAGTTGCTTTTTTGCTACATGTCCGGTTTGACCACATGCAAGTTGACTACAGTTCATTATTATCTTTATTTTTGTGGATGTAAGTGTAATTTAGCATGTTACTTACTACGATGTTTTGTAAAGATACAATGATTATTGTCGAGTCAAATGCACTTAAACGGAAGAAAGTGTGATTCTTTCCGATGATAGCTGTCCTTTTGCCTAATGAAGAACTTTATGGATTAAGTGGATGTCGGTATATTGTCACCTTGAAATATTTATAAAGGAATTGCATTAAATGAAGAGGAGAGCTCTTAACTTGGTTCTACAAAGATTTCTATAAAGGCCGGTTAAATCTGGAAATTGAGTTAATTCTTTTCTTAAAATTTCCGCACGTTTATACTGATAGGATTAAAGTTTTATATTCAATTGATAAAAGGTAAGGGGATGGATCGAATTTTAATATTACAGCCTCGGGAAATATTCCTTTGTTTGAGAATGAGTACCTAATTGTTTATTAATTCAGAATTAAAGGTGTATCACACTTTTCTTATAGATATGTGTTATCAATGATATTTTAATTAAATTGCTTGTATACATTGAGTTATATGTACTACGTATAGAGAAGCCATTCCAAACAAAAATTGTGTCCTACTCTATGTCTTCGCGCATGCGCGGGAGTAGTAGTCGCGCATGCGTGAAGACTTTAATTTAATATAAAATAAGATATTAATATAAAATAAATACAAGAATTTAATATAAAATATCTTAATTTAATCTAAATAAACATATTTTTAAATAAAATGTAATAATAATTATTTTATGGAATCCACAAATCTTAAATTTACGCAATATTTAGTTTGTATGGATTGCACTACAGTTCAGTTGAACATAGTCAATGTTCGGAATGGTTTCTCTAGTACGTAGTACATATAACTCAATGCTTGTATAATATAATATATTTTATTTTATAAGTTGTTTATATGTGCCTGTCTACATATTATAACTGTATGTTAATAGTTTAATGTTGAAACCGTTGATTAGTTAAGGTTAGCTAAACAACACTAATGCTTTTGGCTCGCACTGAAATTCAGCGGTGTGGTTTCTGATATGTGGTTTCCATAACTTTTGGCCTGATTAGATGCTATTTATCACGTTCTATTAACTCGCCTCCTTATTCTATATATTAGTTTGTTTATCTGTTTGGTACACAGTTTGCAGTCGATTTTAAATTAACTTCCCGATGAGCTAGAGACTAGTTTCTAAACAAAATTTTAAGTTATTTTGTGTGTACCTAATAAGTTTTTTTTGGAACTTGGTAAATTACTTTTGTTAATATTATTATTAAATGCTATCTTAATAACGTTAAATAAAAAAAATTGTACAACCGACTTCAATATAAATTATTAAGAAAAACTCAAAAACTATTGGTCAAATTTTAATCAAATTTATAAGGCACTACATGTGAAGCACCAGCTTTCAAATAAAAAAAGAATCGTCGAAATCGGTTCACCCAGTAAAAAGTTATGAGGTAACACACATAAAAATAAACAGTCGAATTGAGTACCGTCTCCTTTCTGTCTCCTAACGTCGGTAGAAAATCAAAATCTACGATATTGTGAGCAGTGGTCTCTCACACGAAATATGTCAATCGTAGAAGAAATAATACTCATACGTCGATACGTTTAAAATAATATCTTTTAAAATAAATGAAATTAGTAAATATTGATACCTCTAAATATTTTGTCAGATTGCAATGATGAGCTGGGAATCCGATCATCACGAAATAGAAATTTATATTTTGAATTCAATTTCTTACATTGAAAAACGTATTTTCATTTAATTTAATTCCATATAATTAAAAAGGTTAGTTAGTAACCCTGTGATGATAGACTGACTGATCAAATTGATTGAGAAATGGCGGAAAGATTATATTGTTGTGAATGTGGTAATTAAAACATGAAATAATAATCAAAATTGTAAGCAGCATCATCATATTACAAAATATGCGTTTCTGCTTTTTCTTCTTCAACGATTGACGACAAATTTTAAACAGAACATAAAAAAAACAAGGTAAGGTTAGGTTTACACAGCCTCATTGATGAAATAAAATAAATCGGGATATAAATAATAAAAGAGCGAAGCCTTATCTTGGATCGCAAACAACGCATGGTTTTCAGGTTTCTCATAGACCACTTACTAATGGCGGATTAAACACAGTAAATAACCGCCGAGTTAATTTTCAACAAGGATATCATTGCACCTAAATAAATAGAGCATTAAGGTTACTAAATAATTTTGAATCTTATGTAATGAGCTTTTAGAACACAGTTCGGTTGGATGCATTGATTTAAAATTCAATGAGATTTAATTTGTTATGAGCTTCTTCATTCCGCGTTTTGGCTGTGGGACAATGAAAGAGCGTTAAGCGGGTAATGCATTTAAATATATGCATATATTGAAATCTATATTTGTAAGCCTGAATCGTTTTAATCAATAAGAGTAACAATTATACTACACCACTAAATAATGTTTAGTATTTTAAGGTAGAAAAAATAGTTGTTACTTTTCAAAAAAATATAAAATAAAAACGATTAAGCCCTTAACCCACGAGCATACATGCGTAGGTATATGGATGTAAAGAGGCGGGAGAGATGTTTGTCAGAATCGTGTCAAACGGAAGTCTGTAGTCTCTGCCTACCTCTCTGGGTGATAGGCGTGAATGTTTTTATTTTTTATTTTTAACAAAATAATAATACTGTAGATATACATTTCCAATATATTTTTATAGGATATTAATCCTTTACATTGTAAACCGCAGCCAGGTTGTTGTTGTGTTGTTCAATTTGGTCTAGGAAATGATATCATTAATATTAAAAATTGCTGGTTACTTGAATCAATGACAGTGAGGTAACTTACAGAAATCACGTTATATCAACGTTTTGAATAGAGTTTAAAATAATCGCTTTTCGCTTGTGCCGCCCACGTTTATTCGCATCCGAATTACCCGAAACCCCACAATCGGACACGTGAAATGATCAACCGAGATTAGGCGACGGATCTTACGCTCTATCGGCACCCAAAAGGCACTTAATTTGAAGGGCCCGCACAATGGCCGGGATGCTATGAATAAAATTCGACGAGCGAAAAGTCGCCGCTGCTTGGTAACGAACGCTAGTTTTTGAATAGCTGAGTAAGTACTCTATATTTTTTCACGATAGTGATGTGCCTTATCGATATAATACTAAGCTTAAGACGATGCTAAGTATTTAGTACATTTTTCTTTATCAAACACAATATTAGAGATTTGCTTATCGTTTCAATTCAATTTAACTAGTTGTCGTTGTACACAAATTTAGAATAATGTAAACGAAAATATAAATAATAATAAATATATATATTAAGTCTATGTAAAACAGTCTAAATTATCATTACAGAAGATCAAAGTGATGAAATTTATAGTTTTAGCAATCGAATTTATATTTAAACCGTTATTTATATTGAGCTAAAGACATTGTTCTTTTGATTTTATTCTGATATCAGTTACACTCTCGATAATAACAGAACAATGGGCAACAGATCGATGTTTTATTTCCCCTAAGCTAATCGCTTTGAATTGTACTGCAACTTCAGATTACCCTGTATTACGCGGAAAAAAAACATTCTCAATGAAATACAAACACAACATGTTGAATGTCTTGTGCTTCAAACACAAACCTAAACCAGTATTCCCAACAAAACATACACAACCCTTGAACGCAATCGATCTCATCATCTGCACACCACTCGACGTCGCGACCAGACGTTGGTATCATCGATAATCGATACACAACAATTACCCATCACTTGTGGCACTGTGAGAAATGTAAATAATCACATTTGTGACAGAGATTTGCGCCATTCGTGCAATCTCGACCATGTTAGATCTCTGCCCAAAAATGAGAGAAAACCTGTGTTACAGTGGGACGTATTTAGGCTATAACAAAAGTAGAGTAAGTTTCACGAAAGAAGTCCCACGGAAGATAAGTGAAATAAAATATAAAGTTTGGAATTTGATAACAGGAAGTATAATTTTCACTGTGGCCCAGCGAGATCTTTCTCGAAACAGAATATTTTTATCAAAGATTCAAAGACAATTATTACTGTAAGTTAGCGTTTACATACTTTGAAAGATTTCAATAAATATATAGCCCTTAAAATATGTATCAAAGCAGTTGTGTAATGCCACTGTGTTTTGTTAAAGGCAGTTGTATTTTCAGATGTAAAATAATTATTCAAAAGAGTAGAGGTGAATCAAAATTTACATTTCAGTGGCGATCCGAAAAAGCGATCGATTTCGCTCGATTCGTTCTCGCCCATTCATACAACAATGAATCAGTAAAAAAATATCGATTCCGAATTTATAACAAAAAAAATATATTTGCATGAGAGTATCTATCTCTAACGGATTTGCACGCTGTACAAAATAGCGAACAATGCGCAACAAATTTGTTAAATTGAATCCGTTTCAAACATCAATCGTATTAACATATTTGACTGCGAATCAATTGATAATGCTCCGACTTTATGGTAATTTTACGTACCATATTGTGGCCGTTATGCGCGTGTATGTTGCGTATAATCAAAATTGTTATAATTGGATCAATGTATAAAAACGCTTCATAAAATTATATAGTTTGAGATTATGATAGAAGCAGTACATAATAAGCAAATGTATGTATTATCTATGTAGTATTAGTAACAATACTACATTCTTTGAAATCTCTGTTATTATTGCATAATACATTTTCTTTCCTTATTTTATCAGTCGGTAATGCTTCCTCTACACTAGTGCACTAGTTCGAAGTGCTCGTCGAAATCGATCGCAGTCCGAAGAACGTGACCACACACTCGTGCTACTTCGCGAAGAGCTCATTCGTCTTGAGTCTCCCGCACCCTTAACATGAATGACGTTCATGAGGCAGCTGGTATAGGTATCTAATTGTGTGAACAGTACGACGTCAATGCGTTAACTAAATAAATAATTATGTAGAAAACTACATATTTATTATTTATATATAAAAAAAAATATTCATAACTGGCGTAAGCCGAGTAGTGTAGTGAGACGCTTCGTGTAACTTCGGGATACATCGCGAAGTCCTTTGACTCTGGCGCAAAAAACCGACAGCGATCGGAAGTCGCCCGAGGCGAAGCGAGTTTGGACGAAGTGAATCGAAGTACCTCTCTACATTAATCGCCTCGTCCAACTTCGATCTACTTCGCGAGTAGTGTAGAGGAGGTAGTAATTTTGGCTATTATCAGGAAGATGCTGCTGCCCATCTCCTGCCTGTTTCCCTTTGTCGCCTTTTACGACACCCACGGGAGAATATGGGGTAGTGGATATTCTTGACCGCCACTATACGGTGTAATAAATTTATATTTAATTATTATTAATATTATTAAATACACGAGTCAACAATATATACTGCATCTTAAGCTAACGTCACGTAAATATATATATACAAATTAAAAATGTCGATGCCATCGGGTTGTCATAATATCATGTCAAATGTATAATACGAGTATGTGGTATGTCAAATCAAATACAAATAACACGAGTACCTATAATATCATGTATACCTACCAAAACAATTATTTAATTTCTGTCATTAAGATATTCATTGATAGAATAGTATCTGAGATTTATTAATTAATAATGATTTTAATGATTTTTTTAAGCTTTGTATACTAAGTATTTATTTTCTTAATATCATTAGGTATTTTATTATAGATAGGTATGGATAGGCAAAATATACTTGTCTTCACCGCTTGACTCAGCAAACAATATTGATTGTTATCTAATTTTGGTATTATATTTCGTAATATAATTGTTTCTTTACCACTGTTATTAATAACAGCTTATCAAAAGTCCACTGCTGAACACAGGACTCCCTTATAAATTGTCTCTTAGGTCGGATATTGCCCAAAACTGCCAAACCTGGCACGCAGGCTAGGAACCGCAGTTTTATATTATTTAGTGATGTTAATAGAAAGATATTACCCATCTCTTTCGCTTTTCTTTTGTTTCTTTTTTTCTTTAGTTTCGTTTATACGCTGCCACTACATGGTAAATTATTTCTTAGGTTCGTTCATATCTAGCTTTTTCATATAAGTTCATTAAGTTCTTTTGGTTCTAAAACGGAGGGCTGTTCAACCTTGTGACTTAATAAGACCTTAATAGAAGCGCAAATTGAATGATCGAGCCGTGGTAGCTCAGATGGTTAGCGCTCGGTGTAAGTTTCACAGTACGCGAGCAACCTGGGATCGATCCTCGCCGGCACCAATGAAATTGTTAATTGCAATTTATTAAGTGCTGATTTACTACGTGCTTGGCGGTGAAGGAAAACATCGTGAGGAAACCTGCATGTTTGAGAAATAAGAAAAAAGAAGTATTTCGAGGATATGTGAAGTTCGCCGACACGCATTGGGACAGCGCGGCGGACACTTCCTTGCCCTAAAACCCTCCCAGAAATGAGAGGAGGCCTGTGCCCAGCAGTAGAACGTATATAGACTGTAACTTTAAATTGAATGATTGAATTTATTTCTATAATACTAGTAATGCCCATTAATAGTATCTAGTAGTATTAGTATTCTGATAATCTACTCTGTTTTTAAGTACTTCTTCTATGTTAGGTTCATACCAGAAGTCGAATAACTGATTAGAACCTATGACGTCATAATGGTACCTCGCCGTCTTGCTTTGCAACATTCATCTGAACAACATCAAGGTTAGTATTATCAAGTATACCGCTATGTTTATCTATTTGCTATTCAGATATTATAACGATGTGAAAAAAATCCATTAAGTGATTTAAAATTTAATTATCTTTGTGGTTTGTAAGAATACTTAGATATTTATTTGTGTACTATTTGTACGTGGTAGAGCCATTCCAGCTATATTAGTACCACGCTCTCCCTGAATGCCGGCGTAAAATAGCAGCTTAACACTGCTGTGTTTCGTATGGTGAGTGTAGAAAACCGGAGACCCTTTTTACTGGAAAAGGGGCACTCCATCTTAGTCCTCACGGGTGACAACACATCTGTATTTTGATTCGCAAACGAGGATATGTCTGTGGGTCACAGCAACCACTTACCATAAGGTGGACTGTGTGTTCGTATGTCACCTTATCCTATAAAAAAAAACTATAAACTATAAAATTTGTCTTCTAAAAAATCTTTATTCTAAATTATTTTTATATGTAATCGTTATTTTGAAAAAGTTCTGATTTTTCCGCAGCTTTTCATATAAGTAAATTTCTAATCAGAGATATTTGTGCGAAAACTATTACATTATCTATTTTTCACAATTTATACTTAAGGCATTATCAATAAACATATTTGTAACGGTCTGCCGAGTTTTATTGTTGGATTGACAATAAAAATTTAAATCACAGCAGCGAGGCGATATAATCACAACGCTACCTGTATTCTACACATGTTACAGAATTAACATGAATATACCATTCACATATTGGCTTGTCCCTGTCATATGCAAAAATCATTTAACGACATTTAAAATTTCTTTCATCACGGCACATGTACAGTGCGACGCGAATCGATGAATGGAATATTTTTTATTGGCAATAAAAATTCAATGCGTATGCAGTTAATTTGCGTACGTTACAATGCAGACCGCACATTGCGACGTTTTGTCAAAAACACCTCCCGCCCTTGGGGCGCGACCCACTGCCCTCGTGTCGCCAACATTTCACAGAACTTAACAATTCAATTATCGAACGCACAGTTGTGCTATATTCATAAATATTTTTTAAACGATGTTGCATTTTTTCGGTAGCTATCTACATTTTATGACATCTAATTTCAATGCGAAACGAATGACATGTTCGATAGAAATTATAACGTCTTTACGTATCGCTTTCCAATTTGCATATTGGTTGTATTGTAGTATTATTAGATAATTTTTGGATGATAGACGTATGATAATTTTTCTTGTAGATTTGATTGTGTCTTCAAACGGTTGGAAATCAAGTGAGTGGAATTATTGAACTCCTTGTGCCATGCATCGGTACTTATGTTGTTATTCTTTAATCTAGTTTCCGTTATAGATCCCATTCATGTGAAAATTTCATGTTTTATTTGTTGTATGAATTGTCTTGATCTTAGATTTTAACGGTCTGCTTAGTAATCGATATCGTATTGTTGAATTTGGGATTTTTTTTTACATTACGTATTCAAATTCTCAGTATAGTATACCTAGTATATTAATGTTATTACTGCTTATTATAGTATCATACTCGCCAACATTAAAATAATTTTATAAAGGTATTTTTATGTAACATTTAAATCTTTGATCTTAATATAATGCCTAAGAACAAATCCGAATGTTTTTCTTGTTAGCTTCATTAAATGTAGGCGAGTATATTTAAATCAATTTTGTCAAGTTTGGTAATTTTCTATTAAGTTTATCCATTATTTTAACGCAAGCTAAATGTAAATGTACATAGGATTTAAGATATATATGATTTTATACAGTTTTACTGGTTTTACCTGCAGCATGAATTGTATATAATAATAATATTAAACAATAATTACTACAAAATGTGGTATGTTTGTAACTATTGTAAAATGTTTCAAAGTCCACTACTGACCATAAGCCTGTCCCTAGTATAACCTCATGGGGAGGATATTTGCCATGCTTAGTAGGTGGGCTTGCAACCACAGGTTTTTATTTATAGTTGTAATTACGAAAACATTACTGACCATCTCCTGGTTTGTTTCCCTCCGCCACCTCTTAGGACACCCGCGTCTTTAGAGTTAATTTGAGTTAGATATTAATGTATTTATATTATTATTTACGCATTTTAATTTTTTTTTTAATACTTTGACACCCCTTTATAGGGTATAAAGTTTCTTCTACTATACATGTGAAATACAATAGTTCAACCCCATGGCGGATCCATTTCTTATAAGGATTTATTAATTTAAATTTAACTTCATTTCGCCTAATTAGAGTTAGTCGTGGATTTCACAATATTACTGATAGCCCTGTGGTGAAAGACTGACTGATGTAGTTAATTAGAAAAAAGCCAGACACCATTAAAATTAAGGTCTCAAATAACAACATTGCAGATTGAAGATATATCTGTGCCGTGGTAGCTCAGATGGTTAGCGCTCGCTGTAAGCTTCAAAGTACTCGAGCAACCCGGGTTCGATCCCCGCCGGCACCAATGAAATTGTTAATTGCAATTTTAAGTGCTGATTTACCACGTGCTCGGCGGTGAAGGAAAACATCGTGAGGAAACTTGCATGTTTGAGAAATGAAAAATATTTCGATGACATGTGAAGTTCGCCAACACGCATTGGGGCAGCGCGGTGGACATTTACTTGCCCTAAAACTTTCTCAGAAATGAGAGGAGGCCTGTGCCCAGCAATGGGACGTAAATAGGCTGCAACTTTACTGTACAATCACTATTGGTTTGTTATCAACTCTTATTTAAAGAAAAGAATTGTTCATAGCAATTTATTTTGGAATTTTGACAAAATTTTAGATCATTCTGTTTTTGTCAATTTAGTAATCATTTTCTCATTGTTTTAAGTAATTCTTTTGCAAATAAGTGTAATAAAACAAGTCTTTTAAGGTTTTTCCCGGGAGATGCCTGTAAAAATGCATAAAATTCGGATCGGGTAGACAAAAGCTGTCTTCCATGAATTCGGGACTACGCCTTGGGAGTAGGAATACCGGAAAAGACGCGTTAGGACCGATGCCAACTCCGGAGCACACGTCCTCAGCACAATTGGCGGGATTCCGTCAGGCCCACTCGACTTCTGGATGTCCAGGGAGGGGAGTGCTTTGCGAACCGAGCGCTGTGAGAACAGCACATCCGGCATGGAGCACTCACACCGCGGAATGGTCGGCGGTGTTTTCCCCCCGTCATCAAGAGTCGAGTTGGACGCAAAAAGGGAGCCTAAAAGGTCGGCTTTGTCTTTTGTGCCTTGGGCCAGTGAGTCGTCCTCCCTGTGCACACAGGTAGTGATGGCTTACAGAAATTCCCTTGGACAGCCTTGGCGAGAGATCAGAATGCACGGGTTCCTGAAGGAAGGCGAACTAGTTTCTCGCCAATTCTGCCTATGTGCTCTGACTTTGCCTTGGTAATAACTCTTTTGAAGGACCTGGAGGCGAAGTTATACTTCTTTTTAAGTGTGCTGGTGTTTACATCAATATTACTTCAATCTGTATCTTATTATCTGTTTCATTTAGCTGATTTTATTATTTGATCTTTACAGCAGATATTTTGCATGATTAACCGAATATATGGAAACATTCGTTCAATAATAATATCAAAAAAGGATTGAATATTCAACTTAAGAGTAATTAGACTGCTAGTTTTATTTAATTATAATTGACGACATTGTTCTCCTAGTCGTACCTGTATACAAGATGAAATAAAAATGACCGCTAGAATCGTCACTCCATTTAGTGGGGATCGCCGCAAACCGGTACGAGGCTGCCACTCGAGAACCTTTCTTCCGTTGTCAGTTCTTCGAGATATATGGTCGGTGCATTACCACTTCAGCTTATCAACCCGTTAGTTTATGTTGGTTACTCTGGTTTTACTGCGGATATTCTCATTTCTAAGTCTATCACGCAGAGAACATACATAACCCTCTCCATAGTTCACTAGGCGAGCTTAAACTTCCTTACACAGCCAGTTCTTAGTAATTTACAGGATAATTAATCTAAATTCGAAAGCCTTACAAATTGTCACATTATTAGATTGGCAATTTACAATGGAACTTGAATAAAAATATAGTCTGATTATTTTTTTATTTTATTTATATAAGGAAACATAAAGGTTTATTAATACATAATACATTCTTGAATTTAGTTATTACAAACGCCAGTTAATATTTAACTCACTAATAAAACATACCTACTTGATAATTTGGCTGGAATACTGATAACAATTTTATGTGACATAAGTTACAAGTTATAGTTTAAGTTAATCGTGGTAGAGCCATGTTGCAGCTATATTATTAGTAAGTACCTATAGTGGTAGCACGAATGGGTCGACTCGACCGGGGTAGGACCACGTTCTCACAGAATATCATCGTAAGATAGCAGCTTAGGGCTGCTGTATTTCGTATGGTAAGTGTAGAGGACCGGAGACGCTTTTTACTGGAAAAGAGGCATTCCATCTTAGTCCTCACGGGTGACAATGCATCTGCATTTTGATTCGTAATCGAGGGTAGATGTTGACGTATACGGGCCGCAACAACCACTTACCTTACTTATCAGGTGGATTGTGTGCTTCTTTGTAACCCTTATCCGATAAAAAAGTAAAGTTATACCTACCAGTTTGACAGTGAAAAATAGTTAAAATAACTTAGGAACTAGTATGTAAGATCATGCTTGACGGTAGATATAAACAAAAAAAAAAACAAATTAAATTTATCCAAAATATTTTAACGCGTTTGCCGATTACCCAGCTAATCGTAACGATCCGATCCATTAGCGTCTTACTTATTTGATTTTGCTAACAGATAAGTAATGTTTTATGACTATTAGATACATCGAGCTATGACCTTTTAAAAAAAACTTTAAGAATTTAATCATGTATATAATTCACATAAGTAGATAAACACTGGTCAGTAGTATGTGTTTTAAGGAAAAATAAATAATAATAATAAAAAATCATTTTTATTTCCTCTTCACAAAGGTATAAAATTTCACATTATTACTTAGGTAAATAATACGGTTGCAGAGAATTTGTAACCATAAATCTTATCATATAGGTAGGTACTTATATACTTAATATCATAATATTATCCAGCTTCGAGTAAGTCGTCTAATTCTTCTCGTTTCTTCAATAGGTAGGTAGGAAGTGGTTACGATCGCATCTATATTCTAGATATTATTTAAGGCATTTGTTTGAAGGAAGAATTTATTTCTGTTTATGTATTAAACTTTGACTGGCTTGGTGTGGTTTGCAAGAAGATGTTATGACCGAAATTAAGAAAGCAATTATGCAATGGCCGAGACACATTGAAAAAATAAATGAGGGAAGAAGTGCAAAACAGGTTTATGCTGCAGAAGTGAATGCCAGGGTCGGCAAAGGACACCCTATGCGGAAGTTTGTTGACCAAATTGGCGATATAGTGAATATGGGCTTAATTAAGAGTACCCTTAACCGACGTGCATGTAGATATGCGTTAGATATTCGAAGGTGAAAGAAGCGAGATATTATTTTATGTTTATGTATATTTATATATATATTAACTTTTAATATTATGTAATAACATTTGTACCGTATATAGTAGGTAATAATCTATGTACCAATTACTGACATGAAATACATAATTTGCCATAATATAGATAGATACCTATCGGAATCTCAGCGGTAAATTTAAACGTTGTGCAAAAACTACTGATTATCTAAATAATATGAGTTCATGATGTGGAGTAGGTATGTTAATCTGTATTGAAGTAGGCAGTGAATTTTCCCAAACAATAACCATATTAGAAGTATTTTTATTATTTTTAAAATTGTGAAACAATAAACTGCTAAATTAAATTCCTTCTTTTAAAACGTGAGGCCATTTTCTTGCAATATCACCGTTTCCAAATGTATATTTAGATTTCGTACGTTAAGGGAAGGATGATTACACAAAATGAGTGCTAGTGTAAGTGAAATTTAATAAATGTTAAATGTGAATGTATCAATAATACGTTTTTGATATTTTAATTTAGTACTAATGCGTTCGAACAACGTTAACAGCATACTAGCAGAAGCAAAACAATCAGGTATTTATCTATCTATACATATAATAAAATTGTAAATAGCAGATGTCTGTACATTTTATATTTTTGTAATAAAAGTGATTGAGGGGTACTAAAAATAAGTAATTAAATACATTTCTACCATTTTTAGAATTTTCTGTCTGTCTGTCTGTCTGTCTGTCTGTCTGTTTGTTTGTTAACGTATCACGTTTAAAGTACTAATTTATATCATAAGAATTGTTAAGGAAATTATAAAGTAAACCTTCGGGTTACATTTAGTCTTTATTTCATTAAAATCGGTTCATTCCATCAAAAGTTATGATAAATATTCTCAAGTATGGGTAGGGAATTTGCTCAACGGTGGCTTTGTTTGAGTTGTTCTCTTGAGGATGTTAGCAGCGCCATCTCTCTTTAAATATATACATATAATAAAAATGATGATAACATGTGTCTCTTTCTGTACATTGTATATATATATTATGGTGACTAAAATCATTATGGGGAACTAAAAATAATTAAATAAGTACATTTTTATAATTTTTAGAATTGTCTTTCTGTCTCTTTGTCTGTTTTTATATGAAAGCATCACGTCTAAAGTAAACATCTTTTTTTTTCAAAGAAATCGTTAAGAAAATCATAAAGCGTTTCTTCGAGTTACATTTAATCTTTGTTTTATTAAAATTGGTTAATTCTATCGAAAGTTATGATTATTATTTTGAAATGTAGGTTCGAATTTGTTTAATGGCGCCACAAAATCTCAGAAATAGTAATAAAAAGATACGTGTGTAAAAAAAAAAACGTTCTATTATAATATATTTATACTTAAAACACAGTAAAAAAAAATATGTTTTCCTTAAATTAAAAAAGGATGTTTTCTCACAAAGAACGTAATAGATGGCGTTGTACAAATTACAACCTTTTCTGAATTGCGGTGTTAAGATTTTTCGCAGGTGAATCGTATTGACACTCACTGTAAAAATTTATCTTCATGAGTTCGACGAAGCTGCAAGACTGTTAGAGCCGTGTAGGCTAACAACACAAAGCACAAACACAGACAGAAACAGAAAAAAGAGACGTACCGCGTACGTCGAAATTATTCAACAAATCTCGAAAACTCGACTAAAAGTAGTAAATTTGCAATAAATGTCGTGATATTGTTTTATACCCAGAATCCCTCTAAACCTCTAATACCAAATAACTTTCCTTACAGTTTTAAGATAGGGATAATAACATCGATGATGACATCGATGTTGGCATCGATAGCTCAACATCGATGTTCGATGTTTAGGCTACTCAAAACATCGATGATGACCATTATCGATGGTTTTTGTATATGTGTAGATACTTACACATTGTTTCAAAATTATGTGGGTATACACATCAAGGGAAAAGTAACTATTAACTTGAATATCAATTTACGTAGAATAGTTATTATGCGACAACCGACGACGACACTACAAAATAAAGCGAAAGCAGTGACCATTGTGACATCACAGGTGACACTTGACAATTAAGTTTGACTCACCATACTGACATTTTTTTAGGTTAACGATGCGTTCAGGAATTCTGAATTATTCAAAATTTTTAATCTTCAGAGCAGATGCAAGATTTAGTTGATATTGATTTCGCGAGTTCGCATTGTTTGCAAGTTCCCAATTATCGATTATGGGTTCATTGACGTCGATGTTTCGATGTTTGACATGTGTCAACATCGATGTTAAAACATCGAAGTTTTAATTTTTAACATCGATGATCATCTAACATCCTTATTTTAAGTGTGTTTCCCACTCAGCGTGTGTTATGCGACGATCGTAAATAAAGCGCAAGGTCAAACTTTACGCGTTGTAGGAGTGGACCCCAGTACTGATTGTTTTGCACATGGCCAACTCTATGCCAACCTTTTTCTGTACGCCTCGGCTAAGTCTACTTCTATCGTCGTTTACACGGAAGCTCTATCATAAACGACTTAGAACTTTGAGCGTATCGATTTATTTTGTTACCACTTATTCATACAGTATTGATATAAATCGTTTAATATTCTCTTACCCTAAACGTCAAATTCTTTAAGTAAAACCTATATTCGCGAGCTACGCCGCGGGCACAGCTAGTTCTGAATAAAGATCAAAACCTTCCAAACAAAATTATTCTTATTTCACCGAGAGCATCATAAATAAAACAAGAAGCGACATCACGGCGATAGAAAGAGATCGCGCCGCGCAACGCGCGCAACCAATTTGCATTGTGAGTCGGCTGGTAAACGCTTCAAATTCTTATTTCGAATTTCGAACAGTTGGTCTCCTTCTGCATAATAACATCCGTAAGGCAATGGCAGTTGCTTGGCCAATAGAGACGCGCTGCGAGTTTTCGTGGGAGGACTGGAGGGCCCCGATTGGCCGCGTCGCGTGAGTTTATCACTCGATTTGTCGGGTGCGTCGTCACCGCAGTCGCTTACGATTGTAGATTGTCGCCATTGTACCGAGCCAGCGGCGGACGTACGACGACCGCTCAAACATTCGCGACACGCGATCACATCGATAACAATTGAACAAATCGATAGTTACGTTATCATTCGATTATGACACAGTGGCTGTAGTTTGTTTTTAAATATCGAACAGTGTTTGTGTTGTGTCAGCGGACAGCGAGGTGTTTTATCGTAGGTGTTTTGCGGCTACAACGTGGATCTAGAACTACATCAACGTGCCAGCGGTCACTTTATGAGGTAAAATCGGTAAATATAAAATTTACCTAATGTTTGTTTTATTTATAGAATACTTACAAATTGGTACATAGGTAAATGTCAAAGAAATTAAATAATTATTTATTTAATAAGAAATGTGGGTACCTATAAATAATATAAGTATTATTCATTTTATTTCGATTCATTAATCTCAGTTTAAATTTAATTTATTTTTTGGAAGGTATAATATTTATAAAATTTAACAATATTTTGTCTTTTTTAACTGAATTGAGTCTGTTTTTTAAACTTGGGCGGTCAGTTTCTAAGTACATACTGTCAGTACCTATACATTAGATATGTGTATGATTTATGATACCTACTTACGTACTACGTTAATCGACCTGCCGTTAATTTCCCTTGACTTATTATTTATTAAAAGTGATTTAGATATTATTAAATAAAACCTTACAGGATAGATACTTAGATAATTATCTGTCCTGTAAGGTTTTATTTAATATTAGTAAGGTTTTATTTAATTTATTATATATAGTATTGTAATTCATTATACGTAACAGAACCGCATTTTATTATATATTCTATATTCATAATTTTATCATGACACATTTTAAAATAAAACTCTCACATCGGAAGCAGATTATATTTCAATTTTCCATCTTTATTTGAATATGCATCAACAGAAAGGCATTATGAGGTAATATTTAAAATAATTTAAATGTAGGTATTCATATGACAAAAGTGGTTTATAGGCAAACATTTAATCGTACATTATACTATGTTTAACTTTACCAAACAATAGGTATATGTTATTGGCCTTACTGTTTTTTTGGTAGGTTTGAACGAGCTATGGTAGATCAGTGACAAGGCACTCGCTTAGTTTCATAGCCTACAAGAAATCCGGGTGCAATTCCCGCCGGCACTTATGAAATTGTTAATCGCAATTTTAATTCCATATTTAGCATGTGCTCGGCTAAGGAGACACCGTAAAGAAATACACAATTTAAAAATACTTCAAAAATATGGATTTAGAAGCCGCGTCAAGTACCTACATTGGGATAGGCCGGCAGTTTTGCCCACTTCAACGTTGTTTGATACCTACCTAATGAGAGGAGGTCTTTGCCCAGCAATCGGACGCATAATGATTGTTAATTTATTTCTTTACAAGTTGTATTTTATATTTTTAAGTGGTAGAGCCATGCCTCAGCTATATTATGGTAGTAGCAGGTATGGGTCAGCTCGACCGGGAAAGTGCCACGCTCTCACAGAATACCGGCGTAAAATAGCAGCTGAAAGCTGTTGTGTTTCGTATTGTGTAGAGAACCGGAGACCCTGTTTACTGGATATAAGGCATTCTATCTTAGTCCTCAGGGTTGACAACGCATCTGCATTTGGATTCTTTATCGAGGATAGATGCAGATGTCTATGGGCCACAGTATCCATGTACCATCAGGTGGGCTGTGTGCTCGATTTTCACACTTATTCTATTAAAAAAAAAATGTTTTTATTCTCCATCAAGCCATCAACCCTTTACAGTCTCACTGAACACGGATCTAATAAGATAGGTATTTCTTGTAAGCAAACGCAATAAGTTACCACTGTTGAATATCAGGCTCCATTTTTGCTGGTGGAATTCTTGAATCAAATAAATTACTTCGATTGTAGACTGTAGAGGTAATTTTATTAAATGAAAAAAGGTTCTGATATATTCAAGAGGTAGCTTTTGTGCTTGCGTTCGCGACCGGGTGGTTTCGAGCAAGTCCTATGGCAGGGATCGTTATAATTAACAGGGGCTTTTTTAATATGATAGGATGATAAACGAGCACACAGTCCACCTGATGGTAAGTTGTTGCTGTGACCCATAGACATCAACATCTATCCTCAATAAAGAATCAAAATGCAGATGCGGTGTCACCCGTGATGACTAAGATGGAATGCCTCTTTTTCAATGAAAAGGGTCTCCGGTTCTCTACACTCACCATACGAAACAGCAGTGTTAAGCTGCTATTTTACGCTGGTGTTCTGTGAGAGCGTGGTCCTTCCCCGGCCGAGTCGACCCATTTGTGCTACAACTATACTACTAATATAGCTGCAGCATGTCTCTACCACGTGCAGAAATAAATAAAAGCTAAAATTGGAGATCGTGATATCTGACGTCTATCCAGCGTGAAATTGCAGCACAATTTTTGGTGTGTTTCATATGGTGAGTGACGAGAGCCAGATATGTTGCCAGGTATGTTGGCACAGGCCATTTTATCTTAGAAATCTGGGCTGACAACGCAATTTGATTCTTAATTAAGGATAAATGGAGGTGTCTACCGCGTTTTATCGTTGTAAGGATATTCACTACCCATATCATGCCGTGGGTGTGATAAGAGGCAAAAGGAAACGATTGGAATGGTTCCAAGAGGTGGTCCTCTTATGTATTACTGCCGCCAAGTGCTCCGGTCTTGCAGAGAGCCAGTATAAGTACAGGCTGTGAGTCATTCTATCTTAGTCCCCCGTGGTGACAACGCATCTGTAACCTTCTTTGTTTAAAGTTGATTACAGGTCTCTTAATTTCCATGGGCTGATGTATTCAGAATCAGGAGGACGTTTACCCATTTGTCACCCTTATTCTAAAAAGAAAAACATTCTTTTGGTCTTTGCCACAGTCTGGTTAAAGTACCATAGTCAGATGACCACTTAATTTATCTGCTCCATAGCACATGAACTAAGGTTGCAGCATTGCAGGGTAGGTAGGTAAGCAGTAAAATTTAAACTTGCACGAAATAAATTTTTGTATATAATAGTTCCGAGTTTGGATGGCTTAGATCGTTAGTGTAGAAGACCGGGTCCCATGGTAACGAGGTATTTATTTATTTATTTAACAATTTATATACCTACACACAAACAATGGAAAGGACACAACATGATGAAGAGTGTACAAGGGCGCTACTTATCTCATTATGAAATTTCTTCCAGTAGGCCAGTTAAAAAGATATGTGATTAATAAAAGATAATAAGGTGTGCACTTTGTTATTATATACACAAACATACATACATGCAAGATAAAATAAATACATATATATTCTACCCATTCCATTCTAGTCACTCTTTTTACTGGTACCGAGATAGTCCACCTTAGTCCTCAGGGGTGAGAACGCATCTTTATCTTGATTTTTAGTTGAGAATAGATGTAGGTAGGTATATATGGGCTACGGCATTCACCTACCATCAGGTGGACCGTGTGCTCGTTTGTCATCACTTTTCTTCTTCATTGACTCGCTAGAGTCCACTGTCCAACATTGGCCTCTCCTGTTAGCTTACTGATTGGCAAGCGGATTGGTGATTCACTCTCAGATACCTCACTTCTTTGATACTGTTGCCCGTCACTGGATTGATCTCATATATAAAAAAGCGTCTCTCTCACACTTAAAACTAAACCGAGCAGTAGGTGCACTACTGATGGCTCCAGAAATATGTATAGTGATGGCAACCCATGCAAACTTGTGTAGGTGAAGACAAGTGAGCGCCTCCTCTGCCTGAAGACATTGTTCTGTGCATTTATAAGTTTCCCATAGTATTTGAAAGTGGTCACCAAAATTAAAATTTTCTGCTTGGATAAGATTTTTAATACTTAGTTTCTAATTAGTTTGATTTTTCTACCGAATTCAAAAAGCAGACGGTACTCAATTCGACTGTAAGTTTTTTTTTTACGTGTGTTACTTCATAACTTTTTACTGGGTGAACCGATTTCGATGATTCTTTTTTTATTTGAAAGCTGGTGCTTCCCATGTGGTCACATATAAATTTGATCAAGGTCTGACCAATTCGTTTTTGAGTTATTATTAATAATTTATATTGCAGTCGGTTGTACAACATGTTTAATTTAAAATTATTTACGTATCTAATCAGAATGCAATAAGACTTTTATGTACACTTGTAAAGGGATTCATCATCATCATCATCATTACAGCCCTTTTTAATTCCACTGCTCTAATAATGCCATAACATGGTCCTGAGATACCTGCATCGATCGACTTCCTACATATCTTGCCAGATTGACAGTCCATCTAGAGGTGACACTTTGCCCCCAGAAGCTATCCTTTTATAAATCAATAATTTTGCATAATTTGTCAAAAAGATGGCGCTTTTATACAATTGAACTTACAACATTTGGTTGTAAATAGAAATAAAAATATTTTTATTCTATATAAATTAATACAGGGTAGTAAATAAAAAAGGAGGTTTGTGTTTTGGATGTTGTGATTGTAGATAATTTGGAGAAAATTTTCCAACCTAATTGGTTAAATAAGAGATAAGGTTTTCAAAATGTTAAATTTAGGCCACGTTGAGATGTTATATTTCTTAGACTATTCAAATAATTAAAAAAATAAGTTTTAATAAAAAGTAAAAGCCGACTTCGAGGATCTAAATATAATAAATTTATATTACTGTTACAGTTGTAGCACGAATGGGTCGGCTCGACCGGGGAAGGACCGGAATACGCTGCCGTGTTTCGTATGGTGAGTGTAGAGAACCGGAGAACCTTTTTACCGGAAACGAGACATTCCATCTTAGTCCTCACGGGTGACGACGCATCTGCATTTTGATTCATAATCGAGGATAGATGTAGATATCTATGGGCCACAGCAACCACTTACCAACAAGTGGACTGTGTGAACGTTTGTCACCTTTATCCTATTAAAAAAAAATTGAGTTTTAAAGTCGACTGTTTAATACTTCTTTCCACTTAGCACCGACTTTAGAATATGACACTGTTTTATTCTATTAAGATCTGTGAAATTACTTTTACTTTAAATTAAAAGATACCTTTTTACTGTTTTCTGTTCGGAAAAGACGACAGTCCTAGGCTGAACCAGCAAGAAACCTGTACGTTTTCTTAATATAACCATTAACATTAATAGTGTGCAATTATTTATATGAGAGAATTATTTTAATCAATTCATTTCTACAGATTATTATCAATCATGTAATCAATTTGATTAAAAGCTTTTACATTTCCCTGTAAATGTATTACTGTAGCGTCGAGTAACTGTCATTACAATTACAGGGAAACGCAAAACAAATTAATGCAAGTTTGTTATTACTTACTAGTATATATATTTACTTATTAAAGTTAACTACGGACATGCATTTTATTTCTTCAACGCAGTGGGTAAGCAATGAGTTGCGGCGGTAAGGGCCGCGGGTTCGACTATCTCAGGGAACAAGTATGCGTATATAAGTAGAGGTGGCGTTCTAAAACGATTAAAAAAATATATTAATAAACCAAATTTAATATATTTGCTTCCTTAAACTCTAAGCGACTCGTTACAATTTATTATATACTTCGCGAAAGCAAGAATTGGTTGAGTCTAACACGCATTGACTAAATATCAATGGTGTTCCACCGCATCTCGGCAAGACCACGAGAAAACTTACGTATACATCCCGCACCAACGCCAGCCGCCTCTATGTGACCCGGAAGCGAAAATCCTCTTCTGCCTAAACTAAAATAAAAACCAGAAATGTTGATTATACAAATAATATATCAAGTATGATAAAGTTATCACTGTTAAATTATACCCTTATTTCTTTCGTCGGGTTAAGAAGTGCAAAGCTTATGCCAAATTGGGCAATACGTCATAAAGCCAATTAGACGTGTTCAGATCGCCTAATGAAGGCACAATCGCTCCAACTTTATTGTGGAAGTCATAAAGCTCCCTATATTATTTTTACACGTTTACAATAGCAGTTGGTCTTTGTGCCGCGCCGACGGCCATTTCGATCTGCTCTTACAGAGTTATTGACCTTAAATGCGCCTCATTTATACCGTACTGTTGTAAAGATATCTGCATAATGCTATATTCGCATAAGGAAATGTAACACTTAGAACATACTCGATGAATTTCTGTACTTTGCGCTAAGTCAACTTTGCGAGGAAATATAACACAGTCCGCTGACCATACGCGATAGAAAATAAATAAAGTCTTTGTACTCAATCCTAAAAAAAAAAACACTAAGACTTCTCTGAATAATCATATGAGTGAAATTAGGTAATTCCTAGTTGTAAATTTTGGTAAAATACTTCGCGAACTTTGATGTTTACGGAGAAAATTACACCATTTGCTTGTTCTTTGACTTTCCATTTGGATGGATGATAACACAGTCTGATTTTCGAAAAGGTTTTTAATATGGTATCTGTGTCTTTACTTTCTCGAGAACGAATTATAGTATTGACTGAAAAACAATTTTATAAGATCAACGTGTAATTGAAAAATAAACATGTAGATAATTGATTTATTTAAATTAAATATTAAGCTGAGATTTTTTTTAATATTAAATATTAGCAAGCTGAAGTGTCAATGGGCCGGCCATATAGCTTGACGAATCGACAACCGATGGGGAAGAAAGATTTTTGAGTGGCAGCCTCCTACCTGTAGGCGAAGTGTAGAGCGGCCCCGTCACTAAATGGAGTGACGACAGTGCAGTAAATCGATAGATGCAGGTGGCGGCTCAAACCAGTGCTTTGTGACATACCTTGGGGGAGGCCTATGTTCTGCAGCGGACTTGTAAAGGGCTGTAATGATGATGACGATGAAATGAAATATGAAATCGATCTTGTATTTTTTTTTTCAAAAACCAAAACAATATTTTAACTTTAAATTAGCTACCAAATGAGACATTGACATTGGGGACAAACAAAATCCACATCCACGTTTTTAGTAGAATTCCGAAAGCAAATCCAAACATCTACTTAACTCTATAACTACATATATATTTTTTATGTGGTAGAGCCATGGTGCAGCTATATTAGTAGTATAGTTGCAGCTCGAATGGGTCGGTTCGACAGGGGAAGGACCACACTCTCACAGAATACCAGCGTAAAATGGCAGCTTGACACTGCTTTGTTTCGTATGGTGAGTGTAGAGAACCGGAGACTCATTTTACTGGAAAAGAGGCGTTCTATCTTAGTCCTCACGGGTGACGACGCATCTGCATTTTGATTCTTTATTGAGGATAAATATAGATGGGTCACAGCAACTGCTTACCATCAGGTGGACTGTGTGCTCGTTTGTCACCCTATTCCATAAAAAAAACCATATCATGTAATTATAAGCGTATGAGTGAGCTTGGAAAGTTCTTAAGTTATGTCAGTAATAGATTGAAACAATCCGGTTGTCAGTACTTGCCGCCAAGCAAACAGTCGATCATGCGCGTTTGCACAGCGTGTTAGCGGGGCCCTAGCAAGTTAGGTCAGAGTGCTCATTGTTCGTAACAATTTGAGAAGATTGACTCAAAGAGCAAGACTCCATGCAGATATGTAACCCTGGTATGTTAGTTTGTTTTAGAAGATTGACTCACTGAACAAAGAACCTTGTAGATATGTATGTAACCTTGGTATATACGCAAGTTTCTCAGAGTGTAAAAATAAAAAAAAATAAACCAAGCAAAATAAATATTCATAAAAGTAAAAAATAAATTAAAAATGTGTAAAATTAAAGAGGAAGTCACTGAGGCATTGTTTTGTGTATTAATATAATACTGTAGAAACTAATAAACTTTTATTTAAAACTAACTTCGCAATTAAATGACATTGCGTTACAAGAAACTTCACCTCAGTGTCAACTAGCGGCATCTGGAGAGCAGAAAATTATTAGCTCTCATTAGTGAATTATCATAGCTATAGCCCCTTATAATCTCACAATTCACAATTTTATATTGCTAATTGCAATTTTAAGTGCTGTTTTACAATTGTTCGGCGGTGAAAGAAACTTACATGTCTGATGAATAAAAATATATCGAAAACGTGTGAAATACGTTAATGGGGCTGGGGCAGTAGGTACAGCGGAGAAATTGCTCAAAAGGTGAGAGGCCAGTGCCCAGCGGTGGGACGTATATAGGATGTAACTTTACTGTTCTTGACAGCCGGACCTGGCAAAGACGCCAACGTTCTAATGTGTTCGCCGCTGCCCCTCGTCTCATAAATCTGTTTATTTATGGCTAGACACCCGGCCCGGCTTCGCCTGGATATCTAATAATGTGGCGATCATTTAGATTTATCAATTCAGATAAAATGTAGCCTAGATCACTCCTGGCGTTACTCTTTATCTGTTTGTGAAGTTTCATTACAGTCGATTCAGCCATTCCGAAACTAAGCCCGCACATACAGACAGACAAACAGACAGACGAAAATTTAAAAAAAAATGGTAATTCATGTCTTAATTGGCATGCAAATAACCCTTCTGTTAAAAAATAAGGCAGTTCATGATTACAGACAGATACTTCAATTTTATTTATATGTTTCTTTTTTTATACGTGGTAGAGCCATGCTGCAGCTATGTTAATAGCATAATTGTAGCACGAATGGGTCGGCTCGACCGGGAAAGGACCACGCTCTCACAGAATACCAGCGTAAAATATCAGCTTAACACTACTGTGTCGTATGGTAAGTGTAGAGAACCGGAGACCCTTTTTACTGGAAAAGAGGCATTCCATCTTAGTCCTCACGGGTGACAACGCATCTGCATTTTGATTCTTTATTGAGGATAGATGTAGATGTCTATGGGCCACAGCAACCATTTCCCATCAGGTGGACTGTGTGCTCGTTTGTCACAAATCCTATAAAAAAATGTATAGGTAGATTTGTCATAACGTATGTAGGTTGATAAAGATAGCCTGGGTACCCTATGGTGACAACTGTTTCATTCATATAAAACTCAAATACATAAAAGTGAATCACCTCGTCAACGCCCGACGTAAATCTGGAGCAGCGGAGCAATGTAATGGGCGACACGTAAACTGCAAACTTTGGAAGAGGCGCATTTAATCAGTCGAATGTTTTCCGGTTGACAATGGGTCGCTACGTTGATTTTTTTGAGAATAGGGATGCAAACTAGCAAACGGCTCACCTGATGGTAAGTGATCACCATAAACATAATTGAAATCGCGATACCGGTATTTTAAACAGGACTAGCTTTTTCTTTAATGTCTTAAAGTCGTATTCATCCGGAGAAACTGCTGATGGCAGTAAATTTACAATGTAGGCGCCCAAGGCAGGATAGTCCATGAAAAAAATTTCGTTTTCATTTGTTTTTTTTTAAACAAAACTAAGCATTTGACTGCAGCGCTTTGGAACCTTGATTTTTTTGACGGCACATATGTTCGTAGTCATAGTCAATACTACAAACAACTATTCCGTGTCTGGAAGTTTGTGCATGCACAATTTATGTATATAAATACGCCTCCATTCACTATCATCATCATCATTATACATCCCTTCAGAAGTCCACTGCTGAACATAGGCCTTCCCGAACGCCTCGGCAGTCTTGAAGGTTCGGACCTGTCCATCCTTTGGCTACGCGTAGACAGCGACGACAATCCGCGCGTCTACGGGTGCCTCTATAGGTCCCATAGCGGTAATGCCGAAACAGACCGACTCATCGACCACGTCCAAATGGCTACAGATTCCTTGCTACAACAGGTCCCATCCGCAGAGATCGTGATCCTTGGCGATTTTAACGCCCACCATGCCGAATGGCTCGGTTCACGTTTAACCGATCATGCGGGGAGATCTGTTTATGACTTTGCTTTGGTATATGGTCTGACACAACTGGTTACTTCGCCTACGCGGATTCCAGATGTGGAGGATCATACACCTTCCCTGTTGGACCTTCTGCTGACCTCTCATCCGGACGGATATCAGGTTTCCGTCGATGCCCCTCTCGGCTCTTCGGACCATTGTCTGATCCGGAGTATGGTGCCACTCACGCTCCCTTCGCGGTTGCGTTCTGCAGGTTGCCGCCGTGTTTGGCATTACAGGTCGGCGGATTGGGACGGAATGCGGTCTTTCTTTGCATCCTACCCATGGGGGCGGGTTTGCTTCTCGCCGGATGATCCCAGCGCTGTTGCTGACTCTGTCACTGATGTGGTGCTACAGGGAATGGAACTATTTATTCCATCATCTGTGGTACCCATCGGAGGCAGGTCTCAGCCTTGGTTTGGTCGCTCCTGTAAGACTGCATTGCGCAGAAAGCAGGAGTGTTATCAAGCCTGGGCTGCGGCTTCGGTGACTCGGGATGTAAACACCAGCACACTTAAAAAGAAGTATAACTTCGCCTCCAGGTCCTTCAAAAGAGTTATTGCCAAGGCAAAGTCAGAGCACATAGGCAGAATTGACGAGAAACTAGTTCGCCTTCCTTCGGGAACCCGTGCATTCTGGTCTCTCGCCAAGGCTGTCCAAGGGAATTTCTGTAAGCCATCACTACCATCTCTGCACAGGGAGGACGACTCACTGGCCCACGACGCAAAAGAGAAGGCCGACCTTTTAGGCTCCCTTTTTGCGTCCAACTCGACTGTTGATGACGGGGGGAACACACCGCCGACCATCCCGCGGTGTGAGTGCTCTATGCCGGATGTGCTATTCTCACAGCGCTCGGTTCGCAGAGCACTCCTCTCCCTTGACATCCACAAGTCGAGTGGGCCTGACGGAATCCCCCCAATTGTGCTGAGGACGTGTGCTCCGGAGTTGGCACCGGTTCTAACGCGTCTTTTCCGGTACTCCTACTCCCATGGCGTTGTCCCGAACTCATGGAAGACAGCTTTTGTCCACCCGATCCCTAAAAAAGGCGACCGCTCAGACCCGTCCAACTATAGGCCTATCGCGATCACCTCCTTGTTCTACAAAATAATGGAATCCATTATTAACTGCCAGCTCATCCGGTACCTTGAGGATCACCAGCTGATCAGTGACCGCCAATACGGTTTTCGTCGGGGTCGATCAGCTGGTGATCTTCTAGTCTACCTGACCCATAGATGGGCGGAGGCAGTAGAGTCCAAGGGGGAGGCGTTGGCCGTTAGTCTGGACATTGCGAAGGCCTTCGATCGGGTTTGGCACAAAGCGCTTCTTTCGAAGCTCCCTTCCTATGGGCTTCCCGAGAAATTGTGCAATTGGATCACCAGCTTCCTTGCAGATCGGAGCATCAAGGTCGTTGTAGACGGTGCATGTTCTGATTACAAGCCTATTAACGCTGGTGTTCCACAAGGCTGTGTGCTATCACCAACGCTGTTTCTTCTGCATATCAATGATATGTTGCTAACTGGTAACATTCATTGCTATGCGGATGACAGCACTGGTGATGCTCTATACACCGGCCGGGCCAATATTTCTCGGGAAAACGTCGCCGAGTACCGGAACAAACTTGTGTCTGAAGTCGAGTCTTTGCTGGACAAAGTCTCGGATTGGGGGCGACTAAATCTAGTCCAGTTTAATCCTCAGAAGACACAAGTTTGCGCGTTTATCGCTAAAAAGAACCCCTTTGTCGTATCTCCTCAGTTTCAAGGCACTCCCCTTCTTGCCTCAGCCAGTATCGGTATCCTCGGAGTCGACATATCGAGTGACGTGCAGTTTCGTGGTCACTTGGAAGAGAAGGCCAAATTGGCCTCTAAAAAGCTTGGCGTGCTCAGCAGAGCGGGACAGTATTTCATGCCGGCACACCGCCTGCAACTTTACAAGGCGCAGGTTCGGCCTCACATGGAATACTGTTCCCATCTCTGGGCAGGGGCTCCCCAGTGCCAGCTCCTTCCACTTGACCGCATCCAGCGCAGAGCGGCTCGAATCGTCGACGACCGAGCCCTTTCCGATCGGCTCGATTCATTGGCACTGCGAAGAGATGTTGCATCTCTTTGCATTTTCTTTCGCATCTACCATGGGGAGTGCTCTGAGGAATTGTTCGGATTAATCCCAGCCGCCAAATTTCATGAACGCACATCGCGGCAGAACTCCCGATACCATCCACACCATCTGGATGATTGGCGGTCCACCACTGTGCGATTTAGAAGATGTTTTCTTCCTCGCACGACTTCCTTGTGGAATCGATTACCATCAGCGATTTTTCCGGACCGATATGACTTAGGGACCTTCAAGAAAAGAGCCTACTCCTTTTTAAAAGGCCGGCAACGCATCTGCAATTCCCCTGGTGTTGCGGTTGTTCATGGGCGGCGGTAGTCACTTACCATCAGGTGAGCCGCATGCTCGTTTGCCCCCTCTCCTATAAAAAAAAAAAAAAAAAAAAACGCCTCAGTTGTAAATACAGGAAAAAATCGAAATGTGGAACGGAGGTAACAAAACAGCCGAAAACGCACAGCGGTGGATTGCCAACCTTATAGATTATACCATATAGAATACGATTGTGCAAAGAATTTAGATTTGTGCCACAGGCTACAGTGTACGATTGTTAAATTTGTCGGCTTGAATTAATCCGAACAATTCGTCGGAGCTAAATGAACTTAGAAATGAGAATATCCGCAATAGAACTAGAGTGACCGACATAGCCCAACGGATTGGCAAGTTGAAGTGGCAATGGGCCGGCCATATAGATCAAAGAACCCACAGCTGATGGGATTAGATTATAAGCGTTACACTCCGGGATAATTTTTTTTCAAGATTGTCTATACAAAAATTCTTACGGCGATTCTACAGGTCTATGGTGTGTACCTTCTTTTTCCGTGCTTTATTCCCGCTTTTTTGTAGCGCGAAGCGCGTCGCGGTGGTACCATAACAAGTGACCCTAAGATATTGACAGATTATTGACCTTACTTTGGAAAACAATATATTTTTTAACGAACAGGCCTTACGCCTCTGAGGACAAAGAAAATCAATAATTTGTTATTAAAATAGAATTATGTAGAGTCTAGTCTAGTCTGGTGTTTATTGTTTTTTCTAATTACTGTTAGAATTCATTTAAAATTTAGCTCTGCCCGAACTACTCGAAAGCGACGAAACACGCCACACTGAAAAATGGCAGCAGTGCTTCGCCACGCCAAATGCTGAGCGCGACCCCTTTTCGTCACGTTCGTCTAATACTTTATTATTAATAAATAATAATAGAATTTGACGTTGTGATTATGATGCGAAATAAAGATTTTCTGTCTTTCTTTCATAATTATACAGGGTTATTTTTCCAAGAGTAGCCAAATTTTAAGCTTGAATTCAAATATATAAATATTGAAATACCGTTATTGTAGTTTTTGAAATTATCCCAAATTGAATGTGTTTTTTGGGTAACAACGTTTTTGTCTACCGATCGACCCTTATGAATGTGTGCGTGCGCAATACAATCAGTTAAAATTCTGAAGCATTCTGAATTTAAAAGATAAAAAGAACAGAATGCTTGTGATTTTTTTAAATTAATTTTTGTACACTATTTGCCTATATTACTTATTCTGAGCCTTTGCAAATTTGGCCGGTTATCGCAAAATAACCCTGTATAGTTAGGTTAGGTTCTCCATACCCTTCAAACCGAAATCCAAATACGCTGCCTGACTGCGTAAAAGCCCTAACAACTAGTGCTATTTGTCCACATCTGCACCATACCTGAACATTTGCTTTACCAATCCTAGTGTGGGTTATTGTCGAGTAAATACGAATAAAAAGCTGTTTTGAGCGTCCGAATCTTACATTGAGGCACCGTCGTCTGCGCTAATCAGTTAAACAAAGTGTTCGTGTTGGCGGCGCTGCCTCGCTATGCGACCTCAAAGTAGTTTAAACAGTAGCCTGTTTAGACAGCGCAGCGCCGCGATGTGTAACTGGTTTAATTTTCTTATTGCTCAATATGACTCGGTCTTCGTCGGATTCGTTAAGGGTGTTCCACAATACCAATCGATCGATGGTAGAATGGATTAGTCGACGTCGATTGAGCTGCTTAATTATTCGAGAACTCGCGCCGTTCCAAAGACTCCCTACAGTCACTTATCGCCGTCTGCGCCCCGAGCGCTTGTTCTCTGACCTGTGTTCAGTTATATAAAGCTCTCTTTCGAGATATTACGGAGCCTGCAACCACATCGATTAACTGTCGATCGTCGTCGATCGATGATTGAACAACGTTTTATCGACCAGTATCCGGTGATCAGCTAAATTACCACACCAATCGATCGACATCGATCCACGTCGATCAATACCATCCATCGACGATCGATCAATTGGTGTGGTAATACACTACATATAAAAGAAGAGGTTTAAGTGTGTAAGATATCATATATCCCGTCCCGAGTGTGTCGTAAGAGGCGACCGAAAGGAAACGAACTTGAAGATGAGCAACAGCATCTTCCTAGTAAGAACCAAAAATAAAAAAGTGTGTGTGTACTTATGTACGCGCGTAGAAAGTTATACTTACGCGCATCGTAACAACTTCATGGTGTCGTTTTTAGGTGTTGGTGTGCGCGCGCATCGTAAAAATTCACTCTCATAATTTTTCCCAAACACCCCAAAAGAAGTATAACTTCAAAAATATGTTTATCAACCAGCCGTGGCAATCTTTGGGGAGGCCTTTTTGGGAGGGATTTTTGTTAGACTTAAACGGTAACGGTTTCAGAGATTTATATACCTTCTTATGGCTGTAGGCGTGCCATAAGAAGGTATAGATACGTTATTAGTTATAGCATGTAGGTAAACATCGGTAAAGACCACTGCTGAACGTTGTTTTTCTATTGTGTTGGTGATCACACATACTAGGCTTAAGTCTTGCACATAATTACGCTAACAATATTTTTTTTATGAGTAAAACGAAGATTTTATTACTAACTAGCGATCCACCTTGGTTTCTGGGTAGCATATACTAATGTAACGTCATTTATATTTTTTAATATAATTATCAATGATCATTCATTTTATCACTTTTACGGTTTCAGAAAAAAAAACAATGTTTTCGGACAAAATACAGCCTAGATCACTCTTATGGTTACTCTCTATCTGTTCTTGACGTTTCTGTACAATCGCTTTTACAACAAAGTCCCAGAAAATATGCAGACCTTTTCTATCAAAAGGTTTAAATTATTTATTAAGCAAAAATTGTCTAGTAAGGGTTATTATACTACTAAAGAGTACATGACTGATAATAACCCCTGGGAATGAGGTGATCGCTACCATGCTGTTTCTAAATATTTTCATAATAATTGTATAAAGTATTATTTTGTAAATTGTGCTTTTTAAAAAAAAGTCCCGCTGGGTTTTTTGTTGGTTCTTCCCAGGACAGAGGTTTTTTTTGCGAACCAGCGGTAAAAGTAAAAAATGACTTTCAATTAGTATTATGTACTACAATTTATCTATACAAATAAATGAAATTGAAGTGTCTGTTTGTAACGTCAAAATTACAGTTTTTTTTTTACTAAATGCATATGAAAAGAAATACGGTACTTAAAATTTTGTCTGTCTGTCTGTCCGTCTGTTCCGGCTAACCTCCGAAACGGCTGGACCGATTTTGACGGGACTTTCACTGGAAGATAGCTGATTTCATAAGGAGTAACTTAGGCTACTTTTATTTTAGAAACAGGATTTTGGTTCCGAGCAACAACATAAAAACCCTAACACGCGAGCGAAGTCGCGGGGAACAGCTATATTGAATAAAAATGATTCTATCCTATTCTATTCTAAATTGCTCCAGCCTTTCCAAACATTAGGCCGGACAGACAGACAGATACTGACAATAACCCCTGTAACTAGATATTAAGCAGTTCTTTCTATAATATAGAGAGAGACTTAAATTTTATGTATATGATGATATTTCTTTCGTTTTTTCAAATCTTTCTGGCATTTCCCACAGTCGCAATGGTTTTATACGTTGTAGTCGTTCTGCAGCTATGTTATGGTTCTGGCACGAATGGGTCGGCTTTTCCCGGGTATGACCGTGGTCTTACAGTATACCAGGCATTCTATCTTAGTAGGTACTCAGGTAGTGAGAACACCTGTGTATTTATATTATTAACTTGGGATAGATGTAGGTGTCTATGGGCACAGCATCCACTTACCATGAGGTGGAGTGTGTACTCGTTTGTTACCTTTATTCTATTAAAAAAATTGCGAATAAGTTAGGGTGATAAGTCTTATTCCGCTTTACGGAGACACACACAGAGTGAGAGAGAAAGAGTAACTGAACATCGGCCTCCCCATAGATTCCCTTATAGGAAGGATTTTGCCATAGTTGCCTCGCTTGGCAAGCGGGTTGGCAACCGCAGGTTTTCATATTTTAAGTTGTTATCAGAAGATGCTGCTACCCATCTCCTGTTCCAGTTTCCCTCTGTCGTCTCTTACGACTCCCACGGGATGTTATGGTGTAGTAGATATTCCTACACCAACACTACATCGTGTAACACTAACCGTGTAGTGGCGGTGTAAGAATATCCACTTCCCCATATTATTCCCCCAATTAGAGCGTTACAAACCATGACAATAATAATAACAAAAACATAATCTATACAAATAAATAAAATTGAAGTGTCTGTTTGTAATGTCAAAATAATAGCTTTACCTATACTAAATGCTTGTGAAAATACATTCGGTTGTGGTAGTTACAACAAAAATACTATTTTTAAAATTTTTGTCTGTCTGTCTGGCTGTTTGTTCCGGCTAATCTCCGAAAGGGCTGGACTGATTTCGACGGTACTTTCACTGGCAGGTAGCTGTTATTCTTAGGAGTAACTTAGGCTACTTATATTTTAGAAAAAGAATTAGGGTTCCACGCAACATTATTAATACCCTAAATTACACGCGGATGAAGTCGCGGGGAACAGCTAGGAGATAACAAACTTTTTACATAACTGGAGACCCGGCCTGACTTCGCTCAGATTAGATGTATAATATATAATATAGTGTCATTTATGCTTATAATACCATCAAATAGCATTTATTTTGTAATTATTCCGATTTCATAAAAAAATCGCAGATTTTTAGATAGCCTAGATCCTGGCATTGATTTTTCTGTTCGTAAAGTTTCATCACAATCGGTTCAGGCATTTCGAGGATTAGACCGGACAGACAGACAGATAGACAAAAAATTTAAAAATCGTTAATGTCTCAATGGCCTGCAAATAATCTTCTGAACTCACATACCTAATTATTTAATATCGCAGAAAGACATTTCAAATTTATTTATGTGTGTAGATAAAAAGAAGTAATTATTGTCACAAACTGTCAATAATTATGAAGGAAAACAAACCAGTATATTAAATTAAGCAAAAGAAGGTAATATTTTAATATCACACATCTTATGAAATGACAAAGCAGTTCACAAGCAAATATCATTCTCGTTTAAAAGTTATCATTCCGTTTTGTTAAGTTAAATAAATAAACGAGCAAAGTATACGTCAATCTTTCTATAAACAGGATTTCCAGTACCTAAAAGCCGCGCCAACATCCAACTCTTTATTACACCGTATCTAATTTCTAACTCTTAAGATTCGTCGTTTCTCAAACTTTAGGACTTGTTTAGCCAGAAGCTCTAGTACGGGTAATTTTAAAATTTATATCTAACCAAAATATTTTAGGATCTCACAATGTAAAATGACTACTTAGCATTAAGCTCGCAAATTACAACCTTTTCTTACAAAGTAAAGATGACAAACGAACCACCAGTCCACCTTATGGTAAGTGGATGCTGTGGCCCATTAGACATACAAACATATTATGACTGCAGCATGCCTCTACCAAGAACAATATTTTAATAAAGGCTGGTTGAAAATTCATTAAAGTTATGTTAATTAAAAAGAAAGTTTATAATTAATAGAATCAGGCGTTACTTTGCGGAAATCCATTATATAAAAGCTTTTAGAAAAATTTACTTCGCAGATATCCGCGTTATAAAATAAAATGATGTGTCTTACCTAGTATGAAGAGCACCTCCCTCCCTCCCTAAGAATCTTAGCGGTTAGCCACCGTGGAGTCTATATCACCTGAGGATGCCTCGTGTAGAGGCGAAACACTTGTCGTATTATCGTCAGTGGTGTGTCTCGCCTAGTGTAGTGGTGTTGGGAGTAGCGGTGTTGGCTTAGTGGTGACGGGGATAGTGCACACAATTGAGGGAGGGCGGGAGGTGCTCTTCATACTAGGTAAGACACATCATTTTATTTTATAACGCGGATATTTGCGAAGTAAATTTTTCTAAAAGCTTTTATAAAAAGAAAGTTGTTTTAAATTTACAAAACTAACAGCATAGATGTCTCTACGCTGGACACACCCCTGAGCAATCGCGCCTTTTAATATTTACTAATTATAAATAAATAAATATTCGATATCGTTAGTAATCACTTATCAATGTTTCCTAAAACGTAGTGATTTTATACTCTTTGGCCTTGAACTTTAATCTTTAAATAAAGTTCAAGGCCAAAGAGTATAAAATCACTACGTTTTAGGCTAACGAATGAACACTTCGATCGATTACTAGAAGCGACTTATAGCTACTGTATTAACACCACTACGTTTTAGGCTAACGAATGAACACTTCGATCGATTACTAGAAGCGACTTATAGCTACTGTATTAACACTCCTCCCACTTGACCGCATCCAGCGCAGAGCGGCTCGAACTGTCGACGGCCGCGAGTCCTTTCCCATCGGCTCGATTCTTTCGCATCTACCACGGGGAGTGCTCTGAGGAATTATTCGGATTAATAACAGCCATCAAATTTCACGATCGCACATCGCGGCGAAACACCCGATACCATCCACACGATCTGGATGCTTGGCGGTCCACCACTGTACGTTTTACTAGTTTTCTTCCGCGTACGACCTATCTGTGGAAAAGTGTACCACCGGCAATTTTCCCGATCCGATACGACTTAGGAATCTTCAAGAAAAGGGCTTACTCCTTTGTAACGCACCTGCAATTACCCTAGTGATGCAGTTGTTCATGGGCGACGGTAGTCACTTACCATCAGATGAAGCATACATAACCAGTAACGAATGGAATCATTCATATGCCGTGAATGAGGATAAATAGTATGAAATAATGACAGCTACTATCTACATACATACATAGGCAATAAAATTTTGTGTATGATCCTGAACTCGTTTCCCGCTAAAAATGAAGACGTTACATTTTTTAACTTTGAATAATTTTAATAAAAATCCCTAGATCGTACTTTGTGGCAAGGCATAGGCTATTTTAACACTGGACTTGGGCTGGTTTGCAATGACGATGAAATAATATCTTACCACATGCATATAGAATTTATTTTATTAACATAGTAAATTGTATAAACTATATATTACTATATTATATAATGTACAACTGTTACATTTTACTACACCGAGACATTATACGGGCGACGCGAATTGCTTACCTACTAACGTAATTCATAAATGAATCTAAAATTCATTTTATAAACTTGGAAGAAACCTTCTGAAATTACTATAATTGCCTAGTTATTAGACATCCAGCAAACAAATTTAACAAACAATAGTCTATTATAGAACCTACAAACATAGACATAACTAAAATCCTTGTTATATTGTTCTCGAAAAACCAATTAATATTGGTCCATGCTTATAAGGGGAAACATAGGAATACGATTGACGATTTCATCTTATTTTCACAGGTATAATCAATCCGAGCTGCGGCTGTTTCACACGGTTGTCCAGATCGGTCGTTCGGGCATATAGCGGCACAGAACTTAAAAAAAACTATTCCTCAAACTTCTTACAACCTTTATATTCTATGTACAAGTCATCAATTTTAATGTTTAAACAAATCCATAGCAAAACAAAAGTATCTCTATCCTAACGGATCAGCTTAATTGGCAATAGCCCTGCCTTATAGCTCGAAGAACCGAATGAAAAAGGTTAAAAAAGCTTTGATTGGTAGCCTGCTAAGGGAAAACCCAGTGGATATAGTGCTTAACTTAATGAGATAAATATGCAGAAGTTCAATGGATACAGGTGAATCCATTGTACCAGTGGTAGTATGTTCAGTTATAAAAAATACAAACACTTTTTTTATTTTTCAAATAACTTTGTAAGTTTTCAAAGTTTTCAAAAGGAAAATACTTATTTGTATAAATCACTGGATAATTTCAGATCTTCACATATGGACCGTGTGGCCTAATGGATAAGGCGTCGGACTTCGGATCCGAAGATTGCAGGTTCGAGTCCTGTCACGGTCGGACTGTTATACTTTTTAACAAATTTTTGAGTTGTTTTGCTCTTACTTTTGATTTAAATTAATATAACCACTAGGTATAGGATACGGCCCAAACTTTATTTTTGCATATAATATCTACTCGTTTTCATTGCTACCACGACGTTATGCACGGTTTATTGAACTAGCAAAATACCACACAACAATTAACACCACTGTTGTAAAAATGCAGCCGTATTAGCATAAAATCTATCGGAATGTACTCATAATAATCACGAAACCTCGGACGTGTATCAAGGGTCCGCAGGTGACAAATATTTACACATCGCTCGGACAGACATGGGCTTTTTGACCCAAATACATTATTCCCAGAATGACAAGAAACACGGCGAGTAATAACTGAGTAACTAATATGTCGTTTAACGAACCCCGACCGAGTGCAAGTTACTCGTGTTTTGAATTTAATTACGCTGGCAACCCTAGCGGCGTACTTGAATATTTAATTACAGTATCACACGAATGTACAACCTTAATATTAGTTTTCAGTTTGTGTGTATGACTGTAGCTACCCTTGGATTTTCATTTATTTTATAAATATGTACGATTTTAAAATTACTAAGCTGTTGATATCGAATAAACCCTAAAATATTTTTTTCGATTATGTTAAAGTGATTCTAGTTCAGGTTAAAGTACCTGGGACCTAACTTCACTCGGCGTTCGAAAAAATTTCAATTTTCTCTGTGATAAAACGTAGATAAACATTATCTAAATACAAAATTTCAACTAAATCGTTAGAGCCGTTACCCAAAAAAAAACAATTCCATAGGTATTTAAAAAGATTTGCTCACATAAAGTATAGGATAATAATATAACGATTTCTCCAATAGCCTCGCGAATCATCCTTGGGAGGAATCGGTGTTCTTTTGCGAGGATTTATATATTAGATTTGATAGACCACAAATCCTCGCAAAAGAACACCGATTCCTCCCAAGGATGATTCGCGAGTCTATTGAAATTAAAAAACATCCTAATTTCAATAGAGAAGATGGATGGGTGCTGCCATCTGCTTGGGATCCCATAATTAATAAAATCAATCCAAACCCAAGTATACCACTGCTAGACTCCAAGATACTGTAAGCTCATTCTGCGTAAATCGAACCAAAATTAATATTAAAAAACTGAAGGTAGCTGGGCTAACTATGACAGCAGGACGTCAAACACCTCAGTCCCCCGTGACCACGGGTGCTGGAAAGTACCCGAAACGTCGGGAATATAAAAATAAGTTAATATACGCGATAAAATCCGTAAAATTAGTTTTATTTTTATTTAAAAATGGATAATAATATGTTTTTAGTTCACTTGTTTGTTAACATAATTTTAATTTGGTAATAGCGTAAAACAAATTTATTTTTGAGGGACAGTTTTGATTAAAATAATATTGTATGTTTATCTAAAACTTTGAATAATATACTGGACAAGCAAAGCGTATAATAAACATGTAGCCTTTTTTGAAGTATGTTTGATATTAATGAATTGAAATACTTAATCCATATGCATAGCCTAACGGATTAATAAACTTAAGTGGCAATGGGCCGGCCATATAGCTCGAAGAACCGATAACCGATGGGGAAAAAAGGTTCTCGAGTGGCAGCCTCGTACCTGTAGTTGAAGTGTAGGGCAATTCCCCACTAGATAGAGTGACGACCTGGTAAGACATGCAGGACGTCGATAGATGAAGGTGGCTCAGGACCGTGCTGTGTGGCATTCTTTCGGGGAGGCCTATGTTCAACAGTGGATTTGTGAAAGGCTGTAATGATAATGATGATGATGAAATACTTAAAATAAACAATTTAGTTGTATAATGTGCTTTATTACTAAAATTCTTGACTTAAAATGTAAAAGAAACAAAATTTACCTTTAGTTCTAGTATTTTAATCGCTTTAAAAATTTCCACACGTTGCTCTTGGTTTTTCTTGCTTTTATTAAAAAAATAGATTTGTTTAATTAATACAGGTTTCCTTGGTACTTATCAACGTGAAATAATTAGTCGAAAACCACCCCAGTAAGGGTGTCAAATGTTTATGCATATGTTGCCCAAATCGTGTTCTGTAACTGAGTTACGTCATGGGTGCGCTATGTTGTTAGGGTTGGGTTTACGTACTCGTAGGTGTGTTGTTTATAGGAGGGTAGTTTTCGGTGGTTTAGATGTTGCCACCCCACCGCTGGGAATTGCGGTTTGAGCATATTAATTTCGTGATATCTCATTCGACTCCACTATTCGATTTATTGCGTTTTGTTAGCACCGCTACCGGCTTCTACTAATTTGTAAATGGTTTCAGTGAGGTAATTTGAAATTGTAGTTATTTATAATAATAATTCGCCGCTTTTCGACTTCGCGGTTGTTTTGAATTAGATTGATTTATAATTAAACGGTTGCGTGAACAACCTTTGTTAGCGTGGAATGTAGAGTTTATGTAAAATATGACGCTTTATCAGGGATATAACTAGCTTAATTAGTTAAAACTAAATTGAAATAACAAGTAAAATGTTTTCAAGATTTACTGTAATCTCTATCAATTTACTATTAATAGTTATAATTATTTATCAATGAATACGGTGAGTGCAAGTATGGTGAGTGTAGAGAACCGGAGACCCTTTTTTACTGGATACGAGGCATTCCATCCTAGTAATCAGGGGTGGCATCTGCATTTTGATTCGTAATTGAGGATAAATGTAAATGTCTATAAGCCAAAGCATCGATTTACCACCAGGTGGACTGTGTGCTCATTTATAATGAAATAAAATAATGATTATTTTATAACGTAATAAATAATTAATATTTATAGCGGAGGCTTTAGAGGATCCAACACCCTATTTCATTCCATATACATTGTACGAGACGCGTCAATGAAATAACTTAAATTGAAAATTAAAATAACCCCCGAAACAAAAAGAGCTGATGATCTTTAAGCGACTGAACAGATTTTCTTGAAACACAGCTAAGAACACTAATCGATAAATCGATTAAGAAACCTTTCAAACAAAAAAACATCTAAATTATTTCATCCATTTAGGAGCTATAATATCACATACATTTTTTTTCACATTTAGGAGCTATAGATACACACTACAAACATATAACAAAGCCAGAAAGTGAGTGTGAAGATCTCCGGTTCTTCACACTCACCATATGAAACATAGCAGCATTAATCCGCTATTTTACGCTGGTACCTATTCTATGGCCGAGGTGACCCATTCACTATAACCTATTATTGTTTTCACTAAGATCTTCATAGCTCATGATCAGTGCTTCAAATGTTCTAATATTTTCAGGATATATTATTATGTCCCATAAACGCAAAAGTTAACACACATGAGTAAAGATACGGTACGGTTCTTTACTCATGTGGCCATAACGTTCATCAGATTGCATCACTTTGTCAACTTATTGCTTGCACTTGCGCGAAGGTTACAGGCATAGTACAATTAAATTACAGTATATTACGCGCACATCGTATTGACAAATTTATTTGAAAGTTATATTCATATATCATTCAATATCAATGTATTAGCATAAATGTATTAGCATTCCTAATTAAACTATATAACTCTACCAAATTTAAAATAATATTTCCACAATTATTTCTTTTGCGACAGCAACGCGCACGACACCAGATAGTTTATTATAAAACTGAAGTTAAAAACAAACTCACGATCCACCTGATGGTAAGTGGAAACTGCATTTTAGTCCAACACCTGCAAACAACTTTAAGCAGAAGACTGATGACAGATGCGTTGCTACCTCTGAGGAATAAAATAGAACGCCTCACAGCGTGTTCTTATATCATCATCATTACATCCCTTCACAAGTCCACTGCTGAACATAGGCCTCCCCCAAAGAATGCCACAAAACACGGTCCTGAGCCACCTGCATCCATCGACTTCCTGCATGTCTTACCAGGTCGTCACTCCATCTCGTGGGGGGACGCCCTACACTTCGCCTACCGGTACGAGGCTGCCACTCGAGAACCTTTCTTCCCCATCGGTTGTCGGTTCTTCGAGCTATATGGCCGGCCCACTGCCACTTCAGCTTACTAATCCGTTGGGCTATGTCGGTCACTCCGGTTCTACTGCGGATATCCTCATTCCTAAGTTTATCACGCAGAGAAACTCCAAGCATAACCCTCTCCATAGCTCGCTGAGCGACCTTGAGCTTCCTCATACGGCCAGCAGTGAAGGACCACGTCTCAGTTCCGTAAGTCATCACTGGCAACACGCACTGGTTGTACAATTTCGTTTTAAGGTTTTGAGGTATGTCTGACGAGAAGATGTGTCGTAGCTTCCCGAACGTTGCCCAGCCGAGTTGAATCCGTCGATTGACCTCTCGGTCGAAGTTGGACTTACCCAGTCGGACTATTTGTCCCAGGTAAACATACTCGTCAACAACTTCGAGCTTAGTGCTCCCAACAACTACCGGCATAGGTGTGACATGGACATTAAACATGATCTTTGTTTTGTCCATGTTCATCTTAAGACCTATCCGTTGGGAAACACTATTGAGGTCATTGAGCATAGTGCTTAGGTCCTCCAGCGATTCTGCCATAAGGATTATATCGTCGGCAAATCGAAGGTGAGTGATGTACTCGCCATTGATGTTGATACCGTATCCTTTCCAGTCCAGAAGCTTGAAAACGTCTTTCAATGCAGCGGTGAAGAGTTTCGGGGATATGACGTCACCCTGTCTTACACCTCTCTGCAATTGGATAGGTTTCGTACTCTGGTTCTGTACTCGGATAGCCATCGTAGCCCTACTGTACAAGCACTTCAACACTTCGATATACCGACAGTCAACTTGGCACCGCTGAAGGGACTGCAGCACCGCCCAAATTTCGACGGAATCAAAGGCTTTCTCATAGTCCACATACGCCAGACATAGTGGCAAATTGTACTCTTCGGACTTCTGTACAACTTGCCGAAGGGTATGTATGTGGTCTATGGTGCTAAAGCCCTTTCGGAAACCGGCTTGTTCGGGAGGCTGGAAGTCGTCAAGTCTGCGCGCGAGACGATTCGTAATGACTCTCGAAAACAGCACGTAGACGCGACTCAGAAGGGAAATCGGTCTGTAGTTCTTCAAGAGAGCGTTGTCACCTTTCTTGAAGAACAAGACCACCGCAATTCTGCTCCACGCCTCCGGTGTAATGCCACCATGGAGGACGGAATTAAAGAGCTTCTGAAGGACTTCAAGTACCGGTCTTCCACCCGCTTTCAGAAGCTCCGCTGTAATTCCATCCTCGCCTGGGGCCTTACCGTTTTTAAGGTGCTGGAGAGCCATCCTAATCTCGCTCAGACTGACATCCGGGATATCTTCGGAATAGTGTCGGATGAGACTCGCTCTTGGATCGTTACTCACACTTGCGTGTGGCTCCAACGATGATGTGTACAGCTGCCCATAGAACCTCTCAATCTCACTCAAAATCTCAGGTGTCCCGGAAACGATGCTGCCACATTCGGTCTTCAGCTTTGACAGTTGGCTCTTTCTGGCAGACAGATCTCTGGCAAAGATTTTGGAGCCTTGGTTCCGCTCGATCGCTTCTTCAATACGAGCTGTATTGAAGTTGCGTAAGTCCCGCCGCATGCATTTGGAGATCTGTCTGTTCAGATGCCTGTATGCTGTCAAGTCTGTTGAAGAATGTAGCTTCATCTCCCGTCTAACAGCCATGAGATTAAGAGTGTGATCGGAGAGTATTTGTGTTCTTCTGCGGCGGGTCTTGCAGAACTTCGCTCCGACCGCATGGACAGTTTCCACGAGCTTGTCATTCATATCGTCCACTTCATTGCAGTCTTCCAGGCACTGAAAACGGTTTTGTAACTCGAGCTGAAAGGTTTCGGGACTTTGAAACAGAGCACGAGGGGGACGGAGCGTTGACTTCATTAGACGAGACCTCTCCAACTTAACGTTTAGGTTCAGTGTGCCTCTAACCATTCGGTGATCGCTACCAGTTTTCACCCTTGCGATCACGGAGACATCACTGAACAGTTGTCGTCTGGTCGTCATAATGAAGTCAATCTCATTTTTTGTGGAACCGTCGGGGATCGACCAGGTCCACTTCCTGTGGGGCCGCTTCTGGAAGAAAGAGTTCATCATAAAGAGGCCCTCTTTCTCCATAAAGTCGGCCAGCTGCTGGCCCCTTGGGTTCCGTTGCCCTATTCCAAATTTCCCTACTTTCAGCTCACCGTTCTCTCTTGTGCCTAGTTTTGCATTGGAGTCTCCCATTAACACCGTATATTGGGTTTTGGAGGAATGCATGGCTCTAGAGATATCCTCATACATTTCCTCCACCTCCTCATCGGGGTGTGCCGAGGTTGGTACGTAAACCTGTATGACCTTCAGCGAATACCGTTTGGTGATTCTGAGTATAAGGTACGCAACCCTCGTCGACACACTCCCGATCTTTACAACGTTGTTAACGAGAGACTTGTGGACGATAAATCCGACACCTCCTTGGGACAGATGGTCGCCCTCCCGGTGATAGAGCAAGTTGCCGGATTCGAGGATTACCGTGTCCTCCCCCTCTCTTCGGACTTCGGATAATCCTATAATATGCCAGCGCAACTTGTCTATCTCTTCTTCCAGCTCCACGATCTTCTCGTCAGTCCTCAGGGTGCGTGCGTTGTACGTTGCCAGGTCGAGTCGTCTAAGGTGGCAACCGAACCTCCACCGGAGATTCTTAGCACCCCCTGCCCCGCCGTTACCATGGTCGCCACCGTAGCCAGGAATAGCGGGGCCGCCGGGGACTGGGGGCCGTTTTTTTGTTACTGCCATTCATAGGGGGGTATTTGCCATAGTTGCCACGCTTGGCGAGCGGGTTGGCAACCGCAGTTTTTTTATTGTAATTTGGCTATTATCAGGAAGATGCTGCTGCCCATCTCCTGCCTGTTTCCCTTTGTCGCCTTTTACGACACCCACGGGAGGATATGGGGTAGTGGATATTCTTGACCGCCACTACACGGCATAAAATAATATTTCCACAATTATTTCTTTTGCGACAGCAACGCGCACGACACCAGATAGTTTATTATAAAACTGAAGTTAAAAACAAACTCACGATCCACCTGATGGTAAGTGGAAACTGCATTTTAGTCCAACACCTGCAAACAACTTTAAGCAGAAGACTGATGACAGATGCGTTGCTACCTCTGAGGAATAAAATAGAACGCCTCACAGCGTGTTCTTATACTGGCTCCCTATATCCTTCAGATAAGAATACAGCAGTGCCAGCTCTTCTATTTGGCGGCAGCAATATGTACATGAATCTACCGAGACGTGGTATCTTACACTAAAAACTTTTTGAGCATATCTGAAACAAACGATAAAGTTAGTGAAGTTAAAGCCTACAAACACTACCGGGCATTAATCATTGCAATTAACAATTTCTTTGGTGTCGGCAAAGGTCGAACGCTCTCGCCAGTCATCCAAAGTTGTAGGCAGAGACTACGAACTGCCATTTCGCACGTTCCTGACACACCTCTCATATGAATAAAATGGTAGGTCTTATGTGCAGCTGCCGCATTAGCAAAGCTATGCCACCAGATTGAGTGTCTTTCTGCCAGTGTACTTTTCATACGACTCTAAGTCGAAATGTAATTACAACTAGGTATAGCCGGCTACAACTAGATGCAACCAAACTTAAATGTATACGATTTATTCATGGTGTATAAGGCTAAGTCTGAATATTAAAGTTGACAAAAAATTACTTTGCGTACATCCGCTCGATAAAATAAAATGATGTGTCTTACCTAGTATGAAGAGCACCTCCCGCCCTCCCTCAATTGCGTGCACTATCCCCGTCACCACTAATCCCAGCACCACTACTCCCAACACTACTACACCAGGAAAGACACACCACTGAGGACAATACGTATTGTATAATAATATGTATTGTCGTCAGTATATGTATAATAATATGGTGTGTCTTTCCTAGTTACTTTAATATAAGTATATGAAACTTTAATACTTTAATATATATACATATAAATAGTTACTTTAATATAATGGACTTCCGCAAAGTAACGCCTGATTATTATATATATTAGATATATTAATTAAGTCTGAATAATTTCTAAAACATCCGGACGCTTATCCCTACGCTCAATTAGTACAGAGATTTTTTCGTCTTGAATTTTATAATCCATCGTTAAAGAGACACTTTACGTTTTTTCGCATTAGGAAACCTCAAAAAGCCAACTTACTTAACGAAATTAGAATAAGACTTCAATTCTAAATCCTTACAAGGGGCTTTCAGCCAATCAGAAACAAGCGTGGGATCGGTTATAAGCAGCCAATTTAAAAAAGCGCCCTCTTTCTTATGCGCGATGTATTAATATTTTCCGCTTCTATGCACACTATAATTGTCGCTGGAGTATTAAAAGTCGCAGTTGTTACGCACGTGTGAAGGGTATTTAACAATGAAAGTGACACCGTTGGGGAGATGCGTGTAATATTTTTAGGCTAATTAAAATGCTACGTTTTAATCTCGAAATTTGTGAATTATTAAAAATCTAACCAGTGGCTCGTAAATGTAAGTGCGTTCTTAAACATTTCCTTATGTGAATGGCCATTGAAGAAATAATTTGAAATCTTATTTCTTGCCACCAATGGCGGTTTTACAATATTGTTTACGCTAGACGTAAGCTAAATTTCTACCTAATATCCAAAAATATCCAGACCGGTGGCGAGGACCCTGCTCCTCGCCACCGGTCTGGATATCGTCTGGGACAAATGTGTGAGACTTCTGGTACCTACTGCGATTGTCAATACGCCTGTCAAACGTGATGAATAAGACAAACCCTAATAATTAATTATTAATTGAAATAATTTATTAGAAAATAAATTATTTTCACTAAGATCTTGGCAATAATTAGATATTTTTTTTTTTATAAGATAAGGGTGACAAACGAGCACACAGTCCACCTGATGGTAAGTGGTTGCTGTGGCCCATATACATCTACATTTATCCTCGACTACGAATCAAAATGCAGATGCGTTGTCACCCGTGAGGACTAAGACGGAATGCCTCTTGTCCAGTAAAAAGGGTCTCCGGTTCTCTACACTCACCATACGAAACACAGCAGCATTAAGCTGCTATTTTACGTTGGTATTCTACACAGGTGAAAAATAAGCGCAAAATCCACCTAATGGTATGTGGATGCTACGGCCCATAGACACCTACATCTGTCCTCGATTAAAAACTAAAATGCTGATGCGTTCTGAGGACTGAAATGGAATGCCTCGCTAACAATAAAATGGTTCCAGATTCCCGACATTTATCATAACAAACACAGCAGAATTATGCTGCTATTTCACGCTGGTATTCTGTGAGAATATGTTCCTTCTCTGGTCGAATCGGCTCATTGATCATGCAGCCATGATACAATCCAGCTTGGCTTTACCGCTTAGTTTTTTTTTCATTCATTCATTCCAGCCTATCAAAGCTGAACATAAGCCTCCCTATGGAGAGGCATCTCCCTCACAAGGGGAATATTTACCACGCTTGGCACTGAAGTTGGCGACCGCAGTTTTTTATTTTCTATTTGTTATTAGAAAGGTGCTACTTTCCATATACTGATTCGTTTCCTTCTCTCATGTCTTACGATACCCACGATTAATATTTTTAGTTTTTAAAAAATATTTAAGAACCAAAAATATTATGAGTACTAAAAAGGAAAAATAATGTAGACTACATCTAGGCTTCAATTAGACTAGACTGCCATTTTATGTTGGTATGTAGTGACGGCGATAGGGTATCCACTACCCCATATCATCCCGTGGGTATGGTTAGAGGTGACAGTGGGAAATGGAACAGGAAATGACCAGCGGCACCTGATAACACTTCAAAGTAATATCTACAAGTGGTAAAATTAAAAATTTCCTAAAACATCGACTTCAATATAAATAAAATGAGAACAGGATCAATGTATAATGAGAACACCATCAATGTAGTCGAAGTCAATTAAATACGCATTATTGAGGATAAATCAAAAACTAGTGGTCAAACCTTGATCAATAAATAATTATATTGGACTACAAGAGACGCACCAGCTGTCAAATAAAAAATAATCATCAAAATCGCTTCGCCTAGAAAAAAGTTCTGAGTTAACACAGATAAAAAATAGAATCGAATTGAGTACTTCCTCCTTTTTTTGAAGTCGGTTAAAAAGCGATCGCTGACTCGCTTGACACGCGTGGTAACTATGGCAAGTATCCCCCCTACGAGGCAACCTCTGGGGGAGGTCTATGTTCAGCAGTGGACTTGTGATAGTCCATAAAGAATTTATGTCAGTTAGTTAGTATATAATAGTTAATTTTAATTAAAAAGACGTTTATCTTCTATAACATTAAAGGAAACTTAAGTCTGTGGGTCTCTTAAAGGCTGTGTTTTATAATCATCTTGAAAGCTTAAAAAGTCCTTACTTCATATTTCATACATTTTCACAATACAAGAAGTAATTTAATTTATTATTTCAGTGCCGCTGGTGCGATGTGCGATCGCGGAGGCTATGGGGGCACAATGGGCCATTTCCCCATGAGCCACATGTCCGCGATGGGCGCCATCGGGACAATGGGTGGAATCGCCATGAACGGCCAGACGCAGCAGAAAAAGACTCAAGAGGAACATATCAAGAGGCCCATGAACGCGTTTATGGTGTGGTCGAGGCTGCAGAGGAGGAAAATTGCGCAAGATAACCCAAAGATGCACAATTCAGAAATTTCTAAAAGACTGGGTGAGTTTTTTTTTTAATGAAAATAAGTAATTAGTATCGAAATTATCTATATTGAAGGCATATTTCTCTTAAGATAACACCAGCATAGATCATATATGTAAACCAACAGCTACACCAAAATAAATAATCTAGTTTATTACCTCTTCCTTGCAACGTAGTCTACGTTGTTTTTCTCCAGGTCGGTTACCATTCTTTAAGTCAATATAATTACTTCAAGAAACCAAAATATAAGGTTTGATTCTTAAAAAGTTAATACACTTCCATTTAAAATTACAAAATCATTTTGGATAGAATACATATTATGTTATATACAATATATGTTTTCTATCCAATGCGTGGTTTAGTATTCAAGCTTAGGTAGGATTCCGAGTTTATTTCACAGTGAGAGCCAATATTAGTGCAAATATAAGAACATAAGTAGCTAGATTTTTAGGTCTGCTTATCGGACACACTATAATATAACCCGTTCAGTTGATTATTTTTAATAAAATTGAGAAATCGTATTCGCGCTCATAATCCGAATGATCCGCGTCCTTTTGTGTTGCGGATATAAACATCGTGCCCGCTTACCATCACCTGAGCCGCATCGCTTTCTTCTTCTTTTAAATAAATCGGCTAGAAGAACATCATTATTAGTATTAGACGTTTACATTTAAAAATAAAAAAGATAGCTTAAACTCTAAAGCAAATATTATCTGTGCAAAATACTCTCTTAATCTTAATTAAGACTAGTTTGATCCAAGACATCAAAGGAAATATTATAATGCTTAATAACACCCCGGTTATAATGCAAATTGATCGTTTCCTAGCCGTGATCCTTTGTAAATAGACGTATTTCCATTCAAATTTATCACAGCTATCTAGCCTTTATGGTAATTGACTTGATTACGGAGAATTTCTAAATGGACAGCATTAGAAAATTAAAGACGTAATTAAACATGGAAATAATACTACTACCCTTATTTAGCATTTGAACTCTACATTATTACAACTTCGTAAGTAAACAAAATCCGGAGACAGACGAATAAAAATGATTCAAGAACAAAAATATCAAAACCGAGCTAAATAAAAATGGTACGTATCTTAGCAAAGCGTAGAAATCATACAGACATATCTGTCAAAATTAATATTTTATTTTGTCGCAGTAAGTTGTCTATATTTCATTTAATTCAAAAACAGTATTTTTTAAATCCTCAAATCCACACTCATTGTATAGACAAAATTGAAACACACGATGTTAAATTGCAAGACGATCGAAAATTCCGAACAGATTTAAAATTAAAAAGCATAGAAAAAAAAAACGGTTAACAAAAAAAGATGGCGCAATCAAGCGGCAGGAGCGTCGCTGCGGGACACCGGCCACCGAATTAATCAACGACGAAAAGTAAGCAAAACTCAAGCCTAACAGAGAATTTAAAAATGTTCAGAAAAGAGGAGACAGGGGCGGAAGAGTACGGAAAAATAAAACCGACCGTTGCCCGCCATTCTGGCGGTGACGGCGAGAGGAAGCGCCATTTTCTATTTTTACCCTTCTTTTTAACGGTGCCTTGTGTGGTTCGCTCTGGATAGATACACTGTTTGAACGTGTTGTGTTATTTCGTTGATCGTGCAATGTTTATTAATTACATTACAAACGTTTTCTGGATCTAATGGTTTTTTTTTAAATTAACATTATGACGTAAATACTAGAAGCAGTGATTAAAATAGCATATTATGTATGGGAACGTCTGTAGCTATCATGTGATCTATACCTATCATGTGTCATGTGTGATTTGTATATATTTTAAAGGGATGTATGAGCATTTAATTTATATCATATAAACAAAGACTTCAAACAAAGTTTAGACACACAGAGGACTTATTTTCTAAATACCAACATAAAACAGTTGTACATCGATCAACACAACAAAAGGAATGCTACATGGCTACCGTTCGCGCGCAAGCGGGAGGGGTGCGAAGTCAGTTTCTTTTTGCCAGCGCAACTTGGCTTACATTGTCCTGTTCAAACAGCGCATCGTTTATTCATACAACCATTTTAGGTACGTACTGAACGACTGTCAGGGGAGTGAATGGGAAATCGTATACAGCTTTAAGAAGATTTGTTTTTACAATTTAATTTCGGCGTATCACTAGGTCTATATTATTGATCTATATCAGCATAGCGAAACTATCTGATACCGAATCTACAACAGTAAATGTTTAAGAGCTGTGGTATTTCAGGGGCTACGGGTTTGGTGTTAATTTAATAGTACGCGGGAACCCAGCTTCAATTATCGTCGACACCTATGAAATTGTTAGTGTAATTTCGAAAGTGTAATTTTGACGGCTCCGTGGCGCAGTGGCTTAGCAATGAAGTTGCTGTGCTGGGGGCCGCGGGTTCGAATGCCGCACGGAACAAGTATTTGTATGGCCTGCAAATGATTGTTCCGGGTCTGGATGTGCGTCCTTGTGCAATTTATGTTTGTAAACTGCCTCCACGATACAGGAGAAAATCCTAGTGTGGGGGTAACGTTGTTTAAAAAAAAAAAGAAAAAAAATGGTGATTTACATCATAAGGAAACTAGCATGTATGAGGTATAAAATATTTCAAGGAAAACTGAAGTTTGCCAACATACACTCGAGCAACGCAGTAGACTTATTTCTTTTTTTTATAGGATAGGGTGACAAACGAGCACACAGTCCACCTGATGGTAAGTGGTTGCTGTGACCCATAGACATCCACATCTATCCTCAATAAAGAATCAAAATGCAGATGCGTTGTCACCCGTGAGGACGAAGGTGGAATGCCTCTTTTCCAGTAAAAAGGGTCTCCGGTTCTCTACTGGCTGTAACTTAACCCTTTTGCTGTCCCGTGCACTATATATAGGTCATTACTATTGTCTTACTATTGTGTCTGCAAACCGGACAGTGAAAGTGTTAAAATCATCATCAAACTTAATGTCGCTAAAGGGGCTGCCAAGACGAGATACTCCTGCCCAGCTGTGGACTTGAAGGGGCTATTAAAGAAGAAAAAAAGTAGAGTCTTATTGCGATTTCTTCTAGACACTCTTTAAAAATCTAATTTGAATAAGAAAAAAAAAGAGATAGAGAAGATATTTACAATATTATACTTAACAAAATTTAACTAAAAAGAGCGCATAACAGAAAAAATATAAGGACCGAATGAAATTTTTAGTACAATTTTTTCTACAACTACAATACAAACTTTATAGTACCTACAATTTTATTACTTTTTAATATAAAAACCAATCATTATATAAACGATAAATGTTCCCAAATTTCTAACAATAATAATTGATTGTATTTGATCGAAATATTGCTTAACCTTTAAAGATATTGAGTCCGCCTACGCACAGATGTTTGATTTTAGTGCAGTACCTGTCGATAATGAACGGGGAGCGTTTCGAACGTCCATTGTTTACTGGCATTAATAAATCGGTGCACAAAACGAGTTTTGTTCGCGAAACCAATCGAAACGTCGTCCGACAAATGTCGATGCACGTAACAAAGGTATTCCGATTACAATGCGCCCTCCTATCTTTTTACCATATTAGAAATATACAGCCGAGAACATTTACAAATAATTCATGGATCATTTTATTTTATAAATAAAAGTTAACTGTTACCGTTATCTTATTGAAAACCCACTGCTGAACATATGATACGGGTGACACTTGCCTTAGTTACTACGCTTGGCGAGCAGGATGACAAAAACATTTTTTTGTTATTAAGAAGACTGCTGGCAGTCTCTTTGACGTCCATAGTATGATATGAGATAGTAGATATTCTTACACCACCACTACATGGTTGGACTAAATAAAAAAAAATTTAAGATCATATAAATTATGACAGCTTTTAAGCGATTATTAAAACAAATTTTATAGAAAAATTTCATGATATAATAAATAGACACAGGTATACGAGGACACTTCGGTTGCCTCTGTCAAAGTTGGTAGATACAGCAGTAAGAAATAATCGGCCCTACTTATAATTGTTGATTTTCGCTTATTTAGATTAAGTATCTCTATATCTATCTGTTTCTATTGTCATTTAGTGAAAAGAGAGAGAGAGAGACAGAGCAACTTTAAGCATTTCTTTAATTGCAGTCGTATTTCATGAGTAAGGCGGTATATATAAAACACACACAAATTATAATATCTAATAATTTACTTCTGTCTCATAATTTTTCAAATGCAAAGCACGGAGAGAACGTTGTTTTTTAACGTTGTGGTAAACTTGCATTACCCACTACCAACAATAAATAAGCCAGCCGGACTTGCTCGGCTTCCAATGTTGCAGTGTGTCACACGTGTTTGTTTTCATCGCTGTCTGATGCACCTTCAACGTTCCCTCAATGATTCTATCCGCCAACTGTTAGGGGCGTCACTCTGTAGTTAATATTAATTAAGGGTGGGGGTGGGGCATTGTAGTTTATGTAATTGGTTTCCATTTATCGTAGGCGAGGTGTTGTGCAACCCTTGCACGTGAGACGATGGCTTGGAATATCTTGTAGTACAGTCACGTGCAAAACAAATTATAAATCTCATAAGGCTTTTGCATTACTTTTTGTGAGTAAATCCTTGCTAAAATAAGTTATTGGCTGAAATTTGCGAAGAAGTTGGCTCAGACTAAAAGCACTTACGGAACACGTGGTAGCAGTTTGTTGCAACGTTTTGTGCATGTGATGAAAACTGTGAACAAAATTTACAAACCATTGCTCGGAAACGTTATTAAAAATAACGTTTTTAAAATGTTTGGGACGTTTCCTTGTATAACATTTTGTATGGAACAAACACGAAATGAGAACGTAATGCGAAAACGTAAAAATGGTTTATTCCGCAGGAAGCTCAATGAATGGCACGTGTCATGACAAGTTTAAACATATAAGGTATTTTTGTTTCTTATTGCAGGGACAAAAATGGAAAAAAACAGTTTAAAATGGTTAAAAACGTTTTATTGAACAAGAAAGATTTAAAATTTCATAAACGTTTTTATTATGATTCCGTTCGAACATAAACGAAACAAACAACTTTTTAGGTATTGAAAGCGAAAACGTTTCGAAAAATATACCATTATCCGAGCCCTGTGACAAACCAGTCCAAATTAGTCGTTTTTAAAACGTCGTCGCATAAAATTACAATCGTAGATCCTCTTGCTGGACACTGGTTTGCTCTTATTTCTGAGAGAATTAAGGAGTAGCCTTCTGCACAGTTCCTGTGCATTTCGTGAACTTTCTTGAAGGACAGGTCCTTGGAATATTTTACTTTTCCGTAAACAGAAAGATTGCGAGCGGTGATTGTCTTCACCACCGAGCACGTTGTGTGACGCAGTAACAGAGATTAAGTTATCTCCGTCATGGTCGGCGAGCTACCCGAGTTCAACACAAAATATGTATAAAACACAATAATACATACTACTTTTACAAATTTTATTGCCTTTACTGTTAACTTTTTTTAAAGCGCTTAATAGAACGTCTGATCACGGAAAGTGACTGTGGTGTTAGACGTCCTGATGTCTTAGTTAATTTTGGTCCGTGTTACGTTTATTTATTACTAAAGTAAGTAGTAGGTAGAGTAGGTAGGTAAGAGTTTTAACTATTAATAAATATCAAGTTAATTTATTCCAAATATGTGGGTGTATGTGCCTATGCCGGTAGTTGTTGGGAACACTAAGCTCGAAGTTGTTGACGAGTATGTTTATCTGAGACAAATAGTCCGACTAGGTAAGTCCAACTTCGACCAAGAGGTCAATCGACGGATTCAACTCGGTTGGGCAGCGTTCGGGAAATTACGGCACATCTTCTCGTCAGGTATACCTCAAAACTTGAAAACGAGACTGTACACCCAGTGCGTGTTGCCAGTGATTACATACGGAACTGAGACGTGGTCCTTCACTGCTGGCCGGATGAGGAAGCTCAAGGTCGCTCAGCGAGCTATGGAGAGGGCTATGCTCGGAGTTTCTCTGCGTGATAAACTCAGAAATGAGGATATCCGCAGTAGAACTAGAGTGACCGACATAGCCCAACGGATTAGTAAGCTGAAGTGGCAATGGGCCGGCCATATAGCTCGAAGAACCGACAACCGATGGGGAAGAAAGGTTCTCGAGTGGCAGCCTCGTACCGGCAGGCGAAGTGTAGGGCGTCCCCCCACTAGATGGAGTGACGACCTGGTAAGATATGCAGGAAGTCGATGGATGCAGGTGGCTCAGGACCGTGCTTTGTGGCATTCTTTGGGGGAGGCCTATGTTCAGCAGTGAACTTGTGAAGGGCTGTAATGATGATGATGATGATGTGGGTGTACGTCAAAACTGAAGTTAACAAACAATATTTTATTCAGCCAGTAATCCTTTCACCCCGAGTACATGAACAAGTCATTACCTCACCTAATCATCTACGCCCCGGTGCAACTTGAATTATATAACCGAACATATGTTGCACTTGGGTTCTAATTTACGACGATTTTCCTCGCTTGACTTATATAGCTAACTTTTTGCTGTTGTTTTTTTTTTGTTTAACCGCCTGCACCGTTTTTTGTGTCAGATGGAGTAATTAAGGCAAAGCGCCAACAATACTCAACGCCATTGGCCGTAATCCAGCGAGGAGCTGTACCCAATGGCAGACACGTTTGTAATCTCATAAGGAAGCCACTGGTCGTTGCACAAAGGTTCATTTTTTTCGATGACAAAGAAACAGTGTACACTGGCGGCTCAAATAACTGGGCATTGTGCGCCAAGGAATCTATTAAGGTCGAACACACTGTGAATGCGATAGAATGACTGAGTGCTTTCTACGGTCGAAACGGGAGCCGAATGAAATGAACTTTTATGTACGTAACTGATACTAAATCGATATATTTACGTTCTACGAATCTGCACTCTGCTGTTAGTGCAGATTTTAGGCAGAAATATGAGGGTAGTTTAAGATAGGCTTAATAATATTTCTAGATGATCTCAAAGCATTATCATCATCTACCGAACTATATCCACTGCTAGATATAGCCCTATATCATGTCAAGAAGATTTTGATTTTTTTCTTCTATTTGACATAAACACTAAGGTACGTGAGGATAATATGGTAACTTTAATCTTTGCCGCCTTATAAAACCAAAACTAGGAGGAGGACAGAGACAAATACACAATGTCGTATACTACAACTAATATAGAAAAAAATAACCAACAAGCCTTGGCAATAATTAGCACCACTTCGAAAAATCAACTTAAAAAAAACTATAGTACGTGAGGGTAATATGGTCATACGGTTAATATGGTCACTTTCTTATGACTCAAAAACTACAGCGTCGTTTGCATAGAACGCTCTGTGATACGATAGCTCTTGATTAGTCTATCAAATAATAAAGGCTCAAAAGGCGCTCCTTTATCGACGTCATTTTGACAGTTGATATTATAGTAAATATTTTAGTCGATTTTTGTATTGTGTAGTGTAGTTAGTTTTTTTTAAGTAGATTTTTCGAAGTGTTCCTAATTATTTCCAAAGCTTGTTTGCTATTTTTTTTTCTTAATATATTAGTTATAGTATACGACTTTGTCTTTTGTCTCTGTTCTCCTCCTAATTTTGGTTTTATATGGCGATAAAACTTAAGGTAACCATATTACCCTCACGTACTTACTATAATATCAACTGTCAAAATGGCGTCAATAAAACGGCGGCCTTTTGACTCTTTATTATTCGAATGATTGATGAAGAGCTATCGTATCACAAAGCCATCTATGTAAATTAGGCTGTAGTTTTTGAGTTATAAGAAAGTAACCATATTAACCGGATGACCATATTACCCTCACGTACTCTACTAAAATAATTTTACCGATTTTATCGTGTTTAATTTTAACTTATTCTTAATTCCTGACGTTTCAAATGCTTCGCAGCACCAGTGGTCACAAGAAGACAGCAGTATACGTAAACGTTAAACAAATTATAACCTGGCAAACACCTGGAAAATAAGTTTGCAATGCGTCTGCGTGATTGACCCCTATTCAAAATCTTTCTTGTTTAACAGAACGCAAATGTCTACTGCTGGATATGAGCTGTCATAGACAGGATGGTTACTACCATCATCTATCGGAAGATATTATTAGGTCTTTTTGACATTTCCCATCGTTGCCTCTGACAGCCTATATCTGAACATAAGCCTCCTTGACTTTCTGCATGTCTTACGAGGTTGTCACTCCGTCCACTCGGGGGCCGCCCTACATTTCGCTTACGGCTACGAGGTAGTCACTCGAAACCTTAATTTATAACTATACTAGCGATCTGCTCCGGCTTTGCACGGGTGCTTTCAGGATCTCAACAACAGCGCCACCTACAGGGTCAAATTGTGAATCGTATAGATCATCTATGGACCCACTCAAACACACACAAAAAATTCATCAAAATAGATCCAGCCGTTTTCGAGTTTTAGCGAGACTAAAGGAGCTATAAGTAGATAGATAGAAAAGTTTAATTTTTTTTATTGTTAACGTCCCCGCGAATTGTATAAAATCCGTTCTTGGTAATTTTTAACATACCAAAAAGAACATTCTGGCCTTTATGAGCTATAGTTTGAAAAATGTGATTTTATTAAATTAACGCCGCCGCTGTCGCTCCGCGGGTGGAATTTCGTAAAACCCGTTCTTGGCTGACCTTTACTTGGTGAAAGAAATATTGCTACCAAATTTCAAGTCTCTAGGCGTTATGGTTCCAGAGATATCGTGATGAGTCAGTACATGGGTGGAAATCTCTTATTTTTTTTATTTATACATATATACATAGATTATTATTAAGTATAATACCTACATTACAATTATTAGATTTATTTAGTTTTTTATCCATCGTTGTGTAAACTATATACTAGCCATATTAATGTATGTCTATAACATGGTTCTTTGTATTCGATAAAATCTAATTTTGCGTTTTTAACATTTTAATAATTTGAATTATTAAAACACTTTCTGAGAGAATTATCAAACAAATATCTATATAGAAACTGGCGATCCACCCGGCTTTGCACGGGTGATTTCTAGGTCTTGACAACAGCGCCTACCTACTGGGTCCAATTATTAATTACTTGGTCCAATTAATTATTCGTCAGTAGCCTAAAGGCAGGGCGCGGACGGCAAACTCGAAAGGGTTTGGGATCGACTTCTGTTAGAAGTGGTTCACGACAGGAGTCACATTTTAAGCATGACAAGCATTTTAAGCTTACCAGAAGTGGTTAAAGGGAATATTAGTAATGTATGTATATTAGCATTGCTAGTATTTTTAATTAAAAAAATATGAATTTGAACCACCCAGGGACAAATACAAACGCGCACAAAAAATTTCATCTAAATCATTCGAGCCGTTTTCGAGTTTTAGAGAAACTAAGAATGCAGAGTGCAATGACCGACAAAGTTATTACTTAAAGTAAAAATAGAAAACAGATTTATTTTTTTCAGGTTCATAAAATGATAAAACTTTTTTCAAAATACTCACAAACTCAAAAAACACAAATGTGAAAATGAAGCCAAGTTCACACACGACGTTCAGGATTGTCAGCTTTTTTCGCACATCAGAGCATCAAGGTGCATGCTCCGATTACAAACCCGTTAACGCTGGTGTTCCATAAGGCTGCGTGCTATCGCCAACGTTGTTACTTCTGCATAGCAATGATGTGTTGCAAACTGGTAACATTCACAGAATACCAGCGTTAAATAGCAGCTTAACACTGCTGTGTTTCGTATGGTGAGTGTGGAGAACCGGAGACCCTTTTTACTGTAAAAGAGGTATTCCATCTTAGTCCTCACGGGTGACAACGCATCTGCATTTTGATTCGCAAACGAGGATAGATGTAAAAGTCTATGGGCCACAGCAATCACTTACCATCAGGTGGACTGTGCGCTCGTTTGTCACCCTATCCTATAAAAAATGCATTGCTATGCGGACAACAGCACTGTTGATGCTTTATACGCCGGCCGTGCCATATTTCTCGGGAAAACGTCACCGAGTACCAGAACAAACTTGTGTCTGTAGACGATAAGGGTTGAGATCTGAACGGGCGCCAATCTCTACAGCAGTTTCTAGAACGGTGTACATTTCGATAGGTCCTATTATGCTATTTAATTTTTTTTTAATATAGAAAAATATTATCCTTTTTGCTCGAACCATTAAGGTAAAATTGTTCAGCAACAATACAGTAATTAGCAAAATTTTGACTAGGTAAGTAGGATTGTAATCATGCCGTAACTTCCTAATAAATAAATTTATTAAATAAAAAGTAATCTTCATTCTGAATTTGATATAATATCAAATAATTCTACTTCTGTAATTCGTCATTTTATGTTTAATTGTACCTAATAAACATATCTTACTAAAAATCCTGCAAATTGCAGAGCCCGCCGAATTTTTAAAAGAAATATTTTTACAAATATAGAAGTATTTTTCGAAAAAAATTCTTATACGTGGTAGAGCCACGCTGCAGCTATATTATGGTTGTAGCACGAATGGGTCGGCTGGATCGGGGTAGAACCACGCTCTCACAGAATATCAGCGTAAAATAGCAGCTTAATGCTGCTGTGTTTCGTATTGTGAGTGTAGAGAACCGGATAACCCTTTTACTGGAAACGAGGCATTCCATCTCAGTCCTCAGGGGTGACAAAGCATCTGTATTTTGATACTTGATAGAGGATAAATGTAGATGTCCATAGGCCACAGTATCTACTTACTATTAGGTGGAACGTGTGCTCGATTGTCACCCTTATTCCAGAAAAAATAACTTCAATAATATCTAGAAAGAAATAAAAGTAGCAAAGCTGTTATCATGAAAGAATTTCAGTTTTCTAGTGTTTTTATTATCTGTTCATAATACAATCTATATTAATAACCTATAAAAGTATATTTAAAATCAATCTTAATAACCTAATTTGAATATCGGGTTGATTGCATGGAACATTTTCTAAAATTATACGACTTGCACTCGCCTATATCCAAATATCTGATTTCGAACACCTAGCTAAATGAACTTCTTATATCTAAGAATTGCATATAATTAGAAGTTAAATACTCTATTCATTGTGATGGGAGGGAATGTTTATGTTTGTATACAGAGAGAAATAGAAGAAGAAATGATAAAAATAATATATAATATGTAACAGCTTATCAAAAGCATTGGGACACAGAACCATCTAAACGAGTCGGCAGCGTCACGTAGGCGGGAAACATACCTCGTTCTATATAGGAGCGCTTATCGCAGCCTAACAGACGCCCCCAGCCGGAGGCACGCAGCAAAAATACTTTTGTTTCCCTATTGTTGTTGTTGTTGTTCGCGAAAGGGGGCCTTTTTGTCCCGTTGTTTAATTACCGAGTAGGTTTTTTCACCAACGACAGCACGGCGTAGTCCGTCTCTCGGGCTACAATGAAAAAAGTTGCAAGCATTGTCTTTTAGTATTTTTCCTGTCGTTATGTTTTTGTTGAAACGAATGCATAGTTGTATTTTCTATTATTTCGTTGCGAAGTCAAAGTTATTGTTAATTTATTTTTCATTTCGCTATCGTTGTTATACGATATTTTTTCTCTGATACTTCAAAAGCACTCATTCATTTACTCCTAGTTGTCGACGTGATTACTTTCAGTTAAAATATTTTGTGTTTAATGTTAATATCAGATCAGATTAGCGATCCATCTGTCTGGAAGATTCCAATGCTGTCCAGCTGCTGATGCTATTGCACCCCTGTAGGCTGAAATGGGATGCTTCATAACCTCTCTCTCTTCGCCTTGATACTCAAACTAAATAGTAAATAGATAAGATACTTTTAGATTAATTAATTATAATTAATAATAATTTGTAAGTGATACCCCGATTTAGTCCAAACAAAATATTTTTCTGATCGACAACGACTAGCTTTCAAACACGCAAGTACAAAAATATTTGCGCCAACAATAATTGAGACTCTCAATCTGTAATATCTATCTGCCACATACATTAAAAACGGCCTGTGTTTTTTTATGACAGGTTGAATACCTGTCATAAAAAAAGCGCTCATATATGGACTTTTTTGACTCTAACTTCTTTACGTGACATAGGTTAATGAAAGAAACAAGGTCATATCGACGATATAAAGACTATCATATCTTTCATAGGCAATAGTCAGCTTGATTTTGTTGACGATGTTGAAGAAGTCAATTGTTATATTGTTTATGTGTTCTTATTGTATAATTTACGTTAAAAATGTTCTACTGGGGTTTTTTTCCTGGTTCTTCCCAGAACAGAGGTTTTTTTTTCGAACCAGTGTTAAAAGTAAAAAATGACTCAATAAAAATTACTTGTAATCTATATTGAATAAAAAAAAATGATTTTATATCTTTTGTTTACTGTCCGATGTTAAACGGCCTAATTCAAAATTTTAAGATCACCATCATTACAGCCTAACATAAAAAGAAGTCCACTTCTGAACAAAGGCCTCCACTGTAGATTGCCTCTTAGGATGGAGGGATTTTGTCAAAGTTAATTATTTCGGTTGTTATTTAGATATAGCTGCCCATTTTCTATTTCAATTTTCCTTTGTTACCTCTTTGAACTCCAACGGAATGATATACGATAGTGGATATTCTTACGCCGTCACCAGGTACACGGTGAAATCTGATGCGTGATGTTGGAGCAACGAGTATGTTGCTCCATCATCACGCATCAGATTACAGGATGTCTCCTGTTTCAGTTTCCCTCTGTCGCCTTTTACGACACCCAAGGATTGATATGGGATTCACTTACACCGCCACTGTATAATAATAAAACAATATAATATATAAATACGGTACGTGAGGGCCATATCACCTTAAGCTTTGCCGCCTTATAAAACCAAAACTAGGAGGAGGACAGAGACAAAAACACAAAGTCGTATACTATAACTAATATATTAAGAAAAAAATAGCAAACAAGCTTTGGCAATAATTAGGAAGACTTCGAAAAATCAACTTATAAAAATAAAACAGATAATGACCACATATACTATACCTACTGTCAGTTGTCAAAATGGCGTCGTTAAAGCGGCGCCCTTTTGACCTTTTATTATTTGATTGATCGATGAAGAGCTATCGTATCACAGAGCCATCTATGCAAACAAGGCTGTAGTTTTTGAGTTACAAGAAAGCGACCATATTAATCAGATGACCATGTTTACCTTCAGGTACTTACTTATAATATTTTATAAATACATAAATACCACTATGATTTTGAATTGTTTTATTAGTAATTCTGTGTTTATTTACTTATTAATTTACTAGAAACAACAACAAATGTAACAAATATAACATCACTGGGATTTACTTTATGGCGAACTAAAAGTCAAATTCTTTCTTTATAACAATCAACAGACGTATGAGCTTTTTATTTATTTTGAAGTGCACCTTTGATTAAACACAGCAATAGACTAACATCTTCATAAAGATATGAATGTTCTGTTAGAATTATACCAGAGTGAACAAATTATTCTCTACTCTCAACGTAAAATGTAAGAACGTTTCACAGCGGAGTTTTGTCGTCAAAGTTTCTTTCAGCGAATGTACAATGTATATTTTTATACGGTGAAAGCACGAGAAACGGAATGAAGGAAATTGTGGATGGAAATATAGATTCAATAAAAGTAACATTTTAATGTCTTTCGTCTACGCTTAGATGTTTATTATTAAGTTGATCGGTACTATTGTGACTAACTGATTTCGTCTACTAAGAAGAACTACTTAATTTTTTTAGTAAGTAAAAGAAACTATATTCTAATATAATTAAGAGAATAGGCATATAATCCACCTAATACTGTATGCCGTAACCATAGATAATTTTTACGCTATCTATCTTCGATTAAGAATCGAAATGCAGATGCATTGTCAACCTCTATAGAATACCTCGTTCCCAGTAAATATCTCTCCATTTCTCGTCACCATCATACGAAATAAGGAAGTAGAATGTGTCCAGCACTCTACAACTGACTATCCAAGGGACTGCGAGACTGAATATAGATGAAACTTTAAAGTGACAAATAAATGTAATAGTCACAGTTTTAACAAGTGATATATCACCAGAGAAGTCGCAATCGATTCTCGTTGAAAATATTACTGAAGTCACACATTAACAAAGATCCGTTAGACTCGCTGTTCAAACTTAACTTTAGTAGATTTTTATGGTAATTTTAAATAAAATTTTACCTTCGTTACTAAAACACATTTGTGTCGATTCATTGAATACTTGAAAAATCTATTAAGATTTAATAAAATCATGACCTAAATACCATTTCTTACCATTTCAATTTTCCGGACGAAAGGGTGGCGCGCGCCTTCGCCATGCCGTCTTTGTTGCTCCCCTCCCCGACCCTTTATTCCCCACCTCCTACACCCCCCATTGTCGCACGGCACACAAGCTTTCAGAGTAATGAAGAGCATTTTCGTCCGATTCTGAGTACAATGGCCGTTTTAATACAACGCAGAGAGGAAACTCCTTTGTCGCGTTGTGTATTGTGCCGAACGCGAGTGTGTTACATACGGCCCGTTGTTTTTTGTCTTGCTCTTTGTTTGTGCGATTGTCGCTGACAAAGATATGTATGTAATGTAAAACATCTCTATCGCGATATTAAGAATTGTTTTTGTTGTGTAAACGTGCTCGCTGATTCAAAATTTTAATTTTTGATCGACTTTACTTAGCGTAATGATGCACCGAATGTGGAAGAACGCACTGGAAGAAAGGCTAAAATAAATAACGATTGTTGTCTATTGTGCCCTGGGATCAACCCCTTTTTGCACACAACAACCCACCACAGTTCCATCGTAATCGGATGAATGGCATAAAAACACATGCAACTCAAACAAAGAAACATTCATTTTTTTATATTGTCTACGTATACAAATAAAATAAAGTTTATTTTAAATTGAATAATGAAAATAATATATCATGTAATATTAACATATTATCTACAGTTAATAGAATTACTAATTCCAACATGTTTTTAACAAAATTTATTAAAAAATTGAAATATATAATACATTTTAATTGTATAGTTTTAATGGGTTATTTGATACCTATTTACGTTTCTATGCGGGCCGATCGTTGCTCAATGTTGCCAGTGTCGCCATTGTTTAACGAAGAAGCAGGCTATAGGAAATAATTATTGTAGAGTGGCAACACTTTGTAGTGCCGGCACGTGTCCCGGCGAATTTGATTGGTAAGTGTTAATTAAATTTAGAATAACGGGCCATTAAGAAGAGTAATAAAAAGTGTTTGGGGACAATAAAAAGTTCTTAAGGACTTTATATACGTACTTTGCATGGTAGTTCAACTTTTACATTCATCATTAAAGTAATGACATCATCATCTTTCTCATCAGGCTTTTATTAGAAATAATGGATATATAGTCCGCTCAGTAGCCTAGTGGCTAGGAGTTTGTCTGCAACGCTGTGGGGCCACGGGTTCAAATACCGCACAAAATAAACATTTGTATGGCCTACAAATATTTCTTCTGAATCTAGATGTTTTTCCGTGTCGTGGAAAAAAAGACTACAAAAACAGGTTTTTCGTGAGTTATATTATAACTCATGGCGGTGAAGTCTTTTTGATGAGAGCTTTATTATTATTATTTGGGACTTTCCTAATGAACGAATAATTTTTCCTTCAAACATAAGATAAACTGCACATTCGTCTGTTTTGCTTGAAAACTTGTTGAAAGATAAGTTTTTGTTGCAGATTCTGAATTTGGTGAAAAAATGTTAAAGCAGAAATATTTTAATCAAGCAGCAGCTTACAGATGTATTAATTTATGCTATCAAAATTATCGATCAAAGTACAGACTAAGGAGGTTAGTGATACATCGGGACATTTGGCGTCGAGATCAAGGGTAATTCAGGATGTCCCCATACCCCCAAAATCAGGACGTCCCGCACAAATCGGGGCACCTGGCAACACTTTTCCCACTCCACCGTAAATAGTATTTGTTACGTATCGTATAGTGAATAAAGAGAACCTTTTTACACATAACGAGACATTTCATTTTTAACCGACTTCGAAAAGTAGGAGGGTCTCAATTCAAGTGTATGTTTTTTGTATGTATGTTACGCGATATTTACGCAGATTGTGAACCAACTTTGATGATTCGTTTTTTATTAAATAAGTTATACTTCAAGGGTGGTTCCATATAAATTTGAAGGATAAATCCAACACCTAAGTGTAGCAAATAAATTTCTGCTTTTTTAGCAATTTTAAGTCGGTTTTTACTTTTTGTTAATATTATATTGTATGTAAGGGTATAATTATAGTATTTAAGGTTGATAAGGCATCTGCATTGGATTCCTAATCAAGGATAGATATAGGACTTATGCTATGAGCTATAGCATCCTTTTACTATCAAGTGACTGTTGAAGCGTGTACAGCTTTTAATACAGCTTAATTTTCTACCGACTTCCAAAAAGGAGACGGTACTCAATTTGAAGGTATGATTTTTTTATGTGTGTTACCTCATAACTTTTTACCGGGTGAACCGATTTCGATTATTCTTTTTTTATTTGAAAGCTGGTACTTCTCGTGTGGTCCCATATGAATTTGATCAAGGTAAGACCAATAGTTTTTGAGTTATTCTTAATAACTTATATTGAAGTCGGCTGTACAAAATTTTTAATTTTAAATTATGTTAAGGCTCTCTTGTAGTACAATGTGTAGGCGTGAAAACGTTTCCTCACTTCCCGCAAGGTACAACCTCAAAGAGGTCTTTTTTATAGGATGAGGGTGACAAACGAGCTCACAGTCCACCTGATAGTAAGTGGTTGCTGTAGCCCATAGACATCTACATCTATCCTCGATTACGAATCAAAATGTAGATGCGTTGTCAGCCTCGAGTACTAAGATGGAATGCCTAGTTTCCAGTAAAAAGGGTCTCCGGTTCTCTACACTCACCATATGAAACACAGCAGTATTAAGCTGCTATTTGACACTGGTATTCTGTGAGAGCGTGGTCCTACCCCGGTCGAGACGACCCATTCGTGCTACAACTATACTACTAATATAGCTGCAGCATGGCTCTATCACGTAAAAAATGTCTGGCTGGTATTGGCCGAGGCGGCTGCGGGAGCCGTTTGGTTTTGTAGTTTTTTTTCATGAGATAAAAATAAAAACGAAATCGTAAAATGTGCTCATAATATAATTTAAAAGATAACAAGTATTTCTCCGCCTTGCATTTTGCAAGTACACGCACTTAACACGTAAGTAAGTAGCTAATGAAGTGTCATCTTTGTGGTGTTTTTAGCGAACTAATTTTATGATTCTCGTTTATGACTTCACACAGCCTTTGTATATTTGTTCAATTTTTATTATATGATTTTGTTTTTGCGCAATAATTACATTTAAGTAGATTAACTGAATTGAACTGAGAATTTAGTAAGCTGAAGTGGCAATGGGCCGGCCATGTAGCTCGAAGAACTGACAACCGATGGGGAAGAAAGGTTCTAGATTGCAGCCTCGTACCGGCAGGCGAAGTGTAGGGTGTCCCCCCACTAGATGGAGGGACGACCTGGTAAGACCTGCAGGAAGTGAATGGATGCAGGTGGCTCGGGACCGAGTTTTATGGCATTCCTTGGGGAAGGTCTATGTTCAGCAGTGGACTTATGAAGGGGTTCAAAATATTAAAGAAAAATGTCGTCTTAAGGAACATTGTATATCGAGATTATTATTAAAAAAGCAGATACTGATTCTGAAAACTTAAAATCAATTATTTTATCAAGTGAGGGTCAGTGTTATCATCATTATCACCATCTTCTTTCTTCTTTTTCATTGGTTCTGTAAAAGTCTATTGCTAATCGTCGGCTTGCCAATTCTTTTAAGCATCGTGAATAGCAAGTGAATTAACTAATTATTAAAAAAAAAGATAGATAACTCAAATTTGCAAGAGAAATAAGCATTTAAACACAATACAATAACCAGTCATACATGCAAAGAGTTCTTCACGCAAAAACGATAATTTGCATTAAACAAACAAACAAACAAACAGACAGACAAGTCCATTAACAATATCACAATATCAACGTTAAAACGCTCATTATCATCACAATTACTCGGCGCGTTGTCTTCAAAACAAAGGCATAGGGAAAAATTCTTAGCAACATTTGTCCTCCTTAAGGCTGCCTGCAGTGTCGACATTGTGCGCCACAATGCGCACAAAACCTGCAACTTGGAGTGACAGCCGTGCACTGTGGCCCATTGTTGGAAAACGGGAAATCGCGAAGCTTCAAGACAGATCATTGTCGGCATTGAAAGGCCCATGTATGTTTTAGTTCGCATCGCTTTGTTCGATGCAAATGTCTCCGTTGTTATACAGGTCGATGTATAATTACTTTGGTTTATTGATAGTTGAATAGTTCATTTAGATGTTAATTTAGTTTGGGTAAAGTGGAGCGTGTTTCTATTGCCTATGGAGCATTATTCGATTTGTGATAGGTAATTTTGCTGTTTACTACTTGTGTATTTCACAGATACAAGAATTCTATATTTATATTTAAGTATCTTCTTTTCATTATTGTTATTAATATAAGAACGTTGCTCATGGGCAGCGGTCTATATTTACCATCACGTGCGCATGCTCGTTTGTCCCCTTTTCTATACCAAAAAACGTAGAGTCTACTCACTTATTCCCTTAAACTGGCTTAATTTTTTTAATCGTGATAGTTTCGACGTAATTTACACCCATTTGTAAACGATAATAAATCATCAATATTTAGAATTTTTTAGATTCTTCTCAATGATCCTTACTATGATGCGATACCGAATTATTTAAGATTTACAAAAAAAAAATGTTGTCTGCAAATATAATAAAATATGTATCTATAGTAGAATTTTGTGTTCCAATAAATGTTTTTATTTGTGACTCTTCCCATTGTCCTTGAATTTTTCCATATCCCAATTTAACCCTAAAACTAACCCTTATAACTAAATTCAATTTAACATTTTTTTTATTAACGTCTTAATTGACTATTCCATTCTGTCCCGTGCCAAATTTCAATTATTAAGTGAAATTTTAGCGTAAATTGCTCATAACAGATGGATAGGCGGATATCGAAATTACTCCATAAGCGCTCTGACTTAGAAAATTAAATACAAATGCGAGCAACTTTAAAAGAATTTTCTACTAAACATCCATATTTATCCTTAATTAATAACCAAAATGGAAATGCGTTGGTCAAAGGGCTAGTAATGCTTTGTTACCAAAATAAATGTTTTAGTTTCTCATCACTCATCACACGAAGCAACAGCATTATGATGCTAATTTAGGTAGACACATAGATAACACTATACTAACTAAATGAAAATCATCATCATTGTCATCATCATTACAACCTATCAAAGTCCACTACTTAACATAAGTCACTCCCATTCATTGCCCCATAATAGGTGTTTGTCGTGTAGTGGCGGCGTCAGAGAAACCATTACCGCATATCATCCATACCATCCATGGTGTCGTAAGAGGCGACAGAGGGGGACTGAAATTGTGAAACAGGAGATGGGCAGTAGCATCTTTCAGGTAACAAATCAAAATAATAAAAAAACTGAGGCTGCCAATCCAATAAACAAAAAAAAGAGAACGGTACAATGGGCGACCTTATCGCTAAAAGGGATTTCTTCGAGACAATTTTTGGATGGAAAAGATTGCAAGAGAACAAAAACATGATATGTGGTTTGGTGATATTCTGTGAAAGTTTGGTCCTTTTCCGACCGACACTATAGTTGCCGCGCGTTAAGGTGAAAACGCCAGGGTGACCCGCGAAATTCAAATTTTCTTACGTTTTTTGCAATTTGTAGGTCAGTGTCAGGTTGTTTGTTTAACAAAATATGATTCGCGACCGTAACGAGTATGTATTTACAGAATTATAACCATTATAATCATCAGTACAACCGTCTATGTTCGTATAATCACATTGTTTGGCTATTTCCAGAAAAACTCATTTAAAGGGATTATATGAACTTAAAGGGTTTATTGGTGAATTTAATGATACTAATTCTATAAACACATACTCGTTACTGTCGCGAATCATATTTTATTAAACATACAACCTGACACTGATCTGCAAATTCCAAAAAACGCAAGAAAATTTGAATTTCGCGGGCCACCCTGGAGCTCTCACCTTAAAGCCTTTTTCTTGTAAACAGAAGCACATAATTATACATATAATAGAACACTCTTTTATTTACAATTTCAAACGGAATCTAAATAGTAAATACAATATCTTCCACTAAACAAAATTTCTCCGTTTCTGAGTAGCAAATCGTGTGTATTTTTTTCTTACGAAATACGCGAACACTAAGGAAATTACATAGTAATTGCAAATCAAAATCACGACGTCAATGCGTACTTACTATCGCTTACGATTCCCATCACGCATACCGACAAAAGAGTACCCTCCCCAAAGTATCGACAGAATAATGAGGATCCGGGAAAAACTTGTGTAGCGGAATGAAAAGCGCAAATTCGTCATTAGGAGGCGCTTCCCGCCATTGTTGTTACCATCCCTCTCCCACCAGTTGTTAGATCCGCTGGAGTGAGCGAGAGGATCGTCCTGCCGGATTGTTCCTTTCAATGTTGGTGACATTGTTTTCTCTTTTGTGCCCGCCTGAATCAGGATTGTCTTGTCTGTTTGAATGGACGGTGGCGCCCCTCCACGGTATCGATGAGATGAATAAAGCCTTTCCATAAATGGGGGGAGACAAAGGGTTGGTCTCTTGAATCGAGCTCGGCTGGTCGTTCGTGCTTTCGATTATATTGTATCGATTCAGCCATTGTGCTCGCAATGAGGGATGGTTAAAGCAAATTACTTTACTCTTTTTGTCTTTATAGAATAATAGTATGTGACAATCATTGTTCTTTGAATCGACAATAGCGTGTTCATGAACTGTTTTCAAATGAAACTATAGTTAATATTTGCAACTTAAAACGTAATAATATCTGTTACGTACCAATGATAACATATGCTCGTAACAAGTAATGTTTTTGCACACATCAAAAGCGGATGTAGTGCTCTATTGTCACCAAATCAAATAATCGCGATCCACTCAACTTAAATAACTTCCACCAGCTTCATATTGCACTTATATAATTAAAAAAGTACACCAATACCAAGAAGGGATTTCAATTAATACTTCTGACGTAGTTATAAGATTATTTATTTCGATTATTATTAAAAAAAAAATTGAAAATAGTTTTACTTGGACGTGAACGTGAACAAGATATCTTCCGAAAAACTGAACTTATCAATTTGATTATTTTTATTAGGTCTAAATTTTAATCCTTAGGAAGCCATTTGAATTTCACAATATTTTTTTTATTCAAAACAATACACGAACATTCGAGGTGTGCACTTTTGGATGATTGGTTTATAAATCGCAGAATAATTAAAATTCAATTTTTTTTAAGTAAGTCATGCCGAATACAAATTCCGCAATGATGATATGAGGAGCATCACCTTGTCTCCGCGTTTATTAACCGCGTCAGCTGTTATATCATTTTTAAGAGCTGATTTCCCACGTGTGACGGTAAAGACCACAAACAACGTGAGGAAAACACAAAATAGAAATAAGAATAAGGAATCGAAGACATGTGAATAGACATGTGTACCTAATTCATTCATTTTTAGTGACGAGGTCGAACGAACCGGGACATTCGCGTCGATGAATGATCCACTTGTCATTTCGAGTTTCAGTAGGTACTATGTGATCAATGAGACCCGGTCGAAAATGACGGTCGTCAATCGTTTGATCCGGAACGTTCAAAAAGTGTAATTACAATCATCAATACTTTGATGCGACCCGGGTCAAATGAACGAATCATTCAAGATTGACACATATCTATGAAGTTGCCCCACAATCCTCTTAGATGTGAGAGGAGACAATTGTCCAGCTGGGAGAAGTATTTTTTTTTTCCTTAAAAACGTTACTCCCACACTAGGATTTTCTCCTGTATCGTGGAGGCAGTTTACAAACACAAATTTCACAAGGACAACATATGGGCTGTAACTTTACTTTTTTATGTAGTCCATTTGATTATTCTTAAATAGGCCTATATGTAGCTGGTTGTGGAAGACTGTTAAATAATAAAAGGGCTATGCAATAAAACGTAAGAAAAAATTTGTTGCAATATCATATTTTTAAAGCAAATTTAAGGTCACCAATATTTGTGTTATACATACATTAAGTTGACCGTGTAGTGACGGTGAAAAATATCCACTACCCCATATCATCACGTGGGTGTCGTCAGAGGCGACAAAGGGAAACAAATCAGGAGATGGGTAGCAGCGTCTTTTTAATAACGACTAAGAATAAAAACTGCCGTTGGCAACCCGCTTGCCTTGTGATATTCAAATTTGTTGATAGTACCGTTATGAACCCCACTTACGCTACCATCACAAAGTGCCTTTATCGCCTTATTGAGATTAATTATTTGCAGGTGCCGAATGGAAGCTTCTATCAGAAGACGAGAAAAGGCCGTTCATAGATGAAGCGAAGCGGCTTCGAGCGATGCACATGAAGGAGCATCCCGACTACAAGTATCGGCCGCGGCGGAAACCCAAGACCCTCAGAAAGGAGGGCTACCCTTACTCGATACCCTACCCTAGCGTGCCAATGGACGCCCTCAGAGTTGGTAAGTTGTTTATAAAAACAATATATTTTAAACCTACAATACTGAAAAATATTATCAAATTCCTAGTAGGAAGTTATTATAAAGGATCCGATTTTCTAAAATTTTCGAATTCGAATTTAGTCTAAGTTAGTCTTTTCAATAACTCTAGAATCGGATGCTATTGTTTTACCCAAATACTCAAAAGCTACTCAATTTTAAGATGACGTTAAGTCTCGTGCTGTCTCTATCACTTTAACTGTTACACCAAGAGACATAACGACATGAGTATTAATGTATTGTTTAGTTAATTTTTATCTCTCTTATTTTTTATATCTCCACTACAAACAATATATACGTTGGCGTGATTTTATACGAATCTCAAATAAGAAACAGGATAAGTATTGAAAAAAAAGACTGCTTTACTTTTGTTAGATATGAATAAAATAAATAAATTAACTGAAATAATAAATATGATTTCTTATATTTACGTGATCACTACACACACATGGTAACGAGAGTACTCCCGTGACCATGGGTGCTTTAAAGTAGATGCTCGAAACATCGGGAATATAAAATAGGTTAATGAAGCGCGTTAAAATCTGTAAAAAATATTTAATTGTTAAATAATGGTAAACTAAACCGATTTTACAAACGACAATCTGTACTGTTTAATCATGCACGTAATGATTATGTTTCATCATCATGGAACATTAAAGTTAGCACATAATTTATATCACTTATTATTTTGGAAGTTTGTTATAGACCTCCCGGGTAGCACCCATTTTTTATTTTATATGTCCAATTATCTCCAAATATTGGTTCAATTAACGCTCATTAGTTTTAAGTCAAATACGATCAGACAGACATATATAATATTTTGATATTCTTACTTTAGTATTCAGTAGCATATCCCTCAACGCTTTTGATTTCGGCCGGCTCGATGATCGCTTCGAGATTATTTCGGACGTTACGTCACGCGACTTGTATGTCGGGTTAAAGTACAATAAACTTAAATAACAACCAATTGAGAAAACAAGTGTCAACGTTCAGATAATACAGCCTAACTTATATAAAACTATAAGATTCAGATAAGTAGCCTATATATTTTTTGTTTCCTGACATCAAGGCTCACACAGGATTGGGTAATGAGGATAAGAGATTTTAACGCCGGCACCAGCTGGCATCCGAGGACTCATAAAGAAACATTGATCGATATTACTTAAATTGAAGAATATTTACACATTAACTTTTTTTAGAAAAATATTTTTTGTTTATATAGTATAAGGAAGATAATCGAGCACACAGTCCACCTGATATTAAGTGGTTTCTGTGATCCATAGAAATCTACATCTATCTTCGTTTGTGAATCAAATTGCAGAATGCGTTGTCAGCCGTGTGGACTAAGATGGAATGCCTCTTTTCCAGTAAAAACGGTCTCCGGTTCTCCGCACTCACCATACGAAACACAGCAGGATTAAGCTGCTATTTTGCGCTGGTATTCTGTGAGAGCGTAGTCCTTCCCCGGTCGAGCCGACCCATTCCTGCTACAACTATACTATTAATAAAGCTGTAGCTGGCTCTACCCCGTAAAAACAACTTAACTACTTAGCTTGTAAAATATAATTAATATTATGGGATAAAATGGGTAATAAATAAAAGTAAAATAATATTTAAAACAACAAAATAATTAGGAATTTTAATTACCTTTAAAGTAAGCGTACGGGGTAAACAGAATAAACAATTCAACAAACGTTCTGTACCTATTGATAGCGCATTGGTAAGACCACTTGCTCAAATATTGATTCAAATGTATGATTAAAACACTGAAAGACATTATTCAAACTGAATTATTAATTATTCCTTTTTAAGATTATGTATTTTAAACAATATGTATAGTTACACTATCAGAAATATCAATGAAGCTAATCCATCAGCTTTTAAATATATATTTTTGTTCGATTTACGCATATTTGTTGATTGGAGCAAAACTTATTCCAACGCTGAAGTAATCCGGATTTTTTTCATATTCAACGAGACCACCCTTCGGGTATAGTATATTTAATGAAAAGAGAATCATTAAAACTGTTCACAATTGGCGAAGATATCGCGTAATACACCAAAAAATGAAGTCAAAATGAGTACCTCTTTTAAGTCAATTAAAAGGGATCACCGTTTGTAGTCACTCACCGTACGGAACAGCATTCGGAATTCGGACTATATCCTGCTTAATTAACGTCAGCATTATGCTGCTATTTTACACCCCTATTTTGTGAGAGTTTTGTTCTTTTGCGACAAATTCGTGTAGCCTTAATACAACTGCTTCATGGTTCTACTGCATATAATTTAGAATATCTAAACTCACACCTAACTACTTACTTAGACTGTGTTTTGTACATAATATGTTGATTTAAACTTAATTATTTAGCATTAAGTCAAACCTACGTGGATTTAGATGTTAATTAGACCTATATCTGTATTTTTTTTGATCTGATAAATAAATTTAAAAGAAAATCTGGGAGTTTTGCTCGATTTCTTCATAACCTTGGAAAGCAAAACATTATCTTAATATAATCCAAATTTTATCCAAATCATTTGAACCGTTTTCGAGAAACCAGTGTATTGTCCTGTATATCGTATTTCGGTTCGGCCAGTGTCATAACTACTAGAAGAGACTAGCCATCTGTGCAGCACAGGATTATTAATAACGAATGTGAGTGCAAGTACAGGTGCTCTCTCATAGTCTGATCGGATCAAAATCCAACACGAGCGAAGAGAGATCAGGTGCAAAACCAACGGATTCATGTGCTTTTCAAGGCGCGTGGGTGAAACACTGCTCACTCCGGGCTGCTATAGAGGATTTCTTGACCTTTTTATTTCGAGCCGATACGGAGTTCGAAGCCGTGACCACATTATCCGTAGTCGCGCTTACAAGGCAGTCAGAGAAACTAATTTATTAGGTACAAGAATTGTCCAATTTTTATATATTTTATATATATATATATACTTACAAAATTGCTCACTTAAAGTATAGGTTAATATGATTATTTTAGTTGAAAATTATGTATTAGCAATTGTTTATCATTATATTGTTTTATAACTTCTGAATCATTACATCATAATATTTTACTGCAATAAAAGATATAATAACGCTCCATATTACACCAACTGTCAGTGTTTGTTCTTGGCGCGGCGAGCTTCGTAACCCGCCATTACGCGCAGTAAACTACTTTTCAGTTTACAACATTTTGTTACAAATTAACGTCGGAGATAACGCTACGACGTTACAAATGAGGCTTAATGAACTCAATTTTGAATTAAGAACGGCTTCTTACGTTTTTAATTCGAAATAATCCAGCAAAGACGCTTTGTTCGCGGCAAACGTTTATAGTTATTATTCCTAGAATGCAACCTACCTTTATTAGCACGCTTTTATTGGCTTGATCTGTATGTATTAATGCAAATATGAGTGAAATGAAATTTTATAATTAAATTTCATTTACAATGTATAGTGTATACATGGTAGAGTCAGCTAAATTATGTTTAGAAGCACGAATGGGTTGGCTCGACCGGGGAAGAACCAAACTCTCACAGAATACTAGTGTAATAGCAGCTTAATGCTGCTCTGTTTCATACGGGGAGTCTTCTTTTTTTATTGCATTACATGCGATATTGTAACTGTATAACTACACATGTGTCTTTTCAGGCATTAGCAGTATAGAAAGAAACGAGAACCGGAGAACGTTTTTACTAGAAACAAGGCATTCCATCTTAGTTCTCAGGGAAGACAACGCATCTGCATGTCGATTCTTAATCGAGGATATATTATTATGTAGATGTCTGTGGGCCACAGCATCCACTTAATATCAATTGGGCTGTGTGTTCGTTTGTTACACTTATTATATAAAAAATAATTAAAAATTGTGTACTGCCGACTTCAATATAAGTTATTAAGAATAATTCAAAAACTATTGGTCTGACCTTGATCAAATTCATATGGGACCACATAAGAAGCACCAGCTTTCAAATAAATAAAAAAATCATAGAAATCGGTCACCTAGTAAAAAGTTATAAGGTAACACACATAAAAAAAATACAAAAACATAAAGTAAAATAAAATTTCAATCAATCTGTCAGTAATTATTTGTAGAAAATATTTTTTGCTTAGAAATATATTACAGTCATGACTTTTTTATGCAACTGTGACGAAGTGACAAAAGAGCAATCAGCCCACATGATGGCTATTGCAGCCTATATACCTACACCTGCAGGGAAACTGAGGACTAAGATGGAATGCCACACAGCCTGTAACTACACTGACTTTCTTTGGCAGCAGAAGTAGGTAGGAGGATGGTACTGTATAGAACTTGTGCTTGTGTTTACTATCCAGACGAACTGCTTGGCTAAAAGGAGTACTAGCGCCCGAAAAAGGGTGACGTTATATCTTCTTCTTTGTTTCTTACATGTATCCACTCACCATCAGATAATATGTTAGCTCATTAGCCACTAAGCCTTTACGAGATAAGCTGAGACCTAAAAGATATCACAAAATCTATAAAAAGATCTATGTTTATATTTACCTTCACTAGTTCAATCAAAGACATCACGCTATATCATTCTTGAAATCATATAATCATTTCAGTATTGATTTGAAAGCAACAAACTCTAAATACTTCGAAAGTATGTTTAGAAAATAAAAATCTTAGAAAGTTATTTCGCATTTTTATCTTTACAAATACAATTATATCGAACAATGTTGGTGATACGGACGACACCAACTGTTCTTTTGATTGGTCTATGAGACCGCCGTAATGTAACCATTTGCTGTGTTGCATTCAAACGGACTAAATGAATCTTTTTATTATTTAATATTTATACCTGTATACTAAACACTACTATATTTTATTTAGTGTTATATTTATATGTTATTTAGGTCGAATAGTTTAACTGTTTTTCATTTTAACTTTTTTTATTGTTCTTAATTTGCACCTATGAACATCTTTATTTATTCCATCTTTCTTAGGGTTGATTGGTGGGAAATATAGGACCATAAGTCCGCCTTTTGTAACCCCTAGTTGAAGGTGGGTTGTGATAAAAGATAAATAAATATATTTTTTTACATTGGTATTCTGTTTTATAATGTTTAATAATGTTCAAAGGTAGCTGATGTCCCTTTTTTGTTTTTTAATGTTTAAAAAACAAAAAAGGGACAAATATGTATAATTTATCATCGAGCTGAAGAATTAGAATGACTGAATATCGAGGTTTCCGTTTATGGAACAGTTCCTTACAGATTAGGAAACAAAACATAACTTTAATAGTGGTTTGTGACGCTCCTTGAAGAAGGACTTTGTTCAGTAGAGGTCTTCATCAAATCAATCAAGGAAAATCCATACTGTATCATGAGTGCAGCGTCGTGCTGGGTACGTGCTAAGAAAAACCAACTTATTTTGGCCAACTAATTAACTGGCGTCCAATAACGTTTGCTGGTCTTGTGATGGACTATAATGATGATGACGTCATAGTTCACTACTCGACATGAATCTGTGACATTTTAGTGAGACTTTTTTGGAATTAATAAAATAAGAACTAAAGCACTTGTCCCAGTGCACTAGAAAAGTGAACGAAGCACAAGTGGTCATCGGACTTGCAACAAAAAGCACCCGCACTGTCACGATTTCTTTTCGTGACTTCTAAGCTAAGGCGCTATGCGGGGTACTTGTTTTTTTTTATCACAAATGTGGTCTGTTATTGTAAAACGATTTTTTTACTTAACGGTAAGTACAACAAAACTGTCTAGACAGAGCTAAACAGTAACTTCATATATTGGTAGTATAATTATTTTCTTATTTTCGTTTCTTTTAGTTTCATTAACTTATGGTACATTCCCGACGTTTGGAGTACTTTACAGTACCCATGGTCACGAGAAATCTGAGGAGTTCGGTGATAACTAACTAACATCCATACTTCAATAGAGAAGATGGCTGGGTGCTGTCGTCTGCTTGGGATCCTATAATTAATAAAATTGAATCTCAACCCAAGCATACTAGTGCAACACTTCAAGATACGTTAAGTTCTTTCTGCGTAGATCGCAGCAAAAGTTTATGATTTTAAACTGAAGGTAGCTATAGTTAACTATGACTTTGGAACGTCTAATACCTCCATGACACGTACTTAAGCTACTCGAAACGTCGGGAATCCGGGTAGTCTTAAGTTCAACCGTCCTGGGAAAAAATCAAAATGAGCCATTATAAGCATAAATCAGCTCCATACAATTTTTGTATTCGTGCTTGTTTACCACCCTTCATCATTCTTCATTACTGTTAACGTAACAGCCATTGAGTTATATGTACTACGTACTAGAGAAGCCTTTCTAAACAAAAAATGTGCACTACTCTATGTCTTCGCGCACGCGCGAGTGATAGTAAAGTCGCGCATGCGCAGTTGATTTAAGCGCGTTGCGCCTGCGCGGTCAGTTTATATTATAAAGAAAAATAAAATAATATCGTAATAAATTCTTTTGTAATATTACGATATTATTACCTATTTATTCACTTGAACAACAAATAATTTTACTTACTTGACTACTGAATCTTTATTTACGTCCAGGTTTAAACTTTAATTTGAAATCTTGTATTATTAGTGCCGCTCCACACTGCATGAATATTGAAACCACAGACTAACTAGTAGATTGAAATAACACTAAATGACACACTGTACGGATTGCAGTACAGTTCAGTTGAACATAGTGTATGTTCGGAATGCGCAATCTAGTACGTAGTAGATATATATATCGATGGTTACAGTCTTAAAGTCCACTGCTGAACACAGGCATATATAGATTGCCTTATATGGGGGATCCTCATAGTTGCCTCGCTTGGCAGGCGGATTGGCAAGTTTATTGTTATTTGTAGTTGTGATCAGGAAGACGCTGGTCATCTCCTGTCTCAGTTTCCCTCAGCCGCCTCCTACGACACACACGGGATTCCAATACACAGTTCCACAGTCAATCAAAGGTCCACTGCTGGATTTGTTTCGATCTCTAAGTTAGACAGTGCACTTTTGACGGGGTGTAATAAATGTAATATATAAAAATAAATTTTTGTTTGGTTGTATTTCATGCGCTGCCATACCGTTCATCAGATTGCGGTGAAACATTGTCAACTTATTGCTTGTACTTGCGTGAAAGTTATAGGCATAGTACAATTAACTTAAACAATACAAATGTTCCAAATTTAAAACGATATTTCCAAAATTATTTCTTCTGAGTCAGCAACGCGCCGGTTACCAGCTAGTGAATGGTAAAAGATTTGTCCACTGATTGATTTATTATAACCTATGAAAAGTTCACTGCTAGAGCTTATAGATTGAATATGCTATCTATATTTGCCGCGCTTGCTAGGCGGGATGTAAAGCGCACTATTTTTGAACATAAAGAAGAAAGAAGGAAACATTTATTGCAAAAACGGCATACGTACACATATTTAAGCACTTAAAATATTTGTAAACACATCAATTAATAAAGGCGTAACAAAATTAAATAAACAACAACTTGACAGATATAGTCAAGTTGTAATTTATTATATTGCTATAGAATGTATCGGCTCGACCGGGGAAGGACCACGCTCTCACAGAATACCAGCGTAAAATAGCAGCTTAACGCTGCTGTTTCGTATGGTGAGAGTAGGGAACCGGAGACCCTTTGTACTGAAAATGAGGCATTCCATCTTAGTCCTCAAGGGTGACAACGCATTTGCATTTTGATTTGTAATAGAGGATATATGTAGATGTAAATGGGCCGCAGCAACCACTTACCATCAGGTGGACTGTATGCTCGTTTGTCACTCTTATCCTATAAAAAAATAACATTTAACAAAAGTATGTATAATTATAAATTAGAATAAAAATATGCGTTAGGCAAACGAACCTCACTCAGCTTATTCCGTCACCGAAACAGCGCTGGCTTTCAGTGGGCATCTCCTCTTTCAGTAGCCTCCTGCCGCGTCTTAAGAAAATAAACTATTATTGTAATAAAAATAAACAACTAATATACAATGCATTAATATCTTGCTATTTAAATGATCGTGACATAAGCTCGCCGCCTTACAAGTGATTTCAATATTGTAAACCACGCAGCCCTCTTGCACCGTAGTAACAGCATTACATTTGCTCCCATTGTAATTCGACGGAGCTATAATAAGCGAGGCCACAAAACATCCCTTACAAAGTCCAACACCACCCCAAACTGGCCTTTAAAAAGCGAAAACTTTCAATAACTTTAATCGCGTGTCACCGGCCGGGAGCTTTGACGCACCCCCACAACTAAACCCATTGTCCTCGCCCCCCACCTCCTCGCGCTTTGACAGCGAAAACTGTCAACTGTCAAAAGCAGTCAAGGAGGTTTAAACTATGAAATGCGTTTCGGTTTTGCGTACTCCGTTTCTTTTGTTAGTTATGAGCGTGTAAAAGAAGTGTTAGACCTTTATTCTGATGTGATCTTAGAGTGTTTAATATACTTTGTAGCTTAGAGATAAAATAAAACTGCACTTTAAAAATGTAAAGTAGATACTGTATTTTACAAACTGTGTATATATTGTCCAATAACCAACTATCCTTCACCATCTGTCATCCTTAACATACTTCTTAATGATCGCATTTCTACAGTATACATTTGACTATGCTTCTTATTCCATTCACACTGCAGCTATCATACACTGCAGGTAGCTCTACCACTGCCTCGTTCTCATTGTCTCATTGGTGTAGTGCTCGTAACCGCGATTGCTGATGAGGCTCCGGTTTAGAATCCCGGGCCGCGCCAAAATCAGTTACTGGGTTATTTAAATTCAAATTTGTAAATACATCCAGTTAAGTGTTTGAAAAATTTTGGATGTATAAATATTTTTCCTAGTTCTAGCCATAGAAATAGAATAGAGATGCCAAACAGAAAAAAATATCTTTGTAGGTATTAGGAAATATTTACAAATTGCAAGACTTATGATATACCTACCTAGTATATCATAAGTCTTGCAATGATACCCCTGTGCTCGTTTTCTGCCAACAAATTCTCATGAGATGGCCGGTGTCAGGAAGTTTGCAGTGCTTCAACCCCGTGCCACGTCAGGCGCAGAACCAACGTCTTTACCTGAAATACACGCAAAGACGTTGGTTCTGCGCCTGATCTCTCTCCGGTCGTATCGGATTGACGATCTATTGGATCATGAGTGTGACGGAATAGACTGAGCACGTGTGCTTGCGCATATACTCGGGTGCTTCCAAAAATATTTGTAAGATATACAGGGTTATTTTGCAATAACCGGCCGAATTTGCAGAGAACGCTCAGAATAAGTAACATGGACAAACGGTAAATAAACATTTATCAAACAAAAATTCAAGAAATATTAATAGAAAAAAAATCTAATTCTGTCTTTTTATCTTATAAATTCAAAACGTATTATTTTAATTGATTGTCATTCATAAATATCTAACGCCTACTATTTTACTACGTACGCACACATCCGTATACCGACGCGCGTACGCATAGTTGTTGCCCGTAAATCACATTCAGTTTGGGATAGTTTCAAATAAAAGTTGAGGCCTTATTTACTCGTATTTTCAAAAACTGCACTAAGGGTATATCATTATTTATACATTAAGGTACCTGCGGGTAATAAGCCCTAGGTAAGGGAAAATCGAAAATCAAATCAGAAATATCTAATTTGGTCTACAGATTTTCATAAAAATCATTAGTTTAGTAAAGTTTCTATAAAGTATAAACGAATAATTGTAACATTTGACATAAAAAAAAAACAAAATTAAACATTTCGTAAAACCTTGCTAATAGGTCTCATTTTACTATGGTAAGATAATAAGGCCTACTGCTTTAACGAACACAAATAATTAATTTGTACGTAATATATTTAATAACTGTGATCAATAATCACATGAATGCAGCTATTAAGACTTAAAATTCTAAAAAAAATATATAAATTACCTCGCCTAACAGTACTTAAGTCATTAGTATAATGATAAACAAAGTGACAAACAAACTCACTCCTCGTGATTGTTGTCAATGCGTCGGTTGTGTCTCGAGTTGAGTTGAGTGTTAGGTTCTTCTTCCTTCTTTTTTATTCTTTTTTTTTGAGTTGTGAATTGGGTTTATTGTTGGGTTGAATGTCCTCCCAACCAAATTTCTGTCACAGCGGAAACTAGCCCATTAGCACAGTAGAGAATTATAGTATCTGAATATATGCACAAGTACAGTACAAGCACAGGTACACTCTATTCCCTCACAATCATCAAATTGCAATCCGACACGGTTCGAGAGAACTTAGGCGCAGGACCAGGATTTACATAATTTAATAGCTTCTAATGTTAAAACCTTAATTCTTCGACACTGTTTGGTCAGCTGAAACCAGGCCTTTTTCTGACTACGACATTAGTTTAATAATAAAAGCGTACGATTTATTTGCATTTATAACATTTTAAAAGTGATATAAAACTCATAATAAAACAAAAAACTACACAATAAAAAGGAGCATAGTAAGGTCTATGGTGAAATTTAGTAGGCCTTAATAACCGCCGACCAAGTATTTAAGAAAAACCAAATTAAACAAAAATTGACCACGATACATTACTCAAATCTTTAAGATCAACAAAGCCTTAATTCATAAAGATAAAGATAATGATTTTAGATAGCTGAGTGTAATATTATAAAACATACCTACTTCATATTTGGACTGATTTTTATTATTGGTGCAGTGCGGTCGTATCTTATGTTAGATAATGCAACTCTGTATAATGTCTCTACAAGTTTGCGCGTGCAAAAACTTGTAGAGACATTATCGTGCAATAGGACTCTGTTATTATCTCCTTAAGTGGGTGCGGTTATTATAAATGCGATTTTTGTTACTTAGGCCTTATTGGCCGAGAGGCCTTATTACCCGCAGGCAACTTAGAAGTTAAGTTCAAAATTTGGCTACTCTTTGAAAAATAAATCGGTACATATATCAGCCCGTATCACTTCTACTATCACTTAAAGTAGAAAGAATTTGCCGCGCTGTTTGCCAATTGCAATACCAGATGTCTTGTATTTTTAACACTGTTTTATACGTGGTAGTCTTACGACACCCACGGTTAGACACAGTTATGTCCTCTACGTTGGACAGCTCTACGACTTAGTAACCCCCAAAACAAAAAGAGCTGATGATCTTCAAACGGCTGAACAGATTTTCTTGATACATGGCTAAGAACATTCGCGAATAAAGACAAATTTCAAACGAAAAACACTTAAACACACTTAAAACTTATAACACCTTGCTGTTTACGTCTGGGGTTGAAAATAGTATGAAATATATTATTTTAAATTTTAATGATACCGACAAGGATAAATAAGCTCATATTTGGCATCTTTTTTTTTGAATCTGCTTAAAATAATCTTCCGTACACTCTAGCAGAATGAAGCTGATTTCGATCTTGTTTTAATTTGTACTTAAACCAAAGACATAACAAAACTTTACACTGTATCCGACTCCAAGACATTTTCAACAGTGCGTGACGCTCCGTAGCCTTGATTAAGCAAGCAAGACCGATAGTGATTTCTTTCTTCTTTGATTTATTTAATTTTTACGGTACATTTGAATTTATTTTACTGTCACTTATCTTTTAAACACCTTTGTTAATTCACTGTTATTACGTTCGCTGTGTCTGATGTTTTTTTTTGAAATACGACCATACACTCCACCTGATGGTAACTAAACCATGGCAGAGCAATACTACAACATTATGATTGTAGTTAATGGGTCGATTGACCGGGGTAGGACTCCACGCTCTCACGGAATAACATCGTAAAATAGTAGCATAACTGCTGTGTTTCGAACAGTATGCGTAGAGAACCAGAGAACCTTTGCGCTGGACACGAGGTATTCCATCTTAGTCCTCAGGTGTGGCGAAGTATCTGGCGTGTGATTCTTAAATGAAGGTAGATGTAGATATCTATAGATCATAGCATCCACTTACCATCAAGTGGACTGTGTGCTCGTTTGTCACTCTTATTCAATAAAAAAGTGTAAGCTGTTACCCAGAGACAGGTAGGTGCTGTCATCTAGCAATGCAGTTGCGTTGATTGATGTAAGATGCAGATGCATTGTCACCCATGAGGACTTAGATGTAGACCACGTTATCGGTAAAAAGTCTCCGTATTTCGTCACTTATCACATGAAACACATCCGCATTATACTGCTATATCACGATGATATTCTGTGCAAGCGAGGTCGTTCATCGATCTAGCCGACTGTCTCGCTACACCGCTATAGGACCTTTTAGGTGTGTCCTATGGCTACATTCACGACACCTACGGAAAGATCTTTACACCTATACAAATAAATAAAATTGAAATGTCTGTTTGTAATGTTAAAATAACAGCTTTTTACTAAATGCATATGAAAGTATATACGATACTTATAACAAAATCTCTATTTTTTAAATTTTTGTCTGTCTGTCTGTTTGTTCCGGCTAATCTCTGAAACGGCTGGACCCATTTCGACGGTACTTTCACTGCCAGATAGCTGATTTTATTAGGAGTAACTTAGGCTACTAATATTTTAGAAAAAGAATTAGGGTTCCGCGCAACCTAATTAACCCTAAATTACAAGCGGGAGAAGTTGCGAGGAACAGCTAGTTTAACATAAATTATAAGCCGTGTTAGGGCAAGATAATCGCTCACTAAATTTCGTCGTATGGCGAGTGACCCAAGCTACTTTGATCTTTACCGGCACCAATTAAATGGTAAATTGCATTTTGAGTGCTGCTTAACCACATGCTCAAAGTTAAGGAAAGTAGAGTAAACCTCCGTGTCTACGAAATTAAGAAAAATATTTCGAGTATATTTGAATTCTGCCAAGAAATCTTATTGGGTTAGCGCGTCGGGCACTTCCCTGCTCTAAAATCCTTTCAGAACAGAAGAGATCTGTGCACCGCTATGAGAGATATTTAGGCTGTTTCCTTTTTGTTTTATGTAACAATATTTTAAATACATACATATCAGCCGGGCTAGCATGGGCAGGAGACAATTTTATCCCCGGGGAAAGGAGAAAATGTTTATCCCCTCGCTTAGTTTTGTCCACCCTTCGAGCATATAACATCCACAGTAGGTAAAATGGGAGATATACTTAGACTTAGATGGATGTTTTGTATGAATTTTATATTAAGCCCACGTGTAATGAACTAGGACAAAATTGTCCCTTTCAAATATCAAAAAAGCATAATTTTTTATCTTTCACTTGGCTCCATACTACGGATGGGGGATATATGTCCACTCGTTAATCGTTATGTCATACGGGGATATACTTCGCCCCGTCGCCGGTTACTTTGGCATAAGGATAAGACAATTTTATCTCTTTTCAGTAGATATAATCGGTGGATAAATCTTTTTCCCCAACCCATGCTAGCCGTGCAGGAGTTAAGAAAGCTTAGTGGACAAGCACTACACTAATAACACGTAGGTATGTTCAATTTCCACTTACCAAGGCGTAAACAAAACCTTGTTAGATAATTAATAGAATCAGCCGTTACTTTGTGAAAATCCATTGTATTAAAGTTGGTAAAAATCACTTTACTTATATCCGCTTAATGACATAAAATCATGTGTCTTACCGAGTTTGAAGAGCACCTCCCGCCCTCCCTCAATTCCGAGCACTATCCCCATCACCCCTAATCCCAGCGCCACTACTCCCAACACCACTGCACTAGGAAAGACACGACATCGTCGATAATACGTGTTTCGCCTCTACACGAGGCATTTTCAGGTGAAGTAGACTCTGCGGTGGCTGACCGCTAAATCTTCTTATCTTGGCCAGAACCTGCCTTTCTTTACTTCCAGAATTCCATCATATAACCTGTGTGTTATTGGAATAACGGCACTTAATATTAACATATCTTATTACTAAGAAATACCGAATAATTCTTCTTCTACTGGCGTTCGCAAGGTCATTGACTTTTAAAGGCGTGACCGCTCGGTGACCAGATCACCTGAAGCGTAACAAGCGAAAGCCTTCTACGAACTAAACGTGAGACTTTTTAGATTTCTTGACTAGAACTACTAGTTAATATGCACGATTTTAATGTGATTATGAATGTTTTCGACGTGGTAGAGCCATGCTGCAGCTACATAATGTTTGTACGAATGGGTCCGCTCGCCCGGGGAAGGACCAAGCTCTCACAGAATACCACCGTGAAATATCAGCGTAATGCTGCTGTGTTTCGTATGGTGAGTATAGAGAACTGGATACCCTTTTTACTGTAAACGTGTGCATTCTATCATAGTACGCTAGGGTGTCAACGCATCTGCATTTTGATTCTTAATCAAGGACACATCTACGTCGTCCACACACAGTATCCACTTTCCATCACGTGAACTGTAAGCTCGTTCGTCACCTTTATTCTAAAAAAACAAAAAAGACAGTAGGTAGAGCGCAGAATGCAAAATTATGAAGGTCGTGGTCGAATCCGCCATTCGATAACTGTCGTAAATCATTATTCCTATTACAAGCATTTTAAGAGGTTATTATTAGAAAGGTTATCACTTATCAGCATTAATAGTATTTTTTAAAGTTATCTTAGAAATAACTAACCGCGATCTTTGGGGTTGAGTTTATCTGGGAAGAAAAACATCGTAAGGAAAGTCTGAGAAGCTTAAATATATCAGTAGGCATGTAATCTTCGGTGAATCAATAGGGTATAATAATAATAATAGGCCACACATCCCTCCCTAGCAGCCGGACATATATGTATGTATCTAGGATGTTTCTTACATAGTTTCACTTCTAATCATAAGCAAATGGGCATCTTATTATTCTTTCATGTTGTTATAAGAAAACGATTAAAGTTGTAGTGCATTAACTAAAGGTAGCTAACATAACAATAACCTTAACGAAAATGTCGTCTAAGATCTGAAGAGATGATATAGTCATTATACATACAAATTACGCTAATAATAAATAATAAAAAATACATAAAAATGTTGGCAACGAACCTCGTGTCATTTGTTCCAACTCTGCGGTACAAAATAGGCGTGGTCGGCACGTGCATCTCGACCCTATTTAAGGGTCAAAGCGCACCGTACTCTGAAATAGCTATTAAGTTAATTGCAGACGCGAATTTATCTCGGATGTTAGTAGGGTGAATTTAAGTATTACGCTTGTTCAATTAGTTTAAAAGATTTGGTGGACATACTATTGAAAATTAATTATGATTTTTTATATATAGTTTTATAAATGTATAATTAAATTGTTGACAACAACGTGTTTAATGCATACATTTACAAATCCTTATATTCTTATTTTAATATCTTTTAGTACCCTAAAGTGGCGGCATAAAGCATTCACTACCCTATATCCCCGTACAATGTGTCGTAAGAGACGACGGAAGTAAATGAACCAGGAGACGAGCACGTCTTCCTCATACTTCCTCATAAAAATGCAGGATACTAAAAAACATGCGTGAGTGTCGTGGAACATTCGATTAGAACGAAGTTCTTTTCGTAGTAATTTATTATTAATAAACGTATTATATTATTGATTAACAAATACAAATAAATGAATTACTAGCGTCTGTTAAAATGAAGAGCCATTAAAAATAAAATAATATTTCTTTCATGGCAAGATAGGAAAAAGTGCGAGGGAGATAGCCTAGGCCGTCTACACTACGGCAGAAGGGGTCGTGACGGAAAAATTTTACAAATTTTTTCGTCTAGATTCCATTCGCCAAATTCGTATCGTCTGATAAGGAATTTCGTTCCAAAACTGTGATTGCCAACACTGGAGTCGTTCGTTGTCGATCTCTGAGCTCTGAAAAAGGCTTTAACCGGTAATTTTAAATCCATCTAGTTCAAATAAATCAAACAATTAGTTTGCGAGAGGGTCCATGAATTAAATATTTTCAACTAAACTCATGGCCCCTCTATAAATTTAATTGAAAATATTAAAAAGCAAAGCCACAAACTATGAAGTCTCACTGCTAAGTACAGGCCACATCTTATTTCTAATTTCTAAGAGAGTTAAAGAGAAATTAATCCACAGCGCTATTCCAGTGCTTGTTAGCGAACTTCATATGTCCGTAAAATATTTTGATCGTTAGACAGATAGTGCCTTAACCACCGTGCTACTACCCCATATCGTCCCGTGGATTTCGTAAGGGGCGACAGAGGAAAACAACCAGCAGATGGGCAAGAGTGTCTTTTTTATAGGATAGGGGACAAACGAGCACACAGTCCACCTGATGGTAAGTGGTTGCTGTGGCCCATAGACATCTACATCTATCTTCGTTTGCAAATTAAAATGCAGATGCGTTATCAGCCGTGAGGACTAAGATAAAATGCCTCTTTTCCAGTAGAAAGGGTCTCCGGTTCTCTACACTCACCATACGAAACACAGCAGCATTGAGCTTCTATTTTACGCTGGTAATCTCAGAGAGCGTGGTCCTACCCCGGTCGAGCCGACCCATTCGTGCTACAACTATACTATTAATATAGCTGCAGAATGGCTCTACCACGTAAGCATCCTCCTCCCCTTCCCATAAAGCAATCTTCAAGAGCGTATATTCAGCGGTAGACTTTTGTTAGACTGCAATGTTGAAGGCAACGGTAGACGCAGGTTTCCTGACGATGTTTTCCTTCAACGCTGAGCATGTGTTAAAGCAGCATATACCATAGTAATTAAGAATTTCATTACTACCGGCATTAATCAATCGTGGCTTGCGTACCGTAAAATTTTCGGTGAACACTTGGCCACTGAGCTACCCCGGCTCATTGGACTACTTAAGCAATAACTCTTATAAGTTGTCATATTTAAGAATAAATGACAAAAACCATGCAAGCGAATAAAGTATTTCCGAAATTCATATTTGTATGTAAATAACGTAAAAGCGGTATAAAAGCGCGGCTACACACGCGGCGGTCGCGTGGCGTAGCGACGCTCTACAAACATTAGGGTCGCTACACACTCGGCGGACGCATGCCTCGCCGCCCACTGAACAGTATGAAGGGCAATCTGACCGAAATTGACGTCTTTAATTTCTTGGGTACGTAGCAAGACAATGACGATCCGTCCGCATGTCGAAAACTATCTTGACATCCCAGTCAAGAAAATAGTTTAGTATTATATAAAACCAAAGTGACAAACGAACTTTTAGTCGACCTGATAGTAAGATAAGTGACTTCTACAGTCGAATTGAAAAGCAAAAAGTATGACATATTTAAATTTGTTTAAAAAAAACCTAATTGACTTCATTAAATACGTACTTTAACCTTTAACCACTCAATAGGAACACATACGCAGCTATATTATGGTTGTAGCACGAATGGGTCGGCTCGACCGAGGTAGGAGGAGAGGTAGACAACAATCTCACAAAATACTCGTACCTGCATAAAATGGCAGCGTATTGCTTTTGTGTTTGGGTGAGTGTAGTAACCCGGAGACCCTTTTTCTGTAAATAAGGCTTTCCATCTTAGTCCTCAGGGGTGATGACTTCGTAATCTAGGATAAATGTAGATGTCTATACGCCTCAGCATCCACTTAAAATCAGGTGGACTGTGTGCTCGTTCGTCACCTATTCTATAAAAGAACATGCACCTAGTATTTTGTTTAGTAGTAAAAATTATTTTGTACTAATCCGATAGTTTCTTTATATAGATAGTCCTTTTATCTATATGTTTCATTGCTTTAGAAAATGTAAATAAAAACACCTGTACTAATCACTTCTATTCACGAGTATTCTTCATTTGTTTGTTCACGAAATTCCGGAATCATATCCTCAAATAAGACAATTGTAATGTTTTATTAAATCTATTGTTGAAAAATTCTAACAAAGAGTCTCTTATTGTCTTCAAAGTCCCGTTGTGTTTGATATAGATTGGAACAGACGGAACAAAAATTTATTGAGAACATGTGCTCTCAGTTATAATATTCTAAAAATCAATTTTACTACACTTTCTTTTATTGTGATAGCGTTAAGAAATTGGGGCAACATTACACACGCCTTACACAATGCCTTACAATGACACCTGTGTCAATTTCACCAAGCTAGCTATGAGAACCATTCGCTCGGGAACAAAAGTTAAACATATAAGTCGACATTACCGACTTCAAAAAGGAAGAGGTACTCATTTAGACTGTTTTTATGTGTTACCTCATAATTTTTTTCTATGTGAACCGATTGCGATAATTCTTTTTTTATTTGAGATCTGATGCTTCTCAAGTAGTCCAATTTGATCAAGGTCTGACCAATAGTTTTTGAGTTATCCTCAATAACTTATATTGAAGTCGGCTGTACAGAAATTTTTAAGTTTTAATTATACCTATTAGTTTAGTGTATATATATCCGAAATCCAGTTGGCAGGACTCCACATTTGCCTAGGAGTCAGGATTATTTCTGCGTGGGCTAATTCCTACGAAATGAGAGAGGTTTAAGTAAAACATTTGTCTGTAGACGATATTACCGAGGATAAAAAGATCTGTTGTAATATTCAGCTCGGTCGTGCGATAACTACCACAGGTTCGAATCCCGTTCAGGATAAGTATATCCGAAAAATAATTATTCCTTGCCTAGAAGTTTGTCGTTCTGCATTTTATGTAAGTAAAAGGCCGTCTACAGACATGACTTCTCTATACAAAATGCTTTACCAATTAACGTAAAATAGCAGCATAACACTACTGTGTTTCGTATGGTGAGTGTAGAGAACCGGCGACCCTTTTTAATGGAAAAGAGGCATTCCATCTTAGTCCTCACGGGTGACGACGCATCTGCATTTCGGTTCTTTATTGAGGATAGATGTAGATGTCTATGGGTCACAGCATACCACCATTACCATTAGGTGGACTGTGTGCTCGTTTGTCACCCTATGCTATTAAAAAAATGAAAGCATTTTGATCACGTCTATAGCTGTGTGTAAAATGATAAATAGATGTGATAAATAACCGTATAGTGGCGGTGTAAGAATATCCACTACCCCTTATAAGCCCGTGGGTGTCGTAAGAGGCGACAGAGGTAAACTCGAACAGGAGATGGGCAGCAGCATCTTCCTGATAATAACTCGAAATGATAAAAACTGCGGTTGCCAACCCGCTCGCACAGCGTGGCAACTATGGAAAAATCACCTCTATGGCCTATGTTCAGCTTTTATAGGCTGTAATGGATTGATGGATGGATAGCTGTGTGAGCTAATCTATTCGCCTTCCTAGCACCGGAAATTAATGAAAAAAAAATTATTCAAACCAAGATTTAGTATCGTTTTCACAAAATTAGCCCACAGCAGTACGCACTTCTCTCACTAACTTTCCGTTTGACTCGCAGAAAATGGCATATGGCGTTAAGTCCGCCGTTTGTACGTTTAGTACAAAAATGTGTTAAAAAAATTTTGATCACAGACGATACTAGTTTATCTTATCTTGGAACAAACACGGACAATAGTTCGAAATATTTTAAATATCTGTAAATTAGCACACAGCTTTTTATATTAAATATATTATCTTTATTATTTACGCAACACCTTTGTTTTTCCATATTTCATTGTCTGTATTGTCTTCAATGAACGTTGAATGGTGGTGTTTGCTTTTAAATGATTCAAGCGTTATAAAGTAATATATAACCATATCGCATAGTACCTACTCGATAGCTAATCTATTGATCATCATCATAATCATTATAGCCCTTCACAAGTCCACTGCTGAACATAGGCCTCCGCCAAGGAATGCCACAAAGCACGGTTCTGAGCCACCTGCATCCATCGACTTCCTGCATATCTTACCAGGTCGTCACTCCATCTAATGGAGGAACCTTACACTTCGCCTGCCGGTACGAGGCTGCCACTCAAGAACCTTTCTTTCCCATCGGTTGTCGGTTCTTCGAGCTATGTGGTCGGCCCATTGCCAATTCAGCATACTAATTCATACTAATTCGACGGCTCCGTGGCGCAGTGGCTTAGCAATCAGTTGTTGCCCTAGGGGCCGCGGGTTCGAATCCCGCACGGAACAAGTATTTGTATGGCCTACAAATAATTGTTCCGGGTCTGGATGTTTGTCCTTGTGCAATTTATGTTTGTAAACTGCCTCCACGACACAGGAGAAAATCCTAGTGTGGGGTAACGTTATTCTTAGATAAAATAAAAAAAAAATAAATAAAAAAATTCTTTGGGCTATGTCGGTTACTCTGGTTCTACTGCGGATATCCTCGTATTTAAGTCAATCATGCAGAGAAACGTCGAGCATAGCCCTTTCCATTGCTCGCTGAGCGACCTTGAGCTTCCTCATCCGGCCAGCAGTGAAGGACCACATCTCAGTTCCGTATGTCATCACTGGCAACACGCACTGTTTGAACAATCTACTTTGTGAGGTTCTGAGGTATGTATAACGAAAAGATGTGTCGTAATCTCCCGAACACAGCCCAGCCGAGTTGAATCCGTCGATTGATCTCTCGGTTGAAGTTGGACTTACCTAGTCGGACTATTTATCCCAGGTAGCCATATTCGTCAACAACTTCGAGCTTAGTGCTCCTAACAACTGCCGGCATAGGTGTGACATGAACGTTAAACATGATTTTTGTTTTGTCCATGTTCATCATAAGACCTATCCGTTGGGAGACACTATTGAGGTCAATGGGGTCCTCCAGCGATTCTGCCATAAGAACTATATCGACAGCAAATCGAAGGTGACTGATATACTCGCCATTGACGTTGGTACCGTATCCTTTTCAGTTCAATAGCTTGAAAACTGTTCCAATGCAGCGGTGAAGAGTTTCGGGGATATTACATCACCCTGTCTTACACCTCTCTGCAGTTGGTTAGGTTTCGTACTCTGGTTCTGTACTCGGATAGCTATCGTGGCCCTACTGTACAAACACTTCAGTACGTCGATATACTGACAGACAACTTGGCCCCGCTGGAGGGACTGCAGCACCACCCAAAATTCGACACAATCAAAGGCTTTCTCATAGTCCACATACGAAAGACAAAGTGGCAGATTGTACTCTTCGGTCTTCTGTACAATTTGCCAAAGGGTATGTGGTCTATGGTGCTAAAGCCTTTTCGGAAACCGGCTTCTTCGGGAGGCTGGAAGTCGTCAAGTCTGAATGCGAGACGATTCGTAATGACTCTCGAAAACAGCACGTAGACGCGACTCAGAAGGGAAATCGGTCTGTAGTTCTTCAAGAGAGCGTTGTCGCCTTTCTCGAAGAACAAGACCACCTCACTTCTGCCCCACGCCTCCGGTGTAGTGCCACCATGGAGAACGGAATTAAAGAGCTTCTGAAGGACTTCAAGTACCGGTTTTCCACCCGCTTTCAGAAGCTCCGCTGTAAGCCCGGTCCTTCCCCGCCACATAGCGATACCGAACAAAGCATCCCTCGCTGACGTTATAATCTAAGACCAAGAAAAAAAAATTGTGAAATTATAAATTACTTTTTTTGTTCTTATTAGGTTCTCAAATTAATGCGAAAGGGGTTGATGTATATGCGTATTGGTACTTCGAAATAATCAGTCAGTAATAAATCAGTACTCTGGCAGTACGGCCGTTTCATTTAAATCTCATACACTACACCACCACACTTCTGCTCCACGCCTCCGGAGTAGTGCCACCACGGAGGACGGCATTAAAGAGCTTCTAAAGGACTTCAAGTACCGGTTTTCCACCCGCTTTCAAAAGCTCCGCTGTAATTCCATCCTCGCCTGGGGCCTTGCCGTTTTTAAAGTGCTGGAGAGCCATTCTAATCTCGCTCAGACTGACGTCCGGGATATCATCGGAACAGTATCGGATTAGACTTGCTCTTGGATGGTTACTCACACTTGCGTGTGGCTCCAACGATGACGTGTACAGCTGCCCATAGAACCTCTCAATCTAACTCAAAATCTCAGGTGTCTCGGAAACGATGCTGCCACATTCGGTCTTCTGCTTTACAGTTGGCACTTTCTGGCAGACAGATCTCTGGCAAAGACTTTGAAGCCCTGGTTCCGCTCGATCGCTTCTTTAATACGAGCAGTATTAAAGTTGCGTAAGTCCCGCCGCATACGTTAAGAGATCTGTCTGTTCAGTTGCCTGTATGCTTTCAAATCTACTGAAGACTGCAGATTCATTTCCCGTCAAACAACCATGCGATTAAGAATGTGATCGGAGAGTTCTTGTGTTCTTCTGCGGCGGGTCTTGCAAAACTTAGCTCCGACCGTATGGAAAGTTACCACTGCATTGTAATCTTCTAGGCACTGAAAACGATTTTGTAACTCGAGCTGAAAGGTTTCGGGACTTTGAATTAGAGCACGAGGGGGACGGAGCGCTGACTTCATCAGACGAAACCTGTCCAACTTAACGTTTAGGTTCAGTGTGCCTCTAACCATTCGGTGACCGCTAGAAGTTTTCACCCTCGCGATCACTGAGACATCACTGAACAGTAGTCGTCTGGTTGTCATAATGAAGTCAATCTCATTTTTTGTCGGACCGTCGGGGCTCGACCAGGTCCACTTCCTGTGGAGCCGCTTCTGAAAGAAAGAGTTCATCATAAAGAGTCCCTCTTTCTCCATAAAATCGGGCAGCTGCTGGCCCCTTGGGTTCCGTTGCCCTAATCCGAATTTCCCTACTTTCAGCTCACCGTTCTCTCTTGTGCCTAGTTTTGCGTTGAAGTCTCCCATTAACACCGTATAGTGGGTTTTGGAGGAATGCATGGCTCTAGAAATACTCTCATACATTTCCTCCACCTCCTCAATGGGATGTGCCGAGGTTGGTGCGTAAACCTGTATGACCTTCAGTGAATACCGTTTGGTGACTCTGAGTATAAGGTACGCAACCCTCGTCAACACACTTCCAATCTTTACAACTTTGTTAACGAGAGACTTGTGGACGATAAATCCGACACCTCCTTGGGACAGATGGTCGCCCTCCCGGTGATAGAACAAATTGCCGGATTCGAGGATTACCGTGTGCTCCCCCTCTCTTCGGACTTCAGATAATCGTATAATACTCCAGCGCAACTTGTCTATCTCTTCTTACAGCTCCAGGATCGTCTCGTCAGTCCTCAGGGTGCGTGCGATGTAAGTTGCCAGGTTGAGTCGTCGTAGGTGGCAACCAAACCTCCACCGGAGATTCTTAGCACCCCTGCCCCGGCGTTACCATGGTCGCCACCGTGGCCAGGAATAGCGGGGCCGTCGGGGACTGGGTCCGTTTATTAGTGTCATTGCTCATGGGGGGTATATTGCCATAGTTGCCACGCTTGGCGAGCGGATTGACAAACGCAGTTTTTTTATTGATTTTTGCTGTTATCATAAAGATGCTGCTCCCCATCTTCTGCCTCAGTTTACCTCTGTCGCCTTTTACGACACCCACGGGAAGTTATGGGGTCGTGAGTATTCTTGACCGCCACTACACGGAGCACCTAATCTATTAATCGATTACTATTATATTTCTTGACTAGATAATAATCCATTAGTAAGTCGAAAACAGTCGAGTAGTCTTTAATTAATCTACTAGTAAATTAGTATGTCGTATTTTGTGTGGTGCATACACCTACATACTTCATTTCGTCAGGTGGTTTGGAAAGAAGCGACAAGCGACTGTTAGAAAGGCCAGTAAGACCTAGTTGTCTTCAATAGATGGCAGCATATCATCTGGTATATGACAAATGCAAATACTCGGCGACGGGGAGCAGCCACAAAGGTGCGAAGCAAATTCGACCGCCAAGTATTTCTTGCCACACACTTCCTAGTGCTAGGAAGTCTTCTCTCCTTTTACAGTTATTTGTACATGGTAAAGCATATCTGCAGCTGGATTATGGCTGCAGCACGAATTACAAGACTTAGAACGACTCAACCGATGAAGGACCACGCTCTCACAGAATACCGGTGTAAAATAGAATCATTTGAGTATAGGAGAACCAGAGACCCTCTTAAATTGTATCAAGGCATTTCATCTTAATTAGTCCTCAGAGGTCACCTCCTCTGCATTTTGTTTCTTAACCGATAATAGATTTTAGTGTGTCTATGAACCACATTATCTATTTACCATCAGGTGTACTGTGTTTTGGTACCCGGGTTTGTCGGTGCAGTATGAAACAAAAAGTCCACTGTATTCTTGATTCCTAAAGTTACAGTGTTTGTCATAAAGTAGGGTGTTTTATATAACTAAAGTGACAAACGAACTTACGGTGCACCTGATATGTAGTAAGTTCTGCAGCCAACTTCTTACAAAGCAAATCTTTACTGGTTTTCCTTTCTCTACCGACTTCATAAAGGAGACGGTACTCAATTCGACTGTATGTTTTTTTTTATGTGTGTTACCTCATAACTTTTTACTGGGTGAACCGATTTCGATGATTCTTTTTTTATTTGAAAGCTGGTGCTACACGTGTGGTCCTATATAAATTTAATCATTTTTATTAATACTTAATAATATATATTGAATTCGGTTGCACAAATTTTTTTTGTTTTATTTTCATGTGTGAGACTAGTAAATGTATTTTACTTATTACCAGACTTAAGAAATTACGTTAGAATGACTTACTCCTTAAAATATTGTTGATATCTTAGAAGATCGTGACCAAAAATTACAAAAGTCGCTGGAAAGCTATTCGTGAAAACAGTTACAAGGCATAATTGCCAAGCGAATATTTTCCATAATTGCCCAAAAGAAAATTTTTACGACAAAAAAAAAACACCCCAGCTTAGTTCCAACCATAATCCAATAAATCGCTGCATCACGATTAGCATATTACGCCAGCAGTTTGTTACTGAACGGAAGTGACCAATCGCGTACTCTGCCGGATGCCCCACCCCTCCGCCCAGCTTACTTCCGGTCACGTGACGTCATTTACATGACAGACGCCAAAGAGACGCCGAACTGAAAAGACGTGTATAATGTTATTTTATGTCAATAGAATAACAAATTACTTGCATTTTTTGTTAAATTAATGATCACAGTTAATATCCATTGCATAATTAGGAAAGAGCGTATAAGCCCTATGTTTCTAATTTAATTCAAACTTTATAAAATCCACTAGAATTCATCTCTCAGGAAAAATGGATTCATATGAGACTGTGATAACATAATTTGTTGCACAATAATGTTAAATGATAAATAATCAATAATGTTAACATTATTACTTGTTTACGTGGTAGAGCCATGCTGCAGCTATATTATGGTTGTAACACCGAATGGGTCGGCTCGACCGGGGAACGACCACGCTATCACAGAATACCAGTGTAAAATAGCAGCTTAACGCTGCTGTGTATCGTATGGTGAGCGTAGAGAACCGGAGACCCTTTGTACTGGAAAGGAGGCATTCCATCTTAGTCCTCACGGGTGACAACGCATCTGCATTTTGATTCGTAATCGAAGACAGATGTAGATGTCTATGGGCCACAGTAACCACTTACCATCAGGTGGACTGTGTGCTCGTTTGTCACCCGTATCTTATAAAAAAATATCTATGTGTGTTCTTAAAAATTCAATTGTATCGTTTTATCAATCAATCATAATCCCGTATTTTTATATTACTAAGTACTAGTAGCAATAAGACAGATCTTTTAACGTTTTATAATTTATTTAGGTACCGCTCTTATTATACTGAGTTGGAATCTTCCTGATCTATGGTTTAATATCATTATAAACAAAGTCAAAAATTATAAATAAATAACTATTACAATAATTTGTTATTTATTCACATTCACATATATTACAGATTTACTTTCTCCTCATTAAATTATTTTGTTAGTAATTGCTCAGAATCACCTCAAAATAGAAGTGGGCGTAGCAAACTTTATCCAATTATAATTTTTCGGCAATATATCTCGATACTTTTAGGTACCGAATTGGAAATATAAAACGCATGAAAAGATAATTGATTGTGTCCCACTTACGTCTGTATGTGTGTAGACATACAATAGTCTCTTTCTATATCTTATTCTTTAGAGACGAGCTCTCGATAAAGATTTCTATCGAGTTTTGTGCCTGTGAATATTTGGGAGAGTACTGTAGTTGTTAAACGATTTAATAAAATTACAAAAAGGTTTGTATTTTCATTTTTTCTTTTTAAGAAAACGATAATTATCTACAAGATTCAGTGTCTTTCTGCCAGTGTACTGTTTATACGGCTGTACGCCGAATTGCGGTTAACCTAGATTCAGCCGAACTTAGATGTATTCGATTTATTCGTGGTGTATAAGAAGGATAAGTCTGAATAATTTATAAATCGTTCGGACTTACCGCTACATTTGGCGTGTACACCTAATCCTACTGTCGCTAATATTACTCATCTAATTTTAGCCATGATTAAATAAAATACGCATTATTAACTTTGTGCAACCGAAATCGGCTGCATATACTTCTAGGCGGCTTAGTGTAGGTGTAACCACACTTCTGCTTTTAGCTGAGACATGTATACTTGGATTTATATTGAAATATTGATTGTTCAACAATGGACGAATAAATTGTTAGAGTCATGGTAGTTCAGACGATAAACATTCGCCTTAAAACTTGTACATCTTCCAAACTTCTGTAATAATTCTTCACACTACGCGTGCAATCCGAGGTCAATCATCGCGTAGGCTACGCTAAAAATTTTAATTGCAATTTTTTTTAATTATTTACCATGTGCTAGCTAGCGAAAATGGGTTTTTAAAATTAAAAAAACGACGTTTAATAAATAATAAAGCTTACATACTTTAAAGGACTAACAAAATAAATAATTTCATATTTTAAAGTCGGGGATAAGATACTATGTATATGTTAAGATAGGGTTTTTATTTTAAAAAAAAACACAGAACATACGCATAAAAACGTAGAGCCTAATTGTAAACCTAATCCTTTTTTGAAATCGTCTAAACCAAATATTAGATATTAGACCGTTATTAACGTTTGGTGTTAATTAGTCTGTGAACTTGTTTAATACTCTTTATAAAGTCTTGAAAGATTTTTATTGTTATTTCTGACGACTTTAGTTAAAAAATAACGAATTGATAATCTTAATGGCCAAAAACCGTCGGTCAACACAAACGCAACGTGATTTGCGAAAACCGTTACTAATCTATCAATTTATCCACGGTTTGTTAGTTACGTCTGTAACTCACAAGTGGGGTGTATCTTCGGATGAGTTGGCGCGAAAATTCGCCATGTCATTTGTTGGGATGCTTTTTAAGCGGGAATAATCGGGGCGCAGGTTACGCAAGGGATGAGGCCAAGTGTTTTATGGTTTAATTTTAATATCTTATTTGAAATCTATATTGTAAATAAACGCTTAGCGCAATCACTAATTATGTTCTGTATAACACTTCCAATTTAATAATGTACCGACTGCAATCATGTCATAATAAATTTTATTGAGTACAGTTCTAAAATTTTTGAGACTTGATAACTTTATATCAATATTCTAATTCTAAAACACTGAAAAATCCAAACGTTTATGTCCGATCCTTCTCCTGATACTGTTAATGTGTATTATTCCTGAAAGTTTGATAATATTTTAGATAAACAAATTTTTAGAGAAACACGTGTAGAGGCGAAACACGTATCGTATTGTCGTCAGTAGTGTGTCTTTCCTAGTGTAGTGGTGTTGGGAGTAGTGGTGCTGGGATTAGTGGTGACGGGGATAGTGCACGCAATTGAGGGAGGGCGGGAGGTGCTCTTCATACTAGGTAAGACACATCATTTAATTTTATAGAGCGGATGTTTGCGAAGTAACTTTTTAAAAGATTTTATATAATGGATTTCCTCAAAGTAACGCCAGATTCTATTAATTATATAAGTAAATCTAACGAACCTACGAACTAACGAACCTAGCACCGCCCATATTGCAACTGATTCAAAAATTTTCCATAGTACATAATCGCCAGACAAAGCGGCAGATATTTTTCTGTCGCTTATACATTTGTGTTACACTATATCAGGGTATCCCCCATGACCCGGACTTCCTCCGGGAGGAGGCACTGCCCCTCCGGCCCATTGGTGGCGTGTTGATGCGGGAAGTGGCAAGTAGATTTCTGGAACCTCGAACAGATGTAGGTTTTCGGAGATTGCCAATTTCTTCCTGATTGGATGTCAGCGTTCCAACCCATTCATGCTAAAACCATAATATAGCTACAGCTTGGCTTTACCACGTAGAAAGACTTTATTACTTTTTTGGTTACGGTTTCTATAATTTTAAAGGCTTAAAAATTCACAAGTTTATGTCCGATCTTTCCCATGATTCTATTGACTCCTGTATGATAACTGCAAGTTTAGTATTATTTTAGATAATTTTAAGTAAATTGAATAGGCAAATACTTGCGTCGCTACGAAACTAGTAGTGCCCATATTTCAACTGCTGCAATGATTTTCTATAGTACAAATTATCCAGACAAAGCGACCGATATGTTTCTCCCGACTGTATTCTGTTCATGGATTTACATATAAAACCTTGCATCATATATCATATATAAAACCATGCACACATACATGTTGACAACATGTATGTATGATACAAGGACTTTCAGCGTAAGGGTTGGAAGTCGACACCTAAATAAAAACGAATTTTTTATTTACTTGTTTTATTGTAACACCGCAACAAACTCGATCTGTGTATATATCTGTTAATGGGTACAAGGGCTTTAGGCAAAAAGGCAGGAAGTCGTCACGTTAAATTGGAAGACTATTCATAATTTGAATTTTGAAAACACATAAAAACTGATTTTAATTTACTTGTTTTATTGTAATACTGCAACAAGCTCGATCAATGTATATAACTGTTAATGGGTATGTGTGATATATTGATAATATGTATGGTACAAGGGCTTTAGGCAAAAGGGCTGGAAGTCATCAAGTTAAATTGGGAGACTATTCTCAATTCGAATTTTTAAAACACATAAATACAACATAATATTTACTTGTTTTTTGTAACATTGGAACACGCTCGATCAATATATGTATTTGTTTATGGATATATGTGTGATATTATATTGATAACATGTATGTATGATACAAAGGCTTTAGGCAAAAGGGCTGGAAGTCGTCAAGTTAAATTAGGAGGCTATTCATAATTTGAATTTTCGAAGCACATAAAAACGGATTTTTATTTACTTGTTTTATTGTAACACCGCAACGAGCCCGACCAATGTCGCTAAAATCTTAGTTTTATTTTTAAGTGCAAAGTGCGCCTGTTTTTAAGTGTACGCCAAGAGTAAATATTCTGTTGCTATTTTCGAAGGGTATTTAATCGTGCACGTTTTGGCAAGCTCGTGAAAGCGCAGCAACTGTTCACTTTTACTTTTTTAAACCGACTTAATATACAAAACCAAGGGCGAAGCCGTACAAAAATCAAAGCGCACGCTAACCCCTTAAATTTCTCTAATTCACGATTGACATTGCCAAAAAATTCCATTAAAAATGTTTCTAAAGACAGGGTTGGTTAGGGTACTTGTGCACTAAATCGTTTTTATTAAATGTTCACCGCGGCTTCACCCACGTGTAATTTACCGCGCATTTTTTTTGCGAGCAACGTTAATTCTTTTTCTAAAATAAAAGTACCCTAAATTAATCTTTATGACATCAGCTATCTGGCAGTAAAAGTCCCGTCAAAATCGATCCAGTTATTTTGGAGATTAGCCGGAACAAACAGACAGACAGACAAAAATTAAAAAAAATAGTTTTTGTTATACCTAACCTAACGTGTACCTAACGTAGGTATATATTTCATATGCATTTAGTAAAAAGCTGTTATTTTGAAATAACAGACACTTCAATTTAATTTTTTTGTCGAGATTTTAAATGTTTTTATGTGTTTTTCATACGTGGTAGAGCCATGCTGTAGCTATATTAGTAGTATAGTTGTACCACGAATGGGTCGGCTGGACCGGGGAAGGACCACGCTCTTACAGAATATCAGCGTGAAATAGCATCTTAAGGCTGCTGTATTTCGTATGGTGTAGAGAACCGGAGACCCTTTTTACTGGAAAAGGGGCGTTTTGATTCTTTATTCAGGATAGATGTAGATATCTATGGGTCACAGCAACCACTTACCATCAGGTGGACTCGTTTGTCACCCTATCCTATAAAAAAAAAGTATTTGTGGCATTGTTTTAAACATAGGTCTTCCTCATTGATTGCCTCATAGTTGCTACACTTGGAAGGCGGATTTGCAACATCAGTTTTTTTTTATTATTTTAGGTTATTAACAAAAAAATGCTGCAGATCATCTCCTGTTTTATTTCCCTCCATCACCTCTTACCACACCTACAGAATGATACTCTTAAATTGTAGTAAATTATCTTGCGCCGACACTACGAAACTATGAACACAATGAAACTAAATGTAAGTATTTTCGCTCAATTATAGGAAGAAAATAAGAAAACATTGTTACCTTTTGAAATCATATTATAGATTTACCTTTACCATCTACTCTTCTATTAGAAGTTCCAATGCAAATCACAATTTTATGACATTGTATAAAATATGCAGTAAAGTTTCAACTGCTGTAAACATTACCGCTACCGCCGTAAAAGACGACGAAACCTTTAAGACCGTAACGGTTCTAGTGAGTCCAGTCAGCTATAACAGTTGAGTGTAACACTACCTTTATGACAACGATACCGTAAAAATACAACGTTGAAACCGCATTTAGCTAATTTTAATTACAGCGAACTTCCAAGAACTGCGGAGTCGCTAAGTTATTTTATATTTTTACTCTCTGCTACAATTTTGAGTGGGCACTTGTTTTGGAGCTTGTACGTTTTAGTAGGAGGAAGTTGTTTCCATGCCATTCGAATTCTGAGACATTTGTGGTGTATTTTTTAATGTTCTTTATTCATTTTGTGCTTTATAAATGATTCTTTTGATTTTGCGTCGCGTACCCTATGTCTTTTAATGAAACAATGTTTTTTTTTTCGTAGTCGATATGGCTGTTGAGATTTAAAAGTTGGCTGTAAATGGACTTATGTAATAAAGAGATTAGTTAATGACTTAATATTTATAAATATTTAAAAATAATCTACTACATAAAAATTAATATTTATTTGTTCTAAAACTTTGTCAACTTATTGCTTACACTTGCGTAAAGGTTATAGACATAGTCCAATTAACTTACAGTAGGTGGCGCGCGTATCGTACCGACAAATTTATTTGAAAGTTATATATATCATTCAAATCCTATAAATGTATTATTATTCCTAATTAAACAATACAATACTTCCTAATTTATATAACGATATTTCCAAAATTACTTCTTCTGCGGTGGCAGAACTTAACGGCTCCGTCGCGCAGTGGCTTAGCAATGAAAATGACTTGCAGCGCTGGGAGCCGCGGGTTCGAATACCGCAACAAGTATTTGTATGGTCTACAATTATTTGTTCTGGGTTTTAATGACTTAATATTTATAAATATTTAAAAATAATCTACTACATAAAAATTAATATTTATTTGTTCTAAAACTTTGTCAACTTATTGCTTACACTTGCGTAAAGGTTATAGACATAGTCCAATTAACTTACAGTAGGTGGCGCGCGTATCGTACCGACAAATTTATTTGAAAGTTATATATATCATTCAAATCCTATAAATGTATTATTATTCCTAATTAAACAATACAATACTTCCTAATTTATATAACGATATTTCCAAAATTACTTCTTCTGCGGTGGCAGAACTTAACGGCTCCGTCGCGCAGTGGCTTAGCAATGAAAATGACTTGCAGCGCTGGGAGCCGCGGGTTCGAATACCGCAACAAGTATTTGTATGGTCTACAATTATTTGTTCTGGGTTCATCCGGTTACCTTACTAGCTAATTTAATTTAAAATTTGAACCAAAGTTTACTGAACTTTCATCACTACTCTTAAAAATCGACTTCAATTTAAGGAATCCTTAAAGTTGCTCTCTCTCTCTGTTTTCTCTTAACAACAACGAAAACAGACACGTATAGATATTATTGGTACTTAATTTAAGTAAAGTAAAGTAAAGTTATAGCCTATATATGTTCCACTGCCGAGCACAGGCCTCCTCTCACTTCTGAGAGTGTTTTAGGGCAAGGAAGTGTCTTCGAAATATCTTTTTTTTATTTCTCAGACATGCAGGTTTCTCACGATGTTTCCCTTCGCCACCGAGCACGTGACAAATCAGCACTTAAAATTACAATTAACAATTTCATTGGTGCTGGCAGGGATCGAACCCGGGTTGCCCGCGTACTGTGAAATTTACAGTAAGCGCCAAGCACCTAAGTTACCACGGCTACTTAATTTTAATTTAAGTACCTAAGCGTTAATCAAATATTGAAAGTGAGGCCGTGTATTCCTTATGGGTTTTTAGTACCGTTATTAATTTAACCCATAATAACACGTAGTGTGGTTTATACTGTAAATAACTTTAATCGATTACTTTCACATCATTCGGCTCGTCATATAATAGTTAATATTATAATAAATCGATTAAAACATTGTAATGAAAATAGCTACTAATATTACCAACTTTTAACACAATATAACCACAGCCGTGTCAGTTCTGGAGATGAGGAAGCACGTGAATTTCACTGTACGCTAGCAACCCGATCCTCGCCAGCACCGATGAAAGTATACATACTTGCAAATTTTTTTTAATTATTATAAGCCAGTACTATATACTACTAGGGCAACATAGCAGTCAAGAGGTGAATTAAGAGGTAGATAGTAATCAACCTTTTGACCGCTATATTGGCCTAGTGGTTGTAAACGCGATTGCAGATCATGAGGTCCCTGGTTCGAATCCCGAGTCGGTCCAAAATAATTTATTGGGTTTTTCTGTCAGAAACACACGAAGTCAGGAAATTATCGGTATTATACTGCCGTGCCTCGGTGAGCACGTAAAGTTGGTCCTGCGCCTGATTTCTCTACGGTTGTGTCGGGTTACCGTCCCAACAGACCGGCCCGTATTAATAAGCGTTACTCAGCTCAAGTACACGCACCTAAGTATAATCTCGAGGCTATGATCTTATTAATAAACATATCTCAAGATGCGGTTTAGGTTTACGATATCAGCTGAGTGCCACACTGATTAATAAACCAAAATCGACTCTCAAGTGTGTGTACTTGAGTGCAAGTCACAGAACAGTATTCCTAAGTACAGCGTTTTGAGATACTGTTTTTATGTGTATATGAATTAGCATCAGCCCACATATACCTTCAATCGATTTGTTTAAATAAGTATAACTACAAAAAATTCTTACTCAGTATTCAAAAGTCAACTTATTGAAAATTATTTACTGTGTCTTACATACTTATCTACATACTTTTCTATTCCGTTTATTAGTTTCTTTTTAATTTTATTTAACTTATTGTTATTTTTATTATATTAATTAATTAGAAGTACTTATGTAAGTTTTATTACTTATATTATAGCGTAATCGTGTATTTGGTTTAAATATACTATATGTGTATATTGATTTAACATTGTACAATAATGAATATTGTTAAGTTTTGTTTTTGTTAAATTTTATTGGCACCCACGGAAGACCAGTGTCGAAGTACCTTGTTAGTACCAAGACTATGCTGAGTTGGGTACCTTTTTAGTAACCATTTATCATAATATGTTATTATTATAATTAACAAACTTCTAAAATGTGTTACTAAGTAAACTTATTTTCTTTTTTAAATAAAAAAAAACCCCGTGACCACGGGTGCTGAAAAGCACCCGAAACGTCGGGAATATAAAAATAGATTAATATACGCGATAAAATCCGTAAAATTAGTTTTTTTTTATTTAAAAATGTGTAGTGTTCGCGTAAATATAAGAAATCATTAACTTATTTTCTTTCTTTCTATACCTAGCAGCAATACTCTATGTATGATCGGACTTGCGCTTTATAGAGTGTAGGTAAGCAACTGTCATAGCGTGAAGTATCGCCGCACCTTTGCAAAGTATTCCAAAGTTCAGTTTCGAGGTAACCTCAACCCCCAGCAACTGAAGGTGGACTTGGTCTTGGCGGTGAGCTGGGCAGTGCTAATTAATCATAAAGTCGGCGGTGATGGAGATATATTGAGGAAATCAGCATGTTTGAAGAATTAAAATATTTTGAGGACATGTAAAGTCCGCCACACGTACTGAAGCAGCACGGCAGACTAAAAAAGCTGAACGCACATTTGTCCACTCCGTACGCGCCGTACGCGCCGAATTTTACCGATGGCCTCGCACCTCTTGCAGTTTTTTCCAACCACTGGTGTGAAATGGTACATCACATAGATTAGATTGAAGACATTTATCGCTCGGAATCACTATGGAAAAAAATATATTGTAATAGCCTGCTTATTAGCCGAGGAAAAAGAAAACAAAATTCGAAGAAAAAGAAGATTCTGGATTCATAGTATTAATTTAAAAAGGCAATTGTATGGAGAGTATTATACTTTATTTAAAGACTTGTTATATGATGATGAACGATTTTTTAGATATTTGCATTTAACATACAAGAAATTTCAAGAATTGTTACATATATTAAAAACATATCTTTCTATGGAACCTCAAGATTTAGAAGGCCAATAATATTGTTTTTTATAGGAGAGGGGGCAAACGAACATGCGGCTCGCCTGATGAAATATATACAAAATAAGTATTTATATTGATAATTAAGTAATCAGGTATAATCGGATTTTTGAATTAAAATTCACTATCAATTGTTTTTAATGTATTTACATAATTTATCACTAAGTATTCATTTCACAACGTTTATCGGAACTTCAGCATTTTTCTGCCAACCTCTAACCGCAGTGTACACTTAACACTTCAAAAATATAATTCGAAACAAAAGTCGAAACCACCAGGTTTAGTGGAAAATCCTTTAAGTTGGCAACATTGGACAACACCGAGTATCAAAACGCGCCGAACGCGCCGCGTTATATGACGTCATCAGCATTCGTCCTTCGATATCGTATATCTATCGCATTTTATTAAATTCGGCGCGTACGGTGCGGCTGTAATGTGCGAGGTTTCATATGATTTCATACAACAAATTATAAAAATCAGCGCGTACGGCGCGGACAAATGTGCGTTCAGCTTTAATGCTTCATAACCCTCTCATAATTAAGTAGAGACCTGTACACAGGCGAGAGGCATATATAGACTGTGACTATATTTGTTTCTAACCACAGATTATACAAGGGACTCACAATGTTGGGACTTGTTTTCCCCCTGGGAGTATTTCTAGGTAGTTACTACCCTCTTACCCATTTCTTCTACCAAATAGCAGTGCTTGTAGTGCTGTGCTCAGGTCTGAAGAGTGTAGAGAGTCAGTATAAACAGGCTCTGAGGCATTCGTTCTTATTCCTCGGAGGTGACAACGCATCTGTAGCTTACTTTGTTTGAAGATGGCAACATGTGTCTATGGACTGCAATAGCCACTTGCCATCACCTGGACTGTACTTCAGTTTTATAATAATTTAAAATTAAAAAATTTTGTATAACCGACTTCAATATAAATTATTAAGAATAACTCAAAAACTATTGGTCAGATCTTGATAAAATTTATATGGGACCACATGTGAAGCACCAGCTTTGAAATAAAAAAAGAGTCATCGAAATCGGTTCACCCAGAAAAAAGTTATGAGGTAAAGGTACGATTCCGAAGCCGACCGCAGGCAGCAAAATTCATGTAAAGAAAATAGGTATATATATATATATATATATATACTTATTTACCGCTTTTATTTAAGTCCCTTCCTATATTTTTTGAAATATTATCTTTTGTCACACTGTTTAAATAATTATTGTGAGATGCATCGTACAGTGCGGGATATTGGGTCACCTGGTTTATCAGTTTCTCTTCCACGGAATCTGTGAAACTCATTTTTTGAGGAAAATTCAACATGTCGCTCGGGCGTTGGCGGCACTACTATTATACGTAGTAGAACCATGCTGCGGCTGTATTTCTGGTATATTTTGTAACACGAATGGGTCGGCTCGACCGGGGAAGGACAACGCTCTCACAGAATACCAGTGTAAAATAGCAGCTTAATGCTGCTGTGTTTCGTATGGTGAGTGTAGAGAACCGGAGACCCTTATTACTGGAAAGCGAGACATTTCATCTTAGTCCTCACAGGTGACAACGCATCTGCATTTTGATTCGTAATTGAGGATAAATGTAGAGGTATATGTGCCACAGCAACCACTTATCATCAGGTGGAATGTGTGCTCATTTGTCACCCTTATGCTATAAAAAAAAAACACTGATCTGCGGTCTGGCGACAGTGTCGACTGCCGCTCGGCCCGTAGCGGCGAACGACGTGTCGCCTAGCTACGTAAGGTATTTCATAGAACTACATAGAAACCAGTAGTATCACGATGACACGTCGCCTGCTGCTGCTATCTGCGGTCGGCTATGGAATTGTACCTACCTTAACACACATAAAAAAACATACAGTCGAATTGAGTACCTTCTCCTGTTTGATGTCGGTAGAAAAAAAAGGGCTACTTTTTGCCTCAATGCAATAAATGCGTAAGATCCTGAGATATACGATCCTTAGATATTGATATATGTTCTTGGAAATTAAGGCGCACTTGAAGTCTTCTCCGTTTGAAGTTGGTTGTATGTATTCACGGGCTGAATAGAGGAACTGCTTGTATGTTTGTCACTCCAAAATTATTTAAAAAAAATGTAATAAATAATATTGACACCGTCAAACGAAAAACACAGCGATACGTGAAAACGTTCATTTTTCCACAAAATTAAACGCGTACCTGCTACAAAAAATGGGAAAGGCGACCTGAATGGAAATCCCTTCTCGTGTCCGACCTTTTCTGGGTCGATACAGTATGCACAATACGTCGACGAAGGAAGCCGGTCATTACCAACGTCAATGGTGGCCGGTGAAAATGGACCTATTGTAAATGCATAGGGTGAATCGTCTATGAAATTACAGGCGATCCCAATTTTGATACTTAGGTTTTCTTCACTCTTTTATTGAATACGAATGAGATATGGACGCGCGGTTTCCTTTTGACATGATAACGTTAAAAAATTTATATTTTATTTTCGTGGGTATGCTTTTCAGTCAGATAATTCATCTGTCAGTGCATCTGCTCTTTGTAGTATTAGTATGAAGGGAATAGAAGAATTAGTAAGATAGGCAGTATATTCGCCGTAGAGTATTTAATGGTAGTCATGAAGACTAACAACGTATTCTTCTTTTGAAGTTGGTCCCATTTTTTATAGAGTAAGGAAGACAAACGAGTACACGGTCCACCTGATGATAAGTGGATAGTGTGGCCCGTAGACATCTACATTTGTCTTCGATTAAGAATGAAAATGCAAATCCGTCGTCTACCTAGAAGACTAAGGGAAAGCTTTATTTCCCGTAAAAATGCTCTCCGGATCTGTACAGTCAATATACGAAAAAAAAATGCGTGAGTATCGTGGAACACGCGGTTGGAACGAAGTTCCTTGCGTAGTATATTATTATTGATAAACGTAGGTATTATATTATTGATTAACAAATACAAATAAATGAATTACTAGCGTCTATTAAAATAAAGCGTCATTTGAAATAAAATAATATTTCTTTCATGGCAAGATGAGAAAAAGTGCGAGGGAGATGGATATTATTCGATCTCGCTTCCTTATTTCGTCGCCCAGGCCGTCGTCTACACTATGACACAAGGGGAAGTGACGAAAAAATACACTTTTTATCTCCTAGCTCCTATCCGCCAAACCCGTACCGTTCGATAAAGAACTTCGTTCCAACAGATGTAATAACTATTTTATGCAGATATTTTCTGAGAGCGTGGTTCTTCCCCGGTCGAGCCGACCCATTCGTGCTACAACCATAATATAGCTGCAGCGTGGCTCCACCAGGTACAAAATATATAATGGTTGGCGACCATGTCTATATAAGGTTTAAACATTTCCCATGGTCACCATACATTACGGCAACCGAGGGACGAAATAGAGTAATAGATTATCTTACGCTGCCACTGTCGTGTGGTTCCTCGTGGTATCCTCCCGGTGTCTTAAGTAGTTAAATTTACTTAATGAGGAACAATAACCACTACATGATGCCTAAGAAAAGGAATAGAATAGAATAAAATATATTTTATTCAATATAGATTACATGTAATTCTTATTGAGTCATTTTTTTACTTTTCTTGTTTGGAAAAAAACCCACTGTTTTAGAAAGAACCAGCAAGAAACCCAACGGGACTTTTTTTCAATAATCCTTACAAATAGACTAACAATGACTAGTTTACTCCTAGGCACAATCTGGTCACACTAAAAGTAACAACTATTGTCCTGAAAAGTATCGCAAAATAGGTACATATACACTAGTGACCCGCCCTGGCTTCGCCTGGTTAGGACCTATGAATGTGGAGGTATTTAGGTTTAAAACAATCATAGGCCATATATTTTTCGGATAAATTAAATTATCGCCAACACAACTCCTGGCTTGGCTCTGTCTCTCTGTTCTTGAATTTACAACCGGTTTAGCCATTCTGAAGCTTACCTCGTACAGACAGACAGTCTTAATATCATACAAATAGATCCCTCAGGCAGTAATTTCGATATTACCTACAGGCAATTCAGTTTTATTTATTTTTATTCATAGATAAAAATAATTCATAATGATTGAAAATAACATTGCCATTAAATTAAATAAAGAATGTTCGTGTCCAAAAGCCAAAAACAATTTATTATCTGTTCGCTTACTCCTGTCATTCTGTCATCTAAATAATTATGAAAAAAAAAATAAGTACTCGATATTCGCTCGAGTTAAATTATTAAACTCTCAAAAAACTTTGAGGAGAAAATTCATCGTTATTCACGCCAATACCAGGCGGAGATATCGGAGTACACCCGCGAGAGATGACAACGAATTTAATTATAAATATAATAAAAAATCTCCAGCGTCCCTTTCGGAGGACTTGCTAACGCGCTTTGTAGGTTGCCAGGCGTTTTTCAACCACAACTGCACAATAATAAAGTTTCTGTTTATGAAAATTTTGCATTCGCAAACACTGCATTGTCCTGATTTTCAATATATTGTAGATACAATCGACGTCACCACAATGAGGGTGTCTCATATTATTTTTATTTAAATTCGAGTCTTACACGACAAGACGTGGAGTGCTCAATTACGTGTGATGGCGTCAAAATCGTAGATTGCTATGACATGTAATTGAGTGTTAATGGATTTATTTATGCAGAATGCAGACGTAATTTATTTAAGTGTGATGAGACATTTGATTTATTACGATAAAAATATTTGTCTTTATTGTTGTTTATTAAAAGCTTAAAAACTAGTAGTAAAATTTTTAGTATTCTTTTTTTTTTAGTTTCGCCTATACTAGCTGGTCCCCGCGATTTTGTCCGCATGGAATTTATTACGGTTGGATTTCATGGGTTTGGATATTTTGCGCGGGACGCTAATTGTTTTCTAAAATAAAACTAGCCTAAGTTACTCCTTAGAACATCAGCTATCTGCCAATGAAAGTCTCATCAAAATTGGTCCAACCATTTCGGAGATTAGCCGGAACATACAGACATACAGACAGACAGACAAACAAAAGTTTTAAAATTGTTTATTTTTTATAAGTACCGTAGGTATATATATATTGTCATATGTATTTAGTTAAAAGTTGTTATTTTGACATTACAAACAGACACTCCAATTTTATTTATTTATTTATATTAATATTAAATTTATTTATTTTAATTAATATTTAATTATGTTATTTATATTTATAACTAACAGTTCCCCGCGACTTCGCCGGCGTGTTATTTAGGGTTTTAATTATTTTGCGAGAAACCATAATTATTTTTCTGAAATAAAACTAGCCCAAGTTACTCCTTATGACATCAGCTATCTGCCAGTAAAAGTCCTGTCAAAATCGGTCCAGCCGTTTCGTAGATTAGCCGGAACAAACAGACAGACAGACAGATAAAAATTTAAAAAAATGTATTTTTGTTGTAAGTACCGTTTATACTTTCATATACATTTACTAAAACGCTGTAATTTTGACATTACAACCAGACACTTCAATTTTATTTATTTGTATAGATTGTATATTTTTAACGCACTAAGCATGCGGTGTTTGCCTGTTATTAAATGTGCCCGTTGTTTATATGTATTACTGTCTTCGAATTATTTATATTAAGTATTAGTATAACATAAAAATACTTTCATTAAAATCATTTAAACATTATGATCTACAGGACAGATATTGCCCTCATAAAATGGAAGGCCGTGACTCTTTTTTTTTTAAATTATAAATTAGAAAAGATTACCACAGATTACCATTTTATTTATTGTCTTTGCTCACGGTTTATACTATTACTACTATCTACATTGACGACGATAAAAGTCATGGCGATATTTTTTTATTACCTTGACACCGAAACCACACCCGTGATATAAGAAGGTTCCAACTAGTGGATACTTTATCGTAACCGGCAACGTACTGGCATAAAAAAATAAAAAGGTACTAAAAATTAAAAATAGAACACTGCGAGTATAAATATTTTAAGGTACCTGCATAACAAAAGCTATAATTCACAAAGAGTCCGAAACATTCAACATCAGTTCAACGGTTCTGACTCATTCATCTCGCAGGTTGAAAGGCGACTAACCCTCAACTAAAGCGTGTTTAATAAACACCTCTAAGGAACTGCCGGGCAGTTAATAGCACTCAAGGGTCAGCGGATTATTCCTCATACAATGAAATAATTAATTGGTCCTCGAATTGGAGTTCCCGAAGCGCTATTACAAGTGTTCAGCTTAGTGATAGGCGAAGCGGGTGCACGAAAGTGCATGAATCAGTCAAGGAACTAATTGTACATACAATGCATTACAGAAATAATAAAAGGGATTTTTTATAAGCATATAAGTATAGTTAATGAAATTCAATATATGAACATTTCAAATTTAAAATGAAATTGGATCCACAAAAGGATAAACATATATATTCCTTTTTAAAAGGCCGGCAATGTATCTGCAATTCCCCTGGTTCCCCTGGTGTAACAGATGTTCATGGGCGACGGTAGTCACCATCAGGTGAGTCGCATGTTAATTTGCCCTCTCCCCTATAAAAAAAAGTAATGGAAGTATATTATAATAAGAATAAGTCACAGAACTTCTCTAATTTTAGAAGAATGATAGAATAGAGATGAGTTCAAAATGCTGCTTTAGCATTAGTTAACAGTATTATGTGCTCTAAAATATCTTTCATTACTCGGCTTTGCAGATGGTTGGTTAGATCAATTTTCCTTACGATATTTCTTTCATCATACCCTTTTATCGTAACGTAATTATGTCCTCCAAAACAGCCAGTCTCAATGGATACTAGCTTTCTGCGCATCAAAGTGTCCGATTGTTTGCGCAAATACAGATGCACTCCTTATTCCCTCACTCTCATAGTTAAATGGGATGGCAACCCGACACGACCAGAGAGAGATCAGGTGCAGGAACTACGGATTTACGTATTATTCGAGAAATATAAAATAAACTCTAAACTAATTTTGGCTCGACGCGGACTTCATAATCAGCAGTTGCATATTTAGAACACACTTTTGTCGTGTTGCTGTATCAAAAATCTTACTCACTCGCGTGCTACGATGAAAAACATAAGTTGAGATGGTAGTTTAGTTTTACACCATTAACCGCGATACGTTCCGCTTCCGCTTAACGCTGCATAATAAACGTGATCCCTAAGTCGAAGTCAATGGAGTTCTATCCATTACGCAGTCCAGTTACAAGTGGATGTGTGAATTATAAATTTCACGGCAAGCCTTCTTCACCATTATTACATAATTCATTGGTTACATTGAAACAAACATTTTAGATAACAATATTTTTGTGTTGTGAAAGCGGACACGGGGCGAATGTACTCATAACAGTTACAACAACAATAAGTTTAATTTGTTATCTGCACTCGGAAGGCACGGTAGAATTAAGATATAGGCTTCATACTTACACCACAGGGCAATAATTTCGTTGAAATATTTGAAGCCTGCACATCTAAGGAATTAAAGGAGACGTATTTATTACAGCCGTGTAGTAACGGTGTAAGAATATTCACTACCCCATATCGTCCCATCGGTGTCACAATAGACGACATAAGGAAACTAAAATAGAAAATAGGAAGCAGCATCTTTCTGATAACAACGCAAAATAATATAAAAACAGTGGTTGCCAATCCGCCTGCGTGGCAACTATGACAAAATCCTTCCTAAGAGGAAATCTATGGGAGAGGCATATGTTCCGCAGTGGATTTTTATAGCCTGTAATTGATGAATGGATGGATTTGCTATAAGACACATATTCTTTTTCATCATCAGGCTATCGCAGTAGCAGACATCATGCACCTAAACACTGCTGTGCGTTTACGATCTGGTTATTTCACGGCTGGCGTAAACGAGTTCGTTATATCTATCGGAAACTGAGTGCATCGTCGGCGTTATAATTCACCGTTGATCGCCAGTTAAATCAACATTTTAAGTTGCAAATAATAACATAGTTCTTTGGTGTCAACCAAACATCTATTAAGTTTTTCAAAAGATATTATTGCACATTATTACGGCAGCGTTGGTTTACAACAATGCTCATAAAAGTAGGATGAAATGCTTCTTTGAAGTTTTAAGCAAGTTTTAAGTAAACTTTCTTTTCTATATAAAAAATTAAGAAAAAATCGTTTATCAATGCAGGCAAACGACAATATGCAATCTAATACCATTCCATCATAGATACCTAAGACGTTACAATATGAGGTTCCTCTGTCCGGAGAAGAAAAGGCTAAAGCAACTCCGCCTGTGTCACAACTACATTGAAACTAGGTCCTTAATAAAAATAATAAATTCTTTGCAATGATTTTGGTTGTTTCTATAGGGAGTTAAGACACCTATAAATAATTATATTTACACGTAGTAGAGCCATACTGTAGCTATATTATGGCAGCGACATGAATGTGCCGGCTCGACCGGGGAAACACACTCCCAGAATACCAGCTTAGTCCTCATGGGTGATTTTTATTCTTAATCGCTCGATAGATGTAGATGTCCTTGTCAGCCTTTTTATATAAAAAATTGCAGGTAGATGTGTGCTTGTTTATCACCCATACTTATGTAAAAACATTTTTCGCTGTCCTAGGTATGGCGGGAGGCGGCATGGGCCAGGCGATGGGAGGCTACTATGGCGCGGCGTACGGGCCGCTAGGAGCCAGCATGGCGGCCGCAGCGGCTGCTGCCGCCCAGCAAAACGCCATATCAGCAGCCCTCACCCCTAACGCTCAGGTAATTTAGTTTATAATAATTAATAGAATCAGGCGTTACTTTGCGTAAGTCCATTATATTAAAGTTGGAAAAAATTACTTTGCGTACATCCGCTCGATCTTTATCGAGCGTATTACGCGAAGTAATTTTATACCAACTTTAATAATTTAGTTTAGTTTACAACAGGCTATTTTTCGCAACTCCACGTCTAAATGCGTATATTGGGTGTGGCCATGATATCTCCTCAAAAAAAACTCAGCAGTCCCTTGATGTTGCGAGCAACTTCGGGCATTGATCTCGGCGTGCCGAGATGTTTAACCCTGTATGCGGCGACCGCTGGACATGCCACGTGGGCCGCTGGTTCCTCCTCCTCCATACATGCCCTGCACAGGGGACTATCTGTAACACCTATGGTATATAAATGTTTGTTATAATTAAAAATTAAAAATTTTGTACAACCAGCTTCAATATAAATTATTAAGAATTTTAAAAAACTATTAGTCAGACCGTGATCAAATTTATATGGGACTACAAGAGGAGCATCAGCTTTCAAATAAAAAAAATTATCCAAATCGGTACACCCAGAAAAAAGTTATGAGGGTTACCTCATTAAAAAAGAACATACAGAAAAGAGCCGTATCCTGTAATAGCACTTGTTGCTACCCTGATCTGTGGTTTGTTTAATCTCATTAAGGCCTTGGTCAAACGACAGTCTATTGCTGGCCATAGCCTACTTAGGGCCATAGGACTTGGCTTGCCTACAGTCTTCTTCATTTTTCCAAAGCCGATGCCCAGCCAATTTGATACTTCCATTTTATACAAACGACCTAAGAGTCCACAATTAAAATTATTTTGGTAAGCAACTTCTATATCCCATGGACTACCTTAAATTACAACTGCTGTTCATGTATTTTCCCGATTCAAGCAAAATTATTTATTGGGTGTTTCTCTCAAGAAATTCTCAGTATAAATCCGAATTCAGAAAGTTGGTGGTATTTCTTCAAGCCCGTGCCTCGGAAAGCAAGTAAAGTTATTGATCCTGTGTCTGATCTCTCTCCGGTCGTGTTTAATAGCCATTTCATCGTGAGAGAATATAAAGTGCACCTGCGCTTGCGCAATGACACGTGCACTATAAGCCTGTCCCGCGCAGGTGCTATGTTGGGAAGTCTCAACAGAGACTAAGAAATACCACAAACATCCCAACACATCCCAGAGTTGCTCCGACAAAAATTTAAGGAAATTAATATATTAACTTTGGTCTCTCAATACATTTATGAAAATGTAATGTACGTACACAAAAATAAAGGTAGTAATACAAAAGTAAGTGATATTCATTCTGTAAATACTAGGAACAGACACAAGCTTGTTGTACCAGTTACTCGACTCCACCGAGTTAGTAATTCATTCTTGGGGCGATGTAAACGCTTTTACAACAAAATCCCAGAAAATATACAAAATTTAACCTGCTCAAAGTTTAAAAATTTTATTAAAGAAAGTTTGTATAAAAAGGGTTATTATAATATTAAGGAATTTATGGATGACAATAACCCCTGGGAATGAGGTGATCGCTTCCAAGTCACTTCTAATTTGTTTTGTGTGGTTAATTGTGTAACATACATGATTGTAAGCTGTTATTTCAAAAAAAAAAGTCGCGCTGGGTTTCTTGCTGGTTCTTCTCAGGAAGAGTTTTTTTTTCGAACCAGTGGTAATTAAACAAACGAGTGACTTTCAATAAGTATTATTTATAATCTATATTTAATAAAAAAAAGTTTCTGTTTCTGATGGACATCACAACTTACTCCACAGAAAGCAGCTTTGTTGTTATGTTTGATATTCTGGTTCGTTATTTCTCCTGTGTATTATTAGCTGGCAATCCTTGCAGCCTAAAATCATACTGGCTCTGTAATCCTTTGAATCGAATCACTAAAGTGATTACACTGCTGCTGCTATCTGCCGCAGTTGTCACGCTTTGTAAGCGAGTTGGAAACCGTAGTTTTTTTTTATTCTGCTGTTATCAGGAAGATGTCGCTGCTCATCTCCTAGGTTCATCTCCTCAGTCGATTCTTACGACTTTCACGGATTAATACAGAGTAGTGGATATTCTTACACTGTCACTACACGGGCAAAATATTGTTTTTAAATCCATCATATTAGCTTAGCTTACGCTTATGATTCTAAAAGACTACGCTCACGCTTTTGTACGTGGTAGAGCCATGCTGCAGCTATATTAGTAGTGTAGTTGTAGCACGAATGGGTCGGCTCGACCGGGGAGTATAGTGTGTATAGACAACTGGAGACCATTTTTACTGGAAAAGAAGCATTCCATCTTAGTCCTCACGGGTGACGAGCCATCTGCATTTTGATTCTTTATTGAGGATAGATGTAGACCATCAGGTGGACTGTGTGCTCGTTTGTCAGCCTATCCTATAAAAAAACACTTAAACTAGTAGTCACTCACTAAAAAGGTCAAGTTCTATTTATATGTTACAAATTTATAATTCTTTTAAAGGAAGCCGCCAGATCGTAAAACTGATTTGCTAATTTCCCTAACGATTGAGTAGCGGAAGAATTTGGAGTAATATAATTTAAAGTGTGAAATAGTTAACGCCTTAATATCCTCGTCAACCGTTCTCAAATTTAAAAAAAAAGAACTTACCGACCACACATTTTTTAATCTGCATTATTAAGCGTTGAAAATACAATGAGCTAATATGTCCGAAACACTTAAGCGCCGCGGGTGTAAAAATTAACAGGCGTGTAATAAAACGGCAATGAGTTTACTCTTTTCATTAACGGTAGGATCGTTGGATGAGTTAATAATATTTTTATATTTTGCCAGTATAAAAAATTTAACGCCATATTTTATTGCTTGGAGTACATCAATGTACAAACATCGAATATTGCAGAAACATCTTATATAGTCTCCGATAGGTGTCAAGTATCTGATGTTTTAATATAAACAAATAACATTAACAATAATATTTTTCACGTGGTAGAGCCATGCTGCAGCTATATTATTGGTATAGTTGCAGCGCGAATGGGTCGGCTCGACCGGGGATGGACCACGCTCTCACAGAATACCAGCGTAAAATAGAAGTTTAACGCTGCTGTGTTTCGTATGGTGAGTGCAAAGAACCGGAGACCCTTTTTACTGAAAACGAGACACTCCAACTTAGTCCTCATGGGTCAATTTCGAATCAAAATGCAGATTGCATTTTGATTCGAAATTGAGGCTAGATGTAGATGTCTATGGGCCACAGCAACCACGTACCATCAGGTGGACTGTCTGCTCGTTTGTCACCCATATCCTATAATAAAAAATTCTAACCTTTGTTCCAAAATGTAATGATCTCCCATATCACCTTCTGTATTCAATTTACAAAGATTCGTAACAAAAAATATTCACGCGCTGTCCGTTGTAATTTCCTTACACTACTTACCATTTATTTATTTATACTTTAATGCACAAAGACAATCAGTCTGCCAGCCAGCAATTAAGAGGTTATTAAGGCTAAGATTATTAAGGCTAAGCAGAGATAGAGATTATTTGATGTTTTTTTTTATAGGAGCAAACGAGCATGCGGCTCACCTGATGGTAAGTGACTACCGCCGCCCATGAACAACCGCAACACCAGGGGAATTGCAGATGCGTTGCCGGCCTTTTAAAAAGGAGTACGCTCTTTTCTTGAAGGTCCCTAAGTCGTATCGGTCCGGAAAAATCGCTGATGGTAATCGATTCCACAAGGAGGTCGTGCGAGGAAGAAAACATCTTCTAAATCGCACAGTGGTGGACCGCCAATCATCCAGATGGTGTGGATGGTATCGGGAGTTCTGCCGCGATGTGCGTTCGTGAAATTTGGCGGCTGGGATTAATCCGAACAATTCCTCAGAGCACTCCCCATGGTAGATGCGAAAGAAAATGCAAAGGGATGCAACATCTCTTCGCAGTGCCAATGAATCGAGCCGATCGGAAAGGGCTCGGTCGTCGACAATTCGAGCCGCTCTGCGTTGGATGCGGTCAAGTGGAAGGAGCTGGCACTGGGGAGCCCCTGCCCAGAGATGGGAACAGTATTCCATGTGAGGCCGAACTTGCGCCTTGTAAAGTAGCAGGCGGTGTGCCGGCATGAAATACTGTCCCGCTTTGCTGAGCACGCCAAGCTTTTTAGAGGCCAATTTGGCCTTCCCTTCCAAGTGACCACGAAACTGCACGTCACTCGATATGTCGACTCCGAGGATACCGATACTGGCTGAGGCAAGAAGGGGAGTGCCTTGAAACTGAGGAGATACGACAAAGGGGTTCTTTTTAGCGGTAAACGCGCAAACTTGTGTCTTCTGAGGATTAAATTGGACTAGATTTAGTCGCCCCCAATCCGAGACTTTGTTCAGCAAAGACTCGACTTCAGACACAAGTTTGTTCCGGTACTCAGCGACGTTTTCCCGAGAAATATTGGCACGGCCGGTGTATAAAGCATCACCAGTGCTGTCATCCGCATAGCAATGAATGTTACCAGTTAGCAACATATCATTGATATGCAGAAGAAACAGCGTTGGTGATAGCACACAGCCTTGTGGAACACCAGCGTTAATAGGCTTGTAGTCAGAGCATGCACCGTCTACAAAGACCTTGATGCTCCGATCTGCAAGGAAGCTGGTGATCCAATTGCACAATTTCTCGGGAAGCCCATAGGAAGGGAGCTTCGAAAGAAGCGCTTTGTGCCAAACCCGATCGAAGGCCTTCGCAATGTCCAGACTAACGGCCAACGCCTCCCCCTTGGACTCTACTGCCTCCGCCCATCTATGGGTCAGGTAGACCAGAAGATCACCAGCTGATCGACCCCGACGAAAACCGTATTGGCGGTCACTAATCAGCTGGTGATCCTCAAGGTACCGGATGAGCTGGCAGTTAATAATGGATTCCATTATTTTGGAGAACAAGGAGGTGATCGCGATAGGCCTATAGTTGGATGGGTCTGAGCGGTCGCCTTTTTTAGGGATCGGGTGGACAAAAGCTGTCTTCCATGAATTCGGGACTACGCCTTGGGAGTAGGAGTACCGGAAAAGACGCGTTAGCACCGGTGCCAACTCCGGAGCACACGTCCTCAGCACAATTGGGGGGATTCCGTCAGGCCCACTCGACTTCTGGATGTCCAGGGAGAGCAGTGCTTTGCGAACCGAGCGCTGTGAGAACAGCACATCCGGCATGGAGCACTCACACCGTGGGATGGTCGGCGGTGTTTTCCCCCCATCATCAAGAGTCGAGTTGGACGCAAAAAGGGAGCCTAAAAGGTCGGCTTTGTCTTTTGCGTCATGGGCCAGTGAGTCATCCTCCCTGTGCAGAGATGGTAGTGATGGCTTACAGAAATTCCCTTGGACAGCCTTGGCGAGAGACCAGAATGCACGGGTTCCCGAAGGAAGGCGAACTAGTTTCTCGCCAATTCTGCCTATGTGCTCTGACTTTGCCTTGGCAATAACTCTTTTGAAGGACCTGGAGGCGAAGTTATACTTCTTTTTAAGTGTGCTGGTATTTACATCCCGAGTCGCCGAAGCTGCAGCCCAGGCTTGATAACACTCCTGCTTACTGCGTAATGCAGTCTTACAGGAGCGACCAAACCAAGGCTGAGATCTGCCTCCGATGGGTACCACAGATGATGGAATAAATAGTTCCATTCCCTGTAGCACCACATCAGTGACAGAGTCAGCAACAGCGCTGGGATCATCCGGCGAGAAGCAAACCCGCCCCCATGGGTAGGATGCAAAGAAGGGCCGCATTCCGTCCCAATCCGCCGACCTGTAATGCCAAACACGGCGGCAACCTGCAGAACGCAACCGCGAAGGGAGCGTGAGTGGCACCACACTCCGGATCAGACAATGGTCCGAAGAGCCGAGAGGGGCATCGACGGAAACCTGATATCCGTCCGGATGAGAGGTCAGCAAAAGGTCCAACTGGGAAGGTGTATGATCCTCCACATCTGGAATCCGCGTAGGCGAAGTAACCAGTTGTGTCAGACCATATGCCAAGGCAAAGTCATAAACAGATCTCCCCGCATGATCGGTTAGACGTGAACCGAGCCATTCGGCATGGTGGGCGTTAAAATCGCCAAGGATCACGATCTCTGCGGATGGGACCTATTGTAGCAAGAAATCTGTAGCCATTTGGACGTGGTCGATGAGTCGGTCTGTTTCGGCATTACCGCTATGGGACCTATAGAGGCACCCGTAGACGCGCGGATGGTCGTTGCTGTCTACGCGTAGCCAAAGGATGGACAGGTCCGAACCTTCAAGACTGCCGAGGCGTCGAGAACAGATGTCCTCTCTGACATACACGCAAACTCCAGCCCGAGGCACAAAGGAATGCTCCAATTTGTACCCCGGGTAGGAGAGATACGAAATATCAGCCGGAGAGGAAACCTGCGTCTCGGTCAGAAAGAGCAAGGCCGGCTTCGCCGTCTCGAGATGGTAGTGGACGGCGTTTAGGTTAGAGTGCAGTCCCCTGATGTTGCAGAAATTCACGGATAGCGTGGCAGGGGTCGCCTTGGTGTTCTTGCTCAGTTTGCCCCTAGCAGTAATGCTTTTGAGCGGAATTTTGCCCCCCCCAGAATACGCGGGGCAGCCTGAGCACCCACGCTCAGGATCGGAATAACATGGTCGTGGATGCTCAGCGAGGGATTCTCCAGGGGTGCTGGTACCCTCCTGGGGTAGTTCTTCGTGTAATTCCGCTACCATGTTAATGGGGAGGGGGGGGAATTGGGCCTCCGGCCACCTGCACTCACCAGACGAAACGCAGAAGCAAAGCTTCTACTTCACGCCGGTATTCTGTGAGGTCGTGGTACCAACCCGGCTCGAGCCGGCCCATACATGCAACAGCAAAAACTGCTGCGTGGCTCTACCACCGTTCGAAGATTAAGGTATAGACATATAAGCGTCGGTAAAATTTTTATCAATTGCTTTCCTAATATATCGTATCGAACTAAATGTTTAAAACAAACTAATCGTTGATAATTTTAAAATAATAATTGTAACTTTCCTTTTACGAACATTACACATTTTAGAAACACCTGATTTCGAACTTATAATAATAAGTAAAGAACTTAATCGATCTTGTCGAACCTTATTAAAAGACAATGAATACCCTATATAGCCGTAGGAATCCGACTCAGAGCGGCGATTTGTCAACCTAAACAGTGCCCTTGTGGTAGCAACGTCGGCGAGTTCGGGATTCATGGTTCGTGCAAGAAAAGTTCTGGTTGGTTTTCCGGTCACGGTTCTTTGAACGATGTCATCCGAAGAACTCTTGTCTAGTCTATATAAATGTGTCCTCGGTTTTTGAGCCTTATGGAATATTTAGAAACGATGGCAGGAGACCCGATGGTATGACTTTGATCCTTTTAGGAGAGAGGTAAAGCCCTGTGTGGGATGCTACGTGCGTAGACACTTTAGCAGCCTCTCTGCTCAGGGGTACCTCGTTTAGAGCAGGGGCGGCATGAGAGGCAACTGAACTAACTAACGTAATTATGCCTCTGAGAGATACATATTTGTGCCATTTGCCGTAGGTCGTAGGTATTGGTCCGTGGGGTCAATGTAAAGAACTGTATCCGCGACTGGTTATTGCTGCCGGTCATAAGAGGGCTGGTTGTTATCTCGCTTTAAGGCTAAATACAGCCATTCAGCGAAGAAGCGCAGTCAGTGTTCTCGACACTATATCGCGGGGTAGGGCTGTATGATAATTTTAGTTTTTTTTTTATTAGGGTTTATTAATATTATTTATATTAGAATGTTATATAAAAAAGTTGAAAATTTGCAAAGCACAGATAGCCTGCTTGGCGATTTAATTCATTACGCTTGGGACCATGCTTTAGACCTTTTAACAATCCTTAAAAATGGATACCTAAAATATACGTAACAATTAATAAGTTTATTTATGTTTCTACTACTAATCCTTTCGTAATGAAAGTATTAGTGCTACTTTTTGTACGAATTATTATTATATAAGTTTCAATTTGATTTAGAAAGAAAGAAAGACTATTCACTGGATAATGTAGGTAAAATACAATAGGTGCTGTAGGTGAAAACTTGTCTTTGTCTATTTGTTTTGTAAAAACCTTTTTCGTAAGTGCTCCATTTTTTACTACCTATATAATTATCTAATTATCATATAATAATAACATATCATAACCTTTCCCATGATGCTCACTAGTTTTACAAGGTTAGGTGGAAGTTCCTGTTCTGCCTAGGAGATTGTCTTCTTTCTTCTTTTTTTCTTCTTTTTTTTCTTTTTTAAACGTTACCCCCACACTAGGATTTTCTCCTGTATCGTGGAGGCAGTTTACAAACATAAATTGCACGAGGACAAACATCCAGACCCGGAACAATTATTTGTAGGCCATACAAATACTTGTTCCGTGCGGGATTCTAACCCGCGGCCCCCAGCGCAACAACTCATTTGCTAAGCTACTGCGCCACGGAGTCGTGTCGTTGTCTGGGTAGATTATAATATCTTATTATACTATCACTCACTCAATTCGTCATATTTTGCGACACCCATCGAATAACATGGGCGATGAATTTGCTAACATCGATAAGTAATCCACATTAGTTCTAATTATACTTTGATATTAACTCTTCTCCAGTTGTTGGTTAGAAAAACTATAGATGAAAGATTTTCGAATGGCAGTCTCGTACCATCACGTACAGTGTAGTGTTCTCTTCCTGTGTTCCCTTCCCGTCCTATTCTGTCATGATAAGCTATGTGGAGGCAATGAAAGATGTTTAGGATCTTGCTGTTGATCGAAAAATCAGTTTGAATGACTGCAAAACTTTCGTCACACCAACGTCTTAACGAGGAGACCTCACGTTATTCAACTCGAGTCAAATAAAAGTACTCGAAAATAATTTGCCGATTTACAAATCCGGTTAATCCTGTAAACCGGAAACAACATCCCCTAAATCGCACCCTAAAGACCCTGTTTAACACATCTACGTCAGAGGCACGAGATTAAATGTCAAATAGAGGGCGAGGGAAGATCGAGGAGTTTTTAAATCGAAGGGCGAAGGCCTCCGGAGGGATCGCGGCGTTTAATTGTGCAAGTTTGTGTGTCAAGTAGTTTTTAATCGATCTTCTGCTTGACGACGGATCTCTGTGTTATTTAAAAAACTAATTTGTTAAAAAACATTTTTATTGTTTTTTTTTTACAGTTAATGGTGACAAACAAGCACACATTCTACCTGACGGTCTAAAGATGCTCATAGACCTACATCTATCCTCCATTAATAATCAATATATTAGTGCGTTGTCCCATTAGTAAAAGATGGAACGCCTCGTCATCAGTAAAAGGGTCTCCGGTCCACGTAACACAACAACTTCTTTATGCTGGTATTCTGTGCGAACTAATCCATTCGTACTGGAGCCATATCATGTAAATAGCTCAATACAAATACAAAGATTCCAAAATTTAGTTATAAAAAATAGTTATTTGTTGTAAAAAAGTTCTAAAGAGTTTGAACCCTGTACTCATGGTTTAGCAGCCGCGTACGATGACCATAACATCTGGTGGTCAATTCCAACAATTATAGAATCGCCAGCCTTACGGACCCTTCTGCCGATCCATCAGCTCCACCTTAATAGACTCTGCACTATCGAATGAAATCGCACTTTTTTCGATTAACGCATCGAATCGCCCCCTAAACTCGATACTAAACAATATAATCAGCTACAATTCAACGCGCTGCGTTTACCTGATATTAAAAACGGTGACTGAGCGCTTTCCATGCAGGTAGCCGAAGTTTTTAACGAACCATTGTGATTTGCGTATTCGATTATTTTGATCGATGATTTATATGGTGAGGTGTTTATTGGTCTTTCACGGTTCATATAGATACTGATTACAACAGGCATATTAGTAACTTTTTTCAATGTTTATAGGTTGAAAAATAATCGTTTCTACTTGCGCTCTTTAATGCATATTTAAAATAAGTTTAGGTAATAGTCCGTGAACATGTACAAGTTTGCCCCCGTCACTACACCAGATCTGATAGACCATAAAGTTATAACATATATACGCTCCATCACTTGGGCAATGAAGTGTCTGCCGCGCTGCCACAATGCCTGTTGGCGAACTTCACATGTCTTCGAAATACTTTTTTTTCTTATTTCTCAGACATGCAGGTTTCCTCACGATGTTTTCCTTCACCGCCGAGCACGTGGTAAATCAGCACTTAAAATTGCCACTAACAATTTCATTGGTGCCGGCGGGGATCGAACCCGGGTTCGCCGGCACCAGTGAGCCGTGGTAGCTCAGATGGTTAGCGCTCGCGGTAAATTTCAGAGTCGCGTACTCTGAAATTACAGCCCGGCTTCGATCCGCGCCGGCACTAATGATAGACCATAATCGTTGCTAAAGATCACCGATACATTCCAAGGATGATTCGTGAGGCATTGAAATCAAAACACATCCTAATTTCAATAGAGAAGATGGCTCGGAGCTACCATCGGATTGCGATCCTATATAAAATTAAATCTCAACCTAAGCATACAACTGCAAGACTTCAAGTTACTATAAGTTATACTGCGTAGATGAGGCCAAAAATTAAGACATTGGGACGTCGAACACCTCCGTTCCTCCCCCCCCCCCCCCCCCCCATGGGATCATAAAGTACTCGAAACGTTGGGCATATAAGATAAGTTAATATACGCAATAAAATCCGTAAAAACTAGTTTTATTTCAAAGTTTAGGCGCTATTTGATGAGGCTCGGTACGAGAAGTACTATTAGGTATTTTATGGTTCAGTCCTCGCCACAGAATATCTAAGTGACCTCACTATAAACATCTAATTTGGTTACTAATTGTATGTTTTTTGTTTGGTTTACTAATTACTACTTCAATTGTAATGAAATAAATTTTCAGTAGTTTTTTTTTAAGTTACCAATAAATTTTACCATTAATTTATAATAACATACTGAAATAATATTACCCTACCAACAATTTATTGCTATATGCCAGCCAATTACTAGTGCAGAATGAATTTTATCATCCAAGAAGACGTCAATTTTCTAACAGGTCTAGTAAGGTGTTATGTGGTAAAGCCACGCTGCAGCTATATTATTGTTGCATGAATGGGTCGGCTCGACCGGGGAAGGACCACGCTCTCACAGAATACCAGCGTAAAATAGCAGCTTAATGGTGCTATGTATCGTGGGGTGAGTTTAGAGAACCGGAGACCCTTTTTACTGGAAGCGAGGTATCTCATCTTGGTGCTCAGGTGTGACAACGCATCTGCATTTTGATGCTTGAATGTAATGTGGACTGTGTGCTCGTTTGTCACCCTTATATAAAAAAAGGTATCCTTAGCATTTCTTTTATTATGAGACATCTTTCTGGAATTTTTCTAAGTATCCTATTGCGACAAATAGCCACACGCATCGTACTTGCGAACACTGATAAGTTCCAAATTTAAAACGTGTTTTTTTACTTTATCATAAAATATGTTTCAGTTACCGATAACTCTACATATTATAATTTAATGGATATAGCCATACTATTTCAATTGTTTTCGCAGTTTCTTCTCATTCAGAAGAACAACTATATTTATTTGTTGAGGAAATTAACCTAGGTAGTTTTTATAAATTTAATTTAATGTCATTTTCATCTACCTAAATAGTTAATTTATATACGATTGAGAGTTAAATGTAAGAATGTTTAATTCTTATGTCATTTAACACTTAATAAAAAAGTAAAACATCTAGGCACAGTTTTTCCGTCCAGCTGCCATATTGCGTGTTTGCCATTTTTTACGACATTAAGTGAAATTGATAATTTTTTTATTACTTTTTTAATTAAAACTGTATTTAACCTTTTTTAATCAATATATTCGCTTAAAATTACTGATATATTTAAGAAAATTAAAAAAAATATGGATAATTAACGTAAATAAAAAAAATGTTTAATAATTTAGACAACTCCTTTATCATAAAATTAAACAGTATTTATAGCAATAGCAAAAATGCTTCTTTGGATATGAAAAGGGCTAAGGACTATATTTAAATAATTCTCAGAACATAATTTAAATGACCAGACCTAATATTGCGCATATAATATGTATACATACAGTCAAAAAGAGCGAAGAACTTGAAACGATCCCTCCATTTATAACTCAGGCGCAAGGTGCAATAAATAGAGTGTAAGGGCTGCAGTAAAACCTATAGTTGATGTCGCGATGTCGGACTAATCCTGATTTAGCGCACTAGCCGCGACCGCAGCCCGTATGTTACGCGTTAACTGGGAGACACACTGTTCTAAAAGACATCGAGTTATTGGATTTCTTAAATATTATTTAAATTTAAGATTTTTGTTGCTTTAAACGGACTTTCATGTATTTTTTATTTTTATTTATTTTTTATTTTATACGATAAGGGTGACAAACGAGCACACAGTCCACCTGATGGTAAGTGGTTGCTGCGGCCCATAGACATCTACATCTATCCTCTATTACAAATCAAAATGTAGATGCGTTGTCACCCGTGAGGACTAAGATGGAATGCCTCATTTCCAGTAAAAAGGGCCTCCGGCCACCTGCACTCACCAAGCGAAACGCAGAGGTAAACCTCTACTTCACGCTGGTTTTCTGTGAGGTCGTGGTACCACCCCGGTTCGAGCCGGCCCATCCGTGCGACAGCAAACGCTGCCGCGTGGCTCTACCACTGTTTAATTCATTATCTATTTATATTAAAACCGTGTAAAATACAGGGTTATTTTAAGAGTAGCCAAATTTTAATTTTAAATTTAAATATATAAATAATAATATATCGTTATTCACTTTTTGAATATAGGAGTAAATAGGGCTTCTTCTTTTATTTAATTATCCCAAATTGAATGTGATTTATGGGCAACGTTTTTGGCTACCGATCGACCCTTACGTGTGTGTGCGTATGCAGTAAAATCAGTTAAAATAATGCATTACCACGTATTTTGAATTTAAAGAATAGATTATAAATATTTTAAAAAAATGTTTGAGAATTTTTAATTAATTTTTCTTCACCATTTGCCTTTGTTACTTATTCTGAACCTTCTCTGCAAAGGCTGGTCATTGCAAAATAACCCTGTATATATGCTATGTATGTTTTAGATTAAATTATAAAAAAGTGGAGCAAGCATGAGGTGCAGCCTTATTATTAAAAGATTTAAATGCACAAACGACGTTCCAAGAGTTAACAATAATATTAGTATTATTATTAAATTTATTTTTAAGTACAATTTTGAATGCATGAAAAATTTAAATGTAAAGATACGAATGGGCTAAATAAAATTGCTTCTAATTTGTTGTTACAACCGCAATCCTTCAAATTCTGCTATTCTCGTCTTGATGAGATGTTAAATAGAACATTGTAAGGAAGAAAACTATTTTACATGACATGGACATTGAGCAAACTAAAGATATTTTAATAGGCTTTTGTTATTTAGATATTTTTATAGTTTTAATAGATATTTAAAAAGGCATCGTTTTATATTTACTTTATTAAACACACGAAAAATTTATGGCCCGCATTTAATACCTTATTTAATACCTGAACTTAACCTTCAACATCCTAATTTTTTCCACTCCTAACCTCATGGTCAATCATCATTCAACCCTTCACATGTCTACTGATTACAACAATGAAGATTCAAGCTATTAGAATATATACCTATTGTCTAATATTTTTTCAATATCAGCACTACATAATTTTAAAAAAAAACATTATTTAGGAAATGCAAATATATGCTAAAAACTGGTTTAATTAAACTTCGTATATTCCAGTTTTAGGATTTACAACCAATAACGCAGTATATCACGTTCAAAAGTAATTTTTTCCTCACAATATTGTGTACGACTCACTTCATTAAAAAATTTAAAACTCCGAGCATTATTCGAAGGCTTTGTTGCGTTTGATTTGTGTGTCTGGGCGTGTAAAGCACAATACTACATTACGTTATTATATGCGCTCTCGCTTTATTCGATTATAAACCGTGGCACAATGGCATTAAGTCGCTTTCGAGGAATTAACGTGACATGGAATTTGAATTTATTCAATTTTCAGTGAATTGCGTTATTTGTAGACGAGATAGATTACAAAAGTTAATCGGCTTACGAAATTAATCGAAGTGCTGAATTGTCAATATTTTGACTTGTATAGAAAAGTCGGTTGGTTTAAAATTAACAGGTGTGTTAATTGGGATCATATTTATTGGCACTTAAAGGGCTTACAGTGCAAAAGTAGCATCTTATCATGAACATGAATAAATTAATTTGACACTAAGCTTTAACATTTCACTAAAAAAAATGTAAATAATGATAAAATATGTAAATATATTCAATATAAAACCGCCAGACAATATACAATTAGTTAGTTAATTAGATGTTTTCTCAAAATTCATTTGCTATGTTGGTATACAATTCTCAATTTAATCTATCCTATATATTATGTACGTTAGAGCATAACTTCTTTTTGTATGAACCGATCTACCTAACAACAACATACACAGGTTATACTTCAGGAGTGGTCTCATATAAATTAAAAAAAAATCTAAATGAGACATATTTAGACGTTTTTTGGAGCTGGCTATTCCTTCTCTCTTATGCTTAAGGTCTCGAAGGCGAAAAACTTAGATAGTTTTCATTTAATTATTTTTTTATTTAAAAAATATAATAACTTATTCACCAAAGGGCAAGTTGAACAAATCGAACCGTAAATAGACCCATTTATTATACTAATATTATCTTTTTGTTGCAGGTGGGCTCAACTATGGACATGTCGAAATACACGATTGAGGAAAAGTATCGATACGGCATGTATCCCGATCCCTCCCGAGGGTACTTAGATTCCGCAGCGCTATCCAAAGCGTACATGTACATGGACCAACAGCAACAACGCTCCTGTCCTATGGACATCAGCAAGATGTACTCGGAAGCTTCGGCTGCTGCTATGGCTGGCTTGAGTTCCGCCGTAAACTCATCGTCAAGCCTCTCTCCTAGATCCCCCGCAGAATCTCCAGATATGACCCCCAAGAATTCACAAGAACGGGCTGAAGGCAGTTCCTCCTCGGGTTCCAATCCTTCCCCTTCCTTGCCATATTATCAGAGTTCATCCAGTATCCTGATGCCGCAATACCCTGGCCAGTATGCACAGAGTACTCAAGCTGAATCGGAGTTTCGGAGACCTCTGACTGTTATATTTTGACCTGAAGCTTAGTTTGTAATGTTGTTGTATTTAATTTGTGTATATCTACAGTTGCGAAAATGTAAGGACAGTTATTTCCATTGTCAAAAGAAGTGCACGATATTTTGTATTTAGAAAACGAACTAAATTTTCTACATTCTGACATTCTTTAATGTCTCTACAATTTTGCTGTTGCATCGTAGTTGTGTTAGGAAATATTTATCAAATCGTCAAGGCTTTTATGAAGCAAAGCAACTTTTAAAATACAGTTTAATGTAAATTTTTATTTCTTCTCTTGTAAAAAGTATGGTTTGGTATGGTTCAATTGAATCAAAAATGCTTGGTGTTTAATATGTTTGTAACGTACGAAATAAATATTTCAATTTCTCAACGTTTAGGAAATATATATATTTATTTTTATTTATAATCAAAGTTCCTCTGCCCTCTTCTAAAAGATCTTCATCTCTTACACGAGTAAGACGTTGATAAGTCGCTGTATATTGTAAATATTTTAGTAGAATACAGGTTTTCACTAACTAAAAGTAGCTGCAACTCATTTTAAGATGCCACAGGTATTTTATATAATTTTATTTCAGACCATTTAAAAATATTTACAAAAAAAGAAAGTGGGTCAATTTGTTCGGTCAAATAACTAATTTTACTGTTTTTACCAGCAACTAGATTAGGCATTAGTTAGTCCTCCGGGGTCACATGGACCATACCATTCTTTTACCATCCCCTAGAATGTGTGCTCGTTTTAAACACTTATTCTATAAAAATAGTTTTGTAGTAATATAATATGAATAAATCGAAATACATTTATATAAAAATTAAAGTTATTATTAAACATTCATACTAGTTTGCACTCTGGTTATACTACGCAATTTTAATTTAAGTACATTTTATTCTGTTCTCAAAATAATTTGCAGTTACTTTTAGTTAAAGAATTATTTAGAAATGTCCAAGTTCCATTACAACGACATTTTGATACATATAACTCTGTAAATATAGATTAAGATGGTATATACATCAAATAGTGTTAAAATTAGTACAATAAACATTTCGAAGTTATATTGTTTAAAACTGGGCCTTATAAATTATTATTATTATTTAAGAAATATTATTGTCCATACACAATGTATTTCGTGAGCGTGAAAAGCTTTTTGTATATTTTGTGTTACATTTTTTTTTATTAAGTACGTAATGCAAAAATTTACAGAGTCGCATTTAAGATTTAAGTGTATCGTAACATTGCATTTATGTGTTGCCATAAATATTTAATAATAATAATTAATTGTTATATATGAGCATATAATAATATTAAATGGAAAATAACTTACGAGAAAAATCTAGAAATTATAACTGCGACCCCATAAAATTATTGAAGTTCTGATATAAGTGAAATCTATTCAAGTGTTCGACATTAATTTATTTTAATGTTTTTCATTACGTTTTTGTTTTTAATTAACGTGGTATATTTTAATTTTAAGATTGACTCTTATCGATTAATTTGGGAATTAGTATTGACAACACTATGATTGACTGATATAATATAATTACATGCTCATTACCATTTGATTCTTATTGTCTGTGTTATTTCTTCGTGTAATTTCTTATTTGTATGATAAAATTATCGTTCTGATTCTGTTACCCAGTGAATATAGAATTTTTTGAACGACTGTCGTGTTTGATGTAAATTACAAGAATAATTAAATAGATTTTTAATTATAAAATTAATTGTATAGCTACGTCGATTGTACGGCGACACGATTAAAATATTATTAAAATTAAATAATACGTAAATTAAAACGTTGAAAATTCCACTCTGTTGTTTTCTTTGAAACCTCTTAAACAGAGTCCTCTCGTACTATTATTTTTATACGTAACCTCCACTTTTTTCGCCTATATAATCGTTCTGTGTCTGGATGTTTATCCTTGTGAAATCTATGTATATAAAGATTTCACAAGGACAAACTTCCAGACACAGAACGATAATTTGTAGGCTATACAAATACTTGTTCTTTCGAGATTCGAACCCGCGCCCTATTTCGCTGCAACTCATTGCTAAGCCACTGCGCCACGGAGCTGTCATGTTACTCGTGTAGGTATAATTGGTTAGGTATTAATATTGCCTACTGTCATAATACTTAGCAATTTCTTTCTTGCCAAGGAGTCCGTCTGAGAAGACGCCACAATTTTTCTCTTCTTCTTTAGAAGGAGTTTGAAGGGGTCGGCAAATCACACAATCACTCTGCTGAACGTTTGCAGCAGTCAGATGTGGGGTTGTTATAAACTAATTTCCTTAATTCCGTGTAAAGAAAGAAAATTATGTGTCCTGCCCAGTTTTAAGAAGACGTCCCACCCTCCCTCAATCAAAACCGCTAAGATCTTAGCGGCCAGCCTTAGCTGAGTCTACTTCACCTGAGGACGCCTCGTGTAGAGGCGACACACGTGTCGTATTTTCGAGAGTGGTGTTTCGTGCCTAGCGTGGTGGTGCTGGGGATGGTAGTGCTGGGATTGACGGCGACGGGTATAGTGCGCGCGATTGAGGGAGGGTGGAAGGTCCCCTTAAAACTGGGCAGGACAAATCATTTTCTTTCTTTACGCCGAATTAAGCAAATTAGTTTATAACAACCCCATTATAATGAATTTCCGCAAAGTAACGCCTGATTCTGTTAATTAGCAGTCAGATGTATTCTAGTATTAGATCATAGCACAATGTTTCAGTGCTTAAACTGAGGAAACTTACAAGTAACTATAACAAAAGGCAAAGATTTTAAACCTACCTTTATCCATTTCTACTGCCAACAGCAGTGCATTCAAATGATGTGAATGCCTGTCTTTCCAGCGAGGTTGCCATAATAAAATAATAAAAATAATAATAAAATATTTATTTGCATAAAACATGGTACATTTTTAGGTCTTATAATATAGTGTGAACATGCATGTTTTACCGATTTATCAGTGTGCAAATATTAAGTCGACATGCAATAATTGAATAATTAAAATTACAAAATTACAGTAACGTTTCATATCAAAATTTAATAAAGTAATATAATGTCAATGAATTTATTATGTAAAAAGAGAAATAAATAATAAAAAATATACAGGCATGGTCATGTCATAATGCATAATGTCAAACTAGTATAATGTCAATCTTACAAATTCTAATTAATTTGTCAATTTAAAATTTCAAATAACAACAATTCGCTTGAGGTGACCGTCACGGCAGAATTACATCAATTAACATGCTTAAGTTTACTTAATTACTCGTACTTACGTAATCACGACCTCACTGTCAGACGTATTGTAGGGTACTTTGTCTTCTTTGTTTCTAATTAAGCTGCTGCAGCCTCCCATTATCTCGTTTGTCAAATTAATATTATAAAACCACTATCAAAATTCACTGCCAAACATTGGCTTGCCCATAGATTGCCTTATATGGAGGACATTTGCCATAGTCGCCAAGCAGGCGGGTTGGCTGCTGGCCATCTGGTTGGTATCACTCTGTCGTCTCTCACGACACCCACGAGATGTTATGTGGTAATGGATATTTTTACACCGCCACTATATGTATGATAATTACTTTTTTGTAATACTTACATATTTGATTTTAGCACACGTGTGAAATCTTAATTCGTTTTAAATTACCGAAATCAAATCTCACAGACCAGTGTCAAAGTGTCGATTTTGGATCCACAGAACCGCTTGCCTAGCGTATACAGCAAATACAGAAGTATTTGCTGACGCCAAACGATTCTTACCATACACTGAATATCTGCGTCAATTAGCATAATAATGTATTACGTATGGTGAATGACAAGAATCAGACAGGAAGCATTCCATGTTAGTCTTCAGAGGTGACCACAAATCTGCATTTTGTTTCTTTATTGGGATAGATGTTAGTTCTCTATGGGCTACAGGAACTTACCATCACGTGGATAGTTGTGCAGTGCTAGGTTGTCACCTTTATTCTATAAAAAAAACACTACCCAAAGGCAATATTACGATAGGCTAACTAACCAACTATTAAACCAACGACTGATAAGAATATATTTATTAAGATTCTCTAGTAGCCCCGTGCCGACAAATGAAGAGTGGGATTACAATCTGTTGATTGGATAAGATGCAGCCGACTCACTGTTTATGTGGCAGTACCTGTGGTAGGCCTATTTTTAGTAGCAACTTTGTGTTGCGACTGTTAATATTAGAATCCTTTTGCCTAGTTGATAGAAAATCTAATTACCATTTCTTCTGATATTCCAGAAAGAATTAAAAAAAAGAAAAGGTAGCTGTACCGACCCTGCCAACTATCGGCCAATATCAATTACCTCCATACTCCGCAAGATTATGGAGCGTATATTGAACGCCCACTTAATGGCATACCTAGAGCAATGATCTCCTCAGTGATCGCCACTACGGGTTTCGCCGAAATCGATCAACTTCTAGCGTATGTCACTCACATATGGGGCGAAGCCCTCGAGAACAGTGGTGAAGCACTTGCTGTTTCCCTCGATATTTCGAAGGCCTTTGACAGGGTTTGGCACGCTAGTCTATTTGGCAAGTTTTCAGCGTACGACTTATCCCCTGGCCTGATTGTCTGGGTGAAGGACTTTCTGAGTGAACGGTCTCTCCGAGTCGTCGTCGATGGCTGCTGAATTCTCCTCTTTGATGTACTAAGGTTTAAAACGCGCGGAAGGTCTAGCCTAGCTGGTCTTCCTTTCGTGAACCGTAGATAATGATACCTACAAAAAATAACCGAAACATATGGTTTGTTTCACTGATCATTTAGTGTCTGAGTGTTCTTTGCACTAAGTACTTACATAAAAATGAAAATATGAAACACCTAAAAAAACCAACATATCATTGATACGGATATATGAAATTATTTATAATGACATTATTACTGTTCATTCTACTTTTTAAATCGCTTAAAATAATAAAATGCCCTCTTATACAATTACCAAACTAAATCTAAAGTTGTAAGTATATATTAAAACCTCTATTTTCATGCCTTACATCATATTTCAGCTTGACGAGAACGTATTGGACGGAAAATGAATGCTGTCAATTTTTAATGCTTGAATGCTCCCCTATGTTTTTTAATAAAATATGCGCACTTGATAGATATCATTGCGCCGCGGTGTAAGGGTAGTGATTTGGCATAAAGTAAACAACTGGGCTGTCTTTTGTGGGGCAAAATACGCTGAAATAACACAAACAATTGCGCGAACCCTCTTGTGAAAGCTAGGTGATAATATACAGGCTGTTCTAATATTCTCAATAAAAATATAGCAAATTGGTTTCAATCAACTCATTATGTATCTTTTCTACTTGTTTTGCTGCCTAATTTCAATGCTTGATACATCCATTTATAGCTTCAAGCATATTTAACACGTTGTGCAGACAGGTTCATGAATATCACGGTCATAATAATTTTATTTAAAAATATCTTTCACGAAACAATTTTTGAAAATCAAATAATTTCCTTAAGATTTTGCTTAGTAAGCGAAACTGTGGCGATCTTATGAAAGAATCAGAAAGGAATTCAAAGTAGACTACTTTTTTCCAGCAGATACAATTTTAGCTTTTATAATGCTAATACATGCATAGGACGTAAAAATAAGTAGGTATTAAGAAACTTCTGTGTCTAAGCTCTTTTAAATTTTACATACTCATCTTATCGATAACCTTTATTTAAAATAATGAAAATTTACTGATTACTTGAATTGATGCTACAGCAATTGCAAAAACAATGAATCTGGTTATGAATACTTCCACACTATCTTAAATAAGCTGTTGGCGTTAAGAAATCAACCTAACAAGAAAATAAAAGTCCACTTGATACTATACATTTTTTTAATAATGACAATAACTGTGCTCTCACATAATTATTTTTGTACCCAGTGAAATAAAGGATACAATAATAAAAAAGTAAATTCATCTTTATAACACATATATTTAAATCATATATACATCAAGGCCACCCAAGGAACTATAGAGCATTCTGTAGATAACAACTAAGCGCCTACTCCCCCACAGCTAACCATTATTATGACAAAACGAGAGAAAATAAATAATCAATGGCGTCGGATGCAGCGGCGCGATTGTTTTCATTGCAAACACAATCAGTACTAATAAATACACGGTACTGTGCACAATACGCCTGCTTCTGAAACGGCCGAGTGAATTTATTTGAAAAACTACTCGTAATAGACGCAACAAAAATTTTGAAAAATCTATCTATTTTAAATAAAGAATATTATCTTATATTTACGCGAAGGCTACACGTTAAATGAAACTAATTTTTGCGGATTATATCGCGTTTAATTTTAACTTTTTTTAATTCCCGACGTTTCGGGTGCTTTACAGCACCCATGGTCACGTGGGGGACTAAGGTGTTTGACGTCCTGATGTCATAATAAGCCCGGCTACCTGCAGTTTTTTAATATTAATTTTTGGTTCGATTTACGCAGAATGAGCTTACAGTATTTTGAAGAAATCATCGCGAATCATCTTTGGTAGGAATCGGTGTTCTTTTGCGAGGATTTCTAGTCTATCAAATCTAATGTAATGGCGGGTACGATCTTGAACATGTTCACAAACTGCAGACTTCCCGATACGTCGGTGCTTCACGTCAGCTATATGTTCTTTAACGCGGATTTTTATAGATCTTTTTGTTTGTCCTATGTAAGAGAGACCACATTCACAATCCAGCTTGTACACTCCTGCATCTTGTAGAGGGATATGACACTTGGCGGATGGTAAAAATTGACCAAACTTCTTCGGCGGCTTGAAGTATGTTTTAATGGAAGCTCGCTTTAAGATATAGCCAACCTTGTCTGTGACTCCTCTGATATAGGGTAGTACAGCAGGCACACGCTCGACTGTGGCCGGCTTCACTCGGTCACTGTGACGTAGGCGCGGGACCTGAAGCTTGTTGTCTTGCAGTACTTGCTTGACGTGCTAAAGCTCGGCAGCCAGATGTTTTCTGTCACAGATCCCTCGTGCGCTCTGAAACAATGATTTTCCCACGGTAGCTAACTGTGAAGGATGATGGTGCAATTCACTATTTAAATATCGAAATATTAAAAAAATTCTAAGTAGTTCATAGAATATTTTCAAAAAAGTTAGGGCTCCGTATGAAAACTTCGTTAATGTAACCCAAGGTGTGAAAAAAATACCAAAAAGAATCCTTAAATCGCGTACGCACCTAACGTATTGTACGTACGTAAACTATTGACAATAGAGCAAAGTGTACAGTTTCATGAAAAAAATCAATATCTACAAAAAGCTCTGCAATACCATATGTCTAACTATTACAGTTATGTCACAATAACTACTTTTTCATGTTCAAATATGCAACAGTAACGCCGGTACAAACTAGGCCACATTATTCGTAGATTTTATCCAAATAAATCACTTTCTATTCAAGGCTATATCAGTACCTGTACCATGCATAACCACTAATTACGTTAACCATGTAATTTAAGTAACATTTTTCACTTTTTAAATCTTTGTTAATTCAGCAGCGGTCCGTTGTCTCTCGAAGTTCACATGTCGCGAGGCGCAGACGCGTGATACACGCGGGTGAAACTGCGGGGCACAGCTAGTATATTGGGAGAACTTAAGATGGTAAAGCACAGTAGCTAAGCTGAACAAAAGCCTCATGTCTGAAAGACAACCAAGGTTGTAGTAATAATTCTTCCATTCCTAAAATGTTTTCTGTAGTATTCTATAAAATCGTATTATGGCTTCAGCACAATTGGGTGGTTCACGAACTGGGAAAGGACTACGCTCACGCAGTATACCAGCGTGAAAACGCGGCATAATGCTGCTACGTTTCCATAATGACGAGTAACTTTTTTACTGGTAATGATTTGTGTACGCATTTGCATTTTGCTTATTAGTCGAAGATGGATTTAAGATTTAAGTGTAGGTGTCTATGGACCACAGTATCCACATACCATCAGGTGGACTATGTGATGTACAGTACTGGTTGACTACTCTGCGTCGGTGCTCGAGACTAACAAGTTCAGTTTTACCCCATCGAGGTCACTAATAACCCTCTTAACACGCCTCTCCACTTACTCCAATAAATCAGACCATCTTTCCACAAATAAGTGTCACAACTGATCTGACCTCTGCAAACCCATAGCTCAGCAGCTATGGATATGGGACCTCAGCAGGAGCAGTAATAAACAGACAGTTAATGTACTGAGGAGTAATAGTAAACAAACAATTAATGTGCAGCAGGAAGAGATTTGGAGAAAGTACTCCTGAAAATCGTCACAACATCATCAGGACTGCCTTCACAACAACGACTCGAAGAGACGATTTACTCAAAAGTCTTGCACAAAGCTGTTCGTACGAGAGGATAAGCCATACAATGGAGGCTTGCCTTAAGGCGTAGGGTCTCAAATCTTAACAAAGACGAGAGAGACTTGATGTCTATAACAAATCTAAAACAATAGTATACTATAACAATCTAGAACAAATCAAAGATGTTCAACCAGGTTCGTGTATTCCAGTCCTTAGTCCATCAAAGAACAGTTTACGCGAACACGACGAATTTAAATAAAAGTAGTTATTTTATCGCATAACTTATATTCCCGACGTTTCGAACACTTTGCAACAACCATGGTACGGGGGGAGGGGGGGTTGTTTTTTTTTATTTCAATAGCCTTGCGCATCAACCTTGGAAAGAATCGGTGTTCTTTAGCGAGGATTTGCGGTCTATCAAGTCTCTTCCAGGCAATCTCTGATCTCTGCCCTTACACCTTTGTAAAGGAATAAAACAATGAATACTAGGTAGGTGGTGGAATATAAATATACAAATTCAGCAGTGAAATATACAAAATATAATATCAATATAGACAATAAATGCAATAAAATAACATATAAATAACTAATAGATGAAATAATATAACAAAATTCCTCAAACAATAATATTATATTAAGCTGATAAATGCAATAAATACATAATCACATAATTTATCCTAACGGTGTCTGAACGATTGAGACAAGTACGAGGGCGACACTGAAAGTTTTTAGAACTGGCCACTTGTAAACGATATAATGAAAAATTAAGTTCAAATTTTGAACATGGAACTTTTTGCCAATATTGTTGTGTATGTATTTTATTAATTTATCATTTGTTTACGATTTTGCGGCAAATTGAAAATTGTCTGTGTCACATCAGCATGAATTTAACGCGAGAAAATTTTCGTACAATGTTTTTTTTATGAATTTCGATGTCATTTAAGTCAACAAGAAAGTTATGATAGACTTCTATTGGCCTTTCACGATGAAGCCCCATCTCGTGCCACTGTTTACAAATGGTTTAATGAGTTTAAACGTGGTCACACTAATCTCGTCGATGATCTGCGTGAGGGATGGACTTCTACTGCGACGACTGAAGATAGCATCAGTGTTGTGCGGCGTATGATAGAGACTGACTAAAGAATGACTTATCAGCAGATTCAGACAAATTTAGGCATCGGTATGAGTCAAGTGTACAAAATCCTCCAAGAACATTTAGCGGTCAGGAAGCTTTGTGCCCGGTGAATACCTCATAATTTGACAGAGGCCCAAAAACTCCGTTGTGTTGATTGGTGTCATGAAATGGTTCAAAGATTTAACGGAGGTGACTCAAATTCTCTGTTCGACATACTTACGGGTGACGAAAGCTGGATGCTGTCCGAGCCGACTGAGCCGACTCATTCGTACTACAACTATACTATTAATATAGCTGCAGTATGGCTCTACCACCTTCTTCCGAGGAGTTGCCAACTAAAGTGAAGAGAGGTCAAAGCGTGGGAAAAAAGATGGTGGCCTTGTTCTGCGGAAGGACAGTTCATTACGCAACAATTGTTTTAACGGAGCAAAAAACAGTTACTGCAGAGTGGTACACTAACAATTGTTTGCCACTTGTCTCGGAAAAAGTTAGGGAGAAATGACCTTGTATTAGGATCCTCCTTCACCACGACAACGCTTTGTCGCAAACCGCCAAGCAAACAATCGACTATTTGGCGACGTCAGACGTGGAATTACTGGGTCACCTGCCCTATAGACCCGACCTCGTCCTTTGTGATTTTTATTTTTTTCCGAAAATAAAAGAAAAACTTCGAGGAAAATGTTTTATGGACGCCGAGGAAGAGGCAGTGGCTACGTTTCAAAATGCCGTCGAAGAGACCCCTAAGGACGAGTGGGCAAAATGCTTTTCTCAGTGATTCCATCGGATGCAGTGATGTATTGATGTAAATGAACACTATTTTGAAAAGATATAATAAAACCACGGAAGTATAGACAAACTGGAACCCACACTCCTAATATCAACATTAGGAATAATCAAATGACCTTGAGTAGCCCCTGTTTTCCCTACAGGATAGCCAGCGTGATGACTGATATTACCCCATTGACAGCCATTATGAATTTCAGTATAAGTTTAATTGTTAGTATGGCAAGAATTATAAGTAAAAATTGATAAAAAAAATTGACAAAACGATTTTCACGCAAGTTTTTGCTTTTTCTTTTAAACACCTAATAAAGATTTACTATGAACTATTTGCCTAGCTTCCTACATATTTCCCCTGTTTTAAATTTATTCTTAAAAGCCGTTATATGACAACCCAAAATCTATTTGTCAAATATTTTTTACTGTACATGGCGGATGTTGATGTTCATTTCGCAAGTTTGTTTTTGAATTTTGGAATAATGCAGAGGCAAAACTAGTAAAATGGTCATTAAATGTATTGTGCGCGATTGCAAAAGTGAGTGGCATCCAGAATGTAATATTATATTTCATTCGTAAGTACAAAACACCATGCAAATACTGCGCGTCATGTGAAACTAATTTTTAGTGATATTTCGAATTTAATTGCTGTTATTTCTGTATAGACCAATGGGTATTTTGGTTTAGATGTTAATTTTGGTTCGGTATTTCCAATTTTATTTCGCTATTTGCTTAATAATTAACGATTCATGTTTGTATTATAACTTCGACTAGGGTGACCATACATTGCAATGTATTTTATTTTAATTACAAACGGAAAAGGTTTTCTCGAATGGTCTCTCTGCTCGATTTGCGTGAAATTTCGAAATGTTGTTTACAAGAATGATGATACACAGAAACATCAAAATTAAAATAATTATATATCTTTTATTACTTAATTTTTTGCAGGTTTCCTTCCAATCTAACAGAACCTAATAAATGGTTAAACAATGTGGAGCTAAAAATAGCCTTTTTTGAAAAAGCGAAGATTTGTAATCTATTTCATATCAACCAATTACATGATTACTGTGAAACCGCTGAGACAAGGAGTCACACCGTTTCTAAATGAAATAGCAGATTGTTCTGTGGTACAGGTATGAGCTTTTGTTAGGTACTTGTTATTTCTTAATTCAAAGCGATGTTTTGTTTCCAAGGGAAGAAAAGTAATTTAAAAAAAATTGCAGAAAAAAATTTTTGAGAAAGAAAGAAAAATGCATTCTGTTACTTAGAAAGTAGGAACAGCTTGATATGTTATATCACTAGGCTATAATTTGTAAAAATAATTACAAGCTATTTTGTACATAGTTTTTAATTGTATTTAATTTTTAAAATTTCAAATTGCGGTCTCAGGAAATCCATTTTTTTGATAAATTGTACGATAAGTGTGACAAATTGAAAAATAAAGTGTTCATGACAAATTATACGTAGTAGAGCCATGCTGCAGCTATATTTCTGGTATAGTTGTAACACGAATGGATCAGCTCGACCGGGGAAGGACCACGCTCTCACAGAATTTCAGCGTAAAATTGCAGCTTAATGCTGCTGTGTTTCATATGGTGAGTGTAGAGACCGGAGACCCTTTTTACTGGAAACGAGGCATTCCATCTTAGTCCTCACGGGTGACAACGCATCTGCATTTTGATTCAACCAATTACCATCAGGTGGACTGTGTGCTCGTTTGTCACCCTTATCCTGTAAAAAAAAACCAAAATAGTAATGACATTTTAATTATATCGGCATGGTTTGTTGGTCTATTAAATTGTTAACTACATATTATGTCTAAATTTTTTCAGTGTTTCAGTTTTTTAAAGTTCAATTGTGATTTTGGTTATAACTATAGCATTTTCACAACTAACTAGTCCATTATAAAAATATTCGTTGTAAGAGCTTTTTACTCTTTCAGGTCATGGACAAAAGCACTTCCTCCATTCAAATATTTTGCGCTGATAAGTGTGCAAGCAAGGATTAATTTATTACAAAAAGAAGAACTAATTATTAACATCACATTTTACTCGTCAAAAGCGTACAAGTTTATTAAACAATATGCAACTTTGCCAAACGTTGAGACCTTAAGACGCTCTTTGGCCTTCTTTAATTGCATTGTAGAGCTTTTTATCTGATCCAAACCCGATCTCAAATACTGATGATACAGTACAACTATATTAAAATGTATTAATCAATATTATTATTCATCACTTCACACCACAGTTATGACCAATGTTTTATTTATACGTATTCTATAGTGTATTCTATACGTGGTAGAGCCATGCTGCAGCTATATTAGTAGTATGGTTGTAGTACGAATGGGTCGGCTCGACCGGGGAAGGACCACGCTCTCACAGAATGCCAGCGTAATATAGCAGTTTAACGCTGTTGTGTTTCGTATGGTGAATGTAGAAAACCGGAGACCCTTTTTACTGGAAAAGAGGCATTCTGATGCATTTTGATTTGTAATATAGGATAGATGTAAATGTCTTTTGATCGCACAATAAATAATAAATAAATATAGGCCGCAGCAACCACTTACCATCAGTTGGACTGTGTGCTCGTTTGTCATCCTTATTCTATAACAAAAAACCAGCCTATGGATGACAGTATTAATTGCTCTTAATTTGATTAATCCAGAATTTTAAATTTTGTTTTAAGGATAGGGTGACAAACGAGCACACAGTCCTCCTGATGGTAAATGGTTGCTGTGAATTTTAAACTCTTTTTTGACCATGTGTCTCAGAACGCATCTAAAAAAATTATGGACTAAAAGTTGAGTGCTATTCGTACCAAGTGACAAAAACTTCACAAAACTATTCAATCATGTATAAAAATTGAGTTGTTGTAAAAACCTTCACCTCTAATTATTATTATTGTATATTTTAAATTTGTAGACACTATTGCTATTGTAATAATAAATGTAAATAAAAACGATTATTATTTTAGTTTTATTATTTCCTAATGTTACATTATAAGAGATGTAAAGACAGTCTCCCGAAAACTTTAACCATGAATCATCATCCTGAGTAAGGTACTGAAGAATTTTCTTTGTGGAAATTAAAAAAAATTGACTTCCCATACAAAATTGGTCACGTGACCGATACATTTTGTATGGGAAATCGAATTTTTTGTTCATTTTCGGACAAAAATATTTTAGTTTTGGTTAAAGTTTTGTATATAGAGCAAGTTCACTCGTTTATTCGTTTATTGACAAAAAAGTACACGAATAAATAATATTAATTAATAAACTTCCGCCCGCAGGCTCGACCTTATGAATTTCTCTAATATCATGCGTTTCAATGGAACTCTACTATTTTTAATTAAATTAAAATTTTATAAATGAATATAATAAAAATAAACTGATTTTTCCCCATAATATCCCAAATTCTTGTATTTTGTGTTCACCCTAATTAGAAAGAGACTGAGGGGTAATGAAAAATTTCAAGGTCGTTTTCTTGTATTTTTTATGTCATTCGAAAGTGCGGGTTCCAGTTTGTACGAAGTACATGTATTTCCATGAATAAAACTAATAACTTGCTAGTTTGTTCAGTTTTTGTTTTTCTAATAACTTTCAGTGTCACCCTCGTAATGCTCTTTAAATAGTCGCTTATAAATTACAATAGTTAGTGCTTCACGTATATGCAAATGTAGGGCATTCAAGAGCTTAATAGACTGGACAGTATAAGATTTATAAAAAAATGATGTATTGTGAGTTGGTACCCTAAAAATGAATTTTCTTGAAGAGCGTAGAGGTTCCCCGGAAGTCCTACAAAATTAAATTTCTCCTTTAGATAGGGAGGAGTAGAATGGTGAAATAATACACAGTACAGAATAGAAAGAATATGCATGTTCCGGCGAAGTCGGATAGGTAACCACTTGAGATGTGAGCGAAATTGGGAAATATGGCCAAATTTGCGCAATACAAATATGAATCGAATACTAGTATTTTGAAGTATCTCAAGCTTATTTAGCTGGTCCTCAGTTATATCTTGCTCTCATGCTCATCAGCTTGAGTCAGCATAGTCGAGAATCAGAAGGAGAAGAGACTGTGCGAACATAATTTTTGTAGGAATGTGAAGAAATGATCGAAAGCGACGTAGTGAACAAAGCTCGACAAAGGTTTTCTTAGTTACCTCATTCAGCTGGCGTATCCAATTTAAGAAATTATCAATATAAATACCAAGAGTTTTGACTTTGTCAAAGTAAGGAATTAAAAGTCCATCGAATACGATAGGTGGTACGGAGAACCAGTCAATTCTTGAGATAAAGCTACCAATAATGATCTCTATCTCTATACTCCAATCATGAATAATATTTAGATAGTTATTAAATGTAGCGATGGCATTCGGCAAATTCTCAAGAGTTGACTGCATCCGCATACACGTGGTAGAGAGAAGATATTTTATGAGTGATTGAATTAATGAAAATGTAAACAAGTAAAGGTGACAACACGCCGCCGTGAGGCACACCTGCAGTAATATCATACCAAGATGAGTGAGTTTCATCGACACGAATACACTGCTGACGGCCACAAAGATAATTTTGAAACCCGTTAATTACTGATGGAGATATGTTAAGGAAACACAACAGACTCAACAGTATATCAAAGTCAACAGTATTGAACGCATTACTGAAATCCAGCAAGGTCATGACTACGTGTTGTTTCTCATCCATACCCCACCGTATCTAATGTTCACAGACAGCAGACTTCCCGAAGCGTCGCTTCTTCACATCAGTGCTTTATTGACCTTTTAGTTTTTTCTATAAAAGGGAAACCACATTCAATATCAAGCTTATACACTTTTGCATCTTGTAGAGGGACATTACACTTGACTGATTGTAAAAACTGAGTAAAATCCGTAGAAACTAGTTTTATTTAAATTTACAATCATCTTCATATCTAGTTGGATCAGCGTACTGATAGCAGCGCATTTCCATGTAACGTCCTTCCTTCTACTATACCGTAAATAACCATTTCGATCATAAAATATTTCATAATTAACTTTCTTTCAACAATCATATAGAAGTCTTGTCGAAACCACTAGACAGAATATTAACAAAGAAACGACGGCAGTAAATTTATATTTTTAATAGAAATAAAAGCCGACTTCACAGAATACAAAAAGAATAAAATATTGAATAAAACTATTTTTTACGGATTTTATCGCGTTTAATTTACTATTTTACTATTTTAATTCCCGACGTTTCGGGTGCTTTACAGCAACCCATGGTCACGGAGGGGACTGAGATGTTTGACGTCCTGATGTCACAGTTAGCCCGGCTACCTTCAGTTTTTAATATTAATTTTTGGTTCGATTAACGCCGCATGAACTTACAGTATCTTGAAGTCTAGCAGTGGTATGCTGGGGTTTGGATATAATTTTGTTAATTATAGGATCCCAAGCAGATGGCAGCACCCATCCATCTTCTCTATTGAAATTAGGATGTTTTTTTAAATTTCAATAGCCTCGCGTATCATCCTTGGTAGTAATCGTTATTCTTTTGCAAGGATTTGTGGTCTATCAAATCTGATGTAATGGCGCGGACGATGTGTGTACGTGTACGTATGTGAACATGTTCAAGATCGTCCCCGCCATTACATCAGATTTGATTGACCACAAACCCTCGCAAAAGAACACCGATTCCTACCAAGGAAGATACGCGAGGCTATTGAAATTAAAAAAACATCCTAATTTCAATAAAGAAGATGGATGGGTGCTGCCATCTGCTTGGGATCCTACAATTAACAAAATTATATCCAAACCCAAGCATACCACTGCTAGACTTCAAGATACTGTAAGTTCATTCTGCATAAATCGAATCAAAAATAATATTAAAAACTGAAGGTAGCCGGGCTGACTGTGACATCGGGACGTCAAACATCTCAGTCCCCCCCCCCCTCCCGTGACCATGGGTAGCTGTAAAGCACCCAAAACGTCGGAATTGAAATAGTAAATTAAACGCGATAAAATCCGTAAAAAATAGTTTTATTCAATGTGTATTGTTCGCGAAAATATAAGATATCATTAAGAATAAAATAATGTTCATCTATTAGCTTCAGAAGTCGGTGCTAACACATTGTCTATAGAAGAAATAAAACGCCGATTTCAGAAACTATTACATATGATAGGAAATTATTTTATTGTTTTTGTACTTACACAAAATTATTTTCGCAGTTGCAGTGCAGTTCAGCAGTTGCAGTCGCCTTTTACTTTTTACTAAAAATATTTTAAGTGACATTAGAAATATAACAAGCTCAAAAGGTGTCAAAAGATTACATTAAATATTTTATCCTCTATTATGGATTTCGTGTCGTAAGAGACGACAGAGGGCAACATATCAGGAGATGGACATCAGCGTCTTCCTAATAACAACTAAAAATAAAAAATAAACTGTGGTTGGCAATCCGCTTGCCAAGCGTGATAACTATAAAAAATATCTCCCATATGATGCAATCTATAGGAGAGGCCTATGCCAGCAGTGGACTTTAAAAGATAGATAGATAGATATAGTATTTATTTTTTTCTCTAATCACACACGAAAATTTAGTGACTAAAGTAGGTACAAAGTAACGTTTTTTTTTAAATATGTGTGGAACACGTTTAATTTAAAAAAATCATTAATTTCGTTTCACAGTTAACGTAGATATCGAGAGTTCATAAAAACGTAGCATGCATTATTCAATGAGCTGTGGTAATCTTAGAGCGATTACTAGGTTCTGAAAGTACCTAATGTAATAAAATTATTTTACTGTATTCGGTTTGGCTTTTAATATGTGTGCAAATTTTTTTATTATAATCAGGTCTGTAAGTGGGTGAAAGTTTAATCCCACCAAAGAAATGTGGTTTCCAGGAACGTTTTACTTTCCTATAGATCCTGTTATTTAAACAACTGTCATTGAGCTTGGGGTCCGTTCAGACTTCTTTTTTTTCATCGGTAAAGCCTACAAACCCGATCGTCGTTGGTACCGAATTTGACAAAATATTTGATTTTGGAAGAATACCGTTATTTTTTAAAAAAAAAATATTTTTTTAATTTTAACTTCAACTTTTCTTCTTGCTATTAAGCTTCATTGTTACTATTTTTAAATTAAACTATAAAAAATAAATTTCGACAAAAGTAATACTGCGGTTAGTTTCAAGTACCTATTGTACGTTGACAAGAACCCAATATCGTAACTTTTGGGATTTCGAATTTTTGACAAATTTTTAAGTAGGTAACCAAAAAATTAAGTGGCTTAGGTTATTCACAAGTAAGTCAGTGTATTAGTCAATGTGTGATAAAAATTGCACTTTTCAGGCCTTAATAACTCAAAAACTGTAATAATTTTTATGCATCTTTTTAGTTATGCAAAACTGCAAGTTTGTAGGTCTAATAGATTTAGAGTTATGGGGCCTTTGAGAGTGCTCGAAATTGTTCGAGTCGATATACACGCTGCCGGTGCGTAGTCCTTTTCTTTTCCAAACTTAGCTGACGTTTGCCTAGATTATAAAATTTCATAATATTTATAAATTCATACAAACGTAGGTACATACAGTTTAAGCTTATATAATAATATAATAAGTTTGTAATAAAAACGTGTTAATAACGGCCTACCAGCGTTTAAACGCCTGGGACATACATGATGCTATATAGAAATTATTTGATTTGTCAGTCCATCAACAATTTACTATTTCCACCTACACTTGTAATAGTGTGTGCATTACACAAAGTAAATTATACCTTTTGAATAAATCACAGAGAAACATAACCACAGGTTCTATAAAACGTAATTCATATGTGGTTTTGTGGTTTTGTTGACTACGTAAGTAGTATGTCTCGGGCGTAAAGAGTCGTCGATTACTCTAATTAGGGATTTGAAACTTGTAGTTAGAACATAATGACGTTTAATAGCACTGTAACTTAGTATTAGCAATGTTGCCGATGGTTACATTACTCATGGTGAAATAAACGCTTGAGACACTTTTAATTACTGTTTCCGTCCCCTTAACTAAGAAATTTAGTTAGCATGTTCTGCTGTAAAATTCCATATAATCAATCAATCAATACAGGTAGCCTTTATTGTACACCAAGATACATTAAAACAAAAACAAAATGATATATATAAAGAACAGGCTCTATCGCTCTAAATCTTATCTATATCTTCCAGAGAAGCAACGGAAAGAACTACAAAAGCAATTTTCAGAATGTAGTTTGTGGTGATTTAAAGATCTCCTCCTAGCGCTAAAAGCATGTGATAGCTTACCAATCTAATAAATTCTTATAACTTCAGTCCTCTGATATAAGAGTCAACAAGAATAACGAAGACAGCTTAAAATTTATAAAGATAACTAGCTGGCCAGACGTTGTTCTGCCCTTTTCGTCTACCCTTCATATAAAAAATCCTTAAATTCGTAATAAAAAAATATTAAGCGTCACTTATCAGGATAAAAAGTATCCTATCTCTCAAGTTGGACCAAACTGCATACAGTGTGCAAAACTTCTTTGAAATCAGTTCAGTAGTTTAGGAGTTCATTGCGGACAAACAACGTGACACGTAATTTTTATATATAAAGAAAGATAAATTTCGTGTAATTTTAAACGTGGAAGTCATAGAATATATCTTTGAATGAAACGAAACGAAGACTAAACTTAACATTTTGGTTTATATACCGAAGAGACTATTCTAAAGACAATATCCATAAATTTAAGAAATGCTTGAAAAGCATTTCATTCTCAGAGCTACTCTCAGAACAAGTTAATGTTAACATAGCTTACAATAGCATTATAGATACATATAACTTTGGCTCTTTTTGATTTTTTTTCCCTAAAATTAGAACAAAAATGACACAAAACAACAAGAACAGATGGCTTAAAAAAGGTATCCAGTAAATTAAAAAAAAACACTTATATAAAGAATATAGATACGAAGGTTAAAAAACCTATATTATATTATATATGTATATATATAAAATATTCATCAGTACCAAAGACTTGCATTAAATTCAATTCATAAAACAGTAACAAATAAAAACTAATAGCTAATTAATTTAACAATAATTTTATAGATTCCGTGCCAAAAACAAAAGAATCACATTCTCGTAATATACACGATTATGTAGATCTGACAGAACATTATTTCTTCAACCGGTAACATTCTGAAGTTTTCAAAGATCTTAAGTTGTTAAAAAAGCCTCCCAAGTGCGAGTCGGACTCGCGCATGAAGTGTTCCATACCATAGTAAAGCACGTTTCTTTCTATTAGGGGAGCCCCCTTTAATTTTTAAATTTATTTTTATTTTTGTTATTTGTTACTATAACGACAACAGAAATACACATTATATGAAAATTTCAACTGTCTGCCTATTACGGATCATAAGATATAGCCCGCTGACAGACAGAGGGACAGACGGACGGACGGCGGAGGCTTAGTAATAGGATTCCGTTGGCTACCCTTTGGGTTTGGCATCCGTAGGGCCCGATGAATTAATCAACCAGAATAATAAAAGAAAGCACAGTTTACACAACAGCCCCACTCACACACGTCATAAATTTATCTTTTGGTGAATTCCCGCAAAAATTTAAGAACACTAGAATTAAACTAAATAATTTTTTACGTGGTAGAGCGATGCTGCAGCTATATTAGTAGTATAGTTGTAGCACGAATGGGTTGGCTCGACCGAGGAAGGACCATGCTCTCACAGAATACCAGCGTAAAATAGCAGCTTAACACTGCTGTGTTTCGTATGGTGAGTGTAGAGAACCGGAGACCCTTTTTACTGGAAATGAGGCATTCCATCTTAGTCTTCACGGGTGACAACGCATCTGCATTTTGATATGTAATAGAGAATAAATGTAGATGCCTAGGGGCCGCAGCAACCACTTACCATCAGGAGGACTGTGTGCTCGTTTGTAAACCTATTCCTATAAAAAAAAATTAATAATATAAAGTAAATTAATAATTTAATAATACTAGAATTAAATTAAAGTGTACAAAAAGGGTGAAATACGTAATATGAAAAAGCACAAGACAGTCGCACTAACGCCAGCTTTTGCAAATATATTTGAAAAAAATTGTATAAAAGGATTATTATTTTTTTTGGATTAATATAATATAATTGCTGATGATAAAAATGGTTTTTTGTAAAAACATATCCACAAACCTAGTCATATATCATCTTATGAAAACAATACACAGAGTCAGTAGACGGAAGAATTTATGTTTCGGCGATATTTACTGAAATTTCAAGGGCTTTTGACTGTGTTAATCATAATATACTACTGGAGAGGTGTGGAATTAGAGGAGCTGTCCTTGATTGCTTTAAGTTATACATTTTACATAGGAAACAAGCCACAGAACTATAATGACGTTTGTCATTATACAAAAATAGTGACAGTCAATAAATCGCAATCTAGAGAAATAAACCGCGGTGTTCCACAGGGGCCATTATTAGGTCCTATTCCTTTCTTGTTCATTACAGGGTTATTTTTCAAAGAGTATCCAAAATTCTATATTTAAGTTCAAATATATAAATATATAAGTAATGATACACCGTTATTGCAGTTTTTGAAAATACGAGTAATTATGGCTTCTAATTTTATTTGAAATCATCCTAAATTGAATGTGATTTATGGGCAACAACTACGCGTACGCGCACTCTTCTGTATGCGATTCAATTCACAACATTTTTGTCAACCGAGTGACCCTTACAATTGCGTGCGTGCGTAGTAAAATAGTAGATAGGTAGTAAGACACTTACTTTGTGAATGACAATCAGTTAAAATAACGGATTACCACGCATTCTGAATTCAAAGAATAAAATAACAGAATGTTTGATATCGTTTTTAATAAACATTTCTTCATCATTCACCTATATCACTTATTCGGAACCTTCTCTGCAAATTTGGACATATATTGCAAAATATGTATCTATATAAACGACCTACCAAAACATATTCAAAACCCAATAATGTTATTAGCAGATGACTGCACCCATGAAGCAAAAGTCTTCAAATGTGCTTTCAGGGCATTGTATCAAGTACCTATAATATGTTAACATTACACTCAGAAATATTTTATAATAGTTAAGCCGAAACCAATTAAGTATAAATTTGTCAAAAACTCAAGTTATACACTATACAATTTTACTCAAAATTTCAGAATTCATGTAAGAAAATTGCTGGTTGTATTTCACGTCACGGCTCTTGGGACGATGTTATCCGAAGAGCTCTTGTATCTATAAATATTCCCTCGGTTTTAGAGTCTTATGGAAGATTTTGAGTCAGTGGAAAGAGACCTAACGGTATGACAATGGTCCCTTGGGAGGGAGGTAAAACCCGAGTATGGGATGCTACTTGCGTAGACACTGGCAGCCTCTCATCTGAGGGGTACCCCGTTTAGAGCCGAGGAGGCATCGGAGGCAGATGAATTAAGTAAGTGGCGCAAGTATAAGTCTTTGCGAGATGACTACATAATTGTGTCATTTGCTGTAAGTAGAGACTATCGGTCCGTGGGGTCCAAGTGCAATGAAGTTGCTAAAGGAACTATATCTGCGGCTGGTCATCACTATTGGTGATAAGAGCGAGAACGCAGCGAGCGTTCTTGGCACGATACCGCGGGGAGTAAGACAGTATATTAATGTAAGTTTTTCGTGTTAGGTTTTTTTTATTATAGTTTTTATTTAATATTTTACATACTTCAATGCTATATAGATTATATATAAATATATACATATTTGATTTGAAAAACAGTTGTTCACAAGCAGTGAAGAAGTGCGAGGTATACAAAAATTACAAAATTAAATTAAAAAATTAAACACGATTGTAACAGTTGAGGATAACTTTTTTTTTTTTTTTTTATAGGAGAGGGGGCAAACGAGCATGCGGCTCACCTGATGGTAAGTGACTACCGCCGCCCATGAACAACCGCAACACCAGGGGAATTGCAGATGCGTTGCCGGCCTTTTAAAAAGGAGTAGGCTCTTTTCTTGAAGGTCCCTAAGTCGTATCGGTCCGGAAAAATCGCTGATGGTAATCGATTCCACAAGGAAGTCGTGCGAGGAAGAAAACATCTTCTAAATCGCACAGTGGTGGACCGCCAATCATCCAGATGGTGTGGATGGTATCGGGAGTTCTGCCGCGATGTGCGTACATGAAATTTGGCGGCTGGGATTAATCCGAACAATTCCTCAGAGCACTCCCCATGGTAGATGCGAAAGAAAATGCAAAGAGATGCAACATCTCTTCGCAGTGCCAATGAATCGAGCCGATCGGAAAGGGCTCGGTCGTCGACGATTCGAGCCGCTCTGCGCTGGATGCGGTCAAGTGGAAGGAGCTGGCACTGGGGAGCCCCTGCCCAGAGATGGGAACAGTATTCCATGTGAGGCCGAACCTGCGCCTTGTAAAGTTGCAGGCGGTGTGCCGGCATGAAATACTGTCCCGCTCTGCTGAGCACGCCAAGCTTTTTAGAGGCCAATTTGGCCTTCTCTTCCAAGTGACCACGAAACTGCACGTCACTCGATATGTCGACTCCGAGGATACCGATACTGGCTGAGGCAAGAAGGGGAGTGCCTTGAAACTGAGGAGATACGACAAAGGGGTTCTTTTTAGCGGTAAACGCGCCAACTTGTGTCTTCTGAGGATTAAACTGGACTAGATTTAGTCGCCCCCAATCCGAGACTTTGTCCAGCAAAGACTCGACTTCAGACACAAGTTTGTTCCGGTACTCGGCGACGTTTTCCCGAGAAATATTGGCCCGGCCGGTGTATAGAGCATCACCAGTGCTGTCATCCGCATAGCAATGAATGTTACCAGTTAGCAACATATCATTGATATGCAGAAGAAACAGCGTTGGTGATAGCACACAGCCTTGTGGAACACCAGCGTTAATAGGCTTGTAGTCAGAACATGCACCGTCTACAACGACCTTGATGCTCCGATCTGCAAGGAAGCTGGTGATCCAATTGCACAATTTCTCGGGAAGCCCATAGGAAGGGAGCTTCGAAAGAAGCGCTTTGTGCCAAACCCGATCGAAGGCCTTCGCAATGTCCAGACTAACGGCCAACGCCTCCCCCTTGGACTCTACTGCCTCCGCCCATCTATGGGTCAGGTAGACTAGAAGATCACCAGCTGATCGACCCCGACGAAAACCGTATTGGCGGTCACTGATCAGCTGGTGATCCTCAAGGTACCGGATGAGCTGGCAGTTAATAATGGATTCCATTATTTTGGAGAACAAGGAGGTGATCGCGATAGGCCTATAGTTGGACGGGTCTGAGCGGTCGCCTTTTTTAGGGATCGGGTGGACAAAAGCTGTCTTCCATGAGTTCGGGACAACGCCATGGGAGTAGGAGTACCGGAAAAGACGCGTTAGAACCGGTGCCAACTCCGGAGCACACGTCCTCAGCACAATTGGGGGGATTCCGTCAGGCCCACTCGACTTGTGGATGTCAAGGGAGAGGAGTGCTCTGCGAACCAAGCGCTGTGAGAATAGCACATCCGGCATAGAGCACTCACACCGCGGGATGGTCGGCGGTGTGTTCCCCCCGTCATCAACAGTCGAGTTGGACGCAAAAAGGGAGCCTAAAAGGTCGGCCTTCTCTTTTGCGTCGTGGGCCAGTGAGTCGTCCTCCCTGTGCAGAGATGGTAGTGATGGCTTACAGAAATTCCCTTGGACAGCCTTGGCGAGAGACCAGAATGCACGGGTTCCCGAAGGAAGGCGAATTAGTTTCTCGCCAATTCTGCCTATGTGCTCTGACTTTGCCTTGGCAATAACTCTTTTGAAGGACCTGGAGGCGAAGTTATACTTCTTTTTAAGTGTGCTGGTGTTTACATCCCGAGTCACCGAAGCCGCAGCCCAGGCTTGATAACACTCCTGCTTTCTGCGCAATGCAGTCTTACAGGAGCGACCAAACCAAGGCTGAGATCTGCCTCCGATGGGTACCACAGATGATGGAATAAATAGTTCCATTCCCTGTAGCACCACATCAGTGACAGAGTCAGCAACAGCGCTGGGATCATCCGGCGAGAAGCAAACCCGCCCCCATGGGTAGGATGCAAAGAAAGACCGCATTCCGTCCCAATCTGCCGACCTGTAATGCCAAACACGGCGGCAACCTGCAGAACGCAACCGCGAAGGGAGCGTGAGTGGCACCATACTCCGGATCAGACAATGGTCCGAAGAGCCGAGAGGGGCATCGACGGAAACCTGATATCCGTCCGGATGAGAGGTCAGCAGAAGGTCCAACAGGGAAGGTGTATGATCCTCCACATCTGGAATCCGCGTAGGCGAAGTAACCAGTTGTGTCAGACCATATGCCAAAGCAAAGTCATAAACAGATCTCCCCGCATGATCGGTTAAACGTGAACCGAGCCATTCTGCATGGTGGGCGTTAAAATCGCCAAGGATCACGATCTCTGCGGATGGGACCTGTTGTAGCAAGGAATCTGTAGCCATTTGGACGTGGTCGATGAGTCGGTCTGTTTCGGCATTACCGCTATGGGACCTATAGAGGCACCCGTAGACGCGCGGATGGTCGTCGCTGTCTACGCGTAGCCAAAGGATGGACAGGTCCGAACCTTCAAGACTGCCGAGGCGTCAAGAACAGATGTCCTCTCTGACATACACGCAAACTCCAGCCCGAGGCACAAAGGAGTGCTCCAATTTGTACCCCGGGCAGGAGAGATACGAAATATCAGCCGGAGAGGAAACCTGCGTCTCGGTCAGAAAGAGCAAGGCCGGCTTCGCCGTCTCGAGATGGTAGTGGACGGCGTTTAGGTTAGAGTGAAGTCCCCTGATGTTGCAGAAATTCACGGATAGCGTGGCAGGGGTCGCCTTGGTATTGTTGCTCAGTTTGCCCCAAGCAGTTTTGTTTTTGAGCGGAATTTTGCCCCCCCAGAATACGCGGGGCAGCCTGAGCACCCACGCTCAGGATTGGAATAACATGGTCGTGGATGCTCAGCGAGGGATTCTCCAGGGGTACTGGTACCCTCCTGGGGTAGTCTACTTTGTAATTCCGCTACCATGTTGATGGGGGGGGGGGGGGGGAATTGGGCCTCCGGCCACCTGCACTCACCAGACGAAACGCAGAAGCAGAGCCTCTACTTCACGCCGGTATTCTGTGAGGTCGTGGTACCAACCCGGCTCGAGCCTGCCCATACGTGCAACAGCAAAAAACTGCTGCGGGGCTCTACCACCGCAGCAGTTTAACAGTATAACTAGAATAAATACAATAACAGACAGATAGTATGATGGAAAATATTAGAGTAATTAATAGAATCAGGCGTTACTTTGCGGAAATCCATTATATAAAAGCTTTTAGAAAAATTTACTTCGTAAATATCCGCGTTATAAAATAAAATGATGTGTCTTACCTAGTATCTAAATATTAGAGTTTCAAGTAATAAGCTTTGAGCAGATTTTTAAGAAAAAAAGTGACTGAGCACGATATATAAGTACAGGCAATAGTTTGAGTGGACTGAGGAGTAGCACAAACTCAATGTCATCTAAATAGTGACGTTAATAACTTCATCCCCTATTTTCCACCCTTAGATGGTCTTTTCTCAACATTTTATGGGACACCTCCTGAAGTATACTAAATAATAACCATTAAAATCTGTTTACAATTGGTCTTATCGTTTAACATACAAACAAAAAATAAGAACACACAGCCGAATTGAGAACCCCTTTCTATTTTGATGTCAGCTAAAAATAAAATAAGCTTACGTTCTTCTATTCTTTCTATTTTTTCTTAAGCGCTCCATGGTTACCCCTGTGTATAAGAGTGGAGACAGGGATGACGTTAACAACTATCGACCTATATCTGTGCTAAGCTCCATTTCTAAAATCATTGAGAGACTCTTGAATTTTAGAATAGTAAGCTACTTGACTAAGTATAACATTATATCTACCTCTCAATATGGTTTTAGGAAGGGAATGTCGACACAGGATGCTATCATGGATCTTACATCAGTTATAACAAAAGAAGTAGACAAAGGCAACAAATGTCTAGTAGTCTTTCTTGACCTCAAGAAAGCCTTTGACACTGTCTCTGTCTCCATTCTTATACGGAGGCTGGAAAGTATTGGATTCCGTGACTCTACTCTCTCTCTTCTCAGCAGCTACCTTCAAAACAGAAAACAGAGTGTAAAAATCAGCAACTTTATAAGTGAAGAAGAAACTGTAACTTTTGGTGTCCCACAGGGCAGTGTTCTCGGCCCAACGCTCTTTTTGATATATATTAATAATCTTTGCAACCTTGATGGCGTTGGGGGGAGGATACTGTCCTATGCGGATGACACCGCTATTATTTTTACCGCAAAGACCTGGGAAAAAATTAAGATGGAGGCTGAGAGGGGACTAGTTAGAGTTAGTCACTGGCTTAGTGAGAATCTGCTTACTCTTAACACCCAAAAAACAAATTATGTATGCTTCACTCCCTATATAAATTCACAGCCGTCACCTAATTTTAAAATCAAAATTCATTCCTGTGGTATCCCTTTCCCTAACACATGTAATTGCCCAACAATTCAGAAGGTTAACTGTGTTAAATACCTCGGAATCAATGTGGATCAGAGATTAAGTTGGTATCCACACGTAGAACTTACTATAGGGCGGTTAAGGAAGCTCATGTGGGTTTTTAAATCTCTTAGACTCGTGATGAGTACTGAATTATTGAACAATATATATATCGCACTAGCCCAATCTGTAATAACTTACTGCATCTCGGTATGGGGAGGAGCAGCTAAATCTTATTTTATAGATCTAGAAAGGGCGCAAAGATCTTTGATTAAAATAATGTACTGTAGGCCCTATAGGTTTTCCACCGAAACCCTATACCAAACATCTAAGCTGCTCTCCGTTAGGAAACTTTATATTTTACACATGATATTAAGATATCACAAAACCTTACCTTTTGACCATACCAAACTTATAAAAAGACGGTGCGATATCGTGGCTCCCTCATACCCTGCACGTACAGTTTTTGCTAAACGACAAAATATAGCGCAAGCCCCACATGCCTATAACAAGATCAATAAAGTAATTAGGATTTACCCCATGCAAACGTTTGAGTGTAGAAAAACTCTGACCGAATGGCTCTTCACTCTTAATTATGATGACGTGGAAAACATTTTGGTAAGAAAGAGTTGAACCTGCTGTAAATAACACACATACACAACACAAATCGGTGGGTGAGACACATTCATAAACTTGCACACATACACAACCATTCACATACGTGCACATATACATAAACAAAAACATTCACTCACATACACACACAGAGACAGACTCACGCACGCACGCACACACGCACACACACACACACACACACACACACACACACGCGCGCGCGCGCGCGCGCACACATACACACACACACACACACACCTCAAACTAACACACTACGGATTCAACTACTCAGGTATTCATTTCTCATAAACTCCTTTTTTTTTCTATTAATTATGTAACTCTGTTCTATTAAATCAAATTTGGCTATTTTTATATTATAATGTAAATCGAAGTGTTATGATTGCATAGGAAGAGCGAGGCACTCCCAACACAAGTATCTTAGGATTACTTTCTGGGAGGCCTTGGCAAATCAATTGTAAAAAAGATTTACTGAAATAAAACATTTTTATTTATTTATTTAATATTCTTTAAGTTTTCTTGCTTAATGGTGTGCGTGTTGTGTAATGTTTGCCATATCGAGTAATAAATACCTAAGAGAGGAGACAGTCTTTAATATATTGATCATGGGAATGAACAAAAAGGCTAATTATTGTTATGGTTAAAGTCGTGATTTTTATATCAGAAAGAATATTATAAACTTACAGGGCCTTATCTAGTAAATGTTACATTTCGCAATATTTTTTAAAAAGTGACTAATTGTCGAATTTTACATTAAATACCAAATATTAGCACTTCTAAACATTTTTAAATGAAACATATAAAAATATATATTAATATATATTGTCAATAATTGTGGTCGAAAAGGTTTTTCAATACTAATAATACCTACAAGAATTTATTGTATTTTACAAATATGTCATGGCAAGTTTTTAAAAATAATTAATAATCTTTTAACTCACCTGTCAGAATTGTGTTACAATTCTACAATAATTTTAGGTATTTGTAACTAAAATTTTGACTTGAAAACAAAATTAGTAAATTATTTCCTGCGAAGTTAAAACTGTGCGTTTATTAAACAGAAATATTATGTAAAATTGTAGCTACAATTTCACAATATGGAAGTTTTCCAGCTTGACAATTTTGTGATTTTTATTTTTTATTGAGTAAACAAGTGATTTTTTTTTAAATTTTAAACTAAAAATTTATATACCAGCTTTTTTTCATATTCCTACATTGTCATCCGATACTGAGCTATGTTCAAAATTTCAAGTATCTAGCTAATCGGGAAGTGCTCGAAATTTTAGTTGCAAGATTCCACCCGGAACGACAGACAGACAGACAAACAAGAAAGTAAGTTAATAAAAACGTGGTAAAATGTATATCGAAATTATGTAAATTATTAACTAGGGATAAAAATACCTTGTAGTACTCAACCTGTTTACTGTTTATAACTTATAATATCATAACCATTAAAAAGAAATTAAAAATATAGTGCCTAAAACGTAGTGCTTCTCACACTGAGAGTTCTCACAATATATATAACAAAGTTTAACCCATACTTTCGCTAAATTGCAGCAAAAGAAACAATTACCGAACGCTTGACCTGCACGTGCAAAAGTCAATTTGCGGAACAATAGACTGACCGCCGCCTTCACCTTTTATCTGTGTCAAATTTGACAGTTCTCAAGTGTCACCGACCTGTCAACTGTCAAACAACACGTGTCGACGCGTGCGCTTTAAACTGCTATCGCAAGAGTTTGTCAGGAGTCTGTCAAAACTGGAAATTTACAATTTATTGTTAGGGTGTAGCGATATTGTGGACTGCGTATCAGTGTGGTGAGGCGATGTTTCTTTTATTTAATACTGTACATTTTATACGTTTTCGATGGTAAGTATTCTGTTCTTGGGTTTTCTTTTTTTTATAGAATTAGGGTGACAAACGAGCACACAGTCCACCTAACTCAGTTACCAAGTTATACAAACAATATAATAAAATTAAAAATTAAAACAATTTAGCGGCAAAAATATTTTAGCCGTATTTGTAGTCTCGTAATTTTACTCACACTTTAGTATTGTACACTCTCTATAGCGGCTTTCAGACGTACATTTTATTACATTACATGAACCTAGTCTCATAATAGCACTGTATAATAAGTCGGTTGCGCTTAGGGCTTCTACGAACTCCTAGCTTAACGGCTTGGCGATTATATGTTCAGCTTGAATAACAACTCATTAGTGTTCAAAGGATTCGATACTTAAGGTCAAGACGTAAAGAATTAATCGATCGCAGAAAGCTATTGTGTTAATAAAGTAAATCAGCTATCTATCTATTTCTACCTAATTTCTGTGATATAAGTAGACATTAATGATGTGCTGTTAGCCTATACGGCTGTTACAAGTTTATGTGATACAGGGCTTATACAGCTGTTTAAAAAGGCAAAGGCAATGATGATGAGGATGATGATGATGATGATAGTTTATTATTTGGAATTGTTACAAACCACCATTACCCCTCTGTGAGAGTTTTTCAAGCCGTCTGCAGTCAATGCACTGCTGGGCAAAAAACTCGTTTGGTTTTTGACAAGATGAATGATGGTGACGAAGACAAGAAGCATCAATATGGACTTGTGAACTTCACATGATATAGAAATCTTATTTATTTCTGCAACATGCAGGTGTTTTTCTTCACTGAAATATTTTTTTTATTTTTAATAAGCATAATTTTTTTTTTTATAGGATCGGGTGACAAACGAGCACACAGTCCACCTGATGGTAAGTGGTTACTGTGGCCCATAGACATCTACATTTATCCTCAATAAAGACTCAAGATGCAGATGCGTTGTCACCCGTGAGGACTAAGATGGAATGCCTCTTTGCCAGTAAAAATGGTCTCCGGTTCTCTACACTCACCATACGAAACACAGCAGCGTTAAGCTGCTATTTTACGCTGGTTTTCTGTGAGAGCGTAGTCCTTCCCCGGTCGAGCCGACCCATTCGTGCTACAACCATAATATAGCTGCAGCATGGCTCTACCACGTACAATACTATATAAAGCTTAAAACTCCAAATAACAAGATATTGTATTATTAACATATTTTATATATGTATTAAACAATGAATTTTTAAAATTAAGGAAACCGAATGCAGTAAACCGTTGTTAATGCGATGTTGCAGTCCTTTTAAATTGTTTTAAATCTGTAAATCTATTATTGAAGAATGAATTAGAATAAATCTTTTTATGATAGTTCGTTGATTTTTTATTAAGTAAAACGTAGTGATTATATAGGTACTCATTTATGGTGTAACCCAGTGTAGCCTTTGTTACTAACAGTTGTGACAGATTGATTGAGAATTTGTTTGTCAAAATCCGACGTCTAGTTCAGGCGCATGTTTTTTTAGTTATACATACATATATTAGCTTAAAGTATTACCTCATTACTATCATATATTCCCCTATTTGGCTTATCTCGCAGTTGGTTTATACACAATTAGTTCTCTTTTTAACGGACTTCAAAAAGGAGGACGTTCTCAATTCGAGTGTATGTTTTTTTTTGTGTGTATGTTACGGGATATCTTCGCAGATTGTGAACCAATTTTGATGATTCCTCTTTTATTAAATAGGTTATACTTCAAGGATAGTCCTATATATAAAAATTTCACCCCTGAGCATAGAAAAAAATAACTTCTGATTTAGCAATTTGAAGTCGCTTTTTACTTTTGATTAAAAGTTATAATTATTATGTCTATTACAGTTTATAGATTATATACGTAAGCAATTTAAATGATAAGATTCATTACACGATAAGATATGGCTTGTATTATGTTTTCTAATATTTAACAGGATATAGACTTAAAGAAAAATCTGCTATTGGTACGCGCTTCATTGCTTCAGTGCTCTAGTGCAAATGGCGGACTTCGTATTTCTTCGACTTAAAGGTTTTTACACGAAAGTTTTCTTAACTCGGTGGTTAACACATCACATCGAGTCACTTTCTTAATCAGCGCTCAAAATTTCGATCAACTCTTTCTTTTGTGCTGATAGGGAGGTCTCAAAAACCTCTTTGAGAGCCTGTATACTATCTACACATATATAAAAGCTATTCGATGTAATATTTCTTAATCAAATTAATTTGACACTGCATCAAAGCCTTTTCTGCTGGATAATAAGACACCTATTATCTTGTCAACGATAACGAGACGGACGGACGAACGATGTTGCAGTAGGTGAGTGCTTGTTATTAGGCGGAAGGTCGTTCTATGACTTTCAGTAAGTAAATGTCTTTGTTTACGAAATCAAATGTCATTATAAATAATTAAAACTTATTTTTTATACTAGCTTTTTAACCGCGGCTTCGCAAGCGTGTATTTGATGGAACATCATTGCCAAATTTAGCAAAATTCGATCACTTTTAGAGTCACCTCTGTGTCTGTGTCTCTATGTCTGTCAAATATTTTTTTGAATTCTATAAAAACTATTAGACGTAGATGATTGGTATTTGGCATAGATATAATATGCTACAGAAACACGTGAATATATATGTTTAGAAATACCTACTATTTTTTAATATCGGGGGTGTCTTCCGAACTTCCGATGCATCCATAAGAAAGGTAAATTGTTTTGGTATCAAAATTTATTATTATTATATACATTTTACTCTTCATTCATACATTCATTCATAATTAAAGTTTATTTAGTTTTAACAAAATAATGATGAACTTCATATACTTGAGAAAGCATTTGATAAGGTTGTAAGGAAGAAAATGTGGGAGCTGTTGCCGGGGTATGGTGTGGATGGTCGATTGCTAAGGGCTGTGCAGTCTCTTTACTGTGACTGTAAAGCCTGTGTGCGGGTAGGGCATGACCTGTCACCCATGTTTAGCGTCCAAATGGGCGTAAAAATGGGTTGTGTCATGTCTTCCTGGCTGTTCATACTGTATCTCGACAGCTGTTTACAAAAGCTGAAAGATAGCTGTTTGGGTGTGAAATTGGGTGACATAAAAGTAAATTGTCTGCTGTATGCTGATGATGCAGTGCTTATTGCACCATCAGAGGCAGAACTGCAGGCATTAGTCACGTGTATGAAAGAGGAATGTGAAATTAAAGGTCTCCGTTTGAACGCTAATAAAACTAAGGTTCTGGTATTTGAAAGGGACGAAGAGAGAACGAAGTGTGAAATATGGGTAAATCAGGAATGTCTAGAACAAGTAAATGAAATTGTATACTTGGGGAGTGCTTTTAGCCGGGATGGAAGATGTGATTTAGATGTGGACAGGCGTGTCGCTGCCGGGAACAAAGTCAATGGTGCCCTGACTGCGTTAGTCAAAAGGCAAGGCGTAGTGAAGAGTGCACGCCTTGCAATACATAACGCAGTGTTCGTACCGATTTTGTTATATGGCAGCGAAACCTGAGTATGCCAGAAGAAGCATAAAAGCAAGTTGAATGCAGTGGAGATGCGATCTCTTCGTAAAATGTGCGGCGTTACTATGGCCGACCGAAAGCGAAACGAAGAGATTCGCAATATGGCAGGTTTGAAAGATGACCTTATCACAAAAATTGATAAGGGCGTGCTTCGGTGGTTTGGGCACGTTGAGCGAATGAGTGAAGACCGAATGGTGAAGAAAATATATAGCGCGAAAGTTAATATTAAAAGGTGTCGAGGTAGACCGAGACTAACTTTCGAAGACCATGTGAGCAAATTGCTCGAAGAGGGTAGGGTCAAGAGTACTCGGATACCTAGACGTGCATGTATGAAGAAGATAATGAATCTGAAAGAAGCGAAAGAGGTATGTAAGGATCGTGACACTTGGCGATCTGTTCTCTCTGGCTACCCCGTCAGGGATTGTGCGTGAAGATGATGAACTTCATGGTCTTCTATCAACTTACTGTATAATGTTTATTTGAGATATTTTATTATATAGATGTAGAAATTTTTTTTACATAATGATTTCTTATATTCACGCGAAGACTACACATTAAATGGAACTATTTTTTATAGATTTTATCGTGTATAATTTAACTTTTTAATTCCCGCCGTTTCGGGTGTTTTACAACACTCATGGTCACGGGAGGACTGAGGTGTTTGACGTCCCGATGTCATAGTTAGCCCGGCTACCTTCAGTTTTTGATTATTAATTTTTAGTCCGATCTACGCAGAATGAGCTTACAGTATCTTGAAGACTAGCAGTGGTATGCTTGGGCTTAGATTTAATTTTGTTAATTATAGGATCCCAAGCAGATGGCAGCACCCATCCATCTTCTCTATTGAAATTAGGATGTTTTTTAATTTCAATAGCCTCACGAATCGTCCTTGGTAGGAATCAGTGTTCTTATGCGAATATTTGTGGTCTATCAAATCTAATGTATTGGCGGGGACGATCTTGAACATGTTCACACACTGCATACTTCCCGGAGCGTCGGTGTTTCAAGTCAGCTATATGTTCTTTCACGTGGATTTTTATAATCCTATATAAGAGATATAAGAGATATTATCCTATATAAGAGAGACCACATTTACAATCCAGTGTTTATACTCCTGCATCTTGTAGAGCGATATGACACTTGACGGATGGTAAAAATTGACTAATCTTCTTCGGCGGCTTGAAGTATGTTTTAATGGAAGCTCGCTTCAAGATGAAGCCAACCTTGTCTGTGACTTCTCTGATATAGGGTAGTACAGCAGGCACACGTTCGACTGTGGCCGGCTTCATTCGGTCACTGTGACGTAGGCGCGGGACCCGAAGCTTGTTGTCTTGCAATACTTGTTCGATGTGCTGAAGCTCGGCGGCCAGATGTTTTCTGTCACAGATCCCTTGTGCTCTCTGAAACAAAGATTTTCCCACGGTAGCTAACTGTAATGGATGTGCAATTGTGTGAAACTGTGATGAAGTGCGATTCATCATTTAAATATCGGTTGGTATGGGTCTTTTTCCTATACACAGTATGACCAATAGTCTTATCAAGATTTCCGATGCCTAAAACATCTAGGAATGCTAAAGAACTGTTTGTCTCCACTGTGAATTGTATTTTAGAGTTTATGGAATTAAGGTGGTCTAAAAATGCAGTTACTTTGTCGGATAGTAAAAATGTGAAAGTACTACGTACCGCTTGTAGAATATTTTTTTAAAATAAAATATTAGTAATGCTATTAAACATTACTGCTGAATAGCAGTAAAGTTAAAGGGAATCCTTTAACCACTTCTGGTAAGCTTAAAATGCTTGTTTTAAAAGTGGTTCACGACAGTAGTCGAATAACGGATTTGAACCGACGACCTTTCGAGTTCGCGGTTGGCGCCTTGCCATTAGGCTACTGACGCTTCAAATGACGAATCTGGGGGCACGGCAGTGCTCCCGCCAAGTCGAGCAAAAAAGCGGGACGGCCGTACCATCCTTCTCTCGAAGCAGTTCAGGCCATTTTCGAAACCCTATAACTCGTTGTGGATAACATTAGAAACCTGAATTTTCTGTAACCAAGTAGACATTGTATAAACTCGGTATATTTCAAATGTCATTAAATTTTAGCCAGTAGTTTAAGAATTAAAACTAGTCATAGTTTCTTAATTTTGTCACTCACTGACCGATCATCAAAACTCTAAGACACTTCGAAACTTCAAATTTGGAATGCAATTATGGTTTAGTGTATAAATCAAGGAAAACTAAAATATTTTGCAATTTTGGTTCAGTTTTCGAGATACATCAACTGCATAAATAACTTTGTAATCCCATATAAATATATAGGATTACAAAGTTACATTTGCATTGAATGAAACAGTGTACCTATATATGTATAATTTAATGGAATAATAGGTGTAGATAGGTATCTAGATATAACTATCTACAAAAAGAAATGAGATGCCATCAAAAACATAACTTAAAAAACCAAGTCTCGCAACTCAGGTCTTCTACCGTAAGAAGTTGTGAGATCCATGTAATACAATGTCGGTTAATTTATTCAGTCCCTACTTAAGGGTCCTTCTGTCTTAAGTTATTACGTAATTGGCTAAACTAACAACATCTTATAGTGACCATATCAATATTTAAAAAAAATTATGTTTTAAATAAATAAATTTTCTTGGCAAATGTACTAAACAATCTAATTTAATATGATATGTATTACTTGAGATATACATTGTGTTTTCATGCTATAGAAAACACACATATGTACCGCACATACCACACATAATGTACCATACATCCTAATAACCATTTTATGCATTAAATAATCGATTTATTTTGGTAAACATTATTAATTTTTCCCGCTAAATTTAAAACAAGTAAGTAATACATTTTAAATGTCAAGAAAACAATTTATTTTTTTTCATCAAAATTAACACTTTCAATGTCCGGTTTTCAGACATAATGGTAAGACAATAGCAATGACGTATATGTAGTGCACGGGACAATGAAAGGGTTATATGAAACGCTCATGAAGCGTGCACTTTTGGATTTTCCAAACCATCTTACTTTTGGGGTGGTCCCATATGAATTTGTAGAAAAAAATTACATCCCGAAATGTGTAAAAATAGGAAATAAAGGTTTTAACTTAACTATTAAGACGACATTGTAATTGCTTCCTTAAACGTGTAACTTCAAAAGTGTCAATAAATCCAACTTTTAATAAAAAGAAAAAACTAAAACAAAAAAAATTATTTCCGCATACTTTCTTCTGACGTCGATAGTTGTTACTTAGTACCAAGATAAGAAGCTATTATATAAGAATTAATTTGTTATTTTTAGCTTTTGAAGACGGTTTCTAATTTTCATTAAAAGTTTATTTGTAACACTAAAGACACTTAGTAATATATTAATATCTATTACATCCTATAAAGGTCCACTACTGTACGTAGGCCTCCCGCATTTGCCTTAAAAGGGGGATTGTGTCAATGTGGCCTCTTCTATAAAAAAAAGAGTTCACGATTAACCCGAGTTGAATGCCAGCCAGCGCCATTTTTAAAATTATTTTTTCCCGCGTGCGAAATGATTAGGTGTGGAAGCCTATACATCCACAAGAACGGGTTCCCGCCTTGTCGTGGCGGGGGGGCTTAGTAGCCGTGGCTTGGTCACCCACGGTGAACAAAGAGGAACCCCTTGGCTGGCCCGTGGTGTAGGGCCGGCCCGAGGTGGCCACTCCGAGTGGGCTTATCGAGCCCACTTCGGATGTGTGTCGGGGGCTGCGGTGAGAGGGGAGTCCGCACCCTCTACCGCTGCAGCCGAGGTGGAGTCGCGGAGGAAGAGGAGTGTTGGTATGCCGATGCGCCACTCGCCCTATCCTCCGCGACTCTGACGGGGCCGCACCGTTAATGATGCGGTGGTGGTGGGGCTGCGGGGGGAGAGGAGTGTCGATATTGCGAGGTGCCGCTCTCCCTACCCTCCGCAGCCGAATCTTGGTTGGCGGCGGAGCCATAGACCAGATCCGCCGCTGGGGCCAGGAAGGCCGGTGCTTCTGAGTGCTTTTCCTGGCCCCATGGCCTTCGCGCATCGGACTCGGGGGCGTCTGTTGCGCATTGGAAATTGGAGGCCGAGGAGGAGGGCGCACCATGTGTTCTGGTGCGCCTTACCTGAGAAGGAGATGGGGGAGGAGTAGTCCTCTCCCGAGGAGGGGCCGCCATGGAGTGGCCAGCGCAGGTGGGGCCGCGGAAGTGTGCGAAAGCGTTCCCCTGGCCCTGCCAATATGCGACGTGGGTGGAACACCATGGGGTTTTAGTCGGTGCGAGTCCGACATAACCCGTCCTTGCCCCCGCGAGGCGGGTATGCGTAGGCATTTCCCCATGTAAAAAAAATAGGCATCCTATAAATAAAATATATTACAAAGACGTGAAGCCTGACAATTCGCACTGGAGCAGTTCGGCAGACTGCCTGCTCCATAATTCTGTCGGAAATATAAGGCCCGAGCCAAGGAATGGGAAGTAGGTATAATTTACGTTCTATTCTTAATTTTAACTTTAAAATGCTACGCAACATCGCATGCTTCAAGTTTAGTCATCGAGAACTGAAGACACTTTTACTGACAGCAGTGCAGTCCATCTTAGTTCTGAAGGGTGTGGTGCTTCGCACGTATAGTTGTATGTATACATACTAACCACGGATTTGATGCTCGTTTGTGAGTCTTGTGTGACTTTTAACTTGATACAAATTTTTTTAACTTGATGTTTTCTAATTTTTCGTTCGATTGGACATACATTCTATAATATAAAAGGTACTGAGTTCCCATTTGCGTATGAAATATGAAACTAAAAGTTACTACAGGTATTTTGCGTTCTAATATTTACTCGTCTCCCACAGCTAACACAATACGGAAAGTGGTTGATGATCTGATGGTAAGTGGTTGCTGCGGCCCATAGACATCTACATCTATCCTCGTTTGCGAATCAAAATGCAGATGCGTTGTCACCCGTGAGGACTAAGATGGAATGCCTCATTTCCAGTAAAAAGGGCCCCCGGCCACCTGCACTCACCAAGCGAAACGCAGAGGTAAACCTCTACTTCACGCTGGTATTCTGTGAGGTCGTGGTACCACCCCGGTTCGAGCCGGCCCATCCGTGCGACAGCAAAAGCTGCCGCGTAGCTCTACCACATATTTCTATAACATATTTTTTCATACTTCAAAATCATTGATAATGATACTCATCTGTAACTATTTTTTATAAAAGTAGAGTGACATACTAACTTATATAGATGGTAAGAAACTGCTGCTACTCATTGACAACAATCTACTTCAAACAAAGAAGGCTACAGGTGCGCTTTAAATTTAGGTGAGGGTTAAACTGGAATGCCTCACAACCTGTTATTATACTGGTTCTCTACGGCCTTCAGACCTTGACGGACTCCTAGGTAGACAAGGAAGCCTACCACTATTATTAGTAGTTATAGTATTATCATCATCATCACAACCAGCCTGTGTCAGTTCCTTCCTTAAAATATATAAATAAATTTGTAATTGCCTTAAAATATTTGTAATTTATATATGTATTTTTGGGCAGATATGTAAGTTTGTTTATATATTTGACGGCTCCGTGGCGTAGTGGCTTAGCAATGAGTTGTTGCGCTGGGTGCCGCGGGTTCGAATCCCGCACGGAACAAGTATTTGGATGGCCTACAAATAATTGTTCCGGGTCTGGATGTTTGTCTTCGTACAATTTATGTGTGTAAACTGCCTCCACGATACAGGAGAAAATCCTAGTGTGGGGGTAACGTCTTTTTAAAAATAAAGAAAAGAAAGAAAATTTATATATATGTATGTATATGTATATATGTTTTAGTTTATCTCATACGATATATTAGTAATTTAAATTATTTTGTTGCATTTATTATCCCTATATATCGCATGTATTGATATTAAATGTTGTATATTTATATTGCACCACCTACCACCTACCTATTCATTGTTTTAATCCTTTACACCTTTGGTTGCCTGGAAGAGATCGCTATGCAGCGACAAGGCCGCCAAATTGTACATATAATCTGCTGTTTGCTATGTCATTTGTATATTTGTTCGTGGTGTACAATAAAATTATATTCATTCATTCAAAATCGTCAAAACGTAGTAACTTAGCTCGATCTTTGACTGGGCAAGCAATAAAGAAAAAAAAGTAATGATAAAAAATATTTGTTTTTATAGAATAAGGAAAATAAACGAGTTCACAGTCCACCAGATTGTAAGTGAATGCTGTGACCCATAGGCGTCTACATCTATCCTTGATTAAGGTCACTCCTGACGACTAAGATGGAATGCCTCGTTTCTAGTTAAAAGGGTCTCCGGTTCTCTACACTCACCATATGAAATGCGGAATCTTTAAGCTGCTATTTCATTCTGGTATTCTGTGAATTCTACAGACAAACAGACATTAGAAATAGTCTCCTTTTCGGTAATTTAACGATGATTATAGGTAAGTTCAAATACATTATTCATATCATTTAAGTTAAAATCTGTGATCCGTTTCTAAACTTATCCAATACATGAGATCAATAAAGCACAGCGAAACAAAAACCCAAACACCAATAAATCGTGTACACATCGACTGCAAAACTTCAAAATGGATGACGCAAGTTGCCGCGAGTTTTCGTAGAAAGCACATAATTTACCCGCGCCTGTCAACGGCGACATGTCCGGGCCGCTAGGGGTTGTTCGTATGAAAAACACCCATTGTGTCCAACCCTCTGAGGACTTTAAAACCCTCCGTTATATTTCTTTAAGATTATACCCTCTTCAATTGTGATATTGATTACGGCAGATATATTGTTTGATTATTGACATTCCCTTTGTGTAGCGGCTGACGCGCCTCATTGATTCATTGGTGTTCTATTTTTGAAATAAATTAAAACAAAACAATAACAGACTATTTTAATAATAAAGAATGAAACAAAAACAAAAGACTTCAGTTTATTTTTCTATTTTATTTTCTTTACCAGCCTGTAACAGTCCACAGCTGGACAAGAATCTCCCACGTAGTTGGAAGAATTTTCTTTAATCGTTAAGCTTTGATACGTGGTAGAGCCATGCTGCAGCTATATTAGTAGTATAGTTGTAGCACGAATAGGTCGGCTCGACCGGGGAAGGACCACGCTCTCACAGAATACCAGCGTCAAATAGCGGCTTCATGCTGCTGTGTTTCGTATGGTGAGTGTAGAGAACCGGAGACCCTTTTTACTGGAAAAGAGGCATTCTATCTTAGTCCTCACGGGTGACAACGCATCTGCATTTTGATTCGCAAACGAGGATAAATGTAGATGTCTATGGGCCACAGCAACCACTTACCATCAGGTGGACTGTGTGCTCGTTTGTCACCCTATCCAATAAAAAAAAAGCTTGGTAAATATGTTTATGTCGTTTCTCGACACTAGTCTGTGTATTTTACATTTGGAATTTACGAGATGATATATCGCAATCTATCGGAGGCCGTAAGGTCTTCCTGCCTTTGCCATATTAGCTACTCGCCGCACTAGAAGGACAAAATGTGGTGATACAATAGATACACTTATACTACCACCGAAAAATAGAAGAAAGGTAATACAGTTAAGTTAAATTTTTTATTTTACTACTTTTATAGCAAGTTTTACACCTGCTACAATAGACAACACTACGGTTTGGCTGGCAAAGAATGCTTAAGTCCATACATTGTTACTTTAGTAATTTTATTATATTATATTATATAGCTAAAATAAAGAAATAGAAGAGAGAAGCGAAAAGGTTTCAAAGAACATTAAATCAGTATGCGACAATTTCGAAGACAAAAATGATAGTTTTATTTTTAACCATCTACTTATGTACACTCATGAGCCGTGGTAAATTTCACAGTACGCGTGCAACCCGATTTCAATCCCTGCTGACACCAACGAAATTGTTCATTGCAATTTTAAATGCTGATTTACCACGTGCTCGGTGGTGAAGGAATACATCGTGAGGAAACCTGCATGTCTGAGAAATAAAAAAATATTTCGAAAACATGCGAAGTCCGCCAACACGCATTGGGGTAGCGCGGTGGGCTTTTCCTTGCCCTAAAATCCTCAGAAGTGAGAGGAGGCCTGTGCTCAGCAGTAGGACGTATGTATTATTTTCTCAGACATCTTCATCTCAGATCATATACGTATATTATTACTCAGACACGAAGGTTTCCTCACGATGTTTGCCTTCACCGCCGAAGGAAAACATCGTGAGGAAACCTGTTTGTCTAATAAATTAAAAAAAACATATGTCAGAAAATTTATCTTATTTTATAGTTTTCCATTAAGTCTAATATATTTAATTTGCTGATGAAAAAATCTAGTAATCGGGGAATAAAAAATATTCTCTTGCTCTCCTGTAATTTTTTTAAAAATTGAAGTTCGCCGCTTTGCAGCGTCAACGACGAATTGTTCTCGGTCTGAATGTTTGTCCTTGTGAAATCTATGTATGTGAACTGCTGTCGCGACACTGGAGAAAATTCTAGTGTGGAGGTAACGTTTTTTTCAAAAAATAATGTTATTTGTTTTAAACAATAACAAAACTATGATCATAACTAACAAAACGAGCCTAAACTCGTCACAGCTATTACTACTGGTCGAGGAGTTTCAGTAGCAATCACCGAAGTACATCTTCAGATCAGTCCATGAAGTGCGGAGGTAAGGTCACATCATGAAACTAACAAAGCGAACCCAAACTCGGCACACCTAGTTCTTCTCGTCGAGGAGTTCTAGTAGCAGTCATCGAAGTACATCTTCAGGTCTTTGTCATATGAGAAAGTCTATGTCAACTTGAGAGAAAATTACCAACTGAAGTTGTCGCTTTTAGGTGTCGGTGTGCGCGCGTATCGTAAAAAAATTACTCTCATAATTTTTCCCAAACGCGCCAAAAGAAGTATAACTTAAAATAATTATAATTTTAGTAAAATAAATAACTTTGAGCTCTAATGGGTTGACTTACTGGTTAAGAGCTCTCACAGAGTACTAGTTTAAAATATCTTAAATGCTGCTTGATTTTTCAGTCCAGTTCAAGTCCTCAGGGATGACAACGCGTTTTTGATTCTTTACCGAAGATGTAAATTTCTATTAGCCAGAGCATGTGCTTATTATAAGGTTAATTTAATAAAAAAATAACTATTTTTATTCCATTTGAACAATTCAGATACTATGAGCCTTACATTTACTTAATCCATGTGGTTGAGGGATGAGATAATTCCCACTCTATCACACTGGAAGTGATAAAAACGCCAATAATTAAATTTGATTAGTGCAACACGCGCTAGATACAAATCTCTATAAATAATAATGAGATGGGCGTGCGTCCGCCTGTCTGTCACCGTTTGATATGAAAGATGATACTGTAAATCGTTGCTCCCGTAGTCGCGGGATCCCCATTTAAATCATTTGTTTTTGACAGACACTCGTAATGGTTATATGAGCGTTTTGTTTTTAATTCGTATAGCACGAAGCTTTTTTATCGTATTGATTTTCTTGTGTTAAAACTCTGCGATTTATCATCATTACCATCATCTTTACAGCCTATCAAAAGTTCACTGCTTACTTAACATAGGCCTAGTTGCCATAGTTGCCACGCTTGGCAGGCTGGATGCCTATCGCTATACGCTAAGATATTCCATTTTCAACAATGTAGGTACGCAGTACAGGTAACGCGAAATAAGGAATTTTGTACGGGTCACATCGGTTATGGGCTGGTTTAATGCATTGAATAACATATTATTGTTCTGCAATAGACATTTTTACTCGTACGGAGACAGATGTGTTTGCTCGATTAAGACATCAAATTACGCGCATGAATCCTATCGAACTATTACATTTAGTACATAATTATTATTCCAATATTGTTCCCATAGAGTAAGCTCGGCCAAACAGTCACTTATACATTTAAAAGAAATAAAATCCTATTGAGGTAAACAAGCTGCCGTTTTTTTATAATAAAACTATAAAAAAGCAAAAAAAATTTCTTTCATAGATATATAAATATGTATTAAATATGCAATAAATAGAATTTCGGACAATTTTATGGGTTCCACAATTCTATCCACAAACCTATATAACAGCTGCCTGATTACATGCACGCAATACGTTTATTTTTTCAACCCACTTCTAAAAGGAGGAGAGGTTTACAGTTCATAGGAATCTTTTTTTATGTATGTTCACCGATTACTCGAAGACGCCTGAACCGATTTGGAAAATTATTTTTTGTTTCAAAGGGTATATATACTTCCCAAGTGGTCCCATTTAAATTTCAACGAAATCGGTCGAGCGATTTATAAAAAATCAACAATAAATTATATTTATATTGAAGTCGGTTGTACAAAATGTTTAATTTTTCCACTTGTTTAGTATTTTCTATTAATATTAGAATAATGCAGCCCATCTCCTTTTTGACGGCTCCGTGGCGCAGTGGCTTAGCTATGAGTTGTTGCGCTGGGCCCGCGGGTTCGAATCCCGCACGGAACAAGTATTTGTATGGCCTACAAATAATTGTTCCGGGTCTGGATATTTGTCCTCGTGCAATATATGTTTGTAAACTGCCTCCACGATACAGGAGAAAATCCTAGTGTGGTGGTAACGTTTTATTTAAAAAAAAATAAAGAGTAGAAAGAGTTTCAGTTTCCTTCTTAACTCTGTGCCTTGAATTTATGCAAAATCAACTCAGTAATATTACAGGAAATCTTGTAAATAGTTATACTTACATTTGATTTAAAATTAGCCGTTTGTTTTACGAAACCCAACGACGGAATATCAAATTAACTTATAACTAATAGACGGCTCCGTGGCGCAGTGGGCAATGAGTTACGGCGCATAGAGCCGCGGGTTCGAATCCTGCACCAAAACAAGTACTTATACAAACATCCAGACATAGAACAATTACTCTACAAATAATTGTTCTATGTCTGGATGTTTGTCTGTGAACTGCCTCCACGATACAGGAAAAAATCCTAGTGTTAGGGTAACTTTTCTTAATAAAAAAGAAATTTATAATAAAGACTCAAAATAATTGAGTTGTTATTAATAAGTTTCTGCTGCCCATTTCCTGTTTCATCTCCTTCTGTTGGCTCTTGAGGCACTCTCGCGATGATATAGTATTGTCATACACCTCCACTACTACACACTACATCACCACACTACTACACACTTCGTGCTACAACTATACTTCTAATATAGCTAGAGCCATGCTGTAGCTATATTAGAAGTATAGTTGTATACTGTTACGCTGGTATTCTGTGAGAGCGTGGTCCTTCCCCGGCCGAGCCGATCCATTCGTGCTGCAACTATACTTCTAATATAGCTAGAGCCATGCTGTAGCTATATTAGAAGTATAATTGTATACTGTTACGCTGGTATTCTGTGAGAGCGTGGTTCTTCCCCGGCCGAGCCGACCCATTCGTGCTACAACTATACTTCTAATATAGTTAGAGCCATGCTGTAGCTATATTAGAAGTATAGTTGTATACTGTTACGCTGGTATTCTGTGAGAGCGTGGTTCTTCCCCGGCCGAGCCGACCCATTCGTGCTACAACTATACTTCTAATATAGCTAGAGCCATGCTGTAGCTATATTAGAAGTATAGTTGTATACTGTTACGCTGGTATTCTGTGAGAGCGTGGTCCTTCCCCGGCCGAGCCGAGCCATTCGTGCTACAACTATACTTCTAATATAGCTGCAGCATGGGTCTCTCACGTAAAATTATAATATTAGATGCATTGTAACCCCTGAGAACTAAGATCAATTGCCTCGTTATCAGTGATACATGTCTCCGGTTCTCTTCATTTATCATACAAATACAGGCGCGCTGGTGTTCTGAGCAAGTGTGTTCCTTCTCCAGTCGAGCCGACCTCTTCGTACTGCAGTTATAATAGACAGCAGGCTTGACTCCACAATTGGTAACAGACTGAAGCGCGCTATACCAAATTACGCCTTATTTGCCTGATGTATTTGTAGTTTTGCTCGTAGACATAATTGTGTTTACGCAAAACTTTTAGTTTAATACATATAGGAGTCAGTTTCCTTTGGCAAATTTATTGAACGAGCTTCTGTGTCCGCGCGACATTCGCGTATTCGTGTATTGTGAACTTATATATACGTACAGTCGTCGCTTTTGTTAGTTTTGTGATATTATTCGAGTTTGATGTATGATGGTATGTGCGACGTAAATGTAAGGTTGCTAGAAGAGTTAGGTTAATAAAATTACTACATTTAAAAATTTGCTAGGTACCATTCTCTTACCTATTTCTTTCTCGTCCGCTTAATAGCAGTGCTTGTACTGTCTTTCCGTCTAAATAATTAGAGAGATTTGTCGTTTCATTTCAGTTTTCGATTGATCGTTTGTCATTACAGTTTTATAAAAAAAAATAATGTTATTAACAATGGAAATGAAACTATTGTTAATATTTTCGAAATAAAAAGAAATATCCATTTGGGACCTAAACAAACGTGATACCAACGCATTATGAATCTGGTGAGGTGGACTACTACATCACTGAACTAAGTAGGGATGAAAAGTCTGCGCCGATATCTTTTTACGAGACATAAACAATCGATTTTAGTAAAAAGACATCAATGAGACAGTTATTTAAGAAGCTAGCTAAAAAATAAAAACCACCTGGTGGTAAGTGGTGATGCAGCCTTAGATGGTAAATCGCATGTCTTATCGTAACAAAAGCCTATTCACTCTTGCCTTGAAGACGCCTAGATCGTATTCGAACGGAAAGACTCCTTTGCTGTACGCATTACAAAAGACGAAGAAAAAATTCAAAAAAAAATGTGGAACACCTCCTAGCTTACATGTTTATAAAATATTATAAATTTTCTAGTATTTTTTTTTGTAATTGTTGTGGCGGTGAAAGGGGCTCCATCGCTCCATTACATCCCATAAATTATCGTAAAAAATGATTATAGGAAAGGCCATAGTTTCTCATGTTACATTATTATGTTGAGTTATTATCAGGAAAATGAAACTGGAAATGCTTATTTCCAGTGTCATTTTGTTCTGTCAACTCTTACGACACCTATGGGGCAGTAATTTTTCTAACGCCTCCAATACCTGACGTAAAGACCTCCAGAGTATTGATCACTTGAATTCAAAGAGGGTATAATTTTGATTAATATAATTTTGTTCATTTTATATCATTTTATTTTGTTATATTTTCATGACACATCTAGGCGAATTCTACATCTATGTACTCGAAGTATTATATTGAATTGCGATGAGAAGCGTATGTGATGACGGTTTGAAAACGCTCGTATCTGTAATGGAGGTATTGTGCGATTGTGTCTTTATTATACGTAGCATTGTTTATGTTGAGTACAATCGAGAACAACGGCGTACTCCTACAATAGAACTGGGAACTCGTATATCTATGAATATAAAGCTTATAATGCGATGAAAGAGAGATTACAATAAACTGTTCTTCATTTCGATCTAATGTTACAATTATGTCTAAGAGAAAATTATTATTTTTTATTAATTTTATGTTGGATGACAATTATTAAAAATAGAATTCGCTTATTTCATAATGCTGTGTTAGTCCCTACATTAATGTATGGTAGTGAAAGTTGGGTCTGGCAGAAGAAGCATGAGAGTAGAATAAATGCTGTAGAAATGCGTTCCTTAAAGAGTATGCTAGGGCTGAATCTGAATGACAGGGTGAGAAATAGTGTGATAAGAGAAAAGTGTGGTTTGCAAGATGACGTTGTGACAAGGATTAAGAAAGGAATGCTTCAGTGGTTTGGTCATGTTGAAAGAATGAACGAGGAAAGAGTGACAAAGCAAATTTATGTTGCAGAAGTGAACGGCAGGGTCGGGAAGAGACGCCGTAGCCGAAGGTTTATCGACCAAATCGGCGATACATTAAAAATGGGCCAGATTAGGAGTACCCTTAACCGACGAGCGTGTATGCGTAGATATATGGATGTAAAAGAGGCGAGAGAGGTGTGTCAGGATCGCGCCAAATGGAAGTCCGTAGTCTCTGCCTACCCCTCTGGGTGACAGGCGTGAGTGTTTATGTATGTAATTCGCTTAGGTTTTAATTGCAAATGCCCAACAAAACACAAACAAAATTATGTAGAAACTAAACTAATAATTAATGTTTGCTGTTGTGTTCGTATATTATATGTAGAGGACCGAGGACCCTTTTTAACATTTAAGGGGCTTTATCTTAGTGGTGACAACACTACGCACTTTTATTCTTTGACAGTAATAGAAACGCCAGACTGAAACAAATCAGGAAATGGGCAACAGCGACTCCCTAATAACGATTAAAAATAAAAAAAAACTGCGGTTGCCAGCCCGCTTGCCACGTGAGGCAATTATGGCAAATATACCCCAAATGAGGCAATTTACGGTAGTGGCCTATGTTCAGCAGTGGACTTTAATAGACTTTAACAGTGACGGTAAGAATAGGTGGAGGTATCTATTGAGCACAGCAATCCCTTACTTCTCAAATCACGAGTGCTAACTTTAAATTTTATCTGGTGTAGACATTTATCTAAGATCACACATTATTGTTTCGAACCAGGGTACTTAAACTAAACATTTGAAAAACCCCAAAAACAAACATCTTCAAACGACTGAACAAATTTTCTTGAATTTTAGCTATGAACACTCTCGATCAAGTTTATACATCTTCCAACAAAAAAAAAAATCGGTTCATCCCTTTGGGCGCTACGATGCCACAAACAGACGTACAGATGTACATACGTTGAACTTATAAAAAGTCTCTGTTTTCTTCTTGTACATAGATCACTAATAAAAACTAGATACACAATCAGTGACAAAAAATGTCCTTACCGAATGAGCGCCCACTCGAACATTTGGGTGCGCTTTTAATTTGTACTTAATTAATGCTACAAGAATAGAATAGAATAAGGGCTATAAACGAGCACAACTTCCACCTGATGGTAAGTGAACATAGTGGCCCATAGACATCTATATTTATCCTCAATTAAGAATCAATATGCAGATTTGTTGTCACCCCTGAGGGCTAAGATGGAATATCTTGTATACAGTAAAAAGGGTATCCGTTCTCTACACTCACCATACGAAACATAGCAGCATTTAGTTGCTACTTTAGTTGGTATTCTGTGAGAGCGTGATCCTTCCCCAGTCGATCCATACCCATTCGTATTACATAATATAGCTGCAGCATGGCTCTACCACGTAAAATAACGGTGTCGTAAGAGGCGACAAAAGACAATTGAAAAAGGAGACGCATATTTTTTTTTTTTTTATAGGAGAGGGGGCAAACGAGCATGCGGCTCACCTGATGGTAAGTGACTACCGCCGCCCATGAACAACCGCAACACCAGGGGAATTGCAGATGCGTTGCCGGCCTTTTAAAAAGGAGTAGGCTCTTTTCTTGAAGGTCCCTAAGTCGTATCGGTCCGGAAAAATCGCTGGTGGTAAACTATTCCACAAGGAAGTTGTGCGAGGAAGAAAAGATCTTCTAAATCGCACAGTGGTGGACCGCCAATCATCCAGATGGTGTGGATGGTATCGGGAGTTCTGCCGCGATGTGCGTTCGTGAAATTTGGCGGCTGGGATTAATCCGAACAATTCCTCAGAGCACTCCCCATGGTAAATGCGAAAGAAAATGCTAAGAGATGCAACATCTCTTCGCAGTGCCAATGAGTCGAGCCGATCGGAAAGGACTCGGTCGTCGACGATTCGAGCCGCTCTGCGCTGGATGCGGTCAAGTGGAAGAAGCTGGCACTGGGGAGCCCCAGCCCAGAGATGGGAACAGTATTCCATGTGAGGCCGAACCTGCGCCTTGTAAAGTTGCAGGCGTTGAGCCGGCATGAAATACTGTCCCGCTCTGCTGAGCACGCCAAGCTTATTAGAGGCCAATTTGGCCTTCTCTTCCAAGTGACCACAAAACTGCACGGTACTCGATATGTCGACGCCGAGGATTCCGATACTGGCTGAGGCAACAAGGGGAGTACCTTGAAACTGGGGAGATACGATACATATCTCGATAACGAATAAATAATGATAATAATCTACAGTTTTATACGTGGTAGAGCCATGCTGCAGCTATGTTTCTGGTATAGTTGTAGTACGAATGTGTCGGCTCGACCGGGGAAGGACCACGCTCTCACAGAATACCAGCGTGAAATAGCAGCTTAACGCTGCTGTGTTTCGTACGGTGAGTGTAGAGGACCGGAGACGCTTTTTACTGGAAACGAGGCATTCAATCTTAGTCCTCACGGGTGACAATGCATCTGCATATTGATTCGTAATCATCGTATTTTAAAAAAGAGTAAGTAGCTTTTGAATCGATTACCACCAGCGATTTTTCCGGACCGATACGACTTAGGGACCTTGAAGAAAAGAGCCTACTCCTTTTTAAAAGGCCGGCAACGCATCTGCAATTCCCCTGGTGTTGCGGTTGTTCATGGGCGGCGGTAGTCACTTACCATCTGGTGACCCGCATGCTCGTTTGCCTCCTAAAAAAAAGCTCTTTTCTTGAGAGTTCCTAAGTCGTATCGGTCCGGAAAAATCGCCGGTACTGTACTACTATACCAAACTATTCCACAGAGAGGTCGTACGAGGAAGAAAACTCCTAGTAAAACGTACAGTGGTGGACCGCCAAGCATCCAGATGGTGTGGACCATCCACACCATCTGGATGCTTGGCGGTCGGGAGTTTCGCCGCGATGTGTGTTCGTGAAAGGCGACTGGGATTAATCCGAACTATTCCTCAGAGCACTCTCCGTGGTAGATGCGAAAGAAAATGCAAAGGGATGCAACATCTCTTCGCAGCGCCAGTGAATCGAGCGGGTCGTCGACAATTCCAGCCGGTCTCCGCTGGATGCGGTCAAGTGGAAGGAGCGTGCACTGGTAGCTACCTTCGATTTAGTAGTTTGTGTATAATATTATTGTATCACATAAGTTTGTGTTCATCGACGTTAAAATCCTTTTTCCCAGATTTATTGTTAGTTTCTCGTTAGTGAAATAATAATAATAATAATATATTTCTTTAAGAAAAATAAAGTTCCTTCAACCATTATACATTAGAGCTTATACGTGGTAGAGTCTTGCTGCTGCTATATTAATAGTATAGTTGTAACACGAATAGGTCAGCTTGACCGAAGCTGGACCACTCTCTCACAGAATTCCAGCGTGAAATAGCAGCTTAACACTGCTGTGTTTTATATGGTGAGTGAGAGTGAGAACCGGAGACTCTTTTTACTGGAAAATAGGCATCCCATCTTAGTCTTCACTTTCTTAGTCTTGTCTTTGTTTGTCACCCTATCCTATAAAAAAATGATTTAAGAAAAAGCCCAGACTATAACCATCCAAACAATGAAGATTGATTTAATTAAAATAAAATACTTATTCGTAGATTTAAAACCCTTTGTAACCCTATTTAGTGTTTTATTACAAACGTAATAACTTAAACAAATTCAAATGCATGTACTTGTGTGTTGTATGGAATACGTATAAGCAAGGCGACTCGGATTTGCCTAACAAAGCAGTGCCTAACGCGTCGTCTCGGGCGGGGGCATATACCCTGTGCTAGGGTAACCATACTGTAAACAGGATGTTTCCTGACCGATATTAATAATTCAGAACACTAATCTTTTAAAGCAGCCAGGAATAGGTGCAATCAAATGGTACGGGCAGCTAAACGCCGATATTTCCATAATTGTATTAACAACTCTTCTCCCGCCGAAGTGTGGAAATTTCTTAGATCTTCTGGTCTTTGCAGGCCAGCTACATTGGATTGTGGTCCTTCTCTATCACTTGATGAAATCAACCAACATTTCGCTTCTGTAACAGCAATGGACCCTACAATTCGCTCTCAAACTGTGGCTTCTATTGCTTCTGTGCAAATTCCTAATATACCTACCTTTAATTTCTCTCCTGTTTCGCAGGATGATGTCAAAAAGTCTATTTTAGCAATTCAGTCCAAGGCGGTGGGTTATGATGAGATTAGTAGACAAATGGTAGTATTTATACTAGAGCACCTTCTTCCGGCAATTTCCCATGTTATAAATTTTTCCCTTGATTCAGGTCAGTACCCTAATCTTTGGAAAAGGGCTTTTATAAGGCCCCTTCCAAAAGTTCCTTCTCCCATTCTTCCCAATCATTTTCGCCCTATATCCATTCTACCCTTTCTATCCAAAATTTTAGAATCCTGTGTTTACAAGCAAATTTCTACATTCATTTCGAAACATAACCTACTGAGTATATATCAGTCTGGGTTTCGCCCTGGTCATAGTACCAGTACTGCTTTAATTAACGTCACAGACGATATTAGAAACGGTATGGAAGAAAAAAAAGTAACAGTACTGGTACTAGTTGATTTCTCAAATGCTTTCAACACAGTTGATCATGAAATCCTTCTATCCATACTGTCTCATCTAAATTTTGGCCCTACAGCATTGGAATGGTTTGCATCTTATCTTCGCGGTCGACAGCAGTCAGTCTGTGTGGGGCAAATAACCTCAGCTTGGGCTGATGTGGAAGCTGGTGTACCGCAAGGCGGTATTCTTTCTCCTATAATTTTTTCTATTTTTATAAACTTTATTACCTCCATCTTCGATTGCTCGTACCATCTGTATGCCGATGACCTTCAGCTATACGTGCAAGCTGAAATTGGGGATATTCATAATGGGATTAAAAAATTAAATAACAACTTACAAGCTATCAAGGATTGGTCTACTCGTTATGGAGTATTGGTCAATCCTTCAAAATGCCAAGCTATACTGGTGGGTAGCTCAAGGATGCTAGCCAAGATTAATCTTGCAGACATACCCTCTATCTACTACAATGGGATTACAATACCGTTCAGTAAGTCTGTAAAAAATCTTGGCCTACACATTGACAACACGCTGAATTGGAGAACTCAGGTTACTGAAGTCAGTCGTAAAGTCACTTCTACGTTACGTACTCTGTATCGTTTAAAACATTTTCTCCCCACAAAGTCTAAGATCATGCTTGTCCAATCACTCATATTACCCATATTTGATTATGCAGATGTGTGTTACCCGGATCTGACCCAGGATCTTCTGAACAAGCTGGAACGCCTTCTCAATAACTGTATAAGATTTATTTTCGGGCTTCGTAAGTATGACCATATTTCGCAATATAGATCTAAGCTTAATTGGCTTACAATCCGGCAGAGGCGTATTTCCAGAATATTACTTGTTCTTTTTTCCATATTAAATGACCCATTTTCGCCTTCTTATCTTAAGAGCAAATTTCACTATCTCTCCTCATCTCATGATAGGGTTCTACGTTCGTCTTCTAACAACAAAATTTGTATTCCAGTTCACTTCACCGAGTTCTATGGTAACTCCTTTACAGTTCAGGCTGCACGCCTTTGGAACTCCTTGCCTGACGACATCAGAAAAGCTCCCACTAAGTTTGCTTTTAAAAAGTTGGTGCGTAATCATCTATCTGTTAAAGACAACGCTTCTTAGATGAATCATCCATGTCATTTATATTTTAGACGTATATATTTATAGTTATTAATATGTATTATTTGTATATGTATGTTGGTATGAATATATGTATGCTTATGTATGTACGTATATATTTGTATACATGTATAAATAGGATATATTTTTATAGTTTATTTATTGTATATAATAGTAATATGTATATATAATGTAATTAATTATACATTTCTATTTTCTTTTTATTCTATATTGCTACACCTACTTCAAATTCTCACCACTCCATGGGTTGACTGGTAGAGAATGCCACAAGGCATTAAGTCCGCCCTTTGTATTCTTTTAGGTTAAGGAATGCAATAAAGAATAAATAAATAAATAAATAAACACTATCATTCGTAATCATGATCAGCCTACGGCTGTGCACTTCCTAATCTCTGGATTCACGAATCTAGTTACTACAAACAGCAAACAGCGGATGTATTTAATACTTGTTATGGTTCATTGCTAGTATGGGACGACCCTCAGTCGTTATAATCTACGTAATCTCATGCAATCATAAATAATGCAACAATTGTTTCTATTCTCGGATATAAATTGCCAGAATGCCTGGACATTTCATTTCTCCTCGCAACTTCTAGTAAATGCCAGCGATCATTGGCGGACATTTTCAGATCATTTGCTACGTTTGTTGCCATCATGGGTTGTTTTAAATTCGGTAATATCGTCATATTCCGTAAATTTTATTGTTACTCCAATCCAGATCGAACACACTCCGAGTACACCATAGATATACGTGGTAGAGCCATACTGCAACTATATTAATAGTATACATATTCGGCGACGAGGTTCGCCACCCGTCACGTTCTGTCCCCCGGAGGGGCGAAAAGTGGATTGCGGAAGCCCATCTGACTACATTGAATGTATGTGGAGGAATGAATGATAAGATGGATGAAGTATGCGATATGATGTAACATAGAGGAATAGACGTATTATGTGTAAATGAGACGAAACGGAAGGGAAAGGGTGCCACTACACATGGCATGTATACCGCGTACTGGTCTGGTGTAGACGAGACCGAGCGGGCATGCCAGGGAGTCGGTATCGTCCTTTCAGAAAGAATGGGTCATTTTGTGAAAGAGTATGAATGTGTAAGCCCGAGACTGCTATGGATACGAATGAAAGTGGGCTTAAAGAAGTTGTTTGTTTTAGGGGTCTACGCCCCAGACATGTCTAAGCCCACTTATATCCGAGAGCAGTTTTGGGAGTTGGTAAGGATGGTGCTAATGAAATGCAAGGTTAATGAAAATATTGTGATATTAGGCGATTTTAATGGAAGGGTTGGGGTGAGAAGGCTTGGTTATGAAAGGATATTGAGGATGGTGAAAGCCTCCCCACCGTATGTGTGGAAAATAATCTTTTTGTGACGAACACTTTCTTTCGTCATAAGAAGATTCACACGTATACATGGGAAAGAGGTGATGATAGAAGTATGATAGATTTCATAATTGTTGATGAAAGAATGAGGAGCGCGGTGGTAGATACAAGGGTTTACCGGGGCTCTAACGTAGGGACGGACCATTACTTGGTCTTATGCCGAATTAATGGTCTTTTCAGACGTTGGAGGTATCGGACATCTGTGTCTACCACAGCGTTACAGCGTATAAGAACAGAGAGGTTACAAGATGAAGGTGTGAAAGAGAAGTTCAAATGTAGATTGAGAGAAAATATAAGTGGTATGGCTGAATTGTGTATGAATGATTTAGACTTGGAGACTGTGTGGTATAATGTCAAGAAAGGTTTAGTGGATGCAGCTACCGAAGTATGTGGTGTAAGTAAGAGAACAAATTAAAGGAAAAATAACACGTTATGGTGGGATAATGAGGTACAGATAGAAGTTAAAACAAAGAAGAAAGCATGGCTAGATTTACTAGCAACCTAGGCTAGTAATTATAGCAGTATGAATGATGATATTGAAAGGAAAAAGGCTTTTTAGACATCTAAATAAGAGAGTAAAAGAAGAAAGAAAGAAAGAAAGAACTATTTATTTGATATACACATTTTACACACATTAAAAAATATTATAAACAAAAGCAAGGGGGAAAAGAATGCATGTACCAGTCTAACACTGTTTACGCATTTACAATTGAGAAGCAGTACATACACAATAATAAAACAAACAAACAAACAAAAAGGTAAAAACGAAAAAAAAATCAATATGAAAATGTGACATCAAATAGGTCTCCAACTCAGCATAATGCTGCAAATACAGCGCTGGTTTTCAGTTGGAGCCTTGTGACTTCACAGACAAATCGGTGTGTGATCTTCCAACTAAAAGATACGAGTTCATAGTTATCTATTAACAATTACGAGTTAAAACATAGTGCTAACATATTATATAACGTATACACACATGCACTGAGACTAAACCTAGGTAACAGGTGTGTTATATTACTATATATTTAAATAATACCTATTTATATACTTATACATACAATATTAACATGATATTTGACTATTCTGACTATTCTAAAAGAGGTAGTTGAAAGGAAAAAGCAAGAAAGAACGGATAAGAATGATAGAAGAATATCGGATAACTTCCAGTCAAACATTAAAATGTTCTGGAAATTCGTAAGAACTGCCAGGGGACATTCAAAACAGCCAGAATGAATGCTATACGAGACCAGAATGGCTGTATTCTGAATGACGAAGTTTTGAGTTTAAGGAGATGGAAGGAATACTTTGAAAGCGTGTTTATGTGTGATGAGACGTATGAATTATATGAAATAGAAATTCCGAAAGAAGACGAAATAGATAGAGATATAAGTATAGATGAAATAATGAAAGAATGAAAAGTATGAAAGCAGGTAAGGCAGCCGGATATGATAGAGTATCAGAGGCAGTGGCAGACCTGCTGTACACCTTGTTTAATTTATGTTGGGAAATTAAGGGGGTACCGGGAGACTGGTGCAAAGCCGTGATAGTCCCAATATATAAAGGAAAAGGATCACAGCAGAACTGTAAAAACTACCGTGGTATCAGCCTTCTTAGCATTGTGGGAAAACTGTATGCTAAGGTACTAATTGAAAGAGTTATGAAAGAAATTGATGGTAAAATATGGGATGTGCAAGCGAGATTTAGAAAGGAAATGGGATGTACGGATCAGGTCTTTTCCATGCGCATGGTCGCGGAGAAGTTTTTGGCCAAAAACCAAAAAGTTTTCTGTGCGTTCATGGACTTGGAGAAGGCTTATGACAGAGTGGACAGGGATGTGTTATGGAAAACACTGAACTCATTTGGGTTGAGTGCTGGGTTGATACAGGTATTAAAGTCTCTGTATAGGGACTCTAGTGCTTGTGTCAGGATCAACGGGGCCTACTCGCACTGGTTTGGCATCCATAAAGGTGTCAGACAGGGCTGTGTGGCTTCCCCGTGGCTGTTCAACCTATTTATGGACAATTATTTGGAAAATTTGAAAGTAGAAGAATGCAGGTTAAGAATGGGTGAGTTAACCGTCAAATGCCTTTTGTACGCCGATGATCAAGTCATACTTGCGTCGTCGGCAGCCGAGTTGCAAATGATGGTTACATTAATGAACAGGACATTAAAAGAAAAGGGAATGAAAGTGAACGCAAGTAAGACGAAAGTGATGGTTTTTGAAAGAGAAGAAAGTAAAACGATATGTGAAATAAGAATAGAAGGGGAGTTGGTAGAGCAAGTAGATGAGTTTGTATATTTGGGATGTGTATTTAGCATGGATGGTAGATATGATAAGGATATAGAACGACGAGTGAATGTAGGAAATAGAGTGAATGGGGCTCTACACCCTATTGTGAAAAGTCAGAATGTGTCCAAAAAAGCACGTATGGCAATTCACAATGCTGTGTTAGTACCTACTTTAATGTATGGTAGTGAAATGGGGTGTGGCAGAAAAAGCACGAGAGTAGAATAAATGCTGTAGAAATGCGGTCATTAAGGAGTATGTTAGGGATGAATCTGAATGACAGAGAGAGAAATTGTTTAATAAAGAGAAGAGTGTGGTTTGCAAGAAGATCTTGTGACCAGGATTAAAAAAGGAATGCTTCGGTGGTTTGGTCATGTAGAAAGAATGAATGAGGAAAGAGTGACAAAGCAAATTTATGTTGCAGAGGTGAATGGCAGAGTCGGGAAGGGACGCCCTAGGCAAAAGTTTATCGACCAAATTGGCGATATATTGAAAATGGGCCAAATCAAGAGTACCTTTAACCGACGAGCGTGTATGCGTAGATATATGTATGTGGAGGAAGCGAGAGAGGTGTGTCAGGATCGTGCCAAATGGTCCATAGTCTCTGCCTACCTCTCTGTATGACAGGTGTGAATGTTTTATGTTATGTTATTAATAGTATATTTGTAGCACGATTGGTTCGACTCGACCGGAGAAGGGTCACGCTCTCACAGAATACCGGCGGCAAATAGCAGCTTAACACTGCTGTGTTTCGTATGGTGAGTGTAGGGAACCGGAAACCCTTTTTACTGGCATTCCATCTTATTCCTCACGGGTGACAAAGCATTTGCATTTTTATTATTTGTTGAATATAGATGTAGATGTCTATGGGTCACAGCAACCACTTAGCATGAGGTTGACTCGTTTGTCACCCTATCCTATAGAATAAAAAAAAATAAAAAATAAAATAAAATAAATAAATAAATGTACTGACGCGTGCACTACGTTATATGTTCATCGCGATAAAATTCTTTGATGTGCGAGAGTTTACCAATAGCAAAGCGAAGTGTCTTCAGCTTCGCCAAAACTGTCGGAGTCTAAGTGTGTTAGTTCAATAGTCAGAAAACGCAAATATCATCAGCCGGATAATCTGACTGATATAAGTGTTTTGGTCTAGGTACTCCTTAGAAATATAAATGCTGTATTGGATTTTAAATTACGAGACCAATCTATGGCTGTCTCCGAATACGTGAAGTAGAGAATGAACTCCTCAAATTAAGGCATTAATTGACACATATTACGTACCTAAGACGATAGTATTATGAAAAAGAATAACTTGATTTTGTTACAGCGAAAGAAAAACCACTTGACTATTGAGTTACGTATGGCGAACTTCCATAGCTTCAACACTGGTCCGATGGTGTGCGGTTGGATTTTTTTTATAGAATAAGGGTGGCAAACGAGCGCACAGTCCACCTGATGGTAAGTGGTTGCTGTGGCCCATAGACATCTACATCTATCCTCGATTACGAATCAAAATGCAGATGCGGTGTCACCCATGAGGACTAAGATGGAATGCCTCGTTTCCAGTAAAAAGGGCCTCCGGTTCTCTACACTCACCATACGAAACACAGCAGCGTTAAGCTGCTATTTTACTCTGCTATTCTATGAGAGCGTGGTCCTTCCCCGATCGAGCCGACCCATTCGTGCTACAACTATACTACTAATATAGCTGCAGCATGGCTCTACCACGTAAATAAATATATTAATATGTTAATTGACGTAAAGAATGAAAGTTTAAATAAACTCCCTTTACAAAATTTCTAAGGTTTTATCTCATTTCGAGTCCAACACGTGGTGACAGTAGTGAGGGAGGAGAGAGGGGCCGTCTGGTACACAATGGCCCTGCGTAATAATATAATCGGGGCGACGACGCCACTTGCTATTAATTAAATTTAAAATTTTCATTACTATAGGTGCGCCATTGTACCTCACAGCCTCTCGCAATTATTATCACTCATTATGGAATTTATTTCTTTTAATATTTAACACCTCCTTTTTGCGTTTAAGAGGTAATAGCGGTAGAATTTAATACTTGAAACATCTTTCTATTGTCTTACCTGTATATATAAAAATTACGTGTCACGTTTTGTCCGCGATGAACTCCTAAACTACTGAACTGATTACAATGAAATTTACGCACTCTGTGCAGTTTGGTCCAACTTGAGAGATAGGATAGTTTTTATCCTGATAAATAACACTCAATATTTTTTATTACGAATTTAAAGATTTTTTATATGAAGGGTCGTCGAAAAGGGCAGAACAACGTCTGCCTGGCCCGCTAGTATTTTTATATATTTTATTTGAAAAGTTTAATAAAAAGTTTGGATACATTTTGTTGACAAAGTGAATATCAAAAATCGGATTAATTTCGTAATCGACCAAAAAACAGACTAAAACCACAGAATAAATAATAGTACAAGAACTAAAAGTAGTATACACAAAATATATAAAATATATGTAGTTCACATGTTTCAAAATATAGTGTTCAAACATTGTTGTAAATTCATCGCAGATAGTATTTAAAATGTAAATTAGTATTGTTTCGTTTCGTATTTTAGTCGTGTAGTTAAGAAATAGAATTAAATTATCTATACTTTCCAAATTCTATTATATTACGTGGTATTTTATCTTTATTACTAGTATAGTTGTAGCAGGAATGGGTCGGTTCAATCAGGGAGGGACTACGCTCTAACGGAATACCAGCGTAAAATAGCAGCTTAACACTGCTGTGTTTCGTATGGTGAGTGTAGAGAACCGGAGACCCTTTTTACTGGAAACGAGGCATTCCATCTTTGTCCTCACGGGTGACAATGCATCTGCATTTTGAATCGTAATCGAGGATAGATGTAGATGTCTACAGGAGCACTAAGAGCCGGTTTGTCATTATAATAAAAAAAATGCATGCAACAATATAAACTGCAACAACGTGAACTTATCCCTACTCCCTACCTCGTAACTTTCCCTACCGAGTACTTTAAACCAAATAATCTTAGTGCTGTGCAGTGGCGGCATGAGAGAATCCATCATCCCGCGAGGGTCGTAAGATGCTACAGAGGAAAATAAAACAGGAGGTGGGAAGTAGCATCTTGTTAGTGACAACTCAAAATAAAAAAATAAGGCCATCCCGCCTTTCAAGCTTGGTAACTATAACAACTATAGTAGTGGACTTAGCCACAGAATAAATAAACTTAGCTGTAATCAATGGATGGATGGAATTTAAAAGGCAACAACGGGTTACCTGCTTGTCTCTACTTCCCACCTCTTAATTGTAGAGTAAAGGTAGGATTTATAGTAGTATAAGTTGTTACTATTAAGACCAGTGATAATATGATTATAATTACTTTAAAGCAAATAATCTTGTGTTCTGGTTACAAAAATATTACTTTCGACTGGAAATTGAATCCAAAATTTAATTTCTCTCAGTCGGATAAGGAAACTGCCATATCTCAGCTATTAGGGTTTTAAATTCTTTAAAATTTTCGTAAATACTGTTAAGGTTATGCAATTGATAATAATTTCTGTAAAAACATAAACAATTATGTTACATACATTATAATACTAATAAATATAGCCACAATATTTTTTTTATATTTACGCGAACACTACACATTTAAAAAAAAACTAGATTTACGGATTTTATCGCGTATATTAACTTATTTTATATTCCCGAAGTTTCGAGTACTTTACAGCAGCCATGGTCACATGGGGACTAAGCTGTTTGACGTCCCAATGTCATAGTTAACCACGGCTAACTACAGATTAAAAATTATTAAATTTGGTTCCGATCTACGCAGTATGAACTTACAGTATCTCAGACACCTCCGTGACCATAGGTGCTGTAAATGTAAAGTACCTACTCGAAACTTAGGGAATATAAAAAAAGTTAATGTACGCGATAAAATCCGTAAAACTAGTTTTATTTAAATATAACCACGTTTATAGCTCATAAAAACGATTAAAAATTTCAAAATTCAATTACTCATTTTCGCTCTCAGATAAATTTTTAACAGCTGGTTGAGTCCGACAGCTATTCATTAAAAGCCCTCCTCTACTGATTTCTGCTGAGTCACTACAAATAGAACCATCCCACAAGGACGTTTCGTTACGGCTGCTCTAAAACACCAAAAAAGCTATGGGAGCCGAAAATTCCTCGCCACCATCTTGTTTCGTCATGAATGACTTTTTATTGCACCTCCTCCGCCTAAACGATCACTTTTATATTACAAACCTGCCAGGCACATCTACGTTGAAAAAGATAACAATACATTTGTTTATGATATCTAATCGAAACATGTTAAAGTTGAAAATCGAACACATGTTATGGCGTCGCGTCGATGTGTAAAAAAAGAATTTTGTTCACATATAATTTTGTCAATGAATTTGACAAAAAATAAAAGTTAAGATCGCCGGTCCGTAGTTTTACAAAGCTAGGTTTACCGAATATGTTTTTTTATCACTTCCTCTTCTTTCAATTTTTTTTCTCGCTGTCTTATAAAATGCATTGCAATAATAAATGGACAGGTGTTATTTTTATAGAGTTGCAGCCAATGATTAGGCAAACGGGTTGTTAGATGGTTTTGTTGTCAATAGGCCTATTTATGATCGACCGTCATTTTTTTTAAATTGGTATTCTTTGATCTCTCACCTTTAAAAGGTACTTTTATAAAATTAATTACTCGCTCCGAAGTAATAAATAGGTGTAAAGATTAAATAGGTTTCTAAGTTTTTGTTTAATAAACTGTAAATAAAGATTTGTATTTCATTTTTTAAACTTACCAGATGTAAGATGTAACATTACATAAGATAACATATTAGTATAATAATAAATAACAATCAGGAGGCAATTTAAAAGTTTTCACCTATAAACAATATTTTATAAATAACATATTTTATATATTACTAGCTGACCAGGCAGAGGTCGTTCTGCCCTTTCCGACGACCATTTGCTTTCCGAAAAAAAAACTCCTGAAATTAGCAATAAAAAAATTGAGGGTCATTTATCGGGATAAAAACTATCCTATCTCTCAAGTTGGACCAAAATGCACACAGTATGCAAAATTTCATTGAAATCAGTTCAGTAGTTTAGGAGTCCATCGCGGACAAATAACGTGACACGTAATTTTTATATATAAAGATTAAAATATATATAAAATAATTTTCCTCCACTGGTGGCCGTAACAGCTTCGGTGAGTGAGCTATGGCAAGGATTATGAAGGAAATTTCTCTACATAATAGAATCCGTAACGTTTATATCTACAACAGATAAAGAGTAACCAACGGATAAGTAAGTTGAAGTGGCAATGGGCGGGCCATATAATATGTAGTTAAATATGTAGTTTGACGAACCGACAACCGACAACCGACAACGAAAGGTTCTAGAGTGGCAGCCTCATACCAAGTAGTGCTTAAAGTGTATGACGGCCTCCCACTAGATAGAGTGACGACATGGAGGAGGTCGATGGATGCAAGTATCTTGAAACCATCGCATTATTTGTGGGAGGTTATCTTTGGCAGTAGACTTGTGAAGTACTGTCATAATGATAATGATGATGACGATGCTACTTAGAAAAGGCGTTCCACTCCCACGACTAAAAGTTATGGTTCAAAATAACTACAAAGGTAATCCAAATTTTTTTCTTTGGTAATAGCTCGTACTGTCGTACTTTTGCAAGTGTCAAGCAATAAGAAATTATCGTATAATATAATTTGTTTCAAAATTTCTTCACATGTTGATGAGTCCCATTGCGAAGTTTTGGGATATTTTGACGGGTGCCTAAGCTAGCAGATAGTTGTCGACGATAGTATCTCACGGCGCCAAAGCAGATACAATAACTTGAGTTTCACATCACCATCGGAGCATTTGTTGCATCGTTCCCACTAATAGTTTACATACGTTGAAATTTAATACACAAAACTACACTTCAATCCATTATTCAAACGATAAAACAGGGGCAGTATCTACCAGCCATTAACTTCCCGCCAAAACTCCAAATCCATATTTACATTACAAATCTAATATATAAAAAAATAATTTTTGTTTTTTCGTATTTTATGCGATGCCACACCGTTCATCAGATTGCGTTGCGCTAAAATTTTGTCAAATTATTGCTTTTCTTTATAACTGGCTTTACGGCTCTGGGTTCTAGTCCTTCTGAGCCTGAAGTTACAATGTATAATTATCCTTCATAGTACACTGCTTCACAATATGTTGATGCGTCACATTGAGCAGCCCTTGGGAGATTTTGACGGCAACTTGAACCAGCAGACAGCTGACAGTTGGAGATGATATCTCACGGCGCTTAAGCAGACAGACACCTTACCTTGAGAATCACATCACCATCAGAGCACATGTTTCACAGTTTCCACTAATAGTTCACATGCGCTGACACTTAATACACAAAATCGCACCACTTATACATATCAAAATCCACTTCAAACCATTATTTAAACAATAATACGGGATCAGTAATCCGTCGCCGGTCAAGTTCCCGCCAAAACTCTCAAATTATTACTTGTGCGAAGGTTACAGGCATAGCACAATTAAATGACAGTAGGTGGCGCGCGTGTCGTACCGACATATTTATTTGAAAGTCGTAACATGTCATTCAACTTCAATAAATTTAAAACGATATTTCTACAAATATTTCTTTTGCCGCAGCAACAAGCTGGGTTTCAGCTATTAGGTACGTTAAAACGATCAATAAGTCATTTAAGAATGACTAGTAGAATTATTTCTGTCGCATTCAAATTCATAGCTAGTGTACAAACAGCCTAACTCTTCACAATCCTTTACCAAGTAGCATTGCGAGGCGAACTAGAACAAACCAATTAATTAAAAAGCAAATCTCTCGAACGAAGAAGCCGATCTCCGGCGCTGGTTTTAATTATTGCCCCATTGAACCCAGGCCTGGCTGTGACGCCGGGTTCCGTGCACCACAATAAAACTTCGTAGCGCTGAATAATTGGCTTGCTGTATTCAATATAATTGGCTTGTATTCTAGAGGTCCGCGCTGGGGCCCAATCAAAGTTTGCGCGACAATGCACTGTTGGCGTACCTAATTGCCAATTGCTGGTACGATTTTGTTCGACAATCTATAGACTTAGAGACTGCCTGTCTATAATAACGTTTCGTGGAAACTTCGCCGCGGAGTGTGATTGTGTTTTGGAGAACGCGATATAGAACTGAAGGAGAATTTGCGATAGCAACGCTTAATTTAATTTTGCTGTTTTAAAAATGGCGAATAATAATACGCGGTTATTAAACGTCTATGATATTATAGCGGTCAACCCTTAGATGGAGTGACGAACTGGTAAGACACATGCCTGGTCGATGTGCGCAGGTGGCCCCGGTCCGTGTTTTGTAGTATTTGTAGAGGCCTATGTTCAGTAGTGGAATTGTGAAGTGCTGTAATGATGATGATGATGACAAAACTATGATATGGTGTAGTAGATAACTCACCCCGCCACTACACGACTGCATGCCAATTTATTACCACTAAAATATTCAGGTCGGTTATGGGGAGAGTAATTAGGTGTGAGAAATCTAGCACAAATGGGTCGGTTCAACCGGGGAAGAACCACGCTCTCACAGAATACCAGCGTAAAATAGCAGCTTCATGCTGCTATGTTTCGTATGGTGAGTGTAGAGAACCGGAGACCCTTTTTACTGGAAAAGAGACATTCTTAGTCCTCACGGTTGACAACGCATCTGCATTTTAATTCGCAATCGAAGATAGATGTAGATGTCTATGGCTCAGCAACCACTTACCAATAGGTGGACTGTGTGCTCGTTTGTCACCCTATGCTATAAAAAAATTTACAAATGGTTGAATTAAAAATTGTGTACAACCAACTTATCCAAAAGTATACTGGTCAGCAGATCTTGATCAAATTTATATGGGATCACAAGAGAAAAAGTAAACAAAAAAGAATCATTGAAATCGGTTCACCGAAAAAGAAGTTATGATTGTATGTATATGGTAACACACATAAAAAACATAGAGTCGAATTGAGCCTTTTTGAAGTCGGTTAAAAATAAAAACTGCTTTTGCCAATCCGCCTGCCAACCGTGGCAACTATGGCAATGTCTATAGGGAATATGAGGAAATCTATGAGGAAGGCCTATGTTCGGCAGTAACCTTCTATATGCAATGAATGGAAGAATACTTATTTCATTTCATTTCATACCCCGTTACGTATAGGCTCTCCGGCTGTCACTACTCGCCATACGAAACACAGCGGAAGCATTGTGTACATTGCTATTTTACTATATTGTAGGTATATTGACCCTGTTATGTATTAACCTGTAAAAAATTACGCAGTGATTGGTTGCATATTCTTGTATTTTTTATAAGCCTGTTTAAGGGCAAATAATATGTAAGTACCTATATATTATTACCATTGAGGGTAGTCGATAGATGCAGGTGGCTCAGGGTCGTGCTTTGTGACGTTCCTTGGAGGAGACCTATGTTCAGCAGTGGACTTGTGAAGGGGTTTTATAATGATGATGATTGAGGAACACTATGTGAGCCTCGTGTAGGATGACATCAAAACAATAAAAAAATAAGCGAAAATTGAAGTCTTTAAAACATAGGTATGTGTATTGTCGCTCACGACATAAGTGCAACTGGATCTTTTACAATAGTTAAGTATAACAATTTATTTATTTAAACTATTTTGCACCACATGTACAAAGGCGGACTTTACGCCTTAAGGCGTTAAGAAAGAATTATTGATCAACAAAATTATACAGGTAGGATACGCAGCCAATGCTAATTTTTAAAATTTAACTATCAAAAAGTAATCTTTAATTGAAAAATCAAAAAAATTGTTAATACATCCTAAACTAATAGTGACATATAGTAAGTTTTATTCTACTATACAAAATAAAAGATCTTTCCGCAGACATCAGTAGGTAAGCCTATTTCACATAAAGACGCGAGTCAATAGTCTCCTTTAACGGACTGTCCACTTCGGCTAATCTTGGCTTTAACCTTTCAAGTCAAAATCAAGACTCAAGGAAAGATAGGGCGACGCTAGGAGTGGTCACTTGAACTTTCCTCAGCTTTGCAGTTTTCCTTATACCATTGACTTTTTTTAAAAAAAGAATATTCCTATTTAACTTCATAAATATCATATCAATATTAACATTTGAAATGGTTTTGGAACTAAAGCAAAATATTTTTTTTATTATATAAGGGTGACAAACGAGCACACAGTCCACCTGATGGTAAGTGAATGCTGTGGCGCATGGACATCTACATATTTTCCAATGAGAACTAATAATCTTCCACTCACCAGATAGTGACTGAGGTAAAGTTTTTTGTTACACAGTGTCAGTTAATTGAGAAATTAGTTATAAATAATAGTTTATCATTATCTAGAGTATTAGGTATATTAATACACAACACAATGCGTCAGTGGTTTCATTTTTAATTTTTTGCACTTTATAACTCTTTTTTTTTTAAATCGGCTTTTAGTTACATTTTTTTATAGGATAGGATGACAAACGAGCACACAGTCCACCTGATGGTAAGTGGTTGCTGTGGCCCATAGACATCTACATTTATCCTCGATTGCGAATCAAAATGCAGATGCGTAAAAAGGGTCTCCGGTTGTCTACACTCAACATACGAAACACAGCAGTGTTAAGCTGTTATTTGACGCTGGTATTCTGTGAGAGCGTGGTCCTGCCCCGGTCGAGCCGACCCATTCTGCTACAACTATACTAGCTGCAGCATGGCTCTACCACGTATAAAAATACTATTTATAGTTTGGTTCATTAATTTCTAATGTAATTAATATAAAATATAATACGGAAAGAAACCTTAAAGATTACATTTTCCTAAGAAATTATCGTACCCGCTATGAAATCTCTCAAATATTTTACCTCACTGTAAAGTGGCGCCGCCCTGATGGCAGTTGTGGATGCCCTCATTAAAAATCAAAATGCAGATGCCTTGTCACGGTTTCTGTGTTGCGACTGCTCGTGTTGCACTGGAAGCGAGTTGCCACGCTTTGGCCTAAGGCCTGAGTTTCAATTAGAGCGTTGTACGGGACGTGTGAAGTAGTAAGTTCGACATACCATATACTTTGAGCTCCTGTCTTTCACGGTACTGTAACACAAGAGCGTATTTGTCATGCATTCTGAATATCTCGCCACTGTACGCTCACCACTAAGATTCTACATTCACCGTGAAAAACTCCACATTGTCAATATTTTAGTTTAGACTTATTTTTATTTTTATTTCATTTACTAATATATACAAACATATGTACAAATGTGAAGTTTGATTATATATTTACTGTAAAAGCTTTACAGTTCAGAATCACAGCGATATAATAACATTTTCTCAGGCTACCTCGTTCACGACTTTTAAAAACAGAATTCATAAAAAATTAATCAGAGTTTTGGCGGGAACTTAACCACTGACGTTCCGTATTGTTGCTCCCTTATCAATTTTACGTATTTATCAAAATCTACTTCAAGCCATTAATTAACTATATTAAACGAAAATAAAGAAGGAAAATCCCACCGGCAGTCAAGCTCCCGCCAAAACTTAGATAATTATGTCAAAAAAAAATATAAATTCAACCAGCCAGGTATATTGTATTTTTTAGTTTTTGTTTGCGTTCACTAGCAGTCTTCACTAAAATATATGACAATATTTAGACTCTTTAGTGCGACATGTAAATAAAATCGATAGGCTCCCGCCGTCCCCACGCTTTCGGATACACATACAGGTGTATTGTACACCGAATTAACTATTCAGTACATCACAAAAGGCTCATACAGACGCTGTAGGGTACTCTATACATCCATTCTGAACTAGAATCTGTGAAGCATGGTCTTATTGGAATTATTAAAATTGTGTTGTGTAATATTATAAGGACAGATAAAATAGAAGGTGATACATGAAAGGGAACTCATTTTAAGCTGTGCGTCCTTTTCTTTTTTGTTTCCTTTGACAAATGTCGACTAAACTTTATAATAGTCCCGATTTAGGTAGGTACCTACTTTGTTTCTGCATGAATTTTCTGCATGAATGTAAGGTAAGGTACGATGGGGTAAGTTCACATATGGGGAATATCGTTTCTTTTAATTTTCTATTACACGCACTAACATTTAGTAGTGTAGGGAGGCTAAAGGCCGCATATGTTTATACGTGGTAGAGCCATGCTGCAGCTTTATTAGTAGTATAGTTGTAGCACGAATGCGTCGGCTCGACCGGGGAAGGACCACGCTCTCACAGAATACCAGCGTTAAATGGAAGCTTGACACTGCTGTGTTTCGTAGGGTGAGTGTAGAGAACCGCAGACCCATTTTACTGGAAAAGAGGCATTGAGACATTCCATCTTAGTACTCACGGGTGATGACGTATTTGCATTTTGATTCTTTATTGAGGATAAGTGTAGATGTCTATGGGCCACAGCAACCAATTACCACCAGGTGGACTGTGTGCTCGTTTGTCCCTATCCTATACCTATCCTATAAAAAAAATGTCGCTTCGACCATTTGTTTGTATTTTATGGACTCACGAATAAAATAGTCTGTTTTCTTTGATTTTTCGCGTATGTGGACCTACCCCGGGCAAAGTTACTTTAAAAAATAAATAAACAAGTGGTAAAATTAAAAAAAATTGTACAACCGACTTCAATATAAATAAAATGAGAACATCAGCCATGTAGTCGAAGTCAATTAAATACGCATTATTGAGGATAACTCAAAAAATACCTACTGGTCAGATTTTGACTATATGTAACCACATGAGAAGCATCAGTTTTCAAATAATAAAAGAATCATCAAAATCGGTTCACCTAGAAAAAAGTTGTGAGGTAACACATATAAAAAACAGTCGAATTGAACACCTCCTACTTTTTTGAAATCGGTTAAAAAGTCAATTTCATTGACTTATGTTTTTTTTAATTCAATACGTTTTCATATATCTTTCGATGTTTTCCAACTCGCAAAACGTTTAGAAACTTAAAATACATCCAGGTAATATTTATTTATAATGATTGCATGACAACGCTTGCTCTCGCAGTTGTCGTAAAACTGTGCTACTACTACCTAGATCTCAATTACCTACTACTAAAGCTGAATTATGTCAGCAAATAAAGCTACTTGCCTACCATAATGGTTTGCGGAACTATCTAGTTGGTTGTAAACTATCGCATAAAGCTATATCAAAATAATTAAAAATTAAAAATTTTGTACAACCGACTTCAATGTAAAATATTAAGAATAACTGAAAAACTATTGGTCAGACTTTGATCAAATTCATATGGGACCACATGAGAAGCACTACCTTTCAAATAAGAAAAAGTCATAGAAATCGGTACACCCAAAAAAAAGTTATAAGGTAACACACATTAAAAAAAAAAAAACAAAAAAAATGTACAGTCGATTTGAGTACCTCCACCTTTTTGAAGTCGGTAGATAAATTATACTAATTGTGTTCTAAATAATGCTCTCTTGGTTTTATTCATCTATTTACTTAGACATATTATCATAAATTTTTTACAACAATTTATTACTACTAAAGACAGAAAAGGTTTTCTACCCCTTAGAAAACCTTTTCTGACTTAAAATCCGCCTGGGTTGCTACCACTCTATTTCCTATTCTATCGCACACCCTCGTTCAGATTAACAGCTAATTATTATAAAAGTAAACATTACATGAAACCTCTAAATCCTGCCATAAGACTCCGGATACGAATAATGAGATTCTGTAAGTATCGCGACTAGAATTAGGACAGAGGGCAGCAAATCAGGAGATGAGCAGCAGCGTCTTCCTGATAACATCTGAATGAAAATAACTGCGGTTGCCAACCCGCTTGCCAAGTGTGGCAACTATGGCATTTACCACTTCTATTAGTCAATCTATGGGGGAGGACTATGTTCAGCAGTGGAATTTGATAGGCTGTGAAGGTGAACGTTAAATATCTTTTAGGCTGGTAAGTGTTTTGTACGGTTAGGAAGAACACCATTACCGTTCCACTGGTGATAGACCGCAGCTCTTGTACGACTAACGAGCACACAGTCCACCTGATGGTAAGTGGATGCTGTGATCCATATACATCTATATTTATACTCAATTAAGAACCAAAACATACGGAACTGAGACGTGGTCCTTCACTGCTGGCCGGATGAGGAAGCTCAAGGTCGCTCAGCGAGCTATGGAGAGGGCTATGCTCGGAGTTTCTCTGCGTGATAAACTCAGAAATGAGGATATCCGCAGTAGAACCAGAGTGACCGATATAGTCCAACGGATTAGTAAGCTGAAGTGGCAATGGGCCGGCCATATAGCTCGAAGAACCGACAACCGATGGGGAAGAAAGGTTCTCGAGTGGCAGCCTCGTACCGGCAGGCGAAGTGTAGGGCGTCCCCCCACTAGATGGAGTGACGACCTAGTAAGATATGCAGGAAGTCGATGGATGCAGGTAGCTCAGGACCGTGCTTTGTGGCATTCTTTGGTGGAGGCCTATGTTCAGCAGTGGACTTGTGAGGGGCTGTAATGATGATGATGATAATGAAGAACCAAAATGCAGATACGTTGTCACCCCTGAGGACTAAAGTTTTGTACAGCCGACTTCAATATAAGTTATTAAGAATAACTCAAAAACTATTGGTCTAACCTTGATCAAATTCATATGGGATCACACGAGAAGTATAAGCTTTCATATAAAAAAGAATCATCGAAATCGGTTCACCCAGTGAAAAGTTATGAGGTCACACACAAAAAAAAAACATACAGTCGAATTGAGTACCGTCTCCTTTTTGGAAGTCGGCAGAAAAAGGATTTTCAATTCTCACTCACCCTAGGAATCACAGCAACGTTAAGCTACCATTTTACGCTGGTATTCTGTGAGAGCGTGGTCCTTCCCCGGTCGAGGCGACCCATTCGTGCTACAACTATACCACTAATACAGCTGCAGCATGGCTCTGCAACGCCAAACACTCGAGTTTAAATAAACTATGGTATACACTAGCGATAGCAGAAGTAACAAAACAGCGGCGCGGACTGTGTGGGGGCCAGACAATGCTATCGATCGGAGCGCCGTCGCGGCCTCGCAGCAGACGATATTTAGGACACTAGCCGCACACGATTATAGGGTAATGTACACCTAAATGTATACTCATACTTATACAACACTAGACTACCTATCTATACAACAAAACATAAGATATGAAACGTTTTCATTAAATATGTAAAGTGTAGGTATGTATGGTTGCCATACGTCCTATTTTAAAAGACGTTCTCTATTTCAGACCCGAAATTTGATCTTGTCCTCTAATTTGAAATTTTTGAGTGAGGACAAGGCAATATCGCGCGTATTCGACATTCCGTATGTATATGCTAGTTGAGGTCAAAGAGTTTAAACATCACTTTGGGGCGACGCGCGAGTTTAGAAGACAAACTACGTTACATTACATATTAACATTGGTTTTATTATTGATAAATGTTGCTACAGACATTATAACAGCATTTTGTTGAAAACAATATGATATAAGTACTTTATTATCATCCTAGGTCGTTTAGGTGTTTAATCTTATCAAACCCCTTAAAATGTAAAACGGAAGCTGGCAACCCTAAGTGTATAGCTTTTCATCGTGGCCTTTTTAGGGTTTCATATCCGAAGGGCAACCAACAGGACCCTATTACTAAGTCTCCGCTGTCCGTCCGTATGTCTGTCAGCTGGCTGTATCTATTTCATGATCGGTAATAGGTACCTAGACAGTTGAAATTTTTACAGAATGTGTATTTCTGTTGCCGCAACAAATAAATAAATTAAAAATAGAATGGGCCTCCCCTACTGGAAACGTGTATTACGATGATACGGAACCCTTCATGCGTGAGTCCGACTCGCACTTGGCCGGTTATTTAAAAGTGATGTAAAGGTAACTATAGGCAAGCAGTCCAGCCAATGGTAAGTGGACGCTTTGAATCATAGATACCTACATCTATCCTCGATTAAGAATCAAAATATAGATTATATAGATTTGATATATAGATTTTTTTTACGTGGTAGAGCCATGCTGCAGCTATATTAATAGTATAGTTGTAGCACGAATGGGTCGGCTCGGCCGGGGTGGGACCACGCTCTCACAGAATACTAGCGTAAACTAGCAGCTTAACGCTGCTGTGTTTCGTATGATGAGTGTAGAGAACCGGAGACCCATTTTACTGGAAAAGAGGCATTCTATCTTAGTCCTCACGGCTGACAACGCATCTGCATTTTGATTCGCAAACGAGGTCACAGCAAACACTTACCATCAGGTGGGCTGCGTGCTCGTTTGTCACCATCATCCTATAAAAAAAGATATGTTGTCTCCCTTGAGGACTAAGATAGAACGTCTCGTTACGAGATCAGTCTATCAACAGGGTCTTCGTGTTTCGCCGCATTATTTTACACGGTACATTTTTTATTACATACTTTTATATAGAATAAGGATGACAAATGAGCACATAATACACCTGATAGTAAGGAGTCCTTTTACATTTACATTTATCCTCGATTAAGAACAGATATGTTATCACCCTTAAAGAGTAAGATGTAAGGTCTCGTCACCAATAAATAAGGTAATGAGGTCTCACCAGACGAGACATGCTGCTATTTCACGCTGGTATTCTGTCAGATAAGATAATCGTTACTACGTTAGCTCCTAAGCTCTACCTTATGTAAAACCCACGTGGCGGTTGACTCAACAACAAAGTGTGTTGTGATTTTCATGGATATTAAAAGAAATACCTAGGTATTTATATTCTTTGTTTTCTTACATACAAATGTTGACCTAGTTCAGAAGACCGGATTTTAGGTGTTAATAAACGTTATATTATTTATTTATTATATTTATTAAGAATTGTCGCATCGAAGAAGTCGTTTGAAAGCTCCGTGTCGCAGTGACTTAACAATGAGTTGCGCCGCTGATAACCGCGGTTCTAATACCGCACGGATTGTATTCTGGCCTACAAATAATAATTTTGGGTCTAGATCTTTGTCCTTGTGCAATTTATGTACCTCTACAAACTGCCTCCAAGATACAATAGAAATAACTCAACCACAGTGCCACAAAGTAGGTAATCAATTTATTAAAAATATAAAATTTGTTAATAAATTGATTACTGCGCCACCTATCGGAACTAAGCAAAGTTTGGAATATGAACCATCATCTCGACAAAACAAAAATTATTTATGGATTGAGTTATAACGTACCTACTACGTACGTAGGTACTTAGTACATTATAACTCAATGTATCTATTTATGTGAGTGACATCAATTGGTCAAGTCTTACAAAAGTTACACGATCAGTAAAATACATTCAAAAGATCATAATATATTATGAAACAATCATAAATATTATAAGAACTACATCCAAAATATTTTAGAAACTATTCTATAGAACTATACTATAGTCTATACTATACTATAGAATCCTAAAGTGGGCATAATGTTTAAAAAAAATAATAAAATAACTAATGGTATCTAAAGTTACTAAAGAATAGACTTCTGCACACTTCTTTAATTAGATACTTACAAGTTACATTATAGGGCAGTTGTATCTACCTATATTTTGTAAATGCACCCGATACTTCATACGATGTCGATATAGCATCGCGTCTATGTGAAAGCTAAGGAAGAATGATTGATTTTGTATTTACCCTCATATGGGACTTTATTTCCCGTTGATAGGTTGCATAGGTTCGATCAATGAAATCAGTCATCATTGTGGGGGTGGGTTTAAAAAAATAATTTTTACGACTAAATGATGTGTGTAGATACCTATATTAGGTATCTACTTGTTGGTGTTCATCTTTAATTATCTCTACCTAAAATTATCATGTTGGGTTGGTACAGATTATCAATTAAACAAAGCAGAATTATTTTATGACTAGATATTAATATTTTTCGTTCAATTATACCTAATAAGTAAAATTATTATATTACTAGCTGTTCCCCGCGACTTCGCCCGCGTGGTGTTATTTTTCGCGGAACCCTAAAATAAAAGCAGCCCAAGTTACTCCTTATAATATCAGCTATCTGACAGCCAGTGTGTATAAATATTGACATTAATATTTATACAATGCTAACGTCACTCAATTATTTTGCCTTCCCGGAACCCTTCCACTAACACTTAAACTTTATGGTATGGTATTAAAGTTCAAAATGACGTTTAAGTATTATTACGAATCTTTTGTATGCGAATATAGAAAACTGTTGTTTTTAGACTTTTTCAGACAATTTTTTAAATTTTTCTCTCCGTAAGAACCATATTCGTACTTCAAGGAATACAGAATTAGCGAAATCGGTTCAGCTGCTCTCGAGATTTACGCTTAGCAACACATTCAGCGATTCATTCTTATATTATAGATTATGTGTAGGTCAAAACTAAAAATGTCAAAACTACCAATTATTTTATTCATTTAATCATTATTTTATTGTAAATGATATATGTTCGACAACGGCTCGGTAAATATGGGACACCGAAAGAATATCGACAACACTGTAGGTACCTAGATCACAGCATGAAAATGACTGGACGCCTTTTCGTTGCTGCAACCGAATATAATTGTGTATTAGGTATATATAACCATTGCTTTTTTGTATGAAGAATAAAACATTAATTCATATAATTTAATAAAAAATGTAAGAACCTTTATTATAACTTAACGTACCTACTTACCTACCTACCGTTTAATTATTTAATCTTAAAAAAATATATAAGCCCGCACATTATCGCCATCCAATTAAGCGAACAGAGACAAAAATAAATAACAGTAGATACTAAGCACAGCACATAACTGTCTAATCACCAATGAATTTCAAAGGCGTTCCATGTAGAAGCGCGAGGTTTCAGCACACGGCCGACCACACCCCCCCTCCGCGACGCAATTCCGCGCACACCCACCGAACAATACCTAACAATGGCCCCCAACAATGGGTACAAAAGGCCCGCTGTCTTCCCATTGTGCGGGACAAAGGAGGCCACGCCCACAACAAAGGCGGTATTGTTTCATCTTGAAACGGAGTACGGCGATTGGTCGAGATGATGATGCAACACGAACCGACACTTGACCACCCGGTGTTTGAGGAATGCAACGAAAAAACGATCCCCGATGCTATCTTTGCGGCTTCTTAATTTACTTAGTTACACTCGAATACGTATCTAACTGATAATTGCGTAAGGTTTATATTCACTTAGCTTCAATAGTAACGGCTCGAGAGCAGATGCTCTTAATCGACCGCCAGAACTTTGATCCGAATTGACAGCTCTCTATAAATAGCGCCAGGAGCGTTGTTGGGAATATCGTTCGATCTTTTTAACCTTATATACCTACTTTGATGTTATTTATAAAACTGATGAGCTTGTAAAATGGGACTAGAAGGTTAAAACCTAAAAGTACAAACGCAAATGGTACCTATATATAAGGTACGTGAGGGTAATATGGTCACCTTAAGCTTTGCCGCCTTATAAAACCAAAACTAGGAGGAGGACAGAGACAAATACACAATGTCGTATACTACAACTAATATAGAAAAAAATAACAAACAAGCCTTGGCAATAATTAGCAACACTTCGAAAAATCAATTTAAAAAAACACTAACTATAGTAAGTGAGGGTAATATGGTCATCCGGTTAATATGGTCACTTTCATATAACTCAAAAACTACAGCGTCGTTTGCATAGAACGCCCTGTGATACGATAGCTCTTGATCAGTCTATCAAATAATAAAGGCTCAAAAGGCGCTGCTTTATCGACGCTATTTTGACAGTTGATATTATTGTGAATATTTTAGTCGATTTTTGTATTGTTTAGTGTAGTTAGTTTTTTTTTTAAGTAGATTTTTCGAAGTGTTCCTAATTATTTAGATACAAAGCTTGTTTGCTATTTTTTTCTTAATATATTAGTTATAGTATACGACTTTGTGTTTTTGTCTCTGTTCTCCTCCTAATTTTGGTTTTATAGGGCGATAAAGCTTAAAGTGACCATATTACCCTCACGTAGATACTTACTATAATATCAACTGTCAAAATGGCGTCGATAAAGCGGCGGCCTTTTGACCCTTTATTATTTGAACGACTGATGAAGAGCAATCGTATCGCAAAGCCATCTATGCAAATTAGGCTGTAGTTTTTGAGTTATAAGAAAGTGACCATATTAAACGGATGACACTATTACCCTCACGTACTCTATAGGTATTTATTGTGAGATATGTAAACATAAGTAGATAAACTACCTATTTATGTTATCATTTCGGTTTATTATTCGCAATAATTCCGGCCGTCAAATTCCACCATCACATATCGCGACAGAATTAGCGGTACCATCCACACCAACTGTGCGATTTACAGAAGTTTTCTTGTTCGTATGACTTAATGGAACGCTACCACCAGAGTTTTTTCCAGGCCTATTACTTAGTGATCTTCAAGTGACGATCTTACCTACTCCTTTTTAAAAGGCCAGTAACGCACTTGCAATTCCCTGGTGTTGCAGTTGTTCGTGGGGGGCGGTCGACACTATTCACCAGGTGAGCCGTCCGTTTGCCCCTATGACTATCTAATAATAGGTAGATACTTATTATCTAATGTTCTAAAGATGTCATTAGACGGAGACAGGTGTATAAAGATAATCAACACTTAATTTAGGTAAGTAATCGTTAATCAACGATTATAAATACCTAAGGCCGTATACATCTATCACTAATAAAAAACTAGATACACAATCAATGACAAAAAATTACCTTACCGAATGAGCGCCCACTCGAACCTTTGGGTGCACTTTTAATTTGTACGTGGCTTTGTGAATACAACTTTAGACAATGCATTTAAGGTTTAATTTACATTAATGCTTATATTTATTTAAACTAGAATTACGTCAAAACAATTGGCAACAATTATTAGAGAAGTTTTGCATGGGACTGTGTATCTAGTTTTTTTATTAATGTTCGATGGCTGTATGTGAATAAGAACAGAAATTCAATATGCCTAATATATAAGGTAGATAGGTACTAAATGTAGCATAGTACCAGGTGGCTCAAGACCGTACTCTCTGGTATTCCTTGGTGGTGCCTATTTTAAATGTTAAATACTACACTCTAAGAATATGACGAAAACGTTCATATTTGAGTGACGCTGAAATTTCATATCTGTAGGTAAACACGTGACATGTGTAAACTATAGTATAAAACGCTAAACCTAACGCTGTGTAGGTAATGGTGGAGTAAGGGAACTGGCAGATCACGACTTCAGAATATTTTATTTCTAATATAGTATACAGCTTTCGTTAAGGTTATTATATATATAGTGTGTTATGTATATTATTTCATCGCCGAGCACATTGGTAAACCTGCACAAATTTTAATTACTTAACAATTTCATTGGGCTGGCGGGAATCGAACTCTGGGTTAGTCACGTAGAACGTAGAATACTATAAAATTTACTTACCTACCCGTAAGCTTCTTTTTATAAGACTATTTATGTGTATTGTATTTTTTTTTATAGGATAAGGGTGACAAACGAGCACACAGTCCACCTGATGGTAAGTGGTTGCTGCGGCCCATATACATTTATCCTCGATTAAAACAAAATGCAGATGCGTTGTCACCCGTGAGGACTAAGATGGAATGCCTCGTATCCAGTATAAAGGGTCTCCGGTTCTCTACACTCACCATACGAAACACAGCAGCATGAAGCTGCCATTTTACGCTGGTATTCTGTGAGAGCGTGGTCCTTCCCCGGTCGAGCTGACCCATTTGTGTTACAACTATACCAGAAATATAGCTGCAGCATGGCTCTACCACGTATAAAGTATTGTGTAGTGTAGTGTATTAAGATATTTACGTGGTAGAGCCATGCTGCAGCTATATTAGTAGTATAGTCAACCCAGTGGCCTCTACAGTCAATGGACATTTGCAACCAAATTATAAATAAAGAAGGCTGCACACACACACACACACACAGTCTTAGACTTTGCAGCCATGGGGCTTAGGTCACGCAAAATTGGGGGCCTTTAGAAAGTAAAAAATCGTAATTAAAACATTTGAATGTAGGTAGGTACCTACTCTAAATTCATTTAAACAAATAGGTGGTTAGCTTGTAAACAACACAACAGTGTTTTAATTGTATTTCAAATATTATAAAGACGTGCCTTTAACCATTTTGGGGTCCCTGTAAGGCTTCGGCTAAGTACTTCAGCCCCATGTACCCTTAGGGCAAAGAAGAAATAGACTGGCTCTCTATCGCCTTCAGAGCGGAAGCACAGACGTGCAAGCACTGCTATTCGACGATAAAAACAGGTAAGGTAGTAGGTAGCTAGGCATCATTGGCAGAAAAGGAATTCTATCAGCCTATCACCTAGCAAAAGAAGAATGTACTACTGATTCAAGCGACTGCCGGCAAGAGGTTTGTGTGAATTCAGTTGTAGTGTCAAGCTGCACCCAAATTAGGGTTGCAGCACGAATGGGTCGGTTCAACCGGGGTAGGCCCACGCTGTTGCTGCAACAGAAAACCCTTTTTTCTACCGACTTCAAAAAGGAGACGGTACTCAATTCGACTGTATGTTTTTTTATGTGTGTTAGGTATAACTTTTTACTGCGTGAACCGATTTCGATAATTCTTCTTTTATTTGAAAGTTGGTGCTTCTCATGTAGCCCCGTATAAATTTGATCAAGTTCTGATCAATAGTTTTTGAATTATTCTTAATAATTTATATTGAAGTCGGTTGTACAAAATTTTAAATTTTAAATTATTACTAGTAGCAGGCTCCTAATCCTCAGGAGTGACACCTGCATTTTGATACTTAATCGAGGAAAAATTAAAGTGTCCAGTGTGTAGGCTCTGCGCTGTGTGCTCGTTTGTCAACCTTAACTTCTTCTACGTCTATAAAAAAAGAATATAATATATGCTTAATCAACTTTACAAAAAAAGAGATAATTAACTAGGGTGTTATTTAATTTTAATACAATAATAAAATATAATTGTTGGTGTGTGATATATAATGCATCAGTAAATTGAAGTAGCAATGGGCCGGCTATATAGGTCGAAGAACCCAAAACCAAAGGGAGAAAATTTTCTCAAATGGCAGCCTCGTACCGGTAATCGAAGTGTTGGGCTGGCTCCCACTAGAACGCGACAACCTGGTAAGAGATGAAATAAGTCGATGGATGCAGGTGGCTCAGGATCTTGGCATTCCTTGTAGCAGGCCTATGTTTAGCAATGGTCTTGTGATGTGCAGTAATGATGATGATACTGATGAGATATAACTTAATAAAACATGCAAAACATTTTATCAAATGCATACCGAATTTGATAAAATGTTTTGCATTTGACCGCAACTATATGAAAGATTACCTACATCTTTTTATATTTAAGTGTCCCAAAATAGCGAAATTTAGTATAAAAGGAACATTTACCAAAGTCACTTAGTAATACTCCGGGCCAAGTAACTTACCCACTCGAGAATGGCAAAATTGGAGAGTCGAGAGCGCTAGTAAGGGGCAAACACATCCGCCTAAGTGTTTCCCGGATCGACAAATTGGCCCTCGACAGTACCTACCTACCAACCTGAGACGGTGGACGAGCCTAATGATTTTCGTCTAAATATATATACCTACAGGCGATATATTTCAAATTTACTTAAGTGTCTAGTTATGTAGTAGCTACAAATTATTGCTACAGATAAAAAAAAACTAGAAATCATCAATATTATAGAAATGTTCTAGCAAACTTTAATATCATAAACTGTTATATTTTATTAGGTATGTTCAGGAATGTTAAATACTGATGCGTAAGAAAATCCACTACACCATAATATCATACCGTGGGTGTAACGCTGAGCTGTGATTCGTATGGCGAGTGTAGAGAACCGGCGACCCTTTTTATTGGAAACGAGGCATTCCGTCTTAGTTCTTAGCATCGCATCTGCATTTTGATTCTTAATGGAGGATAAATATAGATGTCTATGGGCCACAGCATCCACTTACCGTCAGGTGGACTGTGTTTTTTTTTATAGGATAGGGTGACAAACGAGCATACAGTCCACCTGATGGTAAGTGGTTGCTGTGGCCCATAGACCTATTTTCATTTATAGGATAAGGTGACAAACGAGCACACAGTCCACCATCCACCTGACGGTAAGTGGTTGCTGTGACCCATAGACATCCACATCTATCCTCAATAAAGAATCAAAATGCAGATGCGTTGTCAGCCGTGAGGTCTAAGATGGAATGCCTCTTTTCCAGTAAAAAGGATCTCCGGTTCTCCACACTCAACATACGAAACACAGCAGTGTTAATCTGTTATTTTACGCTGGTATTCTGTGAGAGTGTAGTCCTTCCCCGGTCGAGCCGACCCATTCGAGCTACAACTATACTATTAATATAGCTGCAACATCGCTCTATCAATTCTATCCTCGTTTGCAAATCAAAATGCAGATGCGTTGTCACCCGTTAGGTCTAAGATGGAATGCCTCTTTTCCAGTAAAAAGGGTCTTCGGTTCTCTACACTCACCATACGCAACACAGCAGTGTTAAGCTGCTATTTTACGTTGGTATTCTGTGAGAGCGTGATCCTTCCCGGCCGAGCCGACCCATTCGTGCTACAACTACACTACTAATACAGCTGCAGCATGGCTCTACCACGTATAAAATAATTATGTGTGCTCGCTGGTTTTTTATGGAATAAGGGTGTTATTCCATAAAAAAATATGTATAATAATAATGGTATAAGATAGATAGTATCAAAGAATGTTTCGTAATAAAAAAATAATTTAAACAAAAAAAGAGGTTTAAGAATTAACTTCATAGACTCTCGCTACAGTAAATTAGGGCATCCACGACTTTTTCTGCCACCAGGACGGCGCTACTAGAGAGTGAGGTATATTTGACAGATTTCATAGCGAGGAGTTAATTTGTTCGGAAAAGTAAAAGATATTGTTTCTTTTTGTACTATTAGCTATATTTTATAATAATAAAATAAAATTAAATAAAACAAACCACAGATATTCATAAAAGTAGAAATATTAAAAAAAAAGTTAAAAATGTGCAAAAAACTAAAGAGCAAACCACTGACGCATTGTTTTGTGTATTTATAAAACACTCTAGAAACTGAAAAACTTTTATTAAAAAAACAACTTCTCTATTAAATTACATTGTGTAACAAAAAACTTTAACTCAGTGTCACCTAGCGACATCTGGTGAGCAGATAATTATTAGCTCTCATTTTGATTGCAGCACGAATCGCTCGACCTGGAAGGGCCCACACTCGCATAGAAAATCAGCGAGATACAGCAACAATGCTGCTGTGTTTTGTATAGTGACGAAAAGCAGACACCCTTTTTACTGGTAAGAAGACGTTCCGTCTTAATCGTCATGGCTGGCAACGCATCTGAATCTTTATTCTTATTTTATTATAAAAAATAAAAATAGTTGTCTATGGGCATTCACTTACCATCATGTGGACTGTGTGCTTGTTTGTAAACTATTATTTATTATGTGGTAACACTTATTTCTAAAATCTTATGTTACAAACTACTAACAAATTATTAAACATACTCCGTAATAGTTTTTAAGTGGCAAATGCTAGCAAAGAACAATACACAATCATTACACTGGTGAGCGACATTGAGTAAATGCAGTGCCACAGCAAAATTATTTAATAATAAAAAAATGTAATGAAAGCGAATTTTTGTAACGAAATTGTACATAGTAAAATTAATTTTATGTTAATTGCGTAATGTGGTAACGTGCAAACTAGATATGATAAAAGAAGTCCTACGTCTTCCGTGGAATGCTTGAGAATTCCACGGAAGACGCGTTGACTACTTTTTTGGCTCATATCTAGTTAACAGGTTACTTAATTAACATAAAATTCATTTTACTATGCATAATATTATTCGCTTCCATTCCATTCCGCCGCAATGTACATTGAGCCTAATAATGTATATTCGCTCTCTTGCACTCTTTTGTAATATATAAGAAAAATCAATATTGATTTAAGAGCCATCTATTAAGATTTTCTGGAATACTTTCCTTGGCTTAATAAGTAAGAAGTTCCATATAGGTCTAAATATATTCAAGTAGTTTTTGAGATTTGTAATAGATGGCAATAATATCAATTATGATTGTCACTGTTCATTATTTGCTTTTAATCCTAATTAATCATATTTTATTTTATTTTAAATAGTTAAATTACTCACTTTTATTTATTATTAGAAACATGCTTACAAGCTAACAGATGGTAGTGGCGTAGCGTGCCTTAGACGGGCCCTATATCAAATTTGTTGGGGGGTTCAAATGAAGAGTATCTAAAGATTTTTCACAAAAGGAACGCTCGCATTGAATTAAAATAATTATATATTGATTATAAGAATAAAGTAAAAGTAATAATATATAATATTACTTAAAATACTTCTAGGAACTAACTAAGCTAGCCAAACAATTCAAATCAAATATACTTACCATAGATAAACACTATAACTATAATACTTACGCATTTCTTGCCTTTTGTTCGGCAAACTTATTTATTAAATCAATCAAATCTGAAGACGATTTTAGTTTTTATAAATTTTCTTCTTCTATAGACAATAGTGACAAGTCTGAGAGCATTTGTTGTCCCATAGAAGTCCTTAGAATTTTTGCTTATATGCACGTTTGGGGCCCTTGTAGTCCGGGGGCCCCGTATCATTGATACGGCTGATACGGCGCGGCGGTAGCAACCAGGTAGCATCCAACATGCTTGTAACCATGAAGCTTGTAACATCGGATACATTAAATTAACATTAAATCGAATTTTAAGTCATAATCTTAATTAAATATAATACCTAAAATTAAATTCCAAAATAAATCAAATTAAATTAAAAAAAAATATACAACAGTAATCATTAAATTATTAAAATAAATGCCGCAAATTAAACAAATTGAAAATAAAAGAAATAAAACAAAATTAGTCAATTTGATATTACACATCATTAAATTAATAAATAAATTCAATGTTAGGGTTAAAAAATTATTATCAATGTCATTTAGAATAAGTTTCCTCAATGCATCAGCTAATAAGTCAAGATCGTTGTACTGAGCAAGTATGCCAACAATCATTCGTAGTGCGCGGACAGTTGGGCGCACAGGACGCGCCAGCAAAGGAGGCCGACGGCGCGGGGCTAGCTGCAACCCTGACTCCTGCCGTTTATTACGGGGAACTAAGATGCGTACACTCTCTTGTATATGCGGACTATCGATCTTGTGATACACTATAGAGAGATAGTGTGTCTGCATAAGCATAACCCTCCTACATTTCAGCGTTTCCATGTCAACCATGCCTTATACGAAGAAAGGAGGATAAAGGTGAGGAGAGTACCCGTATCGCTTCCTAAAGCACCATCGGGCAAACTTACGCTGTATCTTCTCGACCATAAGGACACACTTATCCTCAAATGGGTCTCAGACAACAGCACAATACTTCAGCTTAAAAGTAAAGTTTACAGCCCATATACGTCCCACTACTGGCCACAGGCCTCCCCTCATTTCTGAGGGGCAAGGAAATGGCCACCGCGCTGCTCCAATGCGTGTTGGCGAACTTCACATGTCTTCAAATACATTTTTTTTCCTATTTCTCAGACTTACTTCTTCCCGATGTTTTCCTTCACCGCCAAGCAATGAAAGCATCCACGACTTTTTCTACCACCAGGGCGGCGCCACTTTACAATGACGTAAAATATTTGAGAGATTTCATAGCGGGGACGATAATTTCATAGAAAAATGTAAACTTTAATGTTTCTTTCCTTATTATTAGTTATATTTCATATTAATTAGATTAGAAATGAATAAACTATAAATATAACTAAAAGTAGAAAAATTAGAAAAAGAGTTATAGAGTGCCAAAATTAAAAATCAAACCACTGACGCGTTGTGTTGTGTATTAATTTAATACTTTAGAAGTCTAGATAATGATAAAGTATTATTTAAAACTAATTTCTGAATTAACTGACATTGTGTAACAAATAAATTTAGCTCAGACCCAACTAGCGACATCTGGTGAGGGCAAGAATAAAAACTGTAGGTCATACCCACCTAGCGACATCTGGTGAGGGCAAGAACAAAAACTTTAGCTCATACCCAACTAGCGACATCTGGTGAGTGGAAGATTATTAGCCCTCATTAGCATTTTCATTGATGCCGGTGGGGATCGAACCCGGGTTGCTCGCGTACTGTGAAATCTACAGCGAGCGCTAACCATCTGATTTACTCCAGCTTGCTACGAACAAATGCGTTAAGGGGCTACTCCATGCGAACGACCTTGAGCATTTGACCTAAGCGTAGCTGTAGCGAGCGGCTCGCCGGAAGAAATATGTAAGACGCCACCTATTGTACGAAAGTAGTATTATTTTTTCAACATCAATAAACTATTTTATGGAAATACACATAGCGTACAAAGATAAATGTATTTTAATTTTTTTATTCTGTATATATTAGTTGCATTATATTAGAATTATGTATTTTCATATATTATCTAATTATGAAATTTTATAATTAATTATATAGGTATTAAAACTGAAGCATTGAAAATTGTGAGTTTAAAAGATACCTATTCACTATAGGTAAATAAATAGATAGCTCGGCTTTTGTACAAATATTTGGTGCAATAAAAAATAAATAAATAAATAGGATGTTTCGCATATGTGTTTTTGATTATTGTTAATTTTTACGTGTCACGTATTGAAAAGTTACCTACTAATTTTTGAACTGAGCACCTTGTAACTTAGCCTGCTTATTACTTATGCTAGCAGATATTATCCTCACCCCAATGATTGATGAGGATGAAAATCAATTTTATTTCTACATACGTAATTATATTTATTTATACATAAGGGTAACTTTAATAAAGGTAATACAAAAATCAACAAGAAGTATAAGGGTTCAATCTTTCAATTTCAGTTGTAAAAAAACGTTACCCCCACACTAGGATTTTCTCCTGTGTCGTGGAGGCAGTTTACAAACATAAATATTGCACAAAGACAAACATCCAGACCCGGAACAATTATTTGTAGGCCATACAAATACTTGTTCCATGCGGGATTCGAACCCGCGGCCCCCAGCGCAACAACTGATTGCTAAGCCACTGCGCCACCATGAAGCTAATACAAAAACTAACTTTGTATTTGCTTCATGGTCGCCGGGTTATAGCTAAAGTGACCATACGTCCCGTTTTGAACGGGACTGTCCCTTTTCTCGGTCTCCTGTCCCATTGTCCCCAAACAAAGCTCCGGGACACAAAATTGTCCCGTAACTCGTTGGATGGAAGTATTCAAAGTCAACAATCTTCAACATAGTTTTTTTTAATCGAATATATTTTATGTCTACCTGGTACGAATGCTCCGGTAGAAAGAGTATTTTTTTATTTTGCATAAATTGTGGACGTCTGAAAGAAACACTTACGGTTCCAGAGTTCTAAAGGCGATGTTGTTAACAAAGATAACAATAAAAAACTTGAGCAGAATTTTATTCTTATTTAATATCATCACCAACTTTATTAAAGCAAATTTAATCCACTGACAAATGTAATTAATAATTAAAAAAAATATGTTGCATTTAATAATTACCGTCTATACCGAATATAATTTTATAGTGAACACTAATTGTATAAAGTTATAGTTTTTAGAGTATAAATAAACCCATGTCCTGTTATGAGTTAAAAAATAAATGGTCAGTTTAGTCTTTTTAGTTAAATTTAGTTTTAAAAATTTTTAGTTTATAGTAAAAAGTAGGTATATTAGTACTTTTTACCGAATTATAAGTATAGAACACCTTATGTACTCAATTATTTTTTGAAAAAGAAGAAAAAACAAGCAATAAATAATATACTATATTTTAGCAAAAAACTATAACTTAGTAATACTAATTATAACTTAGAACATAAATGAAAAACTCATAACTGACTTTTTGGCCCGACCCAGGATTCGAACCCGGGACCTCATGATCAGCAGTCGCATTACTACAACCACTAGACCAACGAGGCAGCACTATACCTGATAAGATATTGTGGTTGGGTGATAATATTGAATTAGCCTTTTATAGTGTAAATTATAATATTTGTCGAAATTTTAATTATGGATTCGAACCTTACATGCTAATGGTGCTTCAAAGAAAATACACGCAAAAAGCTTCATCGCGCAGTAAAAAGCACAACAAATATATGTATAACTAATACGAAAAATTATACCCAAAACAAACAAATAATACTACCTATAAATAACCTAATAAATAATAATATTATCGACTCATATGACGTGGCGTATGCGTTGGTCGACGCTCTAACGACACGGGCTTCTCGTCGAAGAGCTCAGCGCTCACTGACTTCACCAAGCCCGTGAGCAGTAAATATGCCCAGATTTTAAAATAATTTCTTAATAAAATCAAATATTGGTCTTTTGAAAAAAAATTTACTATAGAAATGTTCATTAATAAATTGCCTATCCATTGGTGTAAATCGCAAAATAAAATAATACTTACTTTACGAGGAGATGCATGTTATCAATAATAATTTCACATTTATGTGGTTTCGTTGTAAGGAGATTATATTAATATTTATTCCTTTAAAAAAAAATTGGATATAGCTTTTATGGAATCAAGATTATGTAGAAATATAATGTGTTTTTTATTTGTTGATATATCTTTTAAATAAAAAGTAGATAGCTTCTAAAAACTGCCCAAATAACGACTGGCGCGACATTTTGCTCAACCTGCGCCTTAAACAGTATTTTAGCAATAATTATACTTCATTGTCAAATTGTGTTCCGTTCCTAATAACAAAACCTAACATTCTATGTGCGTTCTTACAGATACTTGTCGTGTGTAGATGAAAGTCTAATTTGGAATCTAATAAGCGCCCTAGGTCATTTACTCTTTCAACTTAACTCATTGCTATATTTAAACTAATTTTATGGATTTTATTTGTGTATTTTTAACATTTTTTTTTAAATTCCGCTTTGCATTGTCTATGATCATACAGGCATCGGATCATGGAGGGGTGTAGCATAAATTTATGGTTTTTCTTTCTTAAAACGCCGCTTTCTAAAATTCTACCACCGGACGCATGGACCCCTTTCCCCGTCCTTTTTAATATGCCTACGTTCGTAGTGAAATATCAGAATACTTACACATTATTTATAGAAGAACTATGGGTGAAAAACGAGCACACAGCTGTCCTTCTGATGGTAACTGGATGCCGTGGCTCATAGAATCCTCGGGTAAGAATCAAAATGTAGAGTAATGCTGAGCCCCTGACTAATGCTGATCCATAGCCAGATCCGTTTTTACTAGCATCAGAGCTTAGGTACTTACATGAAAAAACACCGGGTCTGGGGTGTAAAAATCGTTACTGAGAAAAAATCCAAAACAATTTTTGAATTCCTTTAATTTTGTCTTGTTTATTCTTATTTTACTAAAATGGATATGAGTGCAAACACGGTCTACCCACACTACGTGAGGTACACACTGAAAATTTTGCATAACTCCAATATAATATAATTTACTATTATATTTACTATTTTTCGACGTATTCACTAAGTATTACATATTAAACACTTTTTCATTAGTTCAATTCATTTTTGAACATAAGGAGACCGTTGGTCTAAAGCTCTAAAGGCATGTTTTTCACGTGCTGGTTGTAAGCTATCACGGACTCTTATGGCTCTCTAAATGTCAAATCTTTGATTTTTGGGATAATAAAGAAATTGCATGTTGCGAGGTCTGTTAGATGTCAATGATCTTACTTCAATAACATTTTTTACACCAATCAACTCGAGCCCGTTTTTGTTCTGAAGTAAATTCATGAGGAATTCAGTGGCAGCAAAGTTTTTTTATTTTTAAATGTTGATGATTTCTTTTTATTTGGCAATACCCAGATGTCCTCGAATCTCTTCATAGATGAAATTTTTTTTGCAATTAGTCGCCCGACAGTATCCACATTTTCCTCAGTAGTCGCAGTTGAGGGTCGACCTTGATGAATTTCATCACAAGAGAAACACAGCCACCATCAAATACTGCATCCCAATTCCAATGAGGTGCTTCCCTCTTAAAAGCATTTTAAAAACTAGATACATACTAGAACAACAGTAAAGTTTGTTCAAAAATGCTAAATGAAAAAAGAAACTAGTTCCAGTAGCGAGAAAATATAAGACAATATATCTATAATTTTAATTTTGGTTCTAATGTACATTGTATTACAGTATCTCTAATCGGTACTTGATGCTCAAATTTAGTCTATAAGTAGTAATTAAAGGATTCTTCTGACCTCAGTAGAGCATAGGAATAATTTTTATTAACTTCTCCTGCTAGATCATAAAACAATGTTGTACTTTAACCATATTCATCTTCTCAATCTCACCTCCAGACTTTTAGGCATTTTCGCTTCCCTGATGCCTGGCTTAGAATATACTTTCTACGTACGTACGTAAGTCAATACGTTTATCCTTTTCTTTGTTCTTTTTTTTTATAGGGCATGGGTGACAAACGAGCAGACAGTCCACCTGATGGTAAGTGGTTGCTGCGTCCCATAGACATCTACATCTATCCTCTATTACAAATCAAAATGTAGATGCGTTGTCACCCGTGAGGACTAAGATGGAATGCCTCATTTCCAGTAAAAAGGGCCTCCGGCCACCTGCACTCACCAAGCGAAACGCAGAGGTAAACCTGTACTTCACGCTGGTTTTCTGTGAGGTCGTGGTACTACCCCGGTTCGAGCCGGCCCATTCGTGCGACAGCAAAAGTTGCCGCGTGGCTCTACCACTGTTAAAATCTCAATACACATTTAAATCACTGAATACATTATTACAGGAATGTGCAGTATTTAATTGTCCATCTTGAGCAAACTAAAAATATTAATAAATAATAATAATTAGTATTGATAATAATAACATGTATAAGCGTCGTAATATTAACTTTAATTTTTGTAAATGTATTATATATAAATTAATGTTAGTTTGTTCGTATTTTATGCACTGCCGTGCCGTTCATTGAGAAAAAGAACCAGCCCTCTTATCACCAGCAGCGACGACCAGTCGCGGATACAGTTCTTTTGGAACTTCACCGCACGTGGTGCGTTGACCCCACGGACCGATAGTCTCTACAGCAAATGGCACAAATATGTAACCATCTGTCAGAGACTCATATTTGCACCACTTACTTACTTCAGCTGCCTCTGGCTTTAAACGAGGTACCCCTGAGATAAGTCACTGCCAAAATGTCTACGCAAGTAGCATCCCACACTAAGGCTTTGCCTCTCTCCCAAGGGACCGAGGAAAAAGTCATACCGTCAGGTCTCTAAATATTCCACAAGGCTCTAAAACCGAAGGAACATTTAAGGAGACAATAGATTTTCGGATCACACCGTTCAAAGAACCGTCCCAGGAAAACCTATCAGCACTTTTTTACATGAAAGTCTGTGGAGCCCAAACTCGTCGACGTTAGTACCCCAGGGACACTGATGAGCGATGATGTGTCATATCATCGCTTTCACTCGGATTTCTACGGCGATGCGCAAGTTTTGCCGATCAAGTAATGTGCCGAGATTACTTAATGGTAGTCTGTGACTAGATTCCTTAGTCGAAACAGCTAGAAGGCGTGCCTGAACTTGGTTACTATGAAATTTATGAAACAAATATTTCTTCGTATTCCGTACCAACGGAATATCCCACTGTTTTTGTTGGTTAATTTCCAGTGAAAACCCAGAAGAAGATTTATGTTGCCTTATGTAAGATATTATTTCCAATAAAAGTGATTTTAGACCGTTTTGGTGTATTTTTTAAACTTTTCACTGCCGACCCTCGGATGTGGTTGGTTGTGACATTTTCGCCTTTTTTCTGATTTGCTCCTATGAGTTAACCATTGTAGCTATTTAGGGGCAAAAATTTAGTATTTATTCTTAGATAAATGTATACTTTACCACTAGAAACATCTTTATTTCAGTTAAATGGCTTACTAACAATATTATGGGCGATAATTCAATGACGATACTTGAAAATTATCACAACCGTACCCCGTCTATACTCTACAAGAAAATAATATTTTAAAATAGTTAGATCAATGTGGGTATTTAAGATATATAATTTATGAACGTGGTTTAAAATCTGATTAAATTTTGTTTTTAAAAGAGGTTTAATACTGTCGAAAAACAACGGGACACAGCAGGTATAGCGAATCCGCACTGACAGTTTTTATTCCTGGAGAAATTTGATGGAAATTTTAAATTAAAATATTTTATTGGAAATATTTTTTTTTACATTTATGGCTATTTATTTCAAGACCAATAATTTAAAGTTCTGAAACATGAGTAAGATCACTGAGAACGTCATCTGCTCTAGTTCCCAGAGTACTGTCGTCCAGCTACCAGATATTCAGCTTGGATTTTAAATTTGAAATAATAGGTTGAATTCCCAAACTGAAAAGAGCTGCACATAGTGGGTCACCCTGCTGAACACCGACAGCAGAATCGATAATACGGTTTCCGTAAAACAAGTTCGTATTTTGACTGTAACATTGCAAAACGTAATAACGTAAAAAGACGACCGCTCAGACCCGTCCAACTACAGGCTTATCGCCATCACCTCCTTGTTCTCCAAAATAATGGAATCCATTATAAACTGGCAGCTCATGCGGTACCTTGAGGATCACCAGCTGATTAGTGACCGCCAGTACGGTTTTCGTCAGGGTCGATCTTCTGGTTCACGGGACTCTTAGATAGGCGGAGGCAGTAGAGTCCAAAGGCATTGACCGTTAGTTTGGACATAGCGAAGGCCTTCGATCGGGTCTGGCACAAAGCGCTTCTTTCGAAGCTTCCTTCCTATGGGCTTCCCGAGAAATTGTGCAAATGGATCACCAGTTTCCTTGCTGATTGGAGCATCAAGGTCGTAGTAGACGGTGCATGCTCTGATTTCAAGCGTATCAACGCTGGTGTTCCACATAGCTGCGTGCCATCACCAACGCTGTTTCTTCTGCATATCAATGATATGTTGCAAACTAGTAACATTCATTGCTATGCGGACGACAGCACTGGTGATGCCTTATATGCAGGTCGTGCCAATATTTCTTGGGAAAACGTCGCCGAGTACCGGGACAAACTTGTGTCGGAAGTCGAGTCTTTGCTGAACAAAGTCTCGGATTGGGGGCGACTAAATCTAGTCCAATTCAATCCCCAGAAAACACAAGTTTGCGAGTTTACCGCTACAAAGAACCCCTTTGTCGTATCTCCTCAGTTTCAAGGCACTCCCCTTGTTGCCTCAGCCAGTATCGGGATCCTTGGTGTCGACATATCGAGTGACGTGCAGTTTCGTGGTCACTTGGAAGGTAAGGCCAAATTGGCCTCTAAAAAGCTTGGCGTGCTCAGCAGAGCGAGACAGTATTTCATGCCGATACATCGCTTGCAACTTTACAAAGCGCAAATCCGGCCTCACGTGGAATATTGTTCTCATCTCTGGGCCGGGGCACCCCAGTGCCAGCATCCAGCGCAGAGCGGTTCGAATCGTCGATGCCCGAGTTCTTTCTGATCGGCTCGATACATTGGCACTGCGTAGGGATGTTATATCCCTTTGCATTTTCTATCGAATTTACCACGGGGAGTGCTCTGAGGAATTGTTCGGATTCATTCCAGCCGCCAAATTTCACGAACGCACATCGCGTCAAAATTCACGATACCATCCTCACCATCTGGACGCTTGGCGGTCCACGACTATGCGTTTTACTAGGAGTTTTCTTCGTCGTACAACTTCTCTGTGGAATTGTTTACCACCGGCGATTTTTCCCGACCGATACGACTTAGGGACCTTCAATAAAAGAGCTTACACCTTTCTAAAAGGCCGGCAACGCATCTGCAATTCCCCTGGTCTTGCGGTTGTTCATGGGCGGCGGTAGTCACTTACCATCAGGTGAGCCTCATTTTCGTTTGCTCCCTCTTCTATAAAAAAATAAATAAAATAAACTTCAGGGGTATTGTGAGCTACGTCTTTTAGAAGGGTTACCCTATCGATAGAGTTAAAAGCATTACTTAGGTCCTCCTTCACAAGAACACCTGCATCTGAATTTGTTAATAATTTACGCACTGAATGCACCGCCGCCTCAGTGCCTTTAGTGCTAAAGCCTAGATGAGTAGGCTCAAAGTTTGTATCAATATTAAAGTTAGGTTAGGACTTAGGATAGAGATTATGTAATTTTTTTCCAACTAGGTACCTAAATCATTTGGTCCTCATAAAAGATTTTTAATTTTCAAAATAAAAAAAAATTGTGTACTTTATCAATTAATGCTAACCACGTAATTTATGTTATTTACTTGCATCAAATATAACAGTTATTGTATGTAATAAAAATGAGTGATATTTATTTTAGAAGCTTAGTTGTATGTGGTGCCAGTGATGAAATATTGATCTGAGACGTGGTGTTCCCTGTTGGTTAAATGAGAAATCTCAAGGTGAGCAGTAAACTTGTTAAACTATAATAATATAGACTAAAGCGATCGATAAAATTTTAGTACTAATTTATATTTTTAACAAAATCAACGGAGACCGTGTGGCCTAATGGATAAGGCGTCGGACTTCGGATCCGAAGATTGCAGGTTCGAGTCCTGTCACGGTCGAAATTAATCGTTTTGCCCTATAATTTCAAGAAATATGCATGTACCTTTTTCTATTTAAAAATCGTTTTTTTATGAAACAAATAAATTTATTTTTCTGTGTTGTATGCTTTTTAAATTGTCAGTTCATTAAAGTTTTCAAAAACAAAAGTTTATCTTTAACTGATTTTAACTGATTTTATGGTATAGGCACTAGAAAAAAATAATTTATTAATCAATTATTAAAAATTAAAGTCAACTTAGTCAATCCTTATTTAAAGTATTTTATTAAATTATTTAGAATGTTAAAATACACTAAGTGTTTTAGTCTTCTGAGTGGGTGATTGTATTTTATTGTTAATAGTTAGTAGTGATTAATAATTAATCAATAAAAAATCAATTATTGATAATATATAATAATTGTTAATAAAGTAGGTTGAACACAATGTTCCATCTTCTGACATCTTGTGGTAGAATGTGGAGCTACCATGTGGTACAATTTTCTTCTTGTGTTTAAGTAGTTCATAAGTTTGCTGCTAGATGGCAGTTAATCATTTTAAAATATTTTGTATGTAGTTCTTATAATATAATAAGATTTTTTCATATTATATTATATTATTTTGAATGTATTTTAGTGATCGTGTAACTTTTGTAAGACTTGACCGATTGATGTCACTCACATAAATAATTTGTTTTATCAAGATGATGGTTCATATTCTTAGCTTTGCTAGGTTCCGATAGGTAGCACAGTAATCAATTTATTTATAAATTTTATATTTTTGCATGAAAATGATTCATGTCGGATCAGGTAGGTGGCTCTGTGGTCGAGTTATTAAAAAAATGAACAGAATTAAAGAAATGAAAAAAGGAACAGCTAGTAGATAATAAACTGTGATACAGCTCTTTCTATATATTTACTGTGTCTTTGTCCCCAGTCTTTAGGTATATTTTACGTCTTGCGTAAACGGTTATAGTTCGACTTCGGAGATCTGTCGAATGATAAAAGAGTCGTTTCCCATAGTCGACTTTATCGATACTCAGGGTACCAAATGGGGTGATAGATTTTAACTTGAGAGTCTTTCACCATCCGTTCCGGTTCTTCGAGTTAACATGGCCGGCACATTTTCACTTCATCTTACTAATATACAGACTTTATCCCGCAGAGAAATTTCGAGCATAGCCCTTCACATCGCACACTGATTAATTTTGAGCTTCCTTATACGACCAGCAGTGAGAAAACCGACAGAAGGTGAGTCGTCATCGCTTGGTTGTACATACATATCCGTTTTAACATTCTGAAGAATATCAGACATAAATATTTGTCACACTTTCCCGAACGCATCGCATTGTCGAATAATGTCCACCAGACCGAATTTCGCTCACGGTGGCCGGTCTGAACAAACTGGAGAGAGATCAGGTGTAGGACCAACGGCTTTACGTGCTTTCCGAGGCACGAGGGTAAAGCACTGTCAACTTTCTGACTCTGGGCTGTTAGTGAGAATATCTTGACATAAAAAACATGTGTGAGTGTCGTGGAACAATCTGTCGGAACGAAGTTCCTTTCGTAGTATATTATTATTGATAAACGTGTTATATTATTGATCAACAAATACAAATAAATGAATTACTAGCGTCTATTAAAATGAAGCGTCATTTAAAATAAAATAATATTTATTTCATGGCAAGATAAGAAAAAGTGCGAGTGAGATGGACATTATTCCATCTCGCTTCCTTACAGCCGCCAAGGCCGTGTACACTACTTCAGAAGGGGTCGTGACGGAAAAACCTTACACTTTTTCTCGCCTAGCCCCCATCCGCTAAATTCGTACCGTCCGATAAGGAATTTCCTTCCAAAACCTAACAATTGATTTTGAACAATAGGCCAACGAGGTAGTCAAAAAGCTTTTCACTGCTAAATTAATATTAAGATAATATTTTGACTACTACTATCATGATCATTAGGTTATCTTTAAACCATCCTATAAATTTTATCGAAATCTTGTCGTAAAACGACGACACCATGGAATCATTTTATAGTTCGATAAACTTTTAAAACATCTGCATACATTTTTAATTTGGAGTTCAGGATTTTACTTATATCGTTTATGGACAGATCCTATTTTTGGAAATGTGACGGAGAGGTTATGAAGATCAACAACTAAAATAATAGACTGGTGTGAGCTCCTTGATGAGAACCGGAAAGGAATAATAAAAATATTTTAACAGTGGTAGAGCCACGCGGCAGCTTTTGCTGTCGCACGGATGGGCCGGCTCGAACCGGGGTGGTACCACGACCTCATAGAAAACCAGCGTGAAGTAGAGGTTTACCTCTGCGTCTCGCTTGGTGAGTGCAGGTGGCCAGAGGCCCTTTTTACTGGAAATGAGGCATTCCATCTTAGTCCTCACGGGTGACAACGCATCTACATTTTGATTTGTAATAGAGGATAGATGTAGAATGTCTATGGGCCGCAGCAACCACTTACCATCAGGACTGTATGCTCGTTTGTCACCCTTATCCTATAAAAAAAATAAATGAAGTAGTTTTAAAATCAATATATTAGGTATTTTATTATAATAATTGTATATAGTGACATCATTTTATTAATTTTACAATGCAATGTAATTTTAGTAGACAATAAAATGTTCAGAAAACATTAATAAAGTGAATAAATAGGTTGATTTTTAAACGCCATGCGCTTATTATCCTCCCTATCTTTTTCCTTTTGCTTTTTTGTATAAACAGAATTAAAAACTAAAAACATCACAATAAGGATTTTTACGTCTGAATAAGGTGCCTCGGATTTTTTTCAAATTTTATTACAAATCAAAATCGAATAGGCAAACCATTAGTCTATTTCAAGAGTAAAAACAATAAAGTTTCTGATAAAAGAGCCAAAATTTAAAAAAGGTGCAGTTCACTGCTTAATTTTCGATGGCCTTAGGGAGTTTCGATGAAAATATAGCGGTATTGAGGGCCTTATCTTACGTTTTCTCAATTCGACTGGGTTTTTTATGCTATGCGATGTCTTCGGCGATTGTGAATCATCGATAATGATTTCTTTTTAATTAAAGAAGTATGAAGGATGATCCCATTTAAATTTGAAAAAAATATTCCACCTGACCGAACACATTTTTCAAATCTGTAAAAATAGGGAGTGAAGTCGAGCTTGTGATATTCCTTTGTCCACTCAAAAGTGTCAAATATTAATCTTTAAATAAAGAATATGCAGACTTCTATTACATAACTAAAAAGATTAAAATAATTAATAAAAAAAAAAACAACATAAGAGTAATTAGGACAGTAAGTAAGCTTAACTTCTGTAGCTTGTGTAAGCTTTCTTAAGCTTTAGTTCTGTGATACACTATTATCACAGAATTAAAGCTTCGACTTTGATTGTTGGGGGAGCTGGGAGCTGGAAAGTGGAAATGAAGTGGAACTGAAAACTGAGAAGTAAATCGAAAATAGATGAAATCCGAGCTCGACCATTATTTTGTAACAGTATTTTCGGTATGTTTACCAGAATCTATATTAAAATTGACCAAAATTAAATAATTTTTTATTTATTTATTTATTTATTCTTTTTTACATCTACCTTATAATAAGGGATATAAAGGGCGGACTTAATGCCTTGTGGCATTCTCTACCAGTCAACCCTGGATGATTTGAGAAGCTGTGGTAGGTGCAACACCACTCATAAATTAATAAATAAGTAAAAACATTATATCTTATAACAAAAATCAAATAAATGCAATATTTTTAAACTATACAAACTTAATATTATCTATTTTGTAATAAACAGAAAAAAAATTAATAGTAAATATATAAACGGATAAAATATACTTATATATACAAAATATAAACGGATTTATTTATTTTTATTTATTTATTTATTATTGGACAACACAACAGATTACGTCATGACTTAAAGCTATAACTTACAATAATAATAGTGTAATACAAGACATAATCCTTATACGTGTTATCACGGCATGCCAAGATTGAGAAACAAACATTTTAAATAAAATTGCTTAAACTAACAGGCTCATAAATCCAACAAATTAAGAACTATAATTTTAGTGAATATCAATCAAAGGGGATGTCCTTGTGAATGCCTTTCAAAACATTTCTAAAGTGAACCAGACTAGAGTTGAAGATATCAAGGTTGGTAAAGCGAAGGCTATAATTCTCATAAAGTCGACATAACCTTGATAGGGGTTGATTCCGGGAGATATTATTTCGCGATAGGGGTATGTCAAATATTTTTTTCATAGGTCTACGTGGGTTGTGTTTTATGTTAAAATTTAACAGTTCCAAAACCTCGGGACTGTCCAGTTCCGAGTGTATTATTTTGTGTAGGTTAACTAGGCCCAATTCGTCGCGACGGAGGTGAAGTGGTGTCATGTCAAACTCTTTAAGCCTCTCAGCATATGACCGGAGTCTTCTATTGTTGCCGGTACGTAAGCTCAATAAACGCAAAAACTTGGATTGGATCGATTCAATGCGCTCAGAGTGCACTGCGTAGTATGGGTTCCATATTATTGAACTATATTCTAAATTACTTCGAACCAGACTGTTATATAACAAAATTAAACTTTGAGAGACCCTGAAGTGCCTGCTCTGTCTGGTAACGAAACCTAGTACCTGGTTAGATTTTTTGGCTATGAGATCGTAATGTTGGCGGAAACTAAGCTGTACGTCAAACAAGACCCCGAGATCCATGATAGACGACACACGAGACAGAGTTTGTTGTTCTAAGATATAATTGTTTGATACCTTGTTTTTTTTAAGTGTGTAGGTGATGACATAGCATTTTTTGACATTAAGGAACATTTTATTTTCTTGGCACCAATTAGACAGGCTGTTTAAGTCTTCCTGTATGATGCGTGTGTCGTCAGCTTCACCAATTCTATTGAATATTTTTAGGTCGTCAGCATATAATAGGCAAGGGGACTGAATTTTACCAATGAGGTCATTAATGAAAGTCACAAAAAGTAACGGGCCCAAATGGGATCCTTGAGGAACACCAGACTTAATGACGATTTCTTCTGATGTTTACCCCTTGACGGTCACGAGCTGACTCCTGTTTTTCAAGTAGCACTCGAGCCAACGCAACAGACTGCCGTGTATACCATACGACTCGAGTTTCTTACATAAAATTGCGTGATCCACTTTATCGAATGCTTTCTTAAAGTCGGTATATATAGCATCTACCTGACCACGGTTGTTAAAAGCATCGCATATGTAGGTTTTGAAGTTAAGAAGGTTACTGATTGTCGATCTCCTTTTGATGAATCCGTGCTGCTTAGTTGATATAAGAGGTTTTAAATGAAAATAGAGATGATCAAATACTACTAATTCAAATAATTTGGATACTGCTGACAAAATGCTTATGGGTCTATAATTTTCACCGTTGGCTCGGTCACCAGATTTAAATATAGGGACAATGTTAGCTTTTTTCCAGCGAGAAGGGAACGCACCGCTGTTCAGTGATTTATTAAATATTAGCTGAAGCGGGCGACACAGTTCATCTGCGCATACCCACAGGAATATAGGTGGAATGCCGTCAGGGCCAGCTCCCTTGTTGGAGTCAAGACGCCTCAGTTTTGATAATATTTCGTTCTCAGTTAGGATATAATATACTTATGTATATAAACAAAATATATAAACGGATATAATATACATATATATACAAAATCTCTAAATAAATATAAAATAATATAACACAAAAATAAAATAACATGATGCATATTAAAATACATATTATACAAAATATCAATTACAAAGAGAAAGAGTGAGAAAAACAAAAATCGGATAAATCAGGTGGTATTATTCCTGTTAAAGAATTCTCGAACAAGTCTTTTAAAATATTGTTTGTTACTGGTTTTTTTGATATGAACAGGCAAGGCATTCCAGAGCAGTATGGACTGCACAGTAAAAGAGGAATTAAAGAAACCACTCTTATGTGGTGGAATACGAATTTTAAGACTATTTTGGGAACGGGGAACTCTATCATGAGTTGAATATTGGTACTGAAAGTTATCCTTAAGATAAGAAGGAGAATTTGGGCCATTTAAAATTGAATATAGTACTTGTAAAATTCGGGAGCTACGCCTTTGACGAATAGAAAGCCATTTAAGCTTAGAACAGTACTGAGAAACATGGTCATACTTACGTAAGCCGAAGATGAACCTAATGCAATTGTTGAGAAGGCGTTCCAACTTATCGAGAAGATATTGAGATAGATCTGGGTAACACACATCCGCATAATCAATAATGGGTAATATTAAAAAATATTACCCATTATTGATTATGCGGATATCTGTATTATTCATAAAATATCTGTATTATTCATAAAAATTTTATGAATAAGACAGATTATTCATAATTTTTTTATGAATAATCTGTATTATTCATAAAAATTTTGGTCAATAACTGTTAAACAAATGCTTTTATAAAATGAAGGATTATTTTAATAACTAATATTTGTAATGTTTATTTCTAATATCTTGACTGACAATTTAAAATTATAAATTTTGTACAACCGACTTCAATATAAATTATTAAGAATAACTCAAAAACTATTAGTCAGACCTTGATCAAATTTATATGGGTCCACATGTGAAGCACCAGCTTTCAAATAAAAAAAGAATCATCAAAATCGGTTCATCCAGTAAAAAACCGTCTCCTTTTTGAAGTCGGTAGAAAAGTATATTAAAAACATTAATAATTATGATAGCTATTTAGTTTCTTCATAAATTGTACATGCCAATATGGTAAAATGTGGTTGAGCTTTGTTATTTTTTAAATTTCGATCTTATATGTTACCTATATTCTTGCAAATAAATAATTTGAGTTTGAATGACTATAATCTTTACAAATCCACGACATTGGTTTTTAGTTTTTAAATTTTATTGGCTTTTATTTATTTTATGTCAACGTTTGCATATTATCTAAACATATACAAATAAATAAAATAGAAGTGTCTGTTTGTAATGTAAAAATAACAGATCTTTACTAAACACATATCAAAGTATATACGGTACTTATGACAAAAACACAATTTTTTAAATTTTTGTCTGTCTGTCTGTTTGTTCCGGCTAATCTCCGAAATGGCTCGACCGATTTGGATGGGATTTTCACTGGCAGAAAACTGATATTATAAGGGGTAACTTAGGCTACTTTTATTTTAGAAAAAGAATTAGGGTTCCGCGTAAACAAATTAAAACTCATAAAATCCAATCGTAATAAATTATACGCGGGCGAAGTCACGGGGAACAGCTAGTGTTTTATAAAATGGTAATTCATGAATAAGAGTATGATGTTTATTTAGATACAAACAAATCTGATCTCAATAATTCGCCTTTGCTCCGGACTCAAAGATTTTTCGTTCAAACCGCCGTAATATGCTTGACCGGGTCGGGCCGGATATAAGCGCCTTTTGACCAGCTGCGTTCGGATCAACGGGTCCGAGCATATTTCGTGCTCAAACGCGATCTATTTGAAATATTATACAATTGAGTTTGTTAGATAGTATTCGGGAATCGAGATAAAGCTTATATTTGATAACAGCAATTTTAATTTCTTTTTAATTTTTTTGAAAAATCAGTATGTGACCATACGATAGAGGTTATATTATATAGGTTCTGATTAGTTTGATGACTGGCGGGGCTTCATTTTTTTTGGCTTAATTTGGTAGAATTTCAATCAAACTATTTAGTTTAAGTTTAATTTAACTAGTTTCAAATTTGGGATCATTTCATTTACGAACTAAAGAATCACGAGTCCACAATATACCGACGGAGTTACCAGTCTGAAGAGTATACAGAGTCAGTTTAACTAGTCTAAAAAGGCATATTATCAAGTATTTTCGCATACAGTATTAAAAATAATAGCACTTTCTTTTTTTTTAATAGCTCCGAATATTTACAAAAAATTTGATTTTTCAAAAAGCTTGTTCTGCTAGAGCTATGGAAAGTTCTATGCTTGGAGTTATATTGCTAGGATCCGACCTCAACCAAAATAGAAAAGTATCGTGTCCGTTGTGCTTATAATATATTATATCAGAGGTAGGACATATTAAGGAATTTCTCCATTAAAATGTCTATTTCATGTTAAGATAAAACAGATATCTACGATACATTTTAGACACTATATCAACAATTAGGCCGGCCACATACATACGGAATTCCGTTTCGTGATTCCGTTTCGGATTCCGAATCGGGATTCCGTGAATACATCACACACACACGCTTTTTTTCCGTTCGGAATAACAAGGGTCAGTTGAGAGACGTTAGCTATTGAGTATAGACATTCTGCCAGCGAATAATGACGACGATTTTCTAATTGCGAATCCATTGATGCTGTATCATTCTTACTAGGTGCATCCCCTTATCACCCTAAGCTTGCAATATAGTCAATACTATGTAAAAAGATCTATCTATCCAGAAATATTTTTTAAATATTTATGTACGTAAATTCTTTCGACGAATTATTAAATAAAATAAGATAAAAGGTTACGAAAAACTATACACCTACAAGATTAAATGTAAAAACATAGATAAACACACCTACTCGCTTCGGCCGTGCGACGAACACTGAGCGCGTTCCGTACGGAATTTACGTATGTGTGTTGCCACTCGTACAAAATCTATGGAAGACGTGCGTTCGGAGTGGCTTTTTTCCGTTTGGGATCCCGAACGCACAGGCGGTCATACGGAATCTCGAATCGGAGAAATTCCGTACGGAAAAATAACGTACGTGTGTGGCGGGTCATAGATTTTAGGCCCGCTATATACATACGGAATTCCGTTTCGAGATTCCGTTTCGGAATTTCGAACGGTCGGCCACACACAAACGGAATGCCGTTTTGCCCGCAAAATATCGAACGGAAAACTACCGTACGTGTGTGGCGGGTCATTGATTTTATATGGACTTGCTGCGTTCGGAATTCCGACTCGGAATATCGAAACGGAATCTCGAAACGGAATTCCGTATGTATGTGGCCGGCCTTATATGGACTTGCTGCGTTCGGAATCCCGAATCGGAATATCGAAACGGAATCCCGAAACGGAATTCCGTATGTATGTGGCCGGCCTTAATATGTGACAGACATGCGGTAATGAGGGCTATCTTCTGAAGAATATCTTCCGCTCACCAGATGTCGCTAGTTGACACTGAAGTGAAGTTTTTTGTTACATACTGAAATCTACTGAAATTATAGTTTTAAATAAAAGTTTTTCAGTTCAGAGAGAGATATTAATATACAAAACAATGCCTCAGTGATTTACTCTTTAATTTTTTTCATATTTTAACTCTTTTTTAATTTGTCTACTTTTATGAATAACTATGTTTTAGTTTATTTACTTTTAATCTAATTAATATAAAATATATGTAATAGTACAGACAGAAATATTGAACTTTACATTTTATGAACAAATTAACTTCCCCGCTATAAAAATCTGTTAAATATTACACTTCATTTTAAATGGCGCCTTCTTGATGGCAAAAAAGTCATGGATGCCCTTATTGGTGGCCACTATTTCTTGCACCTTTAAAAAATATTTCATTTGTTACCTTTCCTTCGAATTCTTACATGAGTACTTATTAGTAATTGTAACGCAAAACGGCGGGTTGTGAATGAGAATTTGTATTATAAATCTGTTGTGTGTATCGTGTCTGTATACTTTAATATATATAAAATTTTATATAATCTAAGGATTAAGTGTATACATTTTGTATATCTTCTGAATATACTTTATTTCGGACCCTTAATTTAAAACTGCTCGGCAATAAATGAGGGTAGTCCGCATAACTAACAGTCGCGGTCAGGCGTACGACCGAAAAACATTATTCTTGTATCGACCGCCGAAGCGGATAGACCTGTTTACTGTTGTGGATTAAACATGAAGTGATTTACATTTGACCCTTTTTAGATGATTACGGCAAAGATAAGAAGCGTTATGGTTTTAGCATCCTTTTAATACATCTATGTTTGACATATATAATTGAACAGATTGAAAGAAGTGTTTCTATTCGTATCTCGCCTAAAGCTTTACAGATATTTAAATGGAAATATTTTAGATGCTAGTTAAGCTTTTTATATGGTACTATTCAAAAAGCGAGGATATAAGTAGTTGGAAGAAAATTGAAATCTATATTTTCAGGTTAGAAATTCGTTCCTGTTGTTGTTATTTTTATTTATAGACAAAAGGATCTAATATATAGCCTGGTTAGACTTGTATTTTTTTTACAAATACTTCATATCGAGCTGATGCATCATATTACGTTTTTTTGGGAGATTTACGTTAGCTTAATATAGCGGACAGTTGTAGTATCTTAAAGCTTAAGTAGTTGACATGCGCAGATATTTCCAGCCATTCATCCATTACAGGCTATAAAGTGCTCCCCCATAGGTTCCCTCATAGGGGTATTTTGTCATCAGTTTAGGCTGAAAAGTTCGTATCGTTTTATAGAAAAACACATTTGTTTGGCAAAATTCGATTTTATTATTCAACATAGTTGCCATCGAGTCCATTCAGATGACTGCCGACTAGACCATTGTGGATCCATGTTTCATCGATTGTCACATATCGACGCAAAAATTCACTTCTATTGCGGTTGAACAACTTCAAGAAAGCTTGAAAAGCAATGTGCCCTGAAACATCGACACGTTCTTGTTTTTGGTCGATTGTGAGTTTCCCATACAGATACCAAATATATGTAGATGTACCAAAATTACTCGAATTTACTTTAGCTCCTCTAAAGTAAATTCGAGTAATTTTGGTATATATGTGGTACGAAATAAAACTAAAAATTGATATAGATGCGTAATTTTGTTTTTTGGAAGAGATTTTTTTATACACTATATATTATTATTGATGTTTTTATTGCTTTTGCACATAATATTTCCACGCTTGTTACTGATATACATTGAGTTATATGTACTACATACTAGAGAAGCCATTCCAAACAAAAAATGTGCACTACTCTATGTCTTCGCGCATACGCGAGAGATAGTGGAGTTTTGGCGGGAATTTGACCGGCGGCGGTTTGCTGCTCCTGTATTATTGTTTAAATAATGGTTTGAATTGGACTTTGATATGTAAAAGTGGTGCGATTTTGTGTATTAAGTGTCTGCGCATGTGAACTATTAGTGGAAACTGTGAAACAAGTGCTCTGATGGTGATATGATTCTCAAAATAAGGTGTCTTAGGCGCCTTGAGATACCATCGCCAACCGTCAGCTGTCTGCTGGATCAAGTTGCCGTCAAAATCTCCCAAGGGCTGCACAATGTGACGCATCAACATATTGTGAAGCAGTATACTATGAAGGATATTATAATATATTGTAACTTCAGGCTCAGAAGGGCTAGATCCGAGAGCCGTAAAGCCAGTTATTAAGAAGAAGAAGAGAAGCGAGAGATAGTACAGTCGGGCATACGCAGTTGCGCCACCACAGACTAACTAGTAGATTGAAACCACACTAAATGACACACTGTACGGATTGCAGTACAGTTCAGTTGAACATAGTGTATGTTCGGAATGCGCAATCTAGTACGTAGTACATATATATCGATGCTGATATATAACACATGTTATTGTCAGAGAGTTATTCTTCACAAAACATTAACGTAAATTTAAATCAGCAAAATTCTCATGATGAAAACGTAACTCAGCTCAAATACATGATCTGAAACAGATAAAATTCGAGTTAGTACAGTAATAATCTCTACAAATAATGATCAATGAATTCAAAATGCTTAAAGACTTACCACAATATTGTCAATTGTTTCTCTTCTTCTATTGTAGGAAACCTGCAGAAAGTGATTAGATGATTTTGTTGCTTGTTGTTTGCACAACGCTTAATTTACTTTCGATTCTTTATAGTCAATATCTCATAATATATAGAGTCAACATCTCACAAAAATATTTACTGACACAATCGCGAAGAAATGCCTACAAACGAAAATGAAGTATTCTGAACCGATAATAACTGAATTGAAGCAAAAAACAATAACAAATATTAATATCAAACCTATTAAATAAATTTTAATCAATTTCAGAAAATATTTTCAATATGAAAGACGTTGACAAATAAATGTAATTTTTTTTCTTCTTTTAATTCATGGCTTCTGTTGATAGATTTCTGCTAATATTTAATAACTTAATTTTAATCAATCAATTATGCAAACCTCAAAGTAATATGTATATAATTACTGTAAGGTGCAAATAAAAAAGAAATATAGCACAGAATTAACATTTTCAGTTTCTTCCGATATAATAATTATGTATGTATATTTGTATCTAATTTTTAAAATGGCAATCTGAAGCAACGCGAAGGAAAGAAACAGCGATATTTTTTCTCGCTTTATTTTTACAAGCCCAACACAATATTGACAAAATCATGATTGTGTGCACATTTCTCAGCTTTCAAACAAAGTTACATCACCCTGCTTCACTCAAAACTGAAAATGCTGTAGGTATCGCACAAACTAATAGTCAGACAGCTGTCAAATTTATACGCGTTTCTTTTGAAGGTTGGTACTAACTAAAAATTATATGGATTTTATTCTAGTGGCGGCATCTCACAGAAACGATACGGACTTTTCAGCCCAACTAATAAATGCAGCACTTGGCAGGCCGGTTCTTAATCATAGACTTTTATTATTTCGAGTTGTTATCAGGGAGATGTTGCTGCTATCTTCTGTTTTAGTTTCCCTCTGGCACCTCTTACTCAAAGAGAATATAATCACTACGCTCTTACTCATATTATACACAAAATAGTACCGTCGCCGGTCTGGATATTAGTGAGAATGAGATGTAAGTGAGATGTGTGTTCCATCCAGCCGTCAGTCGGAAGACAATATTTTTATGGCATTTCTCATAATCGTTTGCATTGTCTTATACCACTACTACATAGCTCAACGGCTCAAGATGCCCAATTTCAGCATTGGACGTCTACGGGCTAATAAAGGAAATGAAGAACATATCAGTGAACAGGCACCACTGATAAAATATTGCTACGAGTTATGATAGAAAACAACTCGAACTCCTCCACTTGTTCAAGTAGTATAAAGTACTGTGCAGGCAACTCTAGCTTAGGCCTTTCCATGAATATTAATCATAGTCGTTAATCTGTCAATAGTGGTGGGCGGTGTTGCTGTTGGTTTCCATACTTAATTTATTTTGGTGATATATATCACTAAAATAATATATCACCAAAATAAATATAATATGTATGTTCGTAATTAGTAATATAGCATGGTATATACTAGTAATACGATTTATGAATTTTCTATAACGTAATTTATTTACTAAGAAGTGTCTATTTATTTAACACTTTCACTGTCCGGTTTGCAGACATAATAGCACAGAATAAATAATAGTACTAACGTAACAATAGTAAGACAACAGCAATTATCTATATATTATGTAATGCACGGGACAGCGAAAGGCTTAAATAGTTCTGAGAGTCTTTTCTGACTATATTTAAAAACTACTTCATCTTAAATAGACATTAAAATATTATCCCTTGCGTGGAATTCCTACTATATGAAATTTAGATTTTTCGTTCAAACCGCTGCGCTGTTGTGATGCTTGACTGGGTTTGCCGGATATGAGAGCGTTTGACCGGCTGTGTCCGGAGCAATGGCTCAGAGCGAATTTCGTGCTTTAATGCGATTTTTAAAATAATATAAAGGAAGATTCAAAAATAAGAATCATCAAGATTTAGAAATAAAATAGTAAATGTGATACGAGGTCATTTGACTTTTATATTTGATCTTTTTTATAAAACTGAAGTGAAAAGGGAACTTATTTCGTTTCATGGACATCTGCAATTTAACAAAGGTGTAATACATTTTCAAGGTTTGCAAAATATTATGATAAGAGAGTACTCGTATTCTGTTTGTTGTGAGCCCCTATTGCTGAGGAGAAAATGTTAGTGTTGTAATCTAAGTTTTTACAAGTTCCACCGTGTAGTGGCGTCATAATAGAATTTACTACCCTATACTCTGTGGGTGTTGTTACAGGCGACATAGGGAAACTGATACAGGAGATGCGCAGCAGCACTTTCCTAATAACAACTCAAAATAATAGAAAGCTACGGTTGCCAACTAGCTTGCTCAACGTAGTAACTATAGTAAATATTACCTCTATGAGGCAATTTATGAAGTTTTACAATGTTATGAAGGGCACTATTTCTACTGTTTTTAAAAGGGTATTTTCTGTCTCTTTCTCTCTCCCTCATTATCTCTCGGTGTGTGTGCGTGTGCGTGTGTGTATGTGCGTGTGTGTATGTGTGTGTGTGTGTGTGTGTGTGTGTGTGTGTGTGTGTGTGTGTGTGTGTGTGTGTGTGTGTGTGTGTGTGTGTGTGTTCGCGTGCGTGTGTGTGTGCGTGCGTGCGTGCGTGTTCATGCGTGTGCGTGCGTGAGCGTATGTGTGCGTGCGTACATGTGTATGTGTATGTGTGCGTGCGTGCGTGCATATGTGCATGAAAGGCGTGCGCGTGCGTACATGCGTGTGTGTATGTGTGCGAGCGTGCGTGGGCGCGCGCGCACTTGTATTTTTGTGTGTGTGTGCGTGCGTGTGTGTGTGCTTACATATGTGTATTACCACCGCGTCGCCGCTAAATAGTAGTGCTTACACTGCTGCGTTCCAATCTGAAGGCTATAGAGAGTCCATTATAATTACGGGCCGTGTTCCACCTTGGTTCTTTGTTTGAAGGCTGGTCACATCATCACCGGTATCTATGAGCTCCATGGACAAGCAGTTACCACTTACAATTAGGTGGACTGTAGATTCATTATCCCTTCGGTTTAAAAAAGGATTGTTATATGTGTTCTGGCCAGATATATTTTAAAAGAAAGCATTTCCCTTCAGCCGTCTGTTATTTTTATTTATAATTTATATATAGGATCCCAAGCAGATGGCAGCACCCATCCATCTTCTCTATTGAAATTAGGATGTTTTTTAATTTCAATAGCCTCGCGAATCATCCTTGGTAGGAATCGGTGTTCTTTTGCGAGGATTTGTGGTTTATCAAATCTAATGTAATGGCGGGGATGATCTAGAAAACAAAAAGAAAACGGGAAGTCTGCAGTGTGTGACCATGCACATACTGCAGACTTCCCGCAACGTCGGTGCTTCAAGTCAGCTATATGTTCTTTCTCGCGAGTTTTAATATATCTTTTTGTTTGTCCTATGTAAGAGAGACCACATTCACAATCCAGCTTGTACACTCCTGCATCTTGTAGAGCGATATGACACTTGACGGATGGTAAAAATTGACTAATCTTCTTCAGCGGCTTGAAGTATGATTTAATGGAAGCTCGCTTCAAGATGTAGCCAACCTTGTCTGTGACTCCTCTGACATAGGGTAGTACAGCAGGCACACGCTCGACTGTGGCCGGCTTCACTCGGTCACTGTGACGTAGACGCGGGACCCGAAGCTTGTTGTCTTGCAATACTTGCTCGACGTGCTGAAGCTCGGTGGTCAGATGTTTTCTGTCACAGATCCCTCGTGCTCTCTAACTGTGATGGATGATGGTGCGATTCACCATTTAAATATCGGTTGGTATGGGTCTTTTTTCTATATACAATGTGACCAATTGTGTTATCAGGATTTCGGTTGACTAAAACATCTAGGAAAGCTAAAGAATTGTTTGCCTCTAACTCCATTGGGAATTGTATTTTAGAGTTTATGGAATTAAGGTGGTCTAAAAATGCAGTTACTTTGTCAGATGGTAAAATTGTGAAAGTATCGTCGATGTACCGCTTGTAGAATCTTGGATTTACAGGAGCAGTAAGAAGGGCTTTCTGCTCGAAGTCCTCCATGAATATGTCGGCGACTACGGGAGATACAGGCGAGCCCATCGCCACACCATCTACTTGAATATAATAGAATAGAATTCTTCCTTCCACAATAGATAAAAAAGTTAAATTAAAGGCGATAAAATCCGTAAAAATTAGCTTCATTCAATGTGTAGTCTTCGCGTAAATATAAGAAATCATTAGATCAGTTTTATGTTTATGTACTTTAAGTATTCCGATTGGATGACGAGGTAGCCGTGTTGATGACCTTTATGGAAAATTTATTAAGCAGATTTGGGCAGTCGATAGCATTATTAAATAGTTTGTATAAGAATGTCATATCTAGCAGTGATTGTCTTAATTCTAAGGAATGCCTATTAAATCTTAAGCCTTTGTGTACAAGATATCCAGCGCCATAACTGACTTCGATATGCTAAATGTCTGGTTAATCGTTTCTGTAAACGTTCTATTCTCTATATGTGAGTATTGTAAAAAGGTGACCATACTGTACTACAGTATTTTAGTTTACTTTTTACTAAGCAATTGTAGATTGTTATGATTGTTCCGGTTTTCTTGAACTCCTTGCCACTTCTTATGACAAAACCAAGTGCTTTATTGGCTGCAATTAAAGTGTTGTTTTTATATGGTACGAAGCTAAAGCTATCTAGCGTGACTCCAAAGTCTCGGATCTCTTCCACTTCTGTCAACTTTTCGTCCTGGATACTACACTGATTGGTGTTTGTTTCTTTTTCGAGTGAAATTGATATACCGACATTGAGATGGATTAAGAGCCATTTTATTGTGTACGCACCACATAACTGGGCTGTTAAGGTCTTCCTGCAACAGTTCTTTTGTGTTGTGTATTTTCTCGTTACCAAGCGTCATGATAGGAGGAAATGAAGAAGTATTTATTCGCATGTGTTTAATATGCGCCCAGAAATATTTGGGATTTTTTGATATTTAGTCTTCAATAATTGTAACATATTTTATGTAGCATTTATTTATTATACGGTTCACATTTTTTCAATGAAGTTCAATTTGGTCAAGCGGATTGTTTTATTTTTTAAATTTGGTATGGTATTTATATTTCAGTTTTAATAAGTGAATAAGCTAAGAGAAATTCCCATTGGATAGTTCGAATTACATTTATGTGTCTTGGGTACATAATCTGTTATTATATTTGGAAGTATAGCGAAAAATTTGTAACATTATATTGAGATTTTATTATTGCACCATAATCTGCTTTATAAAAGTTGAATTCGGTTTTTGATAAGTTTTTTGCACACTGCAAAGCTATTATTCTTAAAGAGAGTTCAAGCGGAGTGTGTAACGCATCTACATCACGGACAGGATAGGGACTATTATTTACTGATATTATTTCATTATCACACAAAGTTAGGTCTAAGATTTTATTTTTATAGTTATTTATTGGGTTAAACTGTTTTAAATTGTTAAGAGCCAAAACATTGATGAAGCTTGATTTTAACTTGCATGTTTCAAAGAAGAATAGTGTAGATAAGATACCTTGTCTGAACTGTCCACGATATTTCGCTCAGATTAAAATCTCCGCATATAATCGTATAGTGACAACGATTTTCAAGGACTTTCCTAGTGTTATTAAGAAAACTATCTAAGTTTTTCTGCGTTATTGGTGGAGGTAGATATACCGCACACAATCTTATCTTCTCAGTGCATTTTTTGATTGAAGGAATATCGATGATTATCCAAATATCTTCGCACTTACTTTCGAAGTTATGCCCACGCGTTCCATTGTCACTAAATATCTCATTGTCAGCAACGCTGGAATTTAACAAAGTTTCTGTGAATATAAAAGAGTCGTTATGACTATTAAGTATCTGATGACGCACCTCTGTTATTTTGGATCTAAGACCTCTCACATTTTGACATATTACTGAAAACAACAATTTGGTAGCGGAATTACACCAAATACTACCCCAGGAGGGTACCAGTACCCCTGGAGAATCCCTCGCTGAGCATCCACGACCATGTTATTCCACTCCTGAGCGTGGGTGCTCAGGCTGCCCCGCGTATTCTGGGGGGGGGGGGGGCGGCAAAATTCCGCTTAAAAATATAACTGCTCGGGGCAAACTGAGCAACAATACCAAGGCGACCCCTGCCACGCTATCCGTGAATTTCTGCTATATCAGGGGACTTCACTCGAACCTAAACGCCGTCCACTACCATCTCGAGAAGGCGCAACCTGCGAAGCCGGCCTTGCTCTTTCTGACCGAGACGCAGGTGTCCTCTCCGGCTGATACTTCGTATCTCTCCTACCCGGGGTACAAATTGGAGCACTCCTTTGTACCTCGGGCAGGAGTTTGCGTGTATGTCAGATAGGACATCTATTCTCAACGCCTCGGCAGTCTTGAAGGTTCGGACCTGTCCATCCTTTGGCTACGCGTAGACAGCGACGACCATCCACGCGTCTACCGTTCCATAGCGGTACTGCCAAAACAGACCGACTCATCGACCACGTCCAAATGGCTACCGATTCCTTGCTACAACAGGTCCCATCCGCAGAGATCGTGATCCTTGGCGATTTTAACGCCCACCTCGCCGAATGGCTCGGTTCACGTTTAACCGATCATGCGGGGAGATCTGTTCATGACTTTGCCTTGACATATGGTCTGACACAACTGGTTACTTCACCTACGCGGATTCCAGATGTGGAGGATCATACGCCTTCCCTGTTGGACCTTCTGCTGACCTCCCATCCGGACGGATATCAGGTTTCGATCAATGCCCCTCTCGGCTTTTCGGACCATTGTCTGATCCGGATAGTGGTGCCACTCACGCTCCCCTCGCGGTTGCGTTTTGCAGGTTGCCGCCGTGTTTGGCATTACAGGTCAGCGGATTGGGACGGAATGCGGTCTTTCTTTGCCATCTACCCATTGAGGCGGGTTTGCTTCTCGCCGTATGATCCCAGCGCTGTTGCTGGCTCTGTCACTGATGTGGTGCTACAGGGAATGGCACTATTTATTCCATCATCTGTGGTACCCATCGGAGGCAGATCTCAGCCTTGGTTTGGTCGCTCCTGTAAGACTGCATTACGTAGTAAGCAGGAGTTTATCAAGCCTGGGCTGCGGCTTCGGCGACTCGGGATGTAAACACCAGCACACTTAAAAAGAAGTATAACTTCGTCTCCATGTCCTTCAAAAGAGTTATTGCCAAGGCATAGTCAGAGCACATAGGCAGAATTGGCGAGAAACTAGTTCGCCTTCCTTCGGAAACCCGTGCATTCTGGTCTCGTGTATGTCCAAGGGAATTTCTGTAAACCATCACTACCATCTCTGCACAGGGAGGATGACTCACTGGCCCAAGCCGCAAAAGACAAACCCGACCTTTTAGGCTCCCTTAGTGCGTCCAACTCGACTCTTGATGACGGGGGGAACACACCGCCGACCATCCCGCGGTGTGAGTGCTCCATGCCGGATATGCTGTTCTCACAGCGCTCGGTTCGCAAAGCACTCCTCTCCCTGGACATCCAGAAGTCGAGTGGGCCTGACGGAATTGTGCTGAGGACGTGTGCTCCAGAGTTGGCACCGGTCCCAACACGTCTTTTCCGGTACTCCTACTCCCAAGGCGTAGTCGCGAATTCATGTAAGAACAGCTTTTGTCCACCCGATCCCTAAAAAAGGCGACCGCTTAGATACGTCCAACTACAGGCCTATCGCCATCACCTCCTTGTTCTCCAAAATAATGGAATCCATTATTAACTGCCAGCTCATGCGGTACCTTGAGGATTACCAGCTGATTAGTGACCGCCAATACGGTTATCGTCGGGGTCGATCAGCTGGTGATCTTCTGGTCTACCTGACCCATAAATGGGCGGAGACAGTAGAGTCTAAGGAGGAGGCGTTGGCCGTTAGTTTGGACATTGCGATGGCCTTTGATCGGGTTTGGCACAAAGCGCTTCTTTCAAAGCTCCCTTCCTATGGGCTTCCCGATAAATTGTGCAATTGGATCACCAGCTTCCTTGCAGATCGGAGCATCAAGGTCGTTGTAGACGGTGCATGCTCCGACTACAGGCCTATTAACGCTGGTGTTCCACAAGGCTGTGTGCTATCACCAACGCTGTTTCTTCTGCATATCAATGATATGTTGCTAACTGGTAACATTCATTGCTATGCGGATTTCAGCACTGGTGATGCTCTATACACCGGCCGTGCCAATATTTGTCAGGAAAACGTCGCCGAATATCGGAACAAACTTGTGTCTGAAGTTGAGTCTTTGCTGAACTAAGTCTCGGATTGGGGGCGATTAAATCTAGTCCAGTTTAATCCTTAGAAGACACAAGTTTACGCGCTTACCGCTAAAAAGAACCCCTTTGTCATATCTCCTCAGTTTCAAGGCACTCCCCTTCTTGCCTCAGCCAATATCGGAATCCTCGGAGTCGACATGTCGAGTGACGTGCAGTTTCGTGGTCACTTGGAAGAGAAGGCCAAATTGGCCTCTAAAAAGCTTGGCGTGCTCAGCAGAGCTGGACAGTATTTCATGCCGGCACACCGCCTGCAATGTCACAAGACGCAGGTTCGGCCTCACATGGAATACTGTTCCCATCATGGGCAGGGGCTCCCCAGTGCCAGCTCCTTCCACTTGATCGCATCCAGCGCAGAGCGGCTCGAATCGTCAACGACCGAGTCCTTTCTGATCGGCTCGATTCATTGGCACTGCGAAGAGATGTTGCATCCCTTTGCATTTTCTTTCGCATATACCACGCGAGTGCTCTGAGGAATTGTTCGGATTAATCCCAGTCGCCAAATTTCATTTTATACGTGGTAGAGCCATGCTGCAGCTATATTATGGTTGTAGCTCTCACAGAATACCAGCGTCAAATAGCAGCTTAACGATGCTGTGTTTCGTATGGTGAGTGTAGAGAACCGGAGACCCTTTTTACTGGAAACGAGGCATTCCATCTTAGTCCTCACAGGTGACAACGCATCTGCATTTTCATTCGTAATCGAAGATAGGTGTAGATGTCTATGGGCCACAGCAACCACTTACCATCAGGTGGACTGTGTGCTCGTTTGTCACCCTTATCCTATAAAAAAAAAATCACGAACGCACATTGCGGCAGAACTCCCGATACCATCCACACCATCTGGATGATTGGCGGTCCACCACTGTGCGATTTAGAAGATGTTTTCTTCCTCGTACGACTTCCTTGTGGAATCGATTACCATCAGCGATTTTTCCGGACCGATACGACTTAGGGACCTTCAAGAAAAAAGCCTACTCCTTTTTAAAAGGCTGGCAACGCATCTGCAATTCCCCTGGTTGCCATGGTGTTGCAGTTGTTCATGGGCGGCGGTAGTCACTTACCATCAGGTGAGCCACATGCTCGTATGCCCCCTCTATTATATAAAAAAAACTTAAAAATAAGGATAGAAAAAAAATAGGAATGTAATTAAAATAAACTAATAAAAAATTAAATACGTATATATTGCAAACAACTGAAAGAAACAAACACACTATTGGGTTAGGTTCGCCGGTACATCGCAGTTACGGATAAATTTGTATTCTGAGTCCGGAGTTTTCGCATGTACCACCTGTCCACCTTTCATCCAGACAAATTTATAGTTAAGCTACTTGGCTTTTTTTCGGGCTGCTGCATGAAGCGCTTTTGTTCGACAACGTATATTGGTTTTTTATCACCCGCAATCCCGAGGTCACTTGTGTTTAGCCAATCGTGGATGCCTTCCCGTTATACGTTTTAACAGCAGCCAAAAACTCGTCACGCATTCGAGGTGAACTAAAACGAACCAAATTTGATTTTGGGCGGGGATTATCTTTGCGAAGCTTGGCGATCCTCGTGCATAAGTGTATATCTTTTTCGTTGGTCTTGCTATCGACTGTAGACATAATTTTCTTTATCACAGTATACAGGTTTACCCCCACACGCACAGTATATAGGTTACAGCTTGCTTAAGAGTTTTATTTCAAAGTCCAAAGAACGAACCTCGTCCGTCTTTAATGACAACTCCTTGCACAACTCCTCGTATTTTTGCTGCATGAAGTGTATGAAATCATGAACGGTTTGAAGTTCCTCATGTAATTCTTTAGAATTTGCATTAATTATTTCAGTAAGTTTTTTATTAGAATTGCATAAGTCGGTGCCGATTTCCTCTCTTACTATAGAACGGATGTCCTCCAGAGTGAAACCTTGGGACACCTTATCCCTCTGAAGGATGTCCTTTTTCCTTATTATATTAATGCTTTACGACGGTTCTCCCGAGGAACAAGGCTCTTGTCCATTCGAAACACGTACAGGAGTGTTACTATTGTCAGATCTGGGCTGCCTACTTCGACACACAGGACATTGCCATGACATTTTATATTCTTACTCACTAAATATTGTCTGTATTATTAACGCAGGCGAAATGATATTTCTTTTTGCATACTGCACATAAAATTGACTCAATAGAACTTTGTTATCGAAGACAACATTCAAATTTCATCGTGCTCGCTTGCATTTGAATTATTTAAAATAATTCTTCGATTGACATACACACCTTTACACTCTGATAATTAAATTCACTTCAAAATACACCAAGTTATGAAACGGGGGTAAAAGCAAAATAATTACAGCTTCTACTTCGGTAACTAGTGTATATGTAAGTATATGTACTAATTGAATCATAAAGGAATAAAGCGACCGCAAGCATCATCGAATCTGATTGAAATTCATTATTACACAGTAAGTTAATAATAATAATTGAATTCCAATTGAAGTAGTCGCATATATGAAATATACATTTTATTTTATTAACCAATTTAATTAGATATACTTTTCAAATTAATTAAATGCTTCGCTTATATTGGAGTGTTACATTATTAATTGCGCAGTGGCATATTGTGTTGCGGTACCGAGGGTCGCGAGTTTGAAATCCCACAAGGGACAAGTATTTGTATGGCCTACAAATATTGTTCCGGTTTTGGGTGTTTATCTTTCTTCAAATTACGTATGTAAACTGCCTCAACGATACAGAAGAGAATTCTAATATGGGGTAATGTTTAAAAAAATCAAATTTGTAAATGCATTGTCGTGTTGGTGTGTGTAACTTTATCGATTAAGATAAATGAACTGTAGTTTGTTAGAATGGAGTATAAACCCTCAACAAATCTTGTTCGCATACTTCTTGAATAATTAATTTTAAGCCTTAGAATTAATGAGGGTAGTCCGCCTAACTAACAGTCGTGATCAGATGCACGACCGAAACTCATTAGTCTCGCATCGACTACCGTATTGAAAGGACACAACCGTAGCGAATTAAAAATTAAATGTCTATAGCGCATAGCGTAACAATGTTATATGTGGTAGCTTTGTAAAGGATGAGATCGTTTTAAAATATCTTTTAGCTGTCTTTTAACATGCTTTGTGTCTTTGTTTTCTTATAATTCAAAGAACGAGTATTTCAAATCGAATTTTACTAGAAAGACGGGGAATAAAATCAATGGTGCGCATAAGCGGCGGCGTGTCAATAGGCAGATACACGTAGTTCGACTAACACTAGCTTGAGCAAACGTAGTGCTATTTGAATTTTTTTATTGGAACGTTAATAAGTTGTATATAAGTATATAGGGTAAAGAAAGGTTATTTGATGAGGTAGGCAATTTGGTGATAGACTTTTAAAAGTCTTTCACGACGTTACCTATGCACGCAGTGACGCGAAATGATGCAAGCAGTTTGCCGCAAGAACGAAAGTAAACTATTAACTAATCTGTGACGAAAGAGACGAAGTGACGCAATTTATTAACGTCTTTTTTTCTCAGCGTAAGGAAATCTATTACTTCCTTTCCTGCCGTAAAAACTTTAGAAAATACTGAAATTATTGTTTGTTCTATGTTTTGTTTAAGGGTTCAAATAATTGGAAATGGATAAATAATATTATTTAATAGATATCACATCTTTTACATAGAAGTACCAAATTGGAAGGGAGAAAAAATATATAATAGCGTAAAAGCTTTTACAAAAATTTAGTTCGCAAATATCCGCGTTATAAAATAAAATGATGTGTCTTACCTAGTATGAAGAAGCACCTCCCGCCCTCCCTCAATTGTGTGCACTATCCCCGTCACCACTAATCCCAGCACCGCTACTTCCAACACCACTACACTAGGCAAGACACACCACTGACGATAATACGACACGTGTTTCGCCTCTACACGAGGCATCCTCAGGTGATATAGACTCTACGGTGGCTAACCGCTAAGTAAGTAAGTCACTTGTCGTATTATCGTCAGTGGTGTGTCTTGCCTAGTGTAGTGGTGTTGGAAGTAGCGGTGCTGGGATTAGTGGTGACGGGGATAGTGCACGCAATTGAGGGAGGGCGGGAGGTGCTTCTTCATACTAGGTAAGACACATCATTTTATTTTATAACGCGGATATTTGCGAACTAAATTTTTGTAAAAGCTTTTACGCTATTATATATTTTTTCTCCCTTCCAATTTGGTACTTCTATGTAAAAGATGTGATATCTATTAAATAATATTATTTATCCATTTCCAATTATTTGAACCCTTAAACAAAACATAGAACAAACAATAATTTCAGTATTTTCTAAAGTTTTTACGGCAGGAAAGGAAGTAATAGATTTCCTTACGCTGAGAAAAAAAGACGTTAATAAATTGCGTCACTTCGTCTCTTTCGTCACAGATTAGTTAATAGTTTACTTTCGTTCTTGCGGCAAACTGCTTGCATCATTTCGCGTCACTGCGTGCATAGGTAACGTCGTGAAAGACTTTTAAAAGTCTATCACCAAATTGCCTACCTCATCAAATAACCTTTCTTTACCCTATATACTTATATACAACTTATTAACGTTCCAATAAAAAAATTCAAATAGCACTACGTTTTCTCAAGCTAGTGTTAGTCGAACTACGTGTATCTGCCTATTGACACGCCGCCGCTTATGCGCACCATTGATTTTATTCCCCGTCTTTCTAGTAAAATTCGATTTGAAATACTCGTTCTTTGAATTATAAGAAAACAAAGACACAAAGCATGTTAAAAGACAGCTAAAAGATATTTTAAAACGATCTCATCCTTTACAAAGCTACCACATATAACATTGTTACGCTATGCGCTATAGACATTTAATTTTTAATTCGCTACGGTTGTGTCCTTTCAATACGGTAGTCGATGCGAGACTAATGAGTTTCGGTCGTGCATCTGATCACGACTGTTAGTTAGGCGGACTACCCTCATTAATTCTAAGGCTTAAAATTAATTATTCAAGAAGTATGCGAACAAGATTTGTTGAGGGTTTATACTCCATTCTAACAAACTACAGTTCATTTATCTTAATCGATAAAGTTACACACACCAACACGACAATGCATTTACAAATTTGATTTTTTTAAACATTACCCCATATTAGAATTCTCTTCTGTATCGTTGAGGCAGTTTACATACGTAATTTGAAGAAAGATAAACACCCAAAACCGGAACAATATTTGTAGGCCATACAAATACTTGTCCCTTGTGGGATTTCAAACTCGCGACCCTCGGTACCGCAACACAATATGCCACTGCGCAATTAATAATGTAACACTCCAATATAAGCGAAGCATTTAATTAATTTGAAAAGTATATCTAATTAAATTGGTTAATAAAATAAAATGTATATTTCATATATGCGACTACTTCAATTGGAATTCAATTATTATTATTAACTTACTGTGTAATAATGAATTTCAATCAGATTCGATGATGCTTGCGGTCGCTTTATTCCTTTATGATTCAATTAGTACATATACTTACATATACACTAGTTACCGAAGTAGAAGCTGTAATTATTTTGCTTTTACCCCCGTTTCATAACTTGGTGTATTTTGAAGTGAATTTAATTATCAGAGTGTAAAGGTGTGTATGTCAATCGAAGAATTATTTTAAATAATTCAAATGCAAGCGAGCACGATGAAATTTGAATGTTGTCTTCGATAACAAAGTTCTATTGAGTCAATTTTATGTGCAGTATGCAAAAAGAAATATCATTTCGCCTGCGTTAATAATACAGACAATATTTAGTGAGTAAGAATATAAAATGTCATGGCAATGTCCTGTGTGTCGAAGTAGGCAGCCCAGATCTGACAATAGTAACACTCCTGTACGTGTTTCGAATGGACAAGAGCCTTGTTCCTCGGGAGAACCGTCGTAAAGCATTAATATAATAAGGAAAAAGGACATCCTTCAGAGGGATAAGGTGTCCCAAGGTTTCACTCTGGAGGACATCCGTTCTATAGTAAGAGAGGAAATCGGCACCGACTTATGCAATTCTAATAAAAAACTTACTGAAATAATTAATGCAAATTCTAAAGAATTACATGAGGAACTTCAAACCGTTCATGATTTCATACACTTCATGCAGCAAAAATACGAGGAGTTGTGCAAGGAGTTGTCATTAAAGACGGACGAGGTTCGTTCTTTGGACTTTGAAATAAAACTCTTAAGCAAGCTGTAACCTATATACTGTGCGTGTGGGGGTAAACCTGTATACTGTGATAAAGAAAATTATGTCTACAGTCGATAGCAAGACCAACGAAAAAGATATACACTTATGCACGAGGATCGCCAAGCTTCGCAAAGATAATCCCCGCCCAAAATCAAATTTGGTTCGTTTTAGTTCACCTCGAATGCGTGACGAGTTTTTGGCTGCTGTTAAAACGTATAACGGGAAGGCATCCACGATTGGCTAAACACAAGTGACCTCGGGATTGCGGGTGATAAAAAACCAATATACGTTGTCGAACAAAAGCGCTTCATGCAGCAGCCCGAAAAAAAGCCAAGTAGCTTAACTATAAATTTGTCTGGATGAAAGGTGGACAGGTGGTACATGCGAAAACTCCGGACTCAGAATACAAATTTATCCGTAACTGCGATGTACCGGCGAACCTAACCCAATAGTGTGTTTGTTTCTTTCAGTTGTTTGCAATATATACGTATTTAATTTTTTATTAGTTTATTTTAATTATTTTTGAGGGAGTAATTATAATTGAGGGAGGGCGGGAGGTGCTTCTTCATACTAGGTAAGACACATCATTTTATTTTATAACGCGGATATTTGCGAACTAAATTTTTGTAAAAGCTTTTATATAATGGATTTCCGCAAAGTAACGCCTGATTCTATTAATTATATAATAGCGTGTTAGAAAGAAGAAACAAAAAACAATTTTTCTTCTTATATGTCTTTGCCAATGTTACTAATTTGAACAATGTTATTAATATGACTATTATAGCAGGAGAGGGTAGTCTCAACCATCAAGGTGAGTGTAGAAAACCGCAGTTCTAAAGCAGATACTCTTTGTAACTAGTAACTAGTCTAAGATAGACTTCTCCTCAGAGATGACAACGTATTTAAATTCTTATCTTCAACGAGGATATATGTAGGTTTTGATGGACTACAATATCCATCAGGTGGACGGTGTGCTCATTCGTCACCCTTATTCTATAAGAGAAACACATTACAGTTGAGACTTGTGATGAGTTGTATAATGAAAAACTGTCTTAATTAAATAGTAGGCCCGTGTCTACCAGGATTACATAAATTACTAGGTTTATGTCATTACACAGGACAACAGACAAGACAAGACAAGGTCATTCGAAACATATCTAAAATATGAAGAGAGCAAAGGAAGCAATTATTGAACTGTTGACATCAGTGTAACGTGTAAGTGTAACGCAATTCTCCTCGGGGAACGATCATGCCGGATGAAGCGTCAACGCGAAATGGAATTTCTCCATATTCATGTAAATTTCATCGCCGTTTGTTTGTTTTCAGTTATGGAGACCAATATAATTTTTCTTTTGTTTTTCAGTTATAGAACTCAATATGTTGTAATTCTAATATATGACTCCTTTGTAGGTTTCCCTGGGTTTATTGAGGTCGCACAATGACCACACTCGTGGATTCGTTTCCAATATAATTGATAAACAATAAGTTATCAGTATTATAATTTTTAAAATATTGTAAAATAAAGAATCGACAAATGACAACGATCATATCGTTTATTTATTTATAATATTATTACTCGTACTTCTTGAGGTTTATTGCCCAACGTTTATTTTCGTTTATTTTGTTTTTACATACACATTTATGATGAGGTAAGAATTGACTTTGATAATAATGAATTTAATGATTTCTTATATTCACGCGACCACTACACATTGAATAAAAGTATTTTTACGGATTTTATCGCGATTAATTTACTTATTTTAATTCCCGACGTTTCGGGTGCTTTATGGCGACTCACGGTCACGAGGGGGGGGGGGGGGGGTAGGAGATGTTTGTCGTAATTTCAACAGCCTCACGCATCCCCTTGGTAAGAATCAGTGCTCCTTTGCGAGAATTTGTGGGCTATCAAATTTGATGTAATGATGGGGACGATCTTGAACGTGTTCACAGACTGTACACTTCCCAGAGCGTCGGTATCTCACGTCAGCTATATGTTCTTTCACGCGTGTCTTAACAGATATTTTTGTTTGTCCTATGTAAGAGAGACCACATTCGCAATCATGCTTGTACACTCCTGCATCTTGTAGACGGATATGACACTTGACGGATGGTAAAAATTGACTAATCTTCTTCGGCGGCTTGAAGTATGATTTAATGGAAGCTCGCTTCAAGATGTAGCCAACCTTGTCTGTGACTCCTCTGACATAGGGTAGTACAGCAGGCACACGCTCGACTGTGGCCGGCTTTACTCGGTCACTGTGACGTAGACGCGGGACCCGAAGCTTGTTGCTTGCAATACTTGCTCGACGTGCTGAAGCTCGGTGGTCAGATGTTTTCTATCACAGATCCCTCGTGCTCTCTGAAACACTAAAACACTGTAGTGTCATCTACGTACGGCTTGTAGAATCTTGGATTACAGGAGCAGTAAGGGCTTTCTCCTCAGTCCTTTGTGTATTTTCGATAACCGGTGGTTTGGCACACGGTGGTATTATCGAATTTACGTCGAGATTAAATTTTTCAGAATAATTCTTTATTAGATCGCTAGTGTGAAAACAGTGGTAGAGCTAAGCGGTAGCTTTTGCTGTCGCAAGGGCTAGCTCGAACCGGGGTGGTACCACGACCTCACAGAATACCAGCGTGAAGTAGAGGTTTACCTCTGCGTTGCGCTTGGTGAGTGCAGGTGGCCGGAGGCCCAATCCCCTCCCCCCCCATCAACATGGTAGTGGATTTAAATTCCGCTCGCGACTAATGCTGCTCGGGGCAAAAGGAGCAATACAACCAAGGCGACCCCTGTCACGCTAACCGTGAATTTTTGCAACTTCAATTCTTTCTTTTCACTTAACTTTCACTTCAGGGGACTTCATTCCAACCTTAACGCTGTCCATTACCATCTAGAGACGGCGAAGCCGGCCTTGCTCTTTTTAACCGAGACTCAGGTGTCCCCTCCGGCTGATACTTCATATCTCTCCTACCCGGGGTACAAATTGGAACACTCCTTTGTGCCCCGGGCTGGAGTTTGCGTATACGTCAGAGAGGACATCTGTTTTCGACGCCTTGGCAGTCTTGAAGGTACGGACCTGTCCATCCTATGGCTGCGCGTAGACAGCGACGACCATCTCCGCGTCTACGGGTGCCTCTATAGGTCCCACAGCGGTAATGCCGACACAGACCGACTCATCGACCACGTCCAAATGGCTGCAGACTTCGTGCTACAACAAGTCCCATCCGCGGAGATCATGATACTCGGTGATCTTAACGCCCACCACGCTGAATGGCTTGGTTCTCGTTTAACCGATCATGCGGGTAGATCTGTCTATGACTTTGCTTTGGCATATGGTCTAACACAACTGGTTACTTCGCCTACGCGGATCCCAGATGTGGAAGACCATGTACCTTCCCTGTTGGACCTTCTGCTGACCTCTCATCCGGACGGATATCAGGTCTCCGTCGATGGCCCTCTTGGCTCTTCGGACCATTGTCTGATCCGGAGTACGGTGCCACTCACGCTCCATTCGCAGTTGCGATCTGCAGCTTGCCGCCGTGTTTGGCACTATAGGTTAGCTGATTGCGATGGGATGCAGTCTTTTTTGCATCCTCCCTTGGGGGCATGTTTGCTTCTCGTCGGAAGATCCCAGCATTGTGGCCGATTCTGTTGCTGATGTGGTACTTCAGGGTATGGAACTTTTTATTCCATCCTCTGTGGTGCCCATCGGAGGCAGATCCCAGCCATGGTTTGGTCGCTCCTGTAAAATAGCATCACGCTATAAGCAGGAGTGCTACCGGACCTGGGCTGACGTATCAACGTCTCGGGATGTAATTACCAGCGCACTTAAAAAGAAGTATAATTCCGCCTCCAGGTCCTTCAAAAGCGTCATTGCCAAGGCAAGGTCTGAGCACATCGGCAGAATTGGCGAGAAGCTAGTTCGCCTTCCTTCGGGAACCCGTGCATTCTGGTCTCTCGCCAAGGCTGTCCAAGGGAACTTCTGTCAGCCATCTCTTCCATCTCTGCACAGAGAGGACGACTCACTGGCCCATGCCGTAAAGGAGAAAGGCGATCTGTTGAGCTCTCTTTTTGCGTCCAACTCGACTCTAGATGACGGGGGGAACACACCGCCGACGATCCCGCGATGTGAGTGCTCCATGCCGGATGTGCGGTTTACACAGCGCTCGGTTCGCAAAGCACTCATCTCCCTGGACTTCAGCAAATCGTGTGGGCCCGATGGAGTCCCTCCCATTGTGCTGAAGACGTGTGCTCCGGAGTAGGCACCAGTTTTAACGCGTCTTTTCCGGTACTCCTACTCCCAAGGCGTAGTCCCGAATTCATGGAAGACAGTTTTGGTCCACCCGATCCCTAAAAAAGGCGACCGCTCAGACCCGTCCAACTACAGTCCTATTGCCATCACCTCCTTGTTCTCCAAAATAATGGAATCCATTATAAACTGCCAGCTCATGAGGTACCTTGAGGAACACCAACTGATTAGTGACCACCAGTACGGTTTTCGTCGAGGTCGATCAGCTGGTGATCTTCTAGTCTATCTGACTCATAGATGGGCGGAGGCAGTAGAGTCCAAGGGGGAGGCATTGGCCGTTAGTTTGGACATAGCGAAGGCCTTCGATCGGGTCTGGCACAAAGCGCTTCTTTCGAAGCTTCCTTCTTATGGGCTTCCCGAGAAATTGTGCAAATGGATCACCAGTTTCCTTGCTGATCGGAGCATCAAGGTCGTAGTAGACGGTGCATGCTCTGATTTCAAGCCTATCTACGCTGGTGTTCCACAAGGCTGCGTGCTATCATCAACGCTGTTTCTCCTGCATATCAATGATATGTTGCTAACTGGTAGCATTCATTGCTATGCAGACGACAGCACTGGTGATGCCTTATGTACCGGCCGTGCCAATATTTCTCGAGAAAACGTCGCTGAGTACCGGGACAAATTTGTGTCTGAAGTCGAGTCTTTGCTGAACAAAGTCCCGGATTGGGGCCGACTAAATCTAGTCCAGTTGAATCCCCAGAAGACACAAGTTTGCGCGTTTACCTCTAAAAAGAACCCCTTTGTCGTATCTCCTCAGTTTCAAGGTACTCACTTTGCTGCCTCAGCTAGTATCGGAATCCTGGGCGTCGACATATCGAATAGTGTGCAGTTTCGTGGTCACTTGGAAGGGAAGGCCAAATTGGCCTCTAAAAAGCTTGGCGTGCTTAGCAGAGCGAGACAGTATTTCATGTCGGCACATCGCTTGCAACTCTACAAAGCGCAAGTTCGGCCCCACATGGAATACTGTTCTCATCTCTGGGCCGGGGCAGCTACTTCCACTTGACCGCATCCAGCGCAGAGCGGTTCGAATCGTCGACGACCGAGTTCTTTCTGATAGGCTCGATACACTGGCACTGCGTAGAGATGTAGCATCTTTTTGCGTATTTTATCGCATCTATCACGGGGAGTGCTCTGAGCAATTGTTCGGACTAATTCCAGCCGCTCAATTTCACCATCGCACATCGCGACAAAACTCGCGTTACCATTCATACCATCAGGATGATTGGCGGTCCACCACTGTGCGATTTAGAAGAAGTTTTCTCCCTCGCACAACTTCCTTGTGGAATCAATTACCACCAGCGAATTTTCCGGACCGATACGACTTAGGAACCTTCAAGAAAAGAGATTACACCTTTCTAAAAGGCCCGCAACGCATCTGCAATTCCCCTGGTGTTGCGGTTGTTCATGGGCGGCGGTAGTCATTTACCATCAGGTTAGCCGCATGCTCGTTTGTCCCCTCTCCTATAAAAAAAATTCTGTAACTTTTATGAATGTAAACTGTTCTTTTTAAAAACTATCCTATCTCTCAAGTTGGACCAAAGTGCACAGAATGTGCAAAATTTAATTGAAATCAGTTCAGCAGTGTAGGAGTTCATCGCGGACACGTAATTTTTATACATAAAGATTAGCACCTGACAATTTATATTCTGAAATTACAATGAACTGTAACGAATGCTGTTCTAAAAATAAGGTAAATGTAATTATTAAGGTTCAGTTAAAAAAATTGCAAGTTCTAGAGACTTCAAATTATATAATTTGGATAAAGTAATAAACTAGAAAAAAATGTTGCATACGGCATTCGTGTACACCGCACTTTTGGGTGGGGCAAAGTTCTATAGAGAATGTGGTTTTCTCCTTTTTATTTTGCCGATAATTTTTTATATTTTTTCTGTACTTTATTCTTAACTATAGTGCCGTATTGCAGTTTTCGTTTCAATATAATATTCTTAGGACTATCGAAAATGGATTCCGTGTCACTCACTGGTACAGATGTCGAGTCCATTGCTTCTGCATTTATTGATTCCGTTGATTCATCACCACCCCTAGGCTAAAAATTCAGCATTTATCGACTAAACAAAATTGAAAGTATTTTAGTTAGTTAGACATAGACATAGACATGTTTTTTAGTTAGTTATTTTAGTATTTTAAAACAGTATGATTCATTTTTAAATTACAGTTTATCTGTACATTTTCATTGTAACATTAATTTACATAACAAACATTCATTACTTACATCTATACAAGATACTGCAGACTTTTTTTTAGAAAATTTCTGCCTTACTTCGTACTATAATTATCCTCTTCCTTAATTTAATCCACTTTCCTCGGTTTTCGTGGTTTGGATGTGGAAACCTAAAAATAAAATAAAAGAATAATCAGCAAATTTAAACGTGAGAAATTTAGCCTAAATACTTCTAATTTGTTTCTACAAAAAAAAAAAAAAAATTGCATAATATAATCGTCCTACACTTGCGCACAGAAATGTCATACCTTAACAAATTGATTTCATAATCTATATTACATGACACAAGGTGGCTCCAAAAATATATTTTTTTTAAAATTATTAATCTATAATGCTTTTTTATTAATTAAGTATCTTATTCTAAAGTATCTATAGTATAGCATATTCAACGTCGAGCACGTGGTATTTTGACGACTTTTAAGCTGGAATCCTCCCCGACGATATCCTAAATTTTAGTACCTATGTCAAGATTTAGTGAAGAGGAACATTTGTGAATTTTGTGCCAATTTGAAGTATTTTGGTATATATTTTCTTTAAGCAGAAAGGGAAAAGTCAAGACTCACCCCCAGCCATTACCCTGCCTAAAAATGCATATTTTCTATTGAAATACCTGTCAAAACCAGTTTTGACCACACCTACACCAGCATCTTAACCCTACTGACACTGATATTACTTTTCCAAACAGGATGAAGTACGTTTCTGATCTAGTTTGCTAGCTTACGAAAAATCATGTACAGACAAGAAAAAAACTACTTCGTTCTTAAATTACTTGGGTCAATTAACATTTTGCATATTATCAAACACTTATTTTTATCTTGGTCAAAAATTATAACAACTAGATTTGGGCATAATTAAGTTAATCGACATTTTTCACTCAATTGGTGAGGACTTACTACTTTAGGAGATATAGCTCTTTTTTTGGGAGGATTCTAGCTTAAATATAAGCAAGCAGCCTTCCCTCGAAAACACTATTAGTGTCTGCTTTTGAGAAGTGATTCCTATTTTATTATTTAGCGAGAAATTGCTGACTTTCATTTACCGAGGTTGAAACATATTGCTCCAACGGAATCGGAATTATTCATTTGTCTTAGGGAGGATTCTGGCTTGTAGATTATATATCAGTGCATAAAACTGCAGAACGCCTATGTCTTTTGCTGTGAAACATATGTCAAGATTTAGTGAATAATTGGTGACTGTTAATTTAAAATAATTTAAAATTAACAATTTTGCATAACCGACTTCAATATAAATTATTAAGAATAACTCAAAAACTATTGGTTAAACCTTGATCAAATTTATATGGGACCACACGAGAAGTGCCAGCTTTCAAATGAAAAAGAATCATAGAAATCGGTTCACCCATAAAAAAAGTTATGTGGTAACACACATAACAAACATAGAGTTGAATTAAGTACCGTCTCCTTTTTGAAGTCGGTAGAAAAAACAATTTGATTTACCAGGTAGACCTGAGTGGAAAAGTTACTTTACACATACAAAGTTTTGTTGATGTACAGTTGTAACATAAAACTGCTTATGACAAGTTAGTAAAAGGTAAAAGAAAATAATCATGTAGCATTTATTTTTTTTCTTAAAGTTACATACTACATATTCCTTATCACAAAGTAGCACAGGGTTTTATAAAGTGTCCATTTAGATTGGTGTAAATTAATAAGTAGTTTTTAAACTCTGTTTGCTTACGTGGTAGAGCCATGCTGCAGCTATATTAGTAGTATAGTATTGTAGCACGAATGAGTCGGCCCGACCGGGGAAGGAGCAAGCTCTCACAGAATACCAGCGTAAAATAGCAACTTCACACTGCTGTTTCGTATGGTGAGTGAAGAGAACCGGAGATCCTTTGCACTGGAAAAGAGGCATTCCATCTTAGTTTTCACGGATGACAACGCATCTGCATTTTGATTCTTTATTGAGGATATATGTCTATGGGTCTCAGCAACCACTTACTATCAGGTGGACTGTGTGCTCGTTTGTCACCCTATCCTACAAAAGGTATAACTATTTAATTTAATTTATAAAATTACTTACGCTTTTGTAATAATAATAATTAAATGACATCATTGTTGTGATGTAAGAGTCGAGATTTATAAGATGAGACTTTGTAAATAATAAGGGGGCTTGGTTTAATATGCCGTGTCCTTTAGGTGTGGCATGTAGCGCAGTGAGAGAATCTTTATGACCCTATTTCGAACCATAGGATAAATACGAAGCAATAATGTGAAATGCCTTAAAGACCTCAAAGAGTTAATACCGCCATCTAAAGAAGCCATAAGATCTCTTTGGCTTGTCCCATTGGCAGATTGGCACCTCTTACGCCAACCACGAGACCAAGTTGTGTGATGTATGCTTTCATATTGGGTTATAGCTGTTCTCCGCGACCTCGCCCGCGTGTATTTATTACGATTGGATTTCATAGGCTTTTTTGCGCGGAACCCTAATAATTTTTTTAAAATAAAAGTTGCCTAAGTTACTACTTCTTATATAATCAGCTATCTGCCAGTGAAAATCCAAATCAGTCCAGCCATTTCGGAGATTAACCAGAACAAACAGACAGACAGACAAAAATTTAAAAAAATGTGTTTTTGTTACAAGTACCGTATGTACTTTAATATGCATTTAGTAAAAAGCTGTTATTTTGACATTACAAACGGACACTTCAACTTTATTTATTTGTATAGATGTATAGATAATAAATTCTTATTAATCGTAAATCATATATACATAAAATTGTCAGAAATTAAAGTTTATAACTAAAGAACCAAAATACAGATGAACTTGATCTAGGTTCAATTTAAAATGTAGATCAACTTTTACAGAAATGGTTCTGCTGGAAGAAAAAAAAGGATTTGTCAGCGCTCGTCGATAGAGCTGCCAAGCAGCAATTTTTCCGATTTGTCCACGCGTCACGATTTACACTTGTCACCTTATCTGTCACCTTACCTGCACGAGGAAGCAACTCAAAAACTTTTTCGAAAATGAAAACTCCAACACACATGCTGTTAACAGAGAGACATTACAAACTGAAAGTTATGTAACAAACTGAAATCACCCAGAATATTACAGAACTAAGGCACGTAGCGGCTGAAAATTTGGCGTTCCCAGATCAACAAGAGATTTGACTGAAAATCATCGTGGCGAAAAAACACACCGACAGCCCAACGCAACTTACGGTACAAGTAATGAGCTTACAGCGTATTCTGTTTTTATATTTAATAGAATCGGGCATTATATGCGGCAGTCAATTATATTAAAAATGTTAAAATTATTTAGCTAATATCCAATTACAAAAATAAATCAAAATGGCGGGAGGTGGTCTTTAAAATCTTACCTAGCTTAAAGACCACCTCCCGCCCTTCCTCAATTGTGTGCATTATCCGCGTCACCAATAATCCTAATACCACTACTCCCAACACCATTACATTTCACCGTTCAGCAGGCGGTCAGCCTAGGTGATCGAGGCGAAACACGTGCCGTATTATCGACGGTGGTGTAGAAATTTCCTAGTGTACTGGTTTTGGTAGTGGTGTTGGTATTAGTGGTGAAGGAGAAAGTAGACGCTATTGATGTCTCCATCAATAGCGTCTACTTTCTCCTATAATGTATAACAGCTCTCGCTGTTATACATTATTCTTCTAAGACAAAATAGCCCTAAAATATCACATCAAATGACAGACGCTTCTCTTCTTCTTGTTTAAAATCCACTTTCAACTTTTACTTTAAAGGTAATTTCACCAATAGCATGCCTTATTTGCCTTCGTAATTATTAATTATTATAACATTTATGTGAACCCATGTAAAATTACAAGTATGTTAGTAAACTCTCTTGATTTTTGTGTTGTCAGAAATTCATCTCAGTGTATAATATACTTGAGTATGTCATGCTTGCTTAGTAGTCTCTGCTTCCGATGGCGTCGTGTGGCAGGTCATCAACCTTAAATATATTTGGTGACTCATCTGCTCGGTATTGCTGTATTACGCTGATAACCTCCAAATTCTTAATCATCTTATATGAGTATATTATAGAACATATTTCATTAGTTTGTTGTCGTTCTCTATTCTGTATGATAAGTAACATTAACTTTAAAAAAAATCCAAAAAGGAGGATACTCACGGAGGTTCTTTCGTTGTTTCTTCTCCGGTCAGAGGAACCTCATTTCGAATCGGTGGTAAATTTAGAAGGTTTAAAAATATATTTATTTTCTTACGTCTAAGAAAAAAGAGCCGTGGTAGTTCAGGGACTAAGCGCTCGCTGTTTTCACAGTAAGCGGCTCGGGTTCGATCTCCGACGGCAGCAATGGAATTGTTAATTGCAATTTTAAGTGCTGATTTACAACGTGTTTGACGGTGAAGGAAAACAACGTGAGGAAACCTTGATGTCTAATAAATAAGATTAAAAAATATTTCGAAGATGTAAAGTTCGCCAACGCCTCTAAGAAATGAAAGGAGCCGTGTACCCAGCTGTGGGACGTATATTGTCCATAACTTTAACTTTAAGAAATATAGATATATCATTTCACATAATTGCTATATAAATAGTAGATATAGAGACTATAACTTGTTTAATAAAGGTTTACAGTGTTGACGAAGATATCAACGGTAGCCTTCTTTATTAAAGTTGGCAGCTGGTGTGCATGGGCTGCATAAGCTGGACTGTAGGTTCGTTTGTCACATCAACTAAACACTATTATAAAAAATGCTGAAAAGTCAATCTTCTATCACTTGTACCCACTTCTATTTATTCTTGTCACGTAGTTCAAGGTATCCCGGTCAAAAAGTTAACTCGTGCGTTCCTCCCGCGGAGTAAGGCCTGACAAACATCCCTTTGAGAAATCATGGGTTTTACTTACGCACCTCCAGCTCGATGTGACGTGGCGGTGAGTAATGCTTTGTGCTCGCGAAATTGCAACGTTTGAACATTTCTAACTTGCTTTTTTATATTCTGTAGCGATAAAGTCCGTGACATAAAGTATTTTACTTAGGCTCTCCCACAGCCTTAGCACGATTCAGACCTGTTCTTTATTTCTTAGAATAAGGGTGATAAATAACCAAATAGTTCACATAATGGTAAGTGGATGCTGTGGCCCACAGATATCTACATCAATCATAAATTAAGATTTAAAATGCAGATGCGTGATACCCCTGAGGATAAAGATCGAATGTGTCGTTTCCAGTAAAAAGGGTTTCAGGTTTTCTACACTCACCATGCGAAACACAGCAGCTTTAACCTGCCATTTTACGCTGGTATTCTGTGAGAGCGTGGTCCTTCCTCAGTCGGGTCGAAGCAATCGTGCTACGGCTATAATATAGCTGGAGCATTACACTACCTCCCGTAAAAAAGATAATGTAGATGGAACGACATGAAAACGAATGGGCACGCATGTCACAGCAGCCGACTGTAACCGAAGTGTTACTGTAGTTTTCTGTTTTATAATGTATTCTGTTTTATAACATTGTCTGTTTTATAATTAGGCTGTTTTATAGTGTAGTCTATTTTATAATTAGTCAGTTTTATAATGTAGTCTGTTTTATAATTAGGCTGTTTTATAATGTAGTCTGTTTTATAATTAGTCAGTTTTATAACGTAGTCTGTTTTATAATTAGGCTGTTTTATAATGTAGTCTGTTTTATAATTAGTCAGTTTTATAATGTAGTCTGTTTTATAATGTAGTCTGTTTTATAATTTAGTCTGTTTTATAATTTAGTCTGTTTTATAGTGGTAGTCTACACTCAAAAATAAGATAGGTAAGGGTAACACGCGACCGAATTCTCAACTCTATAATGCCGGATCACTCTGTCAGGTCGAATTCATCATTATTATTTTCACCCACTGATTGCGCTATTACAGAATATGACCTACGATAATCACAGGAAAAGTTGTAAATAAAAATTGACTTTCAAAGTCATCATCATCATTACAGCTCTTCACAAGCCTAGTGCTGAACATAGGACCTCCTCAAGTAATGTTTGCGCCTTCGTCACGGTCTTAAGATGCCTCTGTATTAGGCTACTGCCATTACTTAGTTTGATGGGAATGATTTCGCCGTTGGTGGAAAACTGAAAATCTCCCGTCGGGAAAGGTATACGACGCGGAAAGCGTCATCGCTCCATAGGGTACGGAGTTTCTATATACAGAGTCGTTCGAAAAACTCGATAGCGTTCAAGGCATCCGTTATTGTTTGGTCCATTTGCGGCACTGTATGTTTGGAATATTCAAAAATACCGAATTAAATTACATAGGCTATAATTAATAAAGAAATTGTGTAAATGGATCAAAATATAACTATAAGTATTAAGTAAGTCGGAAAAAATCTGTCAACTGCGAGCTATTTTGGTTGCGGTGCAAAAACTGTAAGAGTTACATAAATATAATGTACGGTGGAATTGTATCTCCTAAACAGTTCTACAAAAAAGTCCACGATAGTGTATATCTACCTCTTATGTGTAAGCCATTATTACCAAAATATTAAACCATAGATACAATTAAATTTGATATTTTATTTCCAATGCACATTTTGCAGTAACAAATGGATTTTATCAAAATAAATACTTTAATCGCTTCTGATGTTCAAAGTACTTACACTTTGTCTTTTAATTACATTACATAAACTGTAATAAAATATTTTATATACTATTTATAATATTATAAAAATCTGTTTTAATATGTTCCAGATCTTAATGTTCTGTCGTATATCACGGTAACGCAATAAGTAAGCACTTTCGTGACTTCATCTAATATATACAAATGGAGGTAAGAAATTAATTCTTGTTTATTGTACTAATGACAACGTCTAGGCAATCCGGATAGTTCATTACGGGCCGGTAGATACTCGTATAATGACAAGCAGACCGTTCGTGTCTAAATCTAATTCAAAGCATGTTCGTGTGATTAAGTTATTAATATTCAGGACTTGTTAATACCTGAGATAAGGATTTGTTTATTGTTGTGAGGGTAGTTTAACTTATTTTTAGATATATCGGTAAACCTCATATTGAAGAGAATATGTGATTTACATAAATGTGTGGATTTACGTAAATACGTGGTGTGTCTGTGAAATATTTACGGCTTTTTTTTAATAGAATAACTGTGACAAACGGGCACACAGTCCACCTGATGGTAAGTGGTTGCTGTGGCCCACATCTATTTTAATTGAGAATCGAAATACAGACGCGTTGTCACTGTGGACTAAGATGAAATGCCTCATTTCCAGTAACAAGGGTCTCCAGTTCTCTACCCTCTCCATACAAAACACAGCAGCATTAAGCTGCTATCTTTCGCTGGTATGCTGTGAGAGCGTGGTCCTACCTGGTCGAGCGGACTACGATAATAGCTGCGGCGTGGCTTTACCACGTATAGGTTTTAATATTCGACCGGAGTAGGACCACGCTCTTACAGAATACCAACGTAAAATAGCAGCTTAATGCTACTGTGTTTTGTATGGAGCGGGTAGAGAACCGGAAATCCGTTTTACTGGAAACAAGGCATTCCATGGGTAACAACGCATCTGCATTTTAATTCTTTATTGAGGATAGATGTAGATGTCTATGGGTCACAGCAACCACTTACCAACAATCCTATAAACAAAGATCGTCAGTATAGGTAGTAACTCGGCGTACTGTACTGTAAAATTTATGTGGAGCGATTGATGCCTGGGCAACTATGGTTCTGCATTCGAAACGATCGGGGTTGGAGTCATTGATACAGTTGATGGAGTTATATAACAAAAAACTCATAATTATTATTATTAGTACGCTAATACGATTTGAAAACAGAGGTGTCGTTTATAAAATTATAATTAGGCCCAAAGTAATCAAGCTTCGAACCGAACAAATTACTAACTTACTCGGTTCGAAGCGAACGAAGTCGTGGGCACAGCTAGTATTAAATTAAATTATGCAAACAGTTTGTTGTTTCTCATGTCACATAAATGAAGCGAACGCTATTAATATGAAAATATGCTAAATATATTTCGAACAAATTAGACGCACCCTTTTTCATGGGCTCTAGGAAATAAATTTTTCCATAGAAATTACACGGGAATAAACAGTAAATAACGTCGTGATTTCTTGTAATTCGTTACCGTTGCCGTAACAGCCTATCAAAGTCCACATAAGACCTATTAAACATAGGACTGCGTTATAGGATTCAATCAATTAATCAACTATCTAATTAATTTAAGTTTTGTGAAGAAAAATAAATTATTTTATTTATTTATAGGAGAGATTTTTGCTATAATTGCAGTTGACAAGCGGGTTGGTAACTGTAGTTTTTTTATTCGTTATTAGGAAGACGCTGCTGCCCATCTCCTGATTCTTTTCCATCTGTCGCCTCTTACGACATCTAAGGGATTATATGAGATGGGACGCAGTGGATATTCTTACACCGTCACTTCACAGTATATTTTTCTGCTGATTTCCGAAAAGGAGACGGTACTCAATTCGACTGTATGTTTTTTTTTCTGCCCACTTCCAAAAAGGAGACGGTACTCTATTCGACTGTTCGTATCGTGTTCGAATTCGTAAGTTTTTTTTATGTGTTACCTCATAACTTTTTACTGGGTGAACCGATTTCGATGATTCTTTTTTTATTTGAAAGCTGATTGAAAGCTCGTGTGTAATAACTTATATTGAAGTCGGCTGTACAAAATTTTTAATTTTAAATTATTTGTAATCAAATAAACGTTTTATATTCGTTGTGTATTCTTTAAAAATAAGTTTGCTTAAAATACATGTCGGATAAGAGAAACCACAAGATTATTGGTGTAGTTATGAGGGATATGCAAGAATAATCTTATAGTTTATGGTGGACGGGTAATAACCTTCTCGCTCGCGTTTGACTATCATCCATCTATTCATCCATTACTGCCTATAAAAGTCCGCATCTGAACAAAGGCCTCCCTCACAGTTTGCCTCATAGGTCGGATTTTACTGCCTGCTAAGCGGTAAACATACTGGCAACTATAGTAAAATATAAAAACTACGTTTAAAAAATATTTTTTTGTTAATAACCTGTATAATTTTCATCCTAAATGGATTTTATTTATTTGGAAAATAAAAGTCGCGTACTTGTTTGTATTCTCTTGGTCTTCTGTATTTTTCTTATTCTTCTGAGACGTTGGAATTAGATTTCCCAAATTCACATTCTTGTTTATATAGTAATTGACATTTCATGATATGTGACGACATCTGCCGCTACTCAGGTAAAAGAGCGTTAAAGAGTACAGCGCCTACATTAAATATAGTCTTAAGCTGAACGCACATTTGTCTGCTCCGCACGCGCCGTACGCGCCGTACGCGCCGAATTTTAGAATTCAAAAAATATTATATAATTAATTAATATAATTATTAATAAATATAATTCAAAGATATGGTTTTAGTAAATGTGGCATTTCTTGAAATGTCTTATATGTTGAATGCAAATATCTAAAAATATCGTTTATTATTATCTAATAAGTCTTTAAATAAGGTATATCCCCTTCATATTCGAATTTTATTTTCTTCTTCCTCTGCCAATAAGCAGGCTATTACTAAATTGCTTTCCATAGTGATTTCGAGCGATCAAACTGTACAGTTTCACACCAGTGGTTGGAAAAAAAAATACAAAAGTTGTTGGTAATACAAAAGATTTGCGTACGGCGCGGATGATGCGTACGGGCAAATGTGCGAGGCCATCAGTAAAACTCGGCGCGTACGGCGCGTGCGGCGCGGGCAAATGTGCGTTCAGCTTTAGGTAATCTTCACCACCCACTTACGGATGTGCTTGAAAGTGACTTTTCTACCAACTTCAAAATGGAGAAGGTACTCAATTCGGTCGTATATTCTTTTTTTTAAGTGTATGTTACTTCATAACTTTTTTCTAGATTAACCGATTTCGATGATTTTTTTATTTGAAAGTTGGTGCTTCTCCTGTGGTTCCATATAAATTTGATGTAGGTTTGACCAATAGTTTTTGAGTTATCCTTAATCATTTATATACAAGTCGCTTGTACAAAATTTTAAATTTTAAATTACTAAATATTAAGCCAGTGCTTAACAAAATTCTTGGCTGTAGTAAGTGGCACTAGCTTAACGCAATTAAAGCCTATTCACTTGTCTTGAAGACACACGCTTTGTAATCAAACGGAAAGCCATTCCACTCCTTTGCTACACGCATTACGGACGACGAAGAAAACTGTTTAGTTCAAATGTGTGGAGTGGCGACAACAAAATTGAGAACACTCGCTGATTTGACAGACAACCTGACGTCTGATGGTGGAAGGAGGATGTAGGATTTTGTTACGTAATTTCTGAGCATACTCTCTGAAATGTGTCCTGTTAAAGTAGTAAAATTAAATTTTTTGTACAATTGACTTTAATATAAATAAAATGAGAACATCATCAATGTAGTCGAAGTGAATTAAATACGATAACTCAAAAATTACTGGTCAAATCATGATCCAATTTATATGAGACCACATGAGAAGCACCAGCTTTCAAATAAAAAATGAATAATCAAAATCGGTTCACCTGGAAAAAAGTTCTGAGTTAACACAGTACATAAAAAAACATGCGTGAGTGTCGTGGAACACTCGGTTGGAACGAAGTTCCCTTCGTAGAATATTATTATTGATAAACGTACTACATTATTGATAAACAAATAAATGAATTACTAGCATCTATTGAAATGAAGCGTCATTTAAAATAAAAAAATATTTCTTTTATGGTAAGACAAGAAAAAGTGCGAGGGAGATGGATATTATTCCATCTCGCTTTCTTACAGCCGCCAAGGTCGTATATACAACGTAAGAAGGGGCAGTGACGGAAAAATCATACACATTTTCTCGCCTAGCCACCATCCTCCAAATTCATACCGTTCGGTAAGGAATTTCGTTTCAAAAAATACATTCGAATTGATAACCTCCTCCTTTTTTAACTCGGTTGAAAGTACGGAAAAACTGGTAAACTGACAAGATTGTTTTAGTTTTAACCAAATGAAATCACCTAACATAGTAGGGGATAACCATGATATAGTATTATTTATTGATATTTTCAAATTAAAACGTCAATTACTAAAATATGACGCAGTAAATAATGCTTTATCTAAATTACTAAATTGGTTTAACGTTAATAATATGCATTTAAATTACACTAAAACTTAATTTATACATTTAGATTATTACACTAGAAATTCATGATTCAATATATCAAACATCAAAACACTAACGTAATTTTAAATGGGGTGGAGTTGATTCTTATCGATATCATTATTTTTCTTGGAATTACATTTGACGCGAAGTTTCAATGGGACCTCCATATATAAAAACTAGCAAGCAGACTTAGTTTTCAAGCGTATGTTGTAAAAAAATTTAGAAATCTTACCATTGTTGGAACAGCTAGATTAATTTATTATTAATATCTTAACTATTTAAATAGCATAATGTCGTATGGTATTTTGCCATGGGGTACACGCGACTGACACTGAAATTATATTTGTTTTGCAGAAGAGGGCCATATGAGCAATATATGATTTAAAACCTAAAAACTCCATGAGACAAAAATTAAAGGAAATTATTACTATAACTTTGGCCTAACAATACAACATTTACGAAAATGTAATGTGGTACACAAAAACATGAGTAGTTTTAACAAAATAAGTGATTTTCACTCTATAGTAGGAACAGACACAAGCTAGTAGTACCAGTTACTCGACTCCACCGAGTCAGTAAATTATTCTTGTTGCGATGTATACGCTTTTACAACAACATCGCAGAAAATGTACAAAATCTGAATTCTGCCAAGTTTAATAACTTTATTAAACAAATATTGTTTGAAAAGGGTTATTATAGTATTAGAATTTATGGATGATAATAACCCCTGGGAATGAGGTGATCGCTACCAAGCTATTTCTAATATGTTTTTTTTGTTAATTATTGTGTAACTTTAATGATTGTATACAGTTCTTTTTTTTTTTAATGTTCCGCTGGGTTTCTTGTTGGTTCTTCCCAAGGCAGAGATATTTTCCCAACCGCATTATTTATAATCTATATTGAATATAAAAGTTTCTGTTTCTATTACTATTAAACTTCTTAGCCCCACTGAGTCTGAAGCTAAAAATATTTAAAGGGAATAATTTAAGTTCAAGCCAACAATTCTATGGAAAAAATATAAAAGAAACTACTTAATTGTTTTTGTTTCTAACGTGTGGCTCTCTATTTTGTCGCTGGCACGATCCCGCCCCACTGAGGCATATTCATTGTATCCGAGGAGAAAATTGGACGTAACTTGTAAGCGGCATTTACAGTTGAAATACTGTGTCACAGTAACATAAGCATCGTCGTCACCCGAACCCAGAGCTCCACTGTTTTTATTTTGCCGACTTCCAAAAAGGAGACGGTACTCAATTCGACCCGTATGTTTTTTTTTAATGTGTGTTTCTCATAACTTTTTACTGGGTGAACCGATTTCGATGATTCCTTTTTTATATGAAAGCTGATACTTCTCGTGTGGTCCCATATAAATCAAGGTTAGACCAATAGTTTTTGAGTTATTTGAGTTAATCTTAATAACTTATATTGAAGTCGGCTGTATAAAATTTTAAATTTTAAATTATTAAAGACTATTTTAAGTCATGTCTTTATAATTTTTTTTACGGTAGCATAACATTATATGTGATGGCGGGGTGTGATAATCTATCATCCCATTTTATAATCTATGTATATAAATAAAATTGAAGTGTCTCTCTGTAATATTTTTTATAGTATAAGGGTGACAAAAGAGTACACAGTCCAACTGATGGTAAGTGGTTGCTATAGCCCATAGACATCTACATTTATCCTAGAATCAAAATGCGGATGCGTTGTCACCCGTGAGGACCAAGATGGAATGCCTCTTTTCCACTAAAAATGGTCTCCGACTCACCATACGAAATACAGCAGATTTAATCTGCTATTTTACACTGATATTCCGTGAGAGCGTGGAAGGACTGGTCGAGCCGACCTATTCGTGCTACACCTATGGCACTATCTATGGCTGTACCATGGCTCTACCACGTAAATGAAAAGATGGTGTGTAGGTGGGGTATGATTATTATCTAGCACTCTATTTTATAATCTAATATATAAAATTCTCGTGTCGCGGTGTTTGTTACAAACTCCTCCGAAACGGCTGAACCGATTTACCGGTAGGTCTGAGAATCGGCCAACGTCTATTTTTCAAATCCTTAAATGATAAGGGTGACCCACACCTAAATATTTTTGACAATTATTTTATTTTATTTTATTATGAATTAGCATTGAAAAATACATAAAACTTCAAATTTTCACCCTTCTACGATCAACCCCTGTTTTTTAATCGCGATTTTTAAAACTAAAAAATATTTCCTAGAAATTATGTATATGGCAAAACAACGTTTGCCAGGTCAGCTAGTCTATACATATAAATAAAATTGAAGTGTCTATCTGTAATATCGAAATAACTGCCCTTTGTTGAGCTTGAGGGTATTTGTATGCCACTAAGACACGGATAAATAAATAAATAATTAAAAAATTACTCTGTCTGTCTGTCTGTTTGTCTGTCTGTCCGGGCTAATCTTCGGATAGGATGAACCGATTGTAATAACACTTGACGAACAGATAGAGAGCAATTTCAGGAGTAATATAGGCCATATTAAAAAAAATATCTACAAGTTTTGAGAATATTTTTTTTTGAAAAATCGATAAATTCATAAAATAAATGGTTTTTGATGATTATCTTATAATTATCTAAAAAAACTAAAGAACTAAAGAAACTAAAACTAAAGAAGCAGAAGAAGTTTTTTTTTCTAATATTATTGTATGTAGGTATTATCATCACACATAAATAAACCGTGGTAATTCAGCTGCTAAGCATTTGTAATAAATTTCATAGTACCTATGTCCGGGTAATATCACCGCCGGAAATTTTAAAAGCTGATTTACCAAGTGCACGGCGTATACGGTAAACATCGTGTGGAAACCTGCATGTCTGAGAAATTAAATATTTCGAAGACGTGTAGAGTAGAATAGAATAGAATATTTTTTTATTCAATATACATTACATGTGTAATTCTTATTGAAAGTCATTTTTTACTTTACCACTGGTTCGAAAAAAAGTTCCCTCTGTCCTGGGAAGAACCAGCAAGAAACCCAGCGGGACTTTTTTTAAAATAAATTTTACAATATAAATGATTACGAACTATTTACAAAATTTATTTTAGAAACTGCTTGGAAGCGACCACCTCATTCCCAGGGGTTATTATCAACCATGTATTCATTTATACTATAATAACCCTTTTTATACAGTTTCAGCTTAATAAAACATTTAAACTTGGTAATAGAGAGAACCTGTACACTTTCCGGGAACTTTTTGTAATAGCGTATACATTGCCCCAAGAATGAATTACTGACTCTGTGGAGTCGAGAAACTGGCATCACTAGCTTGTGTTTGTTCCTAGTGTTTACAGAATGTATATCACTTTTTTTACTAAAACTATCTTTGTTTTTCTGAACATACATTAAATTTTCGTAAATATACTGAGAGGCCAAAGTTAATATATTAATTTATTTAAATTTATCTCTAAGATGTGTGAAGTCATTTAACAAGCATTGGTGTGCAGAGTGGAGGAGGACCATCCCTAGCAGTGGGACGAATATATGGCGCAACATGCCTGTAACTTCACTTTTTATTTTACGTGGTAAATCGAGAATTGAACTAAATTTACTTGTATATTTGTGGTTCATTTCAAGGGATAACAAGGGATGACGTGTTTTATATAATTTTCAACATTGGCGTTTCAACTGGCCTAAACGAATTGATTATACCGCTATCTATAGAAAAACACAAGATATTTTTGGCATGACTCATAGTCGCGCCCACTATAGCCACGGGAAAATACAGTGATACATTTTCTTACGCCCCCTCCATACGACACGGTTTGAAGGTAAAACTTAAATACTATCTTAGTTTATATCTTTAGTCCAAAGACCGCTTCTATACGTAGATTTTTTAACAGCTGAGTTGATTTGCCACAATCGCTACGTTTTATGTGTCTGTAGGCGATCGTAGTACCGACCGTAATTAAAAGTGATTATATTTTGAGTTTTTTTCACTAAACATTACTGGTAAACTGTGATGAATAGTAATATTCTGTATATTCTATTGAGTTTAATTTACGTGGTAGACCCTATTTATCCTATGTATCACCCTCTTTAGGGATGATTTCCGTGATCAAAGCTATCCTATTTCCTTCCCCGTTACTTAAACTACCAAATTTAATCTGAATCTAAAAATTTGAAAATTATATTTACGTGGGAGAGCCATGCTGCAATTATTTTAATAGTATAGTTGTAGCACGAATGGGTCGGCTCGACCGGGGAAGGACCACGCTCTCACAGAATACCAGCGTAAAATGGCAGCTTGACACTGCTGTGTTTCGTATGGTGAGTGTAGAGAACCGGAGACCCTTTTTACTGGAAACGAGGCATTCCATCTTAGTCGTCACGGGTGACGACGCATCTGCATTTTAATTCTTTATTGAGGATAAATGTAAATGTCAATGGGTCACAGCAACCACTCACCATCAGGTGGACTGTGTGCTCGTTTGTCACCCTATCCTAAAAAAATGTTATTGTTGCCATATACTGTATTAGTTCTACAAGCTTATATGTTTTAGTCCATCGTTCTCAGAAATCTTAGCGAATTTTGTTGCTACTAAGATTAATGGGAATTCCCCGCGCTTTCCTTAATTAAAGTAAGACTACGCAGGTCTTGTTTTTGATTTTTTTTTTGTGGATGTAAGTGTGACATATGTATGGAGTTGCGTAAGGGAATGTGTTTTTTGATATAAAAAGAAGTATTTTTTACATTTAGTTTTATTTATTATTACCGAAAACGCCTGAAAGAGTTATTGGTATATGAAGCAACTTATGAAGGGTGGTCTTCCTTTATCCCTGAAAAAGAAACTAATGGACGTGTGCAAACTTCCCATCCTCACCTATGGTGCCCAGACAAGATCTTTGACAGCCCAGCAGAGGTCCACACTTGAGGTTTGTCAAAGAGGAACTTGTAGACCGGATAGTAATAATGAAATCCGTTCCAATTCAAAAATTGCTGATGCCACACAAAAAGCTGCAACACTAAAATGGGACTGGGCTGGACACATCTGCCGAATGCTAAATCACCAATGGGCAAAAGTGACAACTCAATGGGTTCCTATAAAAGGCAAACGTCAGCGAGGCAGACACAGGCGGAGATGGTGGGATAAACTAGACTTCTTCTTGAAGGACTGGTCTATGGTGGCTCTAGAGAGAGAAAAGTGGAAAGAGAGTATGGAGGTCTTTGCCCTGCAGTGGGACATTTCAGGCTAGTAATAATAATAATAATAAGTTGAATCTAGCTTTATTGCCCGTAAGTCTACTTGGAACTATATTACATTAGTTCTTTGTACGAATATTTGGGAACATGCTGCCGACGGCAGGTTTTAGTAACTATATTTTTAATTATTATCTACTTTAATAATAATAGCATGGGTTTTAGTTGATAATATATCTTTCAAGTGATTTTCGTATCTATGTTATAGTCAAAATCTATATAGATTATAAAAATACTTACAAGAAAAGATTTTTTATTAACTAAAATTTTTGATATTTGTAATATTTGTATACTAGATTAAAAACTTCGTATGGCGAGGTCTATCCGTTAAAAATTCTTCATTACTTGTAAGTAGTTAATTTTTATCTAAACTCTTTTTGACAATTTGTTACATCTTATACTAAATTGTTACTCACTGATTTATAAGAAGGTATTGAAGAAATGTAAGTACTTCAAAAGAATTTGTCAATTTAATAACGTATAAACTTGTTTTTTCAATTGTCTCCGGAAACAATGTAACTGGTATACACACACACTATTTGTATTTATATTTATTTAATTGATTGTTGTAAAATTATACAAAATCTATTATTTAAACTTGTATTCAATTGTAATACACAAACTAATTTATAAAGTGACGCATCTAGAAAATAAAAACAATAATCTGTGAGCGTGTCGCAAAATGGTTAATATTCATGACAGTCTGAAGGTTGCGACTGAAATTGGTTCACATTTTTATGTCTACTGCCGGCAATCTGCTTCCTTCCACCGACAGACAAAAGTCTTTGCATTGTACTTTTTATTTACAAACCACGAGTGCTTCCTTTTCATTCAAATTGCTCCTGCGAGAGTGAGACAGTGAGACTCATCTAAGCAACGATATAATATACGTATATATATATATATATATATATATATATATATATATATATATATATATATATATATATTTCACTTGTAGTCGTTTGATGCTCCAGATAGTTTTATAAGACCAAGGCACTAAAGGGTGTATATTATGGCTTAAACCCCAAAGGCATTGTACAGATAACTTGTTCTTAAAGAGTTCTATGTATCGTAGATAAGCGTTAAATTTGAATACGTCTAGAATCTAGATCGGTTTGAAGATCTAAAAATAAATTTATATGTATAAGTACTGTTGAGCAATTTTAATAAAAATAAAATATTATTTTCCATAAAGTGTTTCTATAACAGGTGTGCATCTATACGAAATATTATAGCTCAAATATTCAAACGGTGCTCAATTTTAAGATGCCGTTAAGTCTCTTGCTGTCTCTATCACTTTAAGTAATGTGCCTGTGAAACCATAAGACTTAACGACATCTTAAAATTGAGTTTGAGCATTTGGCTATTAGTATTATAATGTATCAGTCGAATGTGTGTCACAAATCTCTTTAGTATATTCGGTGTAACATGCTCGCTTGCCGGTTTGCACGGAGCAGTCATAAGGTGACGCTTACGTAATTTAGAGCCTATTGTTAATGCATTAACACGTGTCAGCTGTGTTTTAATGGGCGCTAATAATGAACGTAACAGCATCAGAGTGCAGTATAAAAATAATCTATTGTTCAAACGTAAAATCCCACTTCCAAGAAATTAAAAGAATAAAGGGATTTTACATTCTAAAGTCCGTCTTAAGACATAGTGTCTGACTAAAGTCTATACATATAGAGTAAAATTATGTAACTTTTTATACGTGTTAGAGCCACGCTGCAGCTATTAGTAGTATAGTTGTAGCACGAATGGGTCGGCTCGACCGGGAAAGAACCACGCTCTCACAGCATACCAATGTAAAATAGCTGCTTAACGCTGCTGTGTTTCTTATGGTGAGTGTAGAGAACCGGAGACCTTTTTTACTGGAAACGAGGCATTCCATCTTGGTCCTCACGGGTGACAACGCATCTGTATTTTGATTCGTAATCGAAGATAGATGTAGATGTCTATGGGCCACAGTAACCATTTACCATCAGGTGGACTGTGTGCTCGTTTGTCACCCTTATCCTATAAAAAAAATTATGTCTTCGAAGTTAGCTTTTACTTTGTAAAATTGTTAATATTTTGATTTCTTATATTTACGCGAACACTACACATTGAATAAAACTATTTTTTACAGATTTTATCGCGTTTAATTTACTATTTTAACCCAAGGATACCTCTGCTAGACTGCAAGATATTGTAAGTTCATTCTCCGTAAATCGAACCAAAAATTAATATTAAAAAACTGAAGCTAGCCGGGCTAACTGTAACATTGGGACGTCAAACATCTCATTCCCCCCCTCCTCCGTGACTTCCCGTCGGGAATTAAAATAGTAAGATTAAACGCGATAAAATCCGTAAAAAATAGTTTTATTCAATGTTAATATTTTTAACCGTTGAGTGTACTAAGGAATATCTAAGGTCTTTCTTAACTTTTAGGGGTGGAACTTTTTTTTTGTGGAACATATTTATATTACACCACACCTGAAGTATCTATAACATATTTAATAAAGTAAACATATTTAATAAAGGAATCATCAAATCAATTAACGAAGATATCGAGTAAAACACAGTCGAATTGTAAGCCTCCATCTTTTTTTAAGTCTGCTAATAATATAAACGGCATTCTGATGAAACTGCCTAAATAGTATTACGACTACCAGTACACATGTAATTTTTGTTTTCCATTACCGATGTACTACTCGGACATGATAAATCAGCACTTACAATTAACAATTTTGTTGGTGCCGTTTGGGATCAAACTCGATTTGCTAGCGCACTGATAAATTTACGGCGAGTGTTTAACCCCTTAACTACTACGTCCCCGTACCACGTGATGGTCGGTGAAGGAAAACATCATGAGCAAACCTGTTTGAGGAATAAAATATTTCGAGAAAATGAGATTTAATTTTATATGTTTGGAACAACAAACAGTTACACAATATTGTAATAATAAATAGAGGCTTAAGAAAACAGTCAACTAATTATTATGTAATCCACACCGTTATCCACAGTTTGATTGACGGAGTTGTGCTACTCAAATGATTCTGACTAGTTATGCGATAATTAGTTTTCCATTGCTAATTTTGAAACAGAAAAAAATATACATCTGAACTAAAACTATTTGTCTAATTGTTAAACCTTCCTCGTGTTAGCGAATAAAAATATATTTTTTATTCGCTAATACGAGGAAGGTTAGCGTATTATATACTCGTATGTGTAGGTATTATAAGATTTTACTTTCTCCGAGGAAAGAAGAGGAGAGGCCTGTGTTAAGCGGTAGACTGCGACGGAGTGGTAAAATATTAGTTAAGAGATACCGTTTTTCATGTGGGTAATATAGACCAGAAAAAGGAGAGATAGATAACTAACAATATATAAGCATTGAAAGAGAGAAGCATTGAATTGAAGAAGATTGTAGATCACAAATATACAAAAATCAACAAACAGTTTCACAATAATATCCTGTTCATTTAAGACAACGACGAAATCCCTCGCGATGTTCGTTATCGATGTCTGTCTATTTGAATGAATGAATGCCTTGTCGTGACCCATTTCATTCGGTCAGTCGGTCCGGCGCAATATCCGGTCAGTGAACGAGTGGCACGGAGCTCGGGCGGAAATTTCATCAAATCTGCCATACTCATGTTGATAACCATTTTATCTTACGTTAATGGAGTTTACTTTGTATTTTTCTTTCTTTGATTTTATTTGAGTTAGATTTATCCTACAGTAACATAATTATGGTAAAAACATAATTAAATATGTATGTATAAATATTAAAGTATTTTATTTTTATAAAATATTACCTACTTCTTAACTACGATCATGTATTGGCGGTGTAAGAATATCCACAACCTCATATCGACCCGTAAGTATCGTAGGAGATGACAGGGGAAAAAGAATCAGGAGATAGGCAGCAGCGTCTTCTTAATAAAAAATAAGAAAAACTACGTCCTTACCCACCTGCCAATTTATGCTATTTACTGCTATGAGGGAGACAATCTATGAGGAAGGCCCTATGTTTAGCAGTGGACTCAAAGGCTGTAACGAGAACGGTAATAGCTTCACTACGTATATTAAGATATTCTGTCTTATAAAAATACTCCTATTTTTTTTTAAAACCTCCTGTCAAATAGAAAAACAGATTATACTCCTAAAATACAGACTCTGGCTGGTGAATCATTCGAATTTTTTGCTATATACTTTAAAAGCAACAAAACAAAACGCTTCATCTGAATTCTTGGTATGTACTACTATAGAATACTACAGAACTGCACGAAGACTGGCAACTGATGGGAAAGAAAGGCTCTTGGGTGACAGCTTCGTATCGGTAAATGAAGTGTATGGCGGGTAACTACTAGAGTGAAGGCCTGGTAAGAGATATAGGAATTCGATGTATGCAGGTGGCTTAGGACCGTTCTTTATGGCATTCCTTGAGGAAGGCCTATTGTTTAGTAGTGGACTTGTGAAGGGCTGTGATGTTAATGACGATGATGATGATGATTATAATAGAATGACATTCAAATTCTCGTAAAAAAGAGAGAATTAAGAGGCGATCTTCATTCTCAAACTACTTTTTTTTTACAAATGCTGGTCATATACAAACGGACATTTATTTACATTTGACAGAGAGTTCTGTCATCTTTAAAGAAGCAATATGTAAGTAGATTGCGTTATCACTCCAAAACACTTAGAAGAAATGTCCTGTTACCAAAAAAAGTATTTCCGGTTCTCTACACATCGTGCTAGAAAAATAGCATCAACCTGTTATTTTATGCTGATATTCGGCGGAAACTTTTTGCCGTATAGTGGTGTAGGGTAATTTACTACCCTATATCATCCCGTAGGTGTCTCAAAAGGCGACAAAGAAAAATAAAACAGGAGATCCTTCTTGACAACAACTCTAAATAATAAAATACTGCGGTTGCAATCACATCACTTAGTCGGCCACTGCGGCAAATATCCCCCTATTAAGCAATCTATGGGGAAGGATTATGTTCATCTGTGGACTATGGATAAAGTGTAATGAATTAATGAATGACTATGTACGCAGACGTAAAATATGCAGTCTGGCATCAGAAGCAGTGTGAAGGGTGTGACACTGTGATAGCCAATCCGCTTCCAAGCTTAACGATTGGGGTTTACCTCCAAAGAGGCCGTAACCAGTAGAGATGTTTACGACTTGTTAAAGAAGAAGAATGTTATTAACACTGGCAATTAAAACTAACTACAAAAGAAAATATCTATTTTCTTGAAAATCATAACAGCTTACCCTGACCATAAATAAAGATTACGAAAGTCGATGCCAAAGAAAATCCCTCCATAGACTTTGTGGTGGTCCAATCTGAAATTATAAACGAAATCTTTATTTTTGCTCAGTCACATAATAGGGTTGTGATTTTAGTAAAATTCAAAGTTATAAATGTTTTAATATCATTATGATTATTTGTTTTTAAGGGTTTTTTAAATATATAATATAACTTAATATATAAGTTATAAAAAAATAATTTTCATAAGCTTTTAAAAGTCCACTACTGGACATGAACTTTTCCTCAATCTTGGCTTCTTTCTGATCTTAGTACATATATAAATGACTCACCTAACTTGGTAGGAAATAATCATGATATAGTTTTATTTGATGATGATACTTCGTTGGTTTTCCGACTTAAAAGGCAATTATTAAAATATGACGAAGTGAATAATGCTATGTATTATTCTGGTTTAACGTCAATAATTTGCTTTTAAAAGGTAATAAAACGAATGTATTAAATTCACCACACCTAATGTTAAGTAGGTGAATACCAGTGTGCTTTTAAATGGGGAGAAGTTGAGCCTTGGATCCACTGATTTTCTCGTAATTACTGTTGACACGAAGCTGCAATGGCGCTCTCATATCTCTAAACTAGCTAGCAGACTTAGTACTGTAGCATATGCTATCAAAAATATTAAAGACCTTAGAAGTGTTGAAATAGCTAGATTAGTTTATTTCAGATATTTCCATAGCATCAATGTCATATGAAATCTTGCTGTGGGGTAATGCGACTGACATTAAAACTATCTTTTTTGGCAAAATAAAGCCTAAGTAAGTAATATATTAACTTTATCTTGTCAGTATATTAACGAAAATTTTATGCATGTACACAAAATAAAAATAGTTTTATTAAAAATAAACGCAGCTTCACCTGATTTGTCGTGATGGAAACAAAGGTTTGTGCAGGTATTCCGCTTAAAATATTGGGTAGGGAGTTGAACAGAATAAATAAAACAGGTTAAAATTATACGGTGGTTCTGTTTATTCAATCGCCTCGTTACATATGTGCAGGGTTTTTTTAATTGACTTTTATTGAATTTAATGATATAATGAATTCTCATACTTACATATAATTCAATAAAAAATCGTGAAGGACAGCAATTACATGGTTATTAAAATTCAATTTTACTGAACGCGTCATACGATCTTTTCCGAATACATATTTATATAAATAATACCGAGTAATATCGTGTTGTTGGCTAAACATCAAACGAGTGCAATTCATTCCGTGCACGTGACACTCCTAAACGGGCGTACCGGTACGTAAGCGAAGCTGACCGGTACTACCGCAGATGTTATGGGCAGTGGGGGACTCCGCTCTCCTTCATACCGCGCCCCATCGTTGCTTCGTCTAGTCGCTGAGTGACTCACTATTAGTATTTATTACACATATGATACTTACTATTAAAGAGTACATGATTGATAACAATCCCTGGGAATAAAGTGATCGCTACCATGCTGTTTCTAAATGTTTTCATTCTAGTTATATAAAATAATATATTGTTAATTAATTTTCTTTAAAATAAAGTCTCGCTGGGTTTCTTGCTGGTTCTTTCTAGGACAGGGGCTTTTTCCGAACCAGTGGTAATAGTAAAACTTATTTTCAATAAGAATTACATTTTGAATAAAAATAATTCTGTCCTGTTAATGAAACGTCTTTTGTCTTAATCGCCACGTTTGAAAGGCAGATTTTTTTTATAGTATAATGGTGACAAATGGGCACACAGTTCACCTGATGATAAGTTGTTGCTGTATCCCATAGATATCTACATCTATCCTCGATTGTAAATCAAAATGCAGATGGGTTATCACATGTGAGGGGTAAGATGGAATGCCGCTTTTCCAGTAAAAAGGGTCTCCTGTTCTCTACACTCACCATACGAAAAACAACACCGTTAAGCTGCTATTTTGCGCTGGTATTCGGTCAGAGCATGGTCCTACCCCAGTCGAGCCGACCCATTCTTGCTGCAACTTTACAACTAATATAGCTGCAGCATGGCTCTCAACGTAATTCCCAATACCAGACGTCTCACATCTTTGACGCTACTGCCTGTCGCTGGTCTGTTGCAAGCCTTAAGATGTTTTGTTCTGCTTAGTTCCCTTACAACTGCCACAAGATTAAATAGGGACATATATTATTTTACGCCGTAATTACATAAAACAAGCCTCCTAAAAATCTAATGACCCCACCTGTGTAATCTTGGTGGCTACTCCACGACAGTATTCGGTCGAGTGCTGTCTACTGGTCTGCTCTACTGAGGTGGACCCACAAGGGTACCACCCAAGTAAAATTTTGGCTAAAACCATGTTTGGTAATATAATAATATTGTTAGGAATGAGGAATAATATAAAGAAGTGAGGGTAGAGCTCTAACCTCACAACTCGTATAAAGTACGGCGAAGGCAACTTACTTTAGCAGTCATTCCAGGAATCCTAATCTGTGTCGTAATTGCTCATAGCGGTAGTTCTTTCAGTATTTGTGTTGCGGAGAATCTGTCCTGTGCTACATTGAGATAAACCTTTAGGTGTCGTAAGGTGCGACGGAGGAAAACAAACCAGGAGTTGGGCAGCTGCGTCTTCATAATAACAACTTTAAAATAAATAAAAAAGCATGTTCACACACGGTAGAAGCGCAAACTTCAAATGAAATGATATATGAAACAAAAATATATCATATCAAATTATTATTACTATGTTAATTGATAATTTGATATTTTTCAACCACAAGTGCGGCATAAAATGTGAAATAAAATTTTAATTTTATAGCAAATACTTGTTACAATCCTTATTTTTAGACATGTAGAGCCAATATTTTTGGTGTATTAATTAAATCAAAAGAATATTTTCTTTCGTCTAAAATTGCTTTGTCATAGCAACGTCACTGCTACTGTTCACTGCTGGTTTCTTTCGATTCTCATCGGCTGGCTAGACGTCGATCACGTGCCGCTGAGTGTTGAATTATTGTAATTTCATTATCTCTTAAAAACTATGCGTTCAAATAACATGCTATAAAAGCAAAGTTTATAGGTATTTTCATTAAATTGTCTTGATGATGAAGTAACTTTTGTTCGTAAGGATTAAAATGTCATGCCTAATAATAACGTTCATAAATCACTTTTTGATTTTCAATAAATAAATTGTTAAAAAATAATTTATTGTGACTTATGTATAAGAAATAGGCCTAAGGTATCACAATTTCTTTTTACACGGAGAAAAGATTTATATTTTTGTAGAACATTGTTTTTACGTATCACCAACCATTACGCCAGCGCACGTGGATAAAGCAGTTCTTATTGCTTGATTTACATAACAAAAATTAATATTTACGGCTAGCTGATAGGTGTAGCCTAGTACTGGATAGCCTATACTGTTACTCACGAATCTGGCTATCATACACAAAAAGAATTTGTAAAATCGGACTGCTAATTCCAGAGATAAGCGTGTATAAACAAACAAAACACCTCTTCCGCTTTATTATTTTATATTTATTATTAGTATAGATTCTACCTCATTCTCTCGAAAGCTAATCATATAGATGTATGTTTGTCTCTTTTTAGTGTCGTTTTTTCGTTACAACGCGTTTCAAATCACAACGACACTAAAGAAGTTTCACTTCAAAAACTGCGGTCGCCACTCGACTGCCTAAGCGTAGCAACTACGGCAACTTTTATGAGGCATGTTCAGCAATGGACTTTGATAGGATGTAATGAATAATGAAAGCAGTGTTGCTGTTCGTTTACATACCACTCAATGTATTTTGGTGGTATCATCTAATTACATTCATCATGTTACACTAATGTGTGATCATGACTTAATATGTTATGATCTAATTTGTTACCCGACTACCAGATAAAGAGGATAATGTTTTTCGAGAGTATGTAGGTCTATTTCATATATAGATTTTAACGTACGAAGTGTCGTTAGATTCGTCTAAATTGTGGGTAATAAATAGGGTATAATGTTTTATCATTTTATCTTTTCAATAAACTTTTTATGCAGTCAATTTTTTTTGATTACTGTTAAACTTTCATTTAATGTATGTTAATAAGTACGCTACGCAGTTTTATTGCTGAAAATAATTAATTGTGTAAGCGAGAGAGCAAATTCAATATCCGTTCTTACCCTATTATTATTTAAAAAAAACCTCCTAATATTTTTCTAAGACTAATATAATATTTTTATTATTTTATTCGCTTCGCCCATCACTATAAATACACTTTTACCGAACTTGTCTCCATGATCCCGTATATGGAAGTCGTAAAATTCGATTTAAGAGCTGAAGGGATACATTACGAGTGTATTCTGAAAACACAGTTATTTGGCAAAGGATTATTTATCTTTTATCTAGTCCACATAAAAATATATTAAAACTAGAAAAGATATTTTTATGTTTTTTTTAAAACGTTACCTCCACACTAGGATTACTCCCTTATTGATTCATCCTAGATAAAAAACAAAATCTTGTCTATTTGGGTGAGTCAATGGAAAGTATTATTTTTATAAACTAAGCATATCATAATTAAATGAAATATCTTCTTCTTCTACGGTCCATACATGGTATTTGTAAAGATAAGCCAGTGCTTGACTACTATTCCACTTACTGGCAAGTGATGATGTAGCTATAGATGGTGAAATGCACTGACTTCACAAAAATCTATTTACTCTTTCTTAGAAAACTACCGCATGTAAAGACCTACAGGCAAATTATTCTAATATTAGGCTGTAGGCATTACAGATGCTGAAGCAAACTGTTTTGTTCGAATGCGTAGTATGTCGAAAACAAAGGAATGAAAACTGGCCGACTGGTAGTCCGATGGTGAAAGATAGAGGGAAGAACTAAGTCATGCGATTCTCGAGCAAACTCTCCGGTACGTAACCTGTAGAACACATAAAGGCCGGCAACTTTGTGCATGTGCTCGAGACTGGTAAGATTGGCTTTAACTAAAATCAGGTCATCAATAAGCGTTTTAGCATGCTTTAATGATTCCTAAAGCTGTTAGGTATCATTTTGCAGCAATCCATATCTGACAGCAGTTACTTCGTGTACATATAAAGATTTGATTGGTTGATTAAATTATTGACTACACGGTAAGAATGAAATACGAGTATGTTCTATTATGCTCTCAAAATGAAGTTCAATTAAGCAATAAATCAAAGCGACAGTAAATGCTTGCCAAGCGAAAGAATTAGTAAGCTGAAGTGGCAGTGGGCCGGCCATATAGCTCGAAGAACCGACAACCGATGGGGAAGAAAGGTTCTCGAGTGGCAGCCTCGTACCGGTAGGCGAAGTGTAGGGCGTCCCCCCACGAGATGGAGTGACGACCTGGTAAGACATGCAGGAAGTCGATGGATGCAGGTGGCTCAGGACCGTGTTTTGTGGCATTCTTTGGGGGAGGCCTATGTTCAGCAGTGGACTTGTGAAGGGCTGTAATGATGATGATGATGACGAAAGAATTAAGGCAGTTTCTTCCCACAGCCTGAGACAACCATGCCACAACCTGAGAGGCTCATTACAAACTTGTCATAAGCCTCTCAGGTTGTGGCATGTGGACTGATAATGATGAAGAGAACATATAATAATA